>CM060929.1:857604502-858302002 GCA_030765085.1 Allium cepa
TGTATATGTGTATATATATAATTCTCTTTTACAATGGTTTTAAAATTGATTTGGATAAAGGATTTAAAAACTTAATAATACATAAATATATATTTCTGCTATAAATCAAAGTTTTACAAAATTGTTTTAAAGTGAAGAATTTTATAAAATTGCATGACATTGATCAAATGAGAAATTGATTTAAAGCTTAAATAAAACGAGTGGTGTGGAACACTCGCGTTTGTTTTACCGATTAATTACCTGACTTGTTCGACCAAACCATTACTACACACAAGTGGAGTTTACTAGCATATAGTAAGTGTTTGGGTAAACCCATGTGGTATGGGCGACATGGCCATTATCTATTCGGCTACTATATGAATGTACATAACACTTTTATCTTAGAGTTTATAGGTCTCATACCTATTTCGATGTTTAGGGGACTCGTTCCTATCTTGATTTTATAGGTCTCATACTTATTTCGATGTTTATAGGACTCATTCCTATCTTGATGTTTATAGGTATCATACCTATTTCTATGTTTATAGGACTCGTTTCTATCTTGATATTTATATGTATTGTTTATAGGACTCGTTTTTGTCTTGGAATTTATAGGTCTCATACCTATCTTGATGTTTATAGACTTATACGTCTATCTTGGAGTTAGATGAATGTAGGTAAATTTATTCACCAATCTTGGAGTTTGGCACCTTCCCCCTTGTTATGAGATTCTGGATTTGATGTTGTTTGAATTATCACCAAATCATTTCGGAGAGTTTTGCTTTTAAGAAGCTATCTTGAGTTTTAAATATTTGGTTGTTTGAAGTTATTGATGCATGTTTGATATTTGTCGATATATAAATATATTTGAGATCTAGTTGACTTTATCTATCATTCAATTTTCTTAATCATTTATTTTAGTCTATACCGACCCGTTTATTTTATAATGCTCGTGTCAGACCGAGATATTTTAGGTCCTTCAACTTGAGGCTTTTAGGTTGGACTTTCTATCAGTTAGCTAGTTGTTTATCATCACCTTGTATATTGATGTTATATTTTATCATATATCAAGCTAGACTACTTTTGTGTGTGTATTCATATTTTGAGATGTATTATTTGTGTACCTTGTAATCTACATCATGTATCTATTTTTTGTCGATTCAGACTTGTATCTATTAGTATTCCACTGTATCTGATTTATGATTCCATGATCCATATATTATTATATATTGTTTTGAATTTTTATTATAGCCACCATATTTTTGTGTTTAAACATGAGTTGCATATGTCGATTCCAGTTGATTAAAGAAATGAATAGCATATTAATCGACGTATCGATTCTTGCTTAATGTAAAATTCATGGATGGTCTCTCCTAACCATCCCTATTCTATGCACTAGTCGACAATATTACTTTGTAATATTCTTTGTTGGTGTGAGTCTCAGGGTGGGGCGTTACAACCTTCATCCCCTTGTATACTAGTGGACGCACATTCGAATTGGGAACAATATCAAGTTTGGTAGAGGTTTTCAGTGGCGTCGGACGCTCCCTCTTCATGTGCCGCACTGGTTGTGGTTGAACATTTGACCTTTGAGATGTCTGTCGTGCACTCCTATGTAAAATGCCCATTCTTACCACATCTTCTACATTGGAGCTCTTGCTTCTTAATCTTCCCTTAGGCTCCCATTCCGACTTTGCATTAACTCTGTTGGGTTGTATTTCCTCCTAACTTCTTAGGCTTACTCTTCACTTTCTCATTGAAAAAAGAATTCGATAAGTCCATATCCACCAAACCCTCAAAAGTCACCTATGAGAACATGGCCAAGGGCCAAATCTTGAGAGGTTGGTTTAGCCCGTCAGACAAATTCAAAGCCTTCTTATGAGGGTTCTTGATCAAATCCAAACCAATCCTAACTAACTCATTGAATTGATTTACATATTACTTCATTGACATCTGTCCTTACTGCAAGTCTATGAACTTCTCCTACTTTACTCCTTGCTCTACCACGGAAAGAAATTTCACCTCAAAACTCCTCCTAAACTCTACCGAAGTAATCTCTCCTTCATCTGCCTCCTTCACTACCATGTCCCACCAATTTAGGGCCTCTCCCTGTAAATGTTATGTGGTAAGCTTTCTCCTAACACCATTTCCAAGGTGCATAAATCTAAATATCCTCTTACAAGTGTGAATCTATGCCTTTGAGTCCATACATGACTCGATACCCTATACGGCTTCTCTTATAAACTTGGCAAATCCTTACATAACTTGGGAAAATCAATGGAAGTTAGATGGATAGGAACTACACCCGGTGCCTGCTCTATGGTTCCTTATAAGAGTTAAGCTCAGCTTGTCCTATTGCTTGTAGATAAAGGTGGAACCAAATCATGACATTCATGGCTAAAATCTCAACTGCATCACCTGAGTTGCAACCAATGGATCTCTCATCTTCTATATCTGCTATTTAGGAATTATTAGCAACTTCTCCATAGATAGTACTGACAAGAATAAGTGGTAGCAATTATTTATATTGTATTGTATATAAATCCTTTGAAAAACTTTATATATATATATACACACACACACATACGCTCTTTTATAAACCTATTTTGAAAAACTTTTTAAAAACCTTCTTAGAAATCTCCTTTCCAAAAAAATTCAATTACGTTCTCTAAATATGTACCTTACCCCTAAGGAATATTTAAACCTTGGCTCTGATATAAAGTTCAACAACCCACACCTTAGGACACGCTAATCCAAAGCCTGGGGTAACTTTCAAACTCATGTCAGTGCCAAGAAGCACAAGCTATCAGGTTTTTAAACGTTAAGTCCAAGACATTCGACACTTTAAAATCTCACAGCGGAAGGCAGTAAAATATAAATACAAAAAAAATTCATCTTAGAAAATATCCTAGAAAACACAGTCTCGAAACATTTGTACCATAATCCAGAGTTTAAAGAACTGCAGCATATAGTCTGATAGATACTAAGTATGATAAATAGTTTCGTGGAGAGTAATAAAAAGTAACGATAAATGCCAATGCCAACCTGCTACCTTGTCCTCCTATGGTTGGGAGAAAAGAAAGGAAAGGAGAAGAAAATAAAAAAGTACGGTGAGTGAATTACATCATTAATATATTGTAATCACATGCAACTAACTTCATTAATGCTCTATGTGACCTATGGTGTCCTACTTGTGTTTGTGAACTACTTACTAAGGTAATTTCCTTTAACCTAAGGGTAACAGTTCTAAATATACCTACACCTAATATCTTAAGAAGGATTGTACTTATAGTCGAACAACTAATCGAACTTCAAAATAGACTATGGATCGGTTAACAACTACTACAACTATTCCAACATTGGTTCACCTACAATATCAACCTTGGGACTACATTCCCAAAAAATGACTACACGCAACATATTTATGCATCGAGTAGGGCCCACAATGCCAACTCGTGCCAAAGACATCTTAGGGTGCGATGCGTCTATGTCCACTCTTAAGGGTAACGTTGGACCACTTATTGCCCATCATCGGGCATCTACCAACAACATAGTATCACGTCCACATCGCCACGTATACTAAGGAATATCCTGGTAGGGCTAGGGCATTAAATTCTCTAGGCATCATCACCAGTGTCGTGCGTACACTGTAGAACCTCATATGAGTGCAATTTGTGATAAAAATCGCCCTGGTCGAATATCGGCCATGCTAAATAAATAGTGTTTAGGCCTCATTACCAACATACAAATCTGTTCAGTCCCACAACATCATGTAACCTAAGGAATAAATTCCCTACTTATATTACCATTCATATATAATATTGTATATAAGTAAACCTATAACCTTAAGCCTTAGATCGAAGTTTAGACTGTGCCTATAATGTGATAACTAGTCGATCGCTAGTCATTGGAGCAGTCGACCACTTATTGTCGACTGGCTCTACTGAGCCTGTCGACTGGTCAGAATTTTATTATTATTAGTATTATTGTTTTCCATTCAATCATCTTTCATTCTCTACTTATTAGAAATTATTCAGTACAGTAAATCCTAATATATAAATCTACAATTTCGATTGTTCTCAAATTCAATTTATAATCATTATCCAATTTCATATTCAATTTTAGTGAAACAAGTGTTTCGAATCAATGGGGTTTTATCTATTTATATTCAATTAACAAAAAGGGTATTTAACCTAAATCAAATTTTATCCAACATATTTACTTTAACCAAAATTAGATTAGATAAGGATCATATTCATATGTGTTAAAATTGCTATTAAATTACCACTCTACTACAGTTATTAAATAATTCCTATTAAATTAAAACAAATTAGATCAATAAGTTATAAAACTTAATTACATATAAATCTTCATATTAATTACAAACCCGCTCACCTCTAGCAAGCTATCCCCTTTTTAACTCACTTGGAATCGCCTCCGCTTGGTTCGTCTATCCACCCTTGAATTGATTTTTTTCCTTCTTCAATCTTTTGAATTTAGTTCTAGTGTGAAGAATTTATGATTTAAAGAGAAAGAGGGTTGAGGTTCGAGAGAGATAGAGTTTTGTTACGCTTGGATTTGATTAGCGTTTTGACAATCATCTTAGGATTATATTTATAGGGGTAGGAACTAACGACAGCTGTTCAACCAAAAAATACGGCCCATTCGTCCAATTCAAACCCTAACTTAAAAGCCTCAATCAATCAGTCGCTTGATTTGGAGTGAGTGACCGCCAGTGGTCGACCGGTCAAACTAATGGTGTCGATCGGTGGAGCTCTCCTTATTTTATAATTTTTTTAGTTTTGATTTTGAACCTTCAAACGTTAATAACTTTTCATACTAGCTCTAATTACACAACTTTATACACGAAAATTGTGCAGAAAATCGCTACGAATGCAAAGGTACAAGTTTCATAGCCAAATTTGGATGTTGGTGAATGTTCCATTTTTACCATTATTATATTTAAATTTAATTCTTTTTACAAATTTTTGGTTAATTTTTGTAGGGTGTTACAGGGGGATGGACTATGAGCAGGATATTGCATGCCTTTTTAGTTTGTCACATCATTGTTTTTTATTTCATTATACACTCAAATTAAGCAAAAGATTTAAAGAATTTTAATGGTGGTAGCGATATAGGAGAGAAAAGAAGAAAAGAAGAAGATCAGAGTGAGAGAACAAGAAACATCATTTAACTAAGAGATATAATTGAGGAATAAAATTTTCTAATCCCCTTTTTTATAAACAATCACCGTCGAACTTAATTATGACTATTTCTTATGCTTCATGCCATTTAAATGATCCAAAATTTAGCATATGAGCACATTATTAGAAAGGTGTAGTAGAATTTCCCTATGAATAATTAAGTAGATATGAACTATCTAAGAAATATTTATGATAGAAAATCTCTAGAAATAGGGGATATAAGGAATTTATTAAAATAATATACGTGTGTTTGTATATATTCTACGATGTACTAAAAAAATTATAAGTCATTTTCGTGAATAAAACGCACTTAACCGAGGGGATATTATTCAGTGATGAAAGGAAAATATGCGGTCAGAGTGTAATTTAAATAAGTGAAGTATCTAAAAGATAGTTAAGAGACTAGATCCAAATTATAAGCTGAATAGGTTAGAAAAGCATTAAAAAAATACGGAAGGGCAAAGTCAGAACGAATAAGGTGTTGAAACTTTTAAAGGTAATATGAGATGCGCTAAAGGAAAATGTTTGAAATGTAACAGGAGGCATTACCAAGGGCAATGTAACCAAACTAGAAGTAAAAAAACTAAATAACATTAAATATAAGTGTTAAGAAAAATAAGATAAGGAATGCTAAGTATAAGTCTAGGTTTATAAAATCGAAGGCGTTGGCTGAAGTTCGAAGGAGGGACGGGGGCTATAAAAGAATTATAGGTAACAAAGGTGATTTCTAAAAACTTGGAATTGAGATTCCATACGATAATGAAACAAAACAAAACTAAACAAGGCTTCCAAAACGAGACCGAGAGTGGTGAACTTATTAGCTTTTGGGGATAGGTTTATACTAGAATCAAATGGCTTTCGGAGGAGGTAATTGTGTTCCATGGCTTAAGATAGTGAAGACTAGTACTTAGAACATTATAGAAATGTAGTGAGTGGTGGAGTTAGACCAGGGTTGATGGCTAAAAATTTCAGAGTTATAATAGCTTCATGAATAGCTAAAGATAAATCCTAATGTATGACTAGTAGTTAGGTAATTTGATATTCGTTGGATGACGTATGGCCTGCTGTGCCAACCAAGAATCGAAAGCGAAGTTTAAGGCCTGAATTGCAATTAAAAATTAAAGTGAAAGTGTAAGGATTGTGCAGCGACCCACAGTTCCACACCCTTTGAGTTGATAATAATTCATTCTTGTTCAACCCAAATTGTATGAAAGAGAAAATAAATAAGGTAAAGAAGAAGAAAGAAATAGAGGAAAATTTAACAACAAACATAGAATCTTACAAATGTAGTGGAAAAAATATAATATATAATAACAAACTTTTATACAAGGGAAACTTTAACTATTAATATACATACAATCATCAAAGTACAACAATTCAATACATCAAACTAGATAGTTATAATAACTTGCCCTGATATACATAACTCACGCAGCGGAAATAACCAAGTAAGTGATATACGTCTGAACTCCTCCAGCTCATCTCCTGAGCTCCATAGCATTCCAATCTGAATCTGTAATACTCGGTCTGACTTAAGCATTATAATAAAATAACACCGGAGTCAGTCTGAAAAACCGACGTGAGAAAATATACTCAATTTGAATCGTTAAAGTTATCAAATCCTTTAAAAAACTAAGGTATCTCGTAAGACACGTCACATATAAACACAACAAGCTTTTCCCTTACGATAACCAAAACATTTCTTAGAAAATCTAGTGATATTATAATAGTTTCTAAATAGAAATGCATATCCAAATAGCCGAAATTGTAACATTAATTAAATTCGTGCATACTAGGCTCTAAAAACAAAACCATATAGGCTCGTATTGGAGAATGGATCCACGTAATTACTGTGGTACTAGGGTATAGTCCATCACAGTACACCTCTAGAAAAATGTACCGTGGACCTCGCTAGGATCCCCTGCTACACAGTACCGGCCTATCCCTAACCTGGATAGACCAAATATGTTATTACCCTAGGTGTTCCTACCCTTAAAAATCGAGCCCTCCCTTTTTCATGCAAACCATATCTATAATTTATATATATTTCCGAGGATATCTAGAAAAGTGACAACATACCCTAATTGGGTACGACCTACTTAGCCATGCTGCATCTCCACTGTTTTAGTCATTCCTGATTGATGAGGACTAAGGCTAATGTTACCTTTCAAGAAAAATACCCCTTAGAATGCTCATCGTCCTCCATTGGCGATGTTCTGATAGCATTCATCAATGCAAGTTGTTCTGGGTTTGGAGAAACCGAAGCATCATGTTCACTATCTTCATAGTATCTATTCGTAGTTTTCAAATCGGATCAAAGTGGTTTCGGATAATTAAATTTGATCCTAGTCTCTTTGAAAGGATCATTGAATTTGGCCAAAATTGATAGTCAGTTATTTAACTATAAATAAAACATCCATTAGCTGACACTAGGCTTTATTTTATAAATCTTCAAGCATTTATTTCAAAATATCTTTACAAAGATATATATTCAAATTCCTCTCCATATTTCAATATTTGAAAACAATTTTAAATACTTAAATCCATAACTGGATATTCCCAAACAATTTCAACACTTAGAAACATTTTAAAATTTCCATTTTTATACATAGAAAAACATTGTAAGTCTTATTTTCTAAATCATTTCAAATATTAATGCTTCAGAGAATATTTCATAACTTATCTCATAATTACAGAATCATTAATAAATTCCCTTTAACAATTTCCGAACCCAGTATACTTATTTATAACTCCATTCAACAAATTATAACTTCTTTTATGAATTCAGATTTCATTTTCGAAGTTCCCATATTCAGAATTTTTGAAATTCCATTTTTTCCAAATCCCTTATAAAATTCCTCTTACTAATGTCATATCCATTTTATAAACCTCGTTCATACATCTCGAGAGAATTTATAAATAAAATTTTCAACCACTTCAAAACTACATATATATATATATATATAAATTTTTTAAAAGAATAATAATTTATTTTTAAAACCAAGTTTAAGAAGTCATTTAAAAATATTGAAACCCTTTTTATACACATCTATAAAATAAATTTCGAAGCTGATTTGAATTGATTAAAATAAATATAAAGTATTTGAGAAATTCACTTTTCGATGTACTTTAATTCTACTAATTCAAAATTTCATAGTTTCGTATATAACATTTTCCATTTAAAACAAACTTAAATTCCTAAAATTTAAGATATATATATATATATATATATATTATTTTTTAAAATTCAATTAACCAATTTAATTTATAAATCCTCTTGAGATGAAATGGTTTCGTAAAAAAAAATATGTTCCAAAACCAACATAATTGGCTCTTATCTAATGAAAGACTATGATGTTCGACCTTAACCAGCCCTATTTTTTGCATTAGCAGACAAAATTACTATGTAATTCTATTTGTTAATATAGATCTCAGGGTGGGGTGTCACAGCTTGGTATCAGACCTAGATTCAGAACAAAAATGTAATAAACACAGAACAATATGCACGATTACCATACATCGAGTGTAATACAAGTGCAAACATCATCCCCAATCGTAAACAAACCCAACTATGTCCTTACCCTTTTAATTCATTTGGCGGCTGATAGAAAGGAATTTGTCTAGGAATGTTAAGTTAAAATTCCGAAGTATTCCTTATTTAATTGATTTTAATTGCTAATATTACCCCTGTGAATAATCCTATATTATCTTAACTTTCAGCTATGTGTGGAAGAGGAAGAGGCCGCACTTCGGAGGCAGGACTGTCCAGTGGTTCTCATCCCGAAGAAATTTATATGTCGACTGACCAGATTCTCAAGCTTTAGGAGCACTCAGCCTCCTGCCCCTAGCTCACTCCTCTACTCCATGCAAATCTGCATTTGCACGCATGTGCAATGAATTCACCCACCTTGGAGGTAAGCTGTTCAAAGGCTCCGAGGCAGTTCTTGAGGTTAAGGCTTAGCTCCGTACTTGCGAGCACGTCTTCACTCTCATGGAGATATCTGATCTTCATCGAGTTCTTGTGGCATCGAGTATGCTATAAGAATGATCTTTAGACTGGTATGATCTCCTTATTGTAGAGACGGATGAGTCCACCCTCACTTGGCAACATTTTAGAGACCATTTTGAGCTCAAGTTTGTGCCAGAATCCAAGAATGCTTTTCTTGCCTGTCGCTTACTTGGTTTGAAGCATGGCAAATCCTCCGTATCTGATTATGTTTCATCCTTCGAGTCACTATCTAAGTATGGGCTTGAGTTCATCAGCACACCATAGAAAAAGAATCTTAATTTCATATATGGGATTAAAAAGTATTTGAAGAAATCTCTCATGCTTTAGCTTAAGCTCTCATTCGAGTAGCTTGTGGATTCGGCACTTCATCTCGAAGCCGTCGAAAAGGAAAAGGATAGTAGCGATGAGGCCGAGGTTCGAAAGAACCCATACAAGAACAAATTCCCTTTCCAGAAATCCAAGTCCTTTCCTTCAAAGAAGAAGAAGAAGCAAGGCAATTCTAGTTCTTATCCTCGTATCACACCTCATTCAGGAATGATCTTAGCCTACTTCAACTGCGATTCTCGAGACCATCTAGCTCGCGAGTGTCCTCATCCTCGCAAGTGATTCTATTGCAAGCAAGAGAGACACATGATTTCTACTTGCCTTAAGAAGAAAACGGATGCTCATTTTGGTAATTTGAATGTGGCAAAGGCCTTTGATGGTGGTTCTCAGTCTCGAGGTATATCTTCCACTATTTTGGAGGGTTCTTTATTGTTCCATGGTCGTTGTATTAGAGTGCTCTTCGATACGTGTCTCGCATTCATTCGTATCGAAGGAACTTATTGATGATTTACAGATGGATGTTTCTTGCTTGATTACTTCTTTGAGGATTGTGAATCCTATTATAGGATCCGCAACCCTTAGTATGCTTTGTGACGATGTGGAGATTTATATTTGTGGCTTTTCAGTCCATGCGAATCTTCTCTTGGTTTTTATATGATATTGGGTATGGACTGGCTAGTTTGATACGATGCTAGGATTCTATGTTTAGAGAGAGTCCTACACCTTCGACATCCCGACTCTCCTGCTCAACTGTCACTTATATTTTGGGACATCGATGGCAATTCCGCAGCTTCTCTGTTCTCTCTTGAATCTCGATATGATGATGATGATGTGTCTCGGATTCCTGTTAATCGTGACTTTCCATACTTATTTGAGCTTGTTTTTGGGTTACCACCCAAACAAGCTATCGAGTTCCGCATCGACCTCATTCTAGGCACACTGCCTGTTAGTCATCCTTCCAAGAGGATGTCTACCAAAGAGTTTGAGGAACTCAAGAAGCAACTCCTAGAGCTTGAAGCCAAGCATGTCATTCGATCTAGTTCTTCGCTGTGGGGAGCCGTGGTGTTGTGAGGAAGTCTGATGGGACTCTTAAGATATGCATCAATTATCCCAAGCTTAATGAGTTAACCATCAAGAACCGGTATCCATTACTTATGATCAACGATATGTTCGATCAGTTAAGTGGCGCTAAGGTCTTCTCACAATTTGACCTTGCCTCGAGATTTCATCAGCTCCAAGTTGTGGAAGATAGCATTCCACTTTTAGCTTTCTACACTCGCTATGGTTCATATGAGTGGCTCGTCATGCCATTCGGTTTGACGAATGCCCTTGCTTATTTCATCAACCTTATGAATTGAGTGTTCTGGGAATACCTTGATAAGTTCGTTCTTGTATTCATGATGACATTCTTGTATATTCTAAGTCCATAGCGGACCATGCTCGACATCTTAGAATTTTTTTGAGTACTCTTCGACATCATCAACTCAAAGTAAAGCTTTCTAAGTGTCATTTCTAGGGAAAGCAAGTTAAGTTCTTGGGCCACATTGTTTCTTCCGAAGGCATTTCGGTCGATCCTTCTAAGATAGAAGCCATCAGAAATTAGAAGAGGCCGAAGAATGTTTATGAGATTCGTAGCTTTCTAGGCTTGGTGGGTTATTACCGCCGCTTCATTAAAGGCTTTTCCCATTTTGTTCTTCTATTGACTAGCCTTATAAAGAAAGATGTTCGGTATATATGGTCAGATAAGCGTGAGGCTTCCTTTCAAAGATTGAAGGAGCTTCTCACTAATGCTTCTGTTCTTGTGGTACGCGAAGGGAATCGAGATATTATTGTCTATATTGATGCCAGTCATAGTGGCCTCGGTGCTGTGTGTTGTTCTTATGTAGAAGGAAAGGTTAGTTGCCTATGCTTCGAGGCAATTAAATCTGAACGAGGTTCAGTACGCTACTTATTATTTAGAGCTTGCCGCCGATGTCTTTTGTTTAAAGATATGGCATCATTATTTGTTGGGAGAGCACTTTAATCTCTTCACTGGTCATAAGTCTCTCAAATACCGGTTCACCCAGAAAGAGCTCAACATCCAACGACGACGTTGGCTCGAGTTTCTAGCTTCACATGATTTCGATATTCAGTATACTTCTGGCAAGGGGAATCATGTGGCTGAAGCTTTGACTCGCAAGCATTCAGCTGTTTGCAGAATGGAAATTTCTTGAGACTCTTTCCATGTGTGATATTCATGATCGTGCTTCCACATCCAACTCTCCTATTCTATTATATAGCATGGAAGCTCGCTCTACTCTTTTAGATTGGATTGCCGAGGATCGGCGGCAAGACTCTGATATATATGCTGTTACTCAGAAGTGCAACTCTCCTATTCTATTATCCCATTTACCTAATCTAGAGACTTTTGGTTGGAGAGAAAAAGCTGTACGTACTCTTCATCTCTTTCTTTCTCAAAGTAGAAAACTTACCGTAAACAAAAAAAACCCATGGCCATCTTCAACTAAAATCAATTCCCACTCAATTTTGCTGCTAATTTAAGAAGTAAATCAACCAAACAAATATTTGAGAAGGTAATCTCCACCAATACTACAAAAATTTCATCCAAATCTTAGAACTTGGCATGAATTGGTTGTAATTTGCTTTTGTTTTTCTTGCATGTTTGTTTTCAAGTTTCTACAGGTTCTTAGGGATTCTGTCTTCACCAAAGTTCGCTGCTTGCAATCTAAATCTTTGCTAAATCATCCGGTGAGTATCAATCTCACGGTATCTAGTTCATGCAATGCCAAAAATTGCAAATCGAAATAAAAAATTTGCTAAAAAAATTCATTTTTGAACTATTTCCATTTTCTATGTAAACCGTCTTGAGTTGCAACTTTGTGCAGTCATATCTTTCAATTCCGACAATGAAATGCTGCCTGATTTTGTTTTTGTAACGCCCCACTCCGAGACCCATATTAGCAAAGAGTATTACAAGGTAATACTGTCTGCTAATACGGAGAATAGAGCTGGATAGGAGCGACCATCTATAGCCTTGTCTTAACTATCTACTGTATACGTCGATAAATGCAGCATATTTTTTTTTTAGTGGATCGACATATCCAATAGATACTTAATACAAAACTATAATGGCTAGAAGATCTAACAGAACAAAATATAACAACTCAAATGTAAAACACATCACAGAACAGTAGATCATCACATACATATACAGATACACCATAAAGTATACAAAATGATACATGTCAAGTGGCGTAGCAACCACAATATACAGATGAGTCGAAAGAATATACATATCAGAGTTACAACCAAAAAGGACTACACAAAAAGCTGTAACAAAAGTAGCTAGCAGAATAGTCCATGCGGAAGCAGAATAGGCTAAGTCCAAATGTACCTAACCTGAAACACCTCGGTCTGACCCGAGTATAAAATACACGGGTCAGTCTAGCTAAACAAATCAGTTAGAAAAGCTAAATGATAATGAACATGCAAGGTCATAAAGTACCATAATAATCTCTAAAGGAAATAACACGATCATCTAATAAAAGATGAATAATAACAAGCCTCATATCATCGGCAACTTAATAAACAAAGGATATGAATATCCCAAATCAAGCCAAAAGACAAATAACAAATACCAATGAAGGTAACACAAGTTTCCACAAGGTAATCGCTATGTATCGAGTGGTTCAAAAGACCTACTCCGAAAGGCGATACTCTAGGGAAATATAAATATCAATAAAACAAAAGATGCACGTGCTCAGTACTGTATAAACAAGGATCCACAAGCCCGAAGGCGACAAACCCAAGTATCTCTCGAGCGGTGACGAAGGACCAACTCCAAAAGCGATACTATAGGGCAACAAACCCGAAGGCAACAAACCCGAAGGCACAAGCCCGAAGGCACAAACCCGAAGGCACAAGCCCGAAGGCAACAAACCGTAGTGGCGAAGGTCCGGAGGCCCAGTACTGGACACCACTAACTGGCAATATGTGTCACAAACTCTCGGAAAGGAACTCGAAAAGTGTTAACGTGTGTCCCATACCACACGTTCGCACTAAACGGTTTACTAACCGTTAGTCAATTCCACACTTAAAGCAGTACAAAGTTTACCTCATCTCATCGGTAAACCAGACCCGAAGGTCAAAACGATCAAACGAATAGATTAGGAATTAATTGGAAAGGTAAACGCACGTATTCCATAGTACGTGTTTTACCCAACCATTTAATTACCTTCCCACTTCGTTCGAAGTGCAAAAGAGTGTAATTTTACTCAGAAAATAATCTGGACAAGTTTAGAAATCGTTTGAAAACACTTTGGAAATTGCCTTTGAAATTCTCCTATTATGGAGTAAATAATTTAATACTTAAAATAATACTAAATAATAATTTAATAAGCCAATTTGTTTGGAAAACACTTTAAAATGCTTTATAAAACCCGTGTACGAAATCTAAAGAAAAATCTCAAGAAATCGGAAAATATCAGAAAAAGCCGGAAATTATTCTAAGTATAAAAACCGGTGAAAACACGCTGTGAATCCAAGTTCGACAGCAGGTTCGGACCTGCAAACAGAGTACAAATGACATGGAATTTGGTAGGAATGTAGTTCAACATTCCTACTTCAATCTGCAAAAAGAATCATTCAAATCCGATTTGAAACGAAGAATCTGCGTCGTTTCAAAGTCGGATCAAAGCAAGGTTTAAGACACTGAATTAGCAAGCTACAGGTACAAGTTCGACAGTAGTTTAGAAATAGCAAACCAACCCAGATTTTCATGAAATTTTACAGGAATGTAAATCAACACTCCTACTTCAATATGCAAAAAGAATCACACAAATCCGATTTGAAACGAATGAGTTATGCTGCCTCAAACATGGACTCAGACCATGTTTGCGACAGTTCAAAACCAAATAAATGTGCAGGCCTAAAACCCCACTGGACTCAACTTTCAGGCATAAAACAGAGGAGCAAATTACATCATTTTGAGCTAAAAATTAGTACACATATAGTAGAAAATGTCATCTCCCAAACAAAAAAAGAATGATGCAATTTGGATAAAATATGAGAAAGATATGATCTCTCAAAGTTGAACCCAGACAGTGTTTCATTGTTGAATTCTGGGCAAAAACATGATTCGGGTCCAAGTTTGACAGAAGATTTATACATGCTATCTATGTCAAAATGACCTGAAATTTAGTAAGCATAAAGTAGAGAACTTTATCTTTCAAACAAAAAAAGAGTTGTGCAATTTGATAAAGAAACGAAAGAGATATGATGTCTCAAACATGGACTCAGGCCATGTTTGCAACAACTCAGAACAACTACAGGCAAAAATCTGTGCTTGAGTTGATTTTGTAGCAATGGTTTGAACACACAAATGACAACATTTTTCGACCAAAATTTGCAGAAACACAGTTCAACATGTAAGCTACCAAATGCAAGAAATCCGGCAGCATTTCATTGCCGGAATCAAAAGATATTAGAATGCAAAGTATCAACCAGAGAAGGTTTTGACACAGGAACAAAATTGTAAGAAAAAAAACAACTATTAAGCAAATTTCATCGATTTTGAGCTTGGCTCAGCTAGTTTTTGTGAGTATTACAACTCACCTTGCTGATATTGAAGTTTAAACTTGGATTTGCAGCTGAAAGATGAGAGCTTGGAGGTAGAATTTGCTTCAATTACCTGAAAAACTCAAAATAGAAACATGCAAGCAAAAAAAAAAAAAGATTACTTACAAACCCTATATTACAAAATAGATTTTGATGAAATATTTCAGTTTTAGAGTAGATTACCTGTAGAATATGTTTTATTTTGAAAGAAAATAACAAGTTTTTGATTTGATTTGAAGATTTGGCTTGGATTTTGATGTTTGAGGAGTGGGTTTCTCTATTTTGCTCACTGAAGGAAGAAGAAAAGGAGAACAGAAATATACGTACAGGTTGTCTCTGTTTTCTTACTTTCTTAATTTGGCTAAGGAACACTAATGGGCTGAATTGGACCCAAATTAAAAAGAAAATAGGGTGGCTTAAGATTAAAATCAACACTTAGCCAAAATATGTGTGTATATCACATATACACATATAAAAAAAAAACATTTTCACACAAGTTTTTCACTAGAAGATTACGAAAACTTGTATACATAGAAAATAAAACATTTTCTATCATATAAAAAGATTAATTTTTATTTTTAAATATTTTTTATTATTAAATTCCTTTATTTAACAAAAATGCACTATTTACTTAAATAAATGAACAAAACCTTGTTTTTAGCTCCTAAAATTACACAAAATTTATTTTATCACTTAGAAAAATATTTCAAACCATTTCAAAACATTATTTAGAGCCAAACTTATTTTTAACCCAATTTCCACCTTTTATTTAAATAAACACTTACTAGAAGAGCTTACTTCTTTTTAAAAAAAATTATTAAAAGAAGCCACAACGCAATAATTAACAAATTTATTGCATTTTTACTCAAATAAAATTATTCCCACATTTATTATCACCCAAACCATTAAAATAAAGCTTTATCCTTTATTTTCAACAATTTTTTCCCAAATTCGTTGTTTATTCCAAATAAACAATTTAATTTCTCTAATTTAATTTAATTTAATTCACAATATTAAATTATAATTATCATTATAATTCAATATTGAAAGGTAATCTCCAAACCAGGGTTGTTACAGTTTTAGACCATGTTTTGCATTTTATGCATACCAAATTTCAGATCATTTTGACGTATGTAGCTTATAGAAATATGCTGATAAACTTGTACTCAGAGCATGTTTTTACCCAGATTTTTACAGTGAAAATACTGTCTAGGTTCCACTTTAAAATATCATAACTTTTTCATACTTAGTCCAAATGGTGTGATTCTTAGTGCAGTTTAAAGTCTTGTTGTTTATCTTTACCCTGTTAAATTTTAGGTCATTTCGACCTATAGATCTTATCGAAATATGCTACCAAACTTGTACTCAGAGCATGTTTTTACCTAGATTTTTACAATGAAAACACTGTTTGGGTTCAACTTTGAAATATCCTAACTTTTTCATACTTTGTCCAAATGGTGTGATTTTTCGTGCAGTTTAAAGTCTTGTTGTTGAGATTTATGCTATTAAATTTTAGGTCATTTCGATCTATAGGTCTTATCGAAATATGCTGCCAAACTTGTACTCAGAGCATGTTTTTACCCAAATTTTTATAGTGAAAGCACTATCTGGGATCAACTTTGAAACATCATAACTTTTCATGCTTTGTCTAAATTGTGTGATTCTTTTTGCAATTTAGGTGTAGTTTTTATAATTTATGCATGTTAAATTTCAGATCATTCCGACCTCTGTAGCATATAGAAACGTGATGTCAAACTTTGAATTGGAGCGTGTTTTGCTCCAGTTGTTGACAGTGAAATCTGGCTGCACGTCCAACTTTGAGAGATCATATCTCTCTTGTATCTTGTCCTAACGAATTCATTCTTTTTTTATTTAAAGTAGAGTTGTTGAACTCTATTCCTGCAAAATTTCAAGGCTTTTAATAACTAGATGAAAATTTTCTTAGAACTTTGAATCCGAGCATGTTTTGCTCCAGCTGAACATTTAAATTATTTTACATGGTTTTTTTGATGATGTTTTTTTTATCGGCATGATCCTAAGATGGAAGAGCCAATATTACCACTTATCCCTATTTTGGATTGATGATTTTTTAGGGGATTTTCGTATGATGATTTTATGAATAATTTCATTGAACTTTTGTTAATTTTTGTTGTTTCTTGCAAGTGCTTTCTTAACCGATTTTGGAAGATTTTTTTTAGCTTTTGAAATAAATGTTTTACAATATTTATAATTAATATAAAGCTATTATAAGTATACATTATCTATAATAAAAGAATTTCAAAGTTATTTTCCAAACGATTTTGAAAATAGTTTTAAAAGCTTGTTTTCTATAATAAATTATTTTCTATATAATAATACATGTTTTTGCACTTTAGGACATATGAGAGAGAGAATTAAACGATTTAGTAAAATGCGTGGTATGGGACACGTGAGTTTACTTTTTCGGTTAATTCGGGACTCGTACGATCGAAACCTCTTGAGAATATAATTTTGAGTTGACAATTGAGATTTATAGTTCCTATTATAAGAGTTATCTGAGTTAGCCAATATTTGGCGAATTGAAAGGTTCGAGGTCTCCTACTGTAGGGGTAATAATCAATGAGAACCGCTTATATATGTTTCTTTGCTCGCCGATGAGACGAGGCGAGTCTTAAGATGAGATTTGCATTTTCAGGAATTATGGGTTATGCGAAACCACTATGAGATTTATTTGCACTTGCCGATTATACGAGGCAGGATATATGAGTATTCTGAGATTTATGAGATTTGAGATTTTATTTTTATGATGTGGAGTTAACTAGTGGTTAGTAAACCTTTTAGTGTGAACGTGTGGTATGAGACGCATGTTAACACTTTTCAAGTTCCTTTCCGAGAGTTTGTGACACATCCACGACTATGCCAGTGCTATAGACCTTTTGGTCATCTGAGCTATATGACTTCGATCACCACGAGTTATGTAACTTTGGCCACCATGAGTTAAGGGACTTCGGTCACCACGATTTATGTGACATCAGTCACCACGAGTATGACCTTCAGGTCCACGGGTTAGGTACCTAAATTATAAATTGCATTGGACAAGTTTTGAGCACGTGCAGCATTGCTTCAGCTTTTCAATCAGGGATATGGCCAATCCGAGGTTTTCTGAGTTTTCAGAGTTTTATACAATTTCACCATTTTGAGATATTTTTGTCACATAGCCTAGTGCTACATGAGATGTTATATATGGTGATTTCTTTTTTATGATATTTTAACTTTATCTTGAGTTCGATGAGATTCATACTAGAATTTTGATGAGTTTCTCTTATGGCTTACATATGATTCCTTGCATTTGAGTTGAATGCCATTAAGAATGGATTTCTTAAGTTGAATTAAACCTACTCATGCAACAACCCTTGGTGAACATATACCATGCATTAAGATTATACTATACCTGTACCCTTCCTTTATAGTTAAAGGAAGAATTCCATTATGCACTCATATTCCTCTTATCTTATGCTAATATCAAGTTCTAGCTAGCTTGACCCGTGTATTTATTATTCAAGTCAGACCGAGTTGCAGGTTAGGTAGTTGGACTCTTAGCTTGCTTTACCTTTTGGACTTTACCATCGACTTGGGATATAGCATAGTTTTTTTTAATGTGGTAGCCTTTATGTTGGGAACTTGTGATGTATATATTCTTTTGTGGGGAATGTATGTATATGTTGTGGTTGTATACCACTAGTGGCATGTTGTACTAAATTTGATGTATGTATTCATCTGTATCATTTTTGTGTTGCTATTTTGTGTCTTGTTATTGATATAGTTATTATGTTTTGTTTCTGAATTTGTCCTATAGCCACCATAGTAGTATATTAGGTAGGAATTAAGTATGTCGAATACTCGAGATGAAATGGTTTCATAAAAAAAATGTTCCAAAACTGACATACTTAGCTCTTATCTAATGCAGGACTATGACGGTCGCCCTTAACCAGCCCTATTCTCCGCATTAGCAGATAGAATTACTATGTAATTCTGTTTGTTAATGTGGGTCTCAGGGTGGGGTGTCACATTCTAACATCATATGACTATGAGATAGCTTTCATCCTTGGTAATGGGAACGTGGTTGCAGATCCGTTAAGTTGGAAGAAAGTTACCCTTAGTCCAATGTCCATGGAGTGGAAAAGCATAGAGTTTATTTCCACCTTTGATTTCAAGCCCTCTACGGACATTACCCCTGGATTATTGGAGCACTTGAGGTAAAACATACCCTCATAAATCAGATTGGCTCTAAGTAGCGAGAGGATTCGGAACTTGTGGATATTGTGTATAGGATTAGAAGAGGAGAGGACTCTAGACATCTCCAACGCTATTCCAATGATAGTAAAGGGTGGCTAAGGAGTGATGGAAGACTCTATGTCCCCCCACTAGTGATTTGATGAGAGAAGTTCAAGAAAAAGCACACCATTTTTGAATGACTACTCATCCGGGTGGTGATAAGATGTATAGGGACATGAAGAGAGTGTTTTATTGGAGCGGCATGAAGAAGGATGTGGCAGAGTTTGTAGCTAAGTGTCTTATGTGCCAAAGAGGGACAACAGAAGCCCGACGGATTGCTTCAACCATTGGATGTACTCGAATGGAAGTGAGACAGTGTTTCAATGGACTTCATAGATGGTTTACCCCGATCTAGTAATGGGAATACCAATATTTTAGTGATTATAGATCGTTTGATTAATAGCACCCACTTCATTCCAGTCAAAAGTAAGAGGACGACACCTTATTTGGCATCCTTATATGTTCATGAGATAGTCCGACTTCTTAGAGTTCCTTCTGGCATAGAGAGCAATAGAGACCCTATATTTACTAGTGAGTTTTGGAGGAGCTTGCAAGAGGCTTTAGATACATAGCTTAGATTAAGTACGACCTATCATCCTTAGACGGATGGCCAAACGGAGAGAGTTAATAGAGTTCTTGAGGATTTGTTGAGGATGTGTATTCTTGGAGAAACTTAGGAGGAGCATCTTCCTTTAGTGGAGTTTCCATATAATAATAGTTTTCAGGCTAGCATTGGGATGGCATCTTTTGAAGATTTTTATGGAGGCCTGCAAGTCGCCTTCGTGTTGGTTGGAGTCTACGGCAAGATTGCTACTTGGTCTCGATATGGTTAGAGAGACTTCGAAAAAGATTGATTTGATTACAAGGAGAACGAAGACGGCCCAAGATAGACAGAAATCCAAAGCAGATAAGCGGAGAAGGGATATTGAGTTTGAGATAGGAGATTTTGTTTTCATTAAGCTATCTTTGCTAAGAATGGTAGCGTGTTTTGGATCAAGTGGAAAACTTGCTCCCGATTCATAGGACCTTGCCCATTATGGAAAGGATAGGGAAGATGGCGTATCGGATAAAGCTACCAGAGAGCCTCACAAGCATTCATGATGTTTTTCATGTTTTGCACTTAAGAAAGTGCTTGCACGATTCAGCGGAGGTTGTAGAACCTAGTCAACTTGAGGAAGTTAAAGTGGAGAGAGAAGCATCGATTCGTTGCATTCCTACCAAGATCGTTAGACGTGATATCAAGAAGCTTAGGAACAAGGAAGTCCCTTTGGTTAAGGTGTAGTAGGGAGATAGAGGATGCTACGTGGGAGGCTGAGGAGAAAATACATACCTCTTTTCAGCATCTTTTCGATGGTACATCTTGAATTTCCTATTTCCATATTTAGTTTTGAATAGGTTCTTTCCTTTAATATCCTTTGGGAGGGTAGATCTTAGTATTTAACATATGATGGAAGGATTGAATGTAAACATGTTACTAGAACATTTTATGTATGATGGACGCTAGGGGTTGCAAGTGTTTGCTAGTGGATGCTAATGGATGCAATATATATATATAAACACATGTACATTAGGCACTATTATCTCTTTGGTATTGGCCTAACTAGGTTACTAAAGCATATGTATGTGTATGTGTATGCATTTGCATTTTTATTTTATTTCCATAGCTGCTACAGATGGATGATTAGCATATGATCGTTGCATTTGGATGATGATCGTAACACACATATAGAACTATCAGTTGTCATTAGAGAATTTGCATTCATTTGGATACCGCACATACATAAATACATAAAAAGGAGGTTGACTGAATCGGTAGACCGCCTAATCTTTTGCGTTTGTTAGGGACATTGACACTACACTATTTGCATATAACATAAACTGCATTAGAAAGTTTTAGGATAGTGGATGTAATGGATGATGGTTGAATACATGGTTGTAGAATTTTGATGAAAATATTTATTTCATTCTTATATCCTTGGAGATTTCGGGGACGAAATCCTTTAAGGAACGGTGAATGTAACAACCCAAAATTTAAGCTATAATAATTAATTAATGAATTAATCAAATAATAAAATAAGTTTGTGAAATTATCAAAATCGAGCTACGTGAGTTGCACTATTGTGTCCGTGGCGATTTTCTGATCAATTTCCATATATAACTTGTCGAAATCCGAATCACTATGAAGAAGTTACGCGAGAAAGAAGAATCAACAAAAACGGAAAAAACATAACAAAGCATGGGGTCGACCCATGTCATAGCAAGGTCAACCTATAGGTCCACCTAGGCTTGCTTAAGGTCAACCTTAGGGTCGACCCCAATGTGTTAAGGTCGACCCGCCTTATTATTTGGAAGTAGATTCATCCAAGTAAGTTCGAACACATCATATTTTGATTTTTCTTCAATTATATGCGTTCGTGCTTCCATCCGACGGTTCCTAGTGAGCCTATGACATGGTTGCGTCGGATTTAATCTTAAAATCTAATGGTTTGAGATCTCTAAGCTATACTATAAATAAAACCCTAGGCTTGGCTATTTCTCTCATTCAGATTTTCTCCTATTTTGGTTCATTGCCAAAGGCTGGACCCAAAATAGAAAAAATTTCTTAGAAGGAAATCTTTCTAATAAAAATATTCTATGCTATAGGAGTGGATCAAGGAAGATCAAGGACTAGAGCTAAGGACCACAGTTGAGTGTTTTTTAATTATTTTAGATTTTTAAGTAATTTAAAATAATAGGGTTCTCAATAGTTGTGGTTTTTCTGCAATTTTGAGATAGTTATTATATAAGTTATTTACAGTTAGTTTTTAAAGTTCTTTTCAGTCTATTTTATTCAATTATTTTATTTGCCATTTACAGTTATTTGTATTTATTTACATCTTTTTTATGTTATAATTTAGCCTATAAATGTTAGTTTCTTTTTATTTATTTTTACGCGAATAAAATATAAGAATATTAAAAAAGGAGAATTCGCTAATATGGATTAAATAGAAATAAACACTAAATTTACAGAAATTAGATGTAAAATAAGAAAGAACTGTATAAAAAGAAGATAAACTGAAATAGGAAAATTTGAGACATTTGCAAGCACGTTTATAAATAGTGGTTATAACTAAAAAGATAGAATAAAAGAGTAACAATTATAACATAGTTTATAATTAAACAGAAAGAACAGAAAAGACTTATTTTAAAACTTAGATTAAGTTAATAAGAAAAATATAGCAGAAATAAATGAAGAGGCTTATTTTAAAACTTACACTAAGTTAGTAAGCAAACATAGAAGAAGGACCTGTATCAAAAGCATTCCCTTTTAGTCAGGAACTGATGGTCTCACTATAGTTAGGTGAGGTTGGGACACACTTATGCTAATTAGGGTACATAAGTGGCCAATAGATAGAAGCTCAAATCCAGGGATTTGGGCAAGGGGCACAAACTAGAATTTGTTTGTTAGGACTAGAACTGGCAGCATTCCCTTTCAGACTGGGCTGATGGTCTCACAACACTTAGGTGAGGCTGAGAAACACTCCCTTTCAGACTAGGATTGATGGTCTCACAATAGTTAGGTGAGGCAGGGTACGCTTATGCTGATTACGGTAAATAAAAGTTCAAAATACGGGACGATAGTTAGTGTGTACTTGCTATGACCGAGCGCGCGTCATCGATTAAGGTAAATAATTCGCAACTACATTCCAAGCGCTACACATGTGTCTTTTGCTGTGGGGCCAATAGGATTGGACAAGCTCACTATGGCACAACAGAAATAGAAGGCCGATCAATAAGTAGAATTAGGATTTTAGCCTAATTAAAAAAATTAGGTTTTTAACCTAATCGCAGCAGTTTAAGACAACTACAAACAATCACAATAAAAAGCCAAACACAATCAATTAAACAGTATTATATCCTAGTTCTATCTTTCCTTTATTTCCTTTTAGAATAGAACTATTGCTAAGTCTATTATCTTTATTTTTCTTAAGAATGCTAGTAATTACTTTCACTCACCAGACTTATTATCTGACCCACTCCTCTATTCCCCTTTTTCCCGCAAAGGCCAGCAGAGGCAAGGACAGTAGATTCTGCTTTCTTGGAGATACATTCCCAGAGTTCTTCATGTATTCTTCTTCTTTTCAATTTTCTTTCATTTGGCTTTTGATGTATTGGTACTTATAAGAGGGATGATTATTTTTATTGTACTCTGATTTTATGAGAATGAGAGGCATTTTTCATAAGATCTGTATTTGGTATTTGAGACATGTGATGTTTTTCAGACTTATTTATTAAGTTTTATTTTGAATAACAAGTTACCATTTAAATGTTTTCAATCTATTTACTTATTTGTCTTGTGAATCTTAGTCTCTACAATGTTTTAACTATACCTATAATGGAGCATATCCTTTGGTGTGTCCTCTTTGGGTATACTAAGGAGTGCGGGGTGTTTCAAAATAATTAAATATCGCAAAGTGGTTATGGACATTGGTTGATATTCATTTATTTACTGACTGAGAGTAAGTGACACTTTCAATGAAGGTGTGAGCAACCTTGTAACGACCCATAATTTTATCAGTTTGAAAATAAGAATATTTAATTTTAAAATATTCAAGTATTAGTTTATTTCAAAATAATAATCATGTTTTGTACAATAATAAAAAATGATGAACTTATTTTAGAACTTATTTACAAAATAGAGAGTTTGGATTTTCATCATAAAAGTGACGAAAATCGATTTTCAATAAAATTGAATATATGATTAAATGAGTGTTTTGAATGAAAAATAATCTATTTTAATTTGTTATAAAATAAAAATAAAAATGGTTTATATTGGGTTTTTCTAAACATATAAACCTGTTTCATAAAAGTTGCAAACTTCGTCGCACTTTGACAAATCAACGTCGTATTTTTATAAATTGAGCTTTAATATTATTTAATATGGTTTTGTAACTCAAATGATCTTGTTTTAATTAGTTAAAGATGACTGCAAACTTATTTTCAAATTAAGTGTACAAATGTATATAGTTTGATTAAAAAACTGAAAATGTGACTTGGAAACGTTTTATCAAAAATCAATGTTATGTTAAATATAAGTTGTGTAAACGTTTTGCAATGTAAAAAGTTATTATATGACCATGCTAACATATAAACATGTATTTAGAACTAAGAAAGATTAATTAAACTAAGTAAGTAATTATTTAAACAAAGATAAAAAATAAATATTAAATCAAATCACATCAGAAATAAACAAAAATCTAACCAAATCTCACATAAACCTATGCAAGCCCTCTTAATGTAAACATGAAGTACTAAGAAACTTCGCTTTGGAGCTAAATAAAGGTGCAAGTGGTGATAGAGGCGATGAAGGAGGTTGGAGAAGGGGAAGAGCGTACCTACATAAGGTGAAAGAGGTGTATGTGGACCAATGAAAAAGGATGTCTTCATGACCAAAGTTAGACAAAAGAAGAAGTGATGGGGGGCGGTGTACCTGGCCAAGCTATGCTTGAGTTAAAAGGGGCATTTTAGTCATTTAACATTGCTTGGAAACCACACTTCCTAAACTCTATAAACAACAACACACATTCTCACTTTCATTCATACATCTTCTTCTTCTTCTTCCTCAAACTTTTTATGGCTTCTTTCTTAATTATATTATGAAGAGATAATAATAAAATTTTATACATATATATACTATAGTATTACAGCTCAAAATCAAAGTAAACAGATCTTCCTCAATCAAGTGCACGGCCATCACCAACACAATCAAGACTGAGCTCCATCACCTATTCTAGGGGGAGGCCGGGGATATAAAATAGAAAAGGAGTTTATAAAGATTCAAAGCAAGAAAAAGAGAAGGAAGTACCACCGGTTTTTGCTTCAAGAAGATAGAAGCAAGTTTGAAGAATCATGGAAGCTCCATTGGATTTAAGGGTGCTTGGAAAGGAGGAAGCATTAGTAATAGTGAGTACTTGAGTTGCCTTTAATTATTCAGCTCCCCAAAATATTGTTAAGTATGCTCAGTTAATGAATCTATATGCTTGGTTAAGAATTGTTTGAGAATTGGATGATTATATGGATGTTAATATGGTGAATAACTTGATTGTGAAATTCTATTACTAATTGATGTGAAAATAATATTCAACTTAAGAAATGGTTAGTAAGCTAACCCTAGTTAGTAAGCTAACCCTAGTTAGTAAATAAATCCAAATGAAAAGCGTATGAAGTTGTTTAGCCTCTTTAATAATTAAAGTAATAAAAAATTATTTTAAATAAGTTAAAATAGTTTAATTATGGTTTTAAAACATATTTGAAATGTTTTAGACAAGTTTTGGAACAATTCACCAAATGGTCAAAATCGAGCTCGTCGCGTAGTGGCAGTTCATAATATTCAAGCCATAACTTTAAATCAATGTGTAGGATGCAAACAATTCGAAAATATTTGAAATATTTACAGATCCTTGTAAGCATAGTTTCAAATGAAAAATAAAAATCAAGATTTCATTTGATAGAGTTTAATTAATATCCAAAACAATTTTTCAGAAAAATTGCGGTTTTGTAGTTTAAAACCCGAATGTGAAATTAATTTATAATGAATATTTTTAAATGTTTAAAAATATGAAATAAATTTTTTAAAATTTTAAAATGTTTAAAAGAGATTTGAGTTATGAAAATGAATTTTTAAAGGATACAAAATAATTTTTATCAAATAAGCCTGTAAAGCACTATTCACAACACTTTTTGCAGCACTTTTTCATAACTTTTGAAATATGGCTTTAAACTTAAATATTATTTCCCAAATATTTTATAAATATTTGAAAATAAATAATTATGTGTTTTAAAAATGATCTGGACTTACTTTAATACCTGTTAGCACCAGAATGGGTCACTAACACCCTTAAGAAAGATTACATAGAGAGATTAATGAAGAAAGTAAGTGTAAACGGTGAACAGAATGCTAAACTAAATGCAGAAAATAAGAACACCTGATTTATAGTGGTTCGACGTAACTGCCTACGTCCACTTTGAGGTTAATCTTTATTGCTTTACTTATCAACTAGTTACAGATACAATCTGTACACCAACTATTTGATTACAATTGTTAAACAAAGAAGATAAGTCTTGAATGAGTCTTGAATGCGGCATAGTCTCCCCGGTGTTCTCAAAAAAAGGTCCCTTTCACTGTGCCCCTGCCTCTCTGTTTATAGACGAAGATGGGTTGGACTTCCTTGGTGGGCCTTGTAGCTAGACATTTCGGCCCAAAATCAGTGAACTCTGTGTGCCGAACCACAAATGCTGATCGGCAAAATGCCGATCGATATCCTTATGCCGAACGAGGAGATGCATCGAGTGAAGAGTGCAAGCCGACCGAGAACCGATGTCGGTCGAGGGGAGATGCCGAACGAGGTTGGAATGCCAATCGAGGCTGGAATGCCGAGCGAAGCATGAATGCCGAACGTGGCTGGAATGCCGATCGAGACCGGAATGCCCAATGATCTTGAATGTCGGTCGAGGCCTGAACGCCGAGCAAGGTATGAATGCCGAACGTGCTTCATGTTGGACGGCCCTCAATGCCAAACAAGGTTTGGATGCTGAACGGCGTGGGATGCCAAACGACCATGCTGTGCCGAACGGCGTGGAATGCCAAACGACCATGCTGTGCCGAACGGCGTGGAATGCCGAACGACCAATTTGTGTCGAACGGTCCTCAATGCCGAATGGTGATAAATGTCGAACGGTCTAGTTGCACCGAGCAAGGGTTCCCCATCAAGTCTCTGTCTACCTGGTCAAGCCACTGGGTAACACTTGCCCCCAAAAGTGTATCATGTGGATGAACGTGATGCGCTTTGAATCACGACTCCTCCGTGTTATGCTTCAAGCACTGGTGTTGTTTCTCGAAAGTGTCTTCTCCTGAATGCCACTCGAGGTAGTGCATGCCGAACGACATGTTAAAGCCGAACAACAAGTGAATACCGAACGGTCTTGATGATGCCGAACGAAGGATGTGCTTTGACCGGTTCAACCTGTCATTGTCCATTTGACTTCCTTTCTTCCCCCCTTTAAAGGTAGTTACTTCATTTCTCTCTTTTTTCTTTTTTCTTTTACCTCGACCCCGCAAGAACTCGTAACTTACCACCCTCAAACTTCATTCACTTCTCCAATCTTCCCTTCCTATCCTGAATCCATCAAGTCCTACCTGCAGTTTCTTCTCAAATTGAGTCTGAACGACTTTCAATCTTAAGCCCATAGACCTCCAATCTCCCATCACTCTCATTGGCAAGAACCTTTCGAATGTTTTTTCAAATTGGGAAGTATAGCACAAAGTACGAATTCCGAAATTCTCCATAGATTATAGAAAGTAGGAGGCGTGTGGATGAAGGAGACGAATTGAGGTTCAGACATATCCTAAGGCTGGAACTTAGTATGACTTTAGTTGATTTCAAGGTGGGTAGAATGGAGAGGAGAGGGCAACTGGAAAACAGCCATTTCCAGGTCGTAGGCTCCCGTTGGTTCACTGAGTGTTAGAGTTAGGATGTTGAAGTGGAACAGGGCAGTCGGTCGAGGTCGGTCGGTAATCAAGGGGCGAAGAAGAACCGAACGTAGCCGTTCGGCACTTGTATCTTGAGTGGAGAAGGGTCAGGCACTTAGACAAGTGGCTCGATTGGCTCTATGTGAGAGTGACATCAGGGAATTATGAAGTAAGTGACTCAGTGTATCTAGCTCATACGTTTGATCCAGAGAATGTCGAACGATGGACTTGGGCCGGACAGCATTTAGGCCGAACGAGGTTGAGACCGAGCGACATTTAGGCCGAACGGGTTTGAGGACGAACGGGTTTGAGGCCGAACGACATTTAGGCCGGACGACATTTAGGCCAAACAGCATTTAGGCTGAGCAGCCTTTAGGCCATGTGTTTCAAGTGTCGCTTGACCTTGACCTTTGATGAATAGATAACAACAGTCGAAATCATTCCAACTTGAACACAACCCTCGTCGAATTCACTTATTTCCCATGCCTAATCATGAAGAAAAACAAGGACAAGGACTTAAGCAAACCAGCATATTGAACTAATTTGGACTGATAACTTCTGTGCTTTAAACAACCGAAAACTTGGACTTAACCTGCTCAATAGTTAATAACCCTTCAAATGCAGTGGCAATTTTTTGTTCAGAATATAAATTGTCTTATGATAAGCTTTCGTAGACGGTCAGCGATGACGGTCTTCGAAGACGATAATTCAAAGCTTAAACTTATCTCATTAATCCAGTGTCTTTTTACTGCTTGGCACTTACATTTGAAAGATCGCACTAGTTCACACACCATACGAGGGGAATATTTATGTTGTTATGTCTAACGTCGATTATTTTTCAAGTATAGTTCAAACATGTGCTCTGTTAGATTCAATCTTCATTAGAGATGTCTAAAAAATCTAGCTCAGCTACGATCTCAGATAGACCTGGGCCATCCTCTCGACAAGAAGTTGCAGATACTTCTCATCCGTCAACTACCCCTGCTAAAGACTTACCAAAACCTGCGACTACATCCGTCGACTTGGCCCTTGACGCTTTGGAGGCAGCGATTTTTCTAGACAACCCAATCGATTCTTAGGCTTTAAAGATTAACGAAAATACGCTCCGTCGGATATGCTCTATCCATGGAATCCCCTTTGACGATGTATTAGTTCCATCGGGTCATGCTCATCCGCACTTGCCCCCAGTCGGATACATAGCTTGCAACAAATTCATGTGCTGGGTTGGCAGTGTGTCACCAATCAACTCATTTCTTCGAGACGTGCTGCAGTATATCGAAGTTTCCTCATCACAACTGCATCCGAATAGCCATGCATTCATCTACGGTACTTGCATCCTCTTCATGAGTGTCCTCTCCAGGCTTCCAACTCCGAGCGATATCCAATACATATATTGCCTCAAGAGATGGAGGGATAGCCCATCTTTTGTGTTTCTTGAGCCGCAAAGCAGATGTCAAATCTTAATTGGGGAATCGAGCAAGTTTGCCCTGTACAAACAGGAATGGTTTTATGTGCGATGTCCTCCCGGTTTTGCGAGGAGATGGGTGGAAGGAAGAAAGTCTTTTTCCTGGATTGAAACTCATGTTTGGTCGAAGCTATACCTTTTCTAACTCTCTTCCATCTTTTCAGGTATTAATCTGCGTCCCGAGGGCCCTGGATATTCTGAAGCCGTCGAAGCTATTCGAACCATTTCCTCCGAAGAACGGGACATCAGAACTCTCATTTCAAATGAGACGCTTACAAAGTTCGGGTTGTTGGCATAAGGTCGTCGGATAAGCCTCCCTCAGGGCGTTACCATACCCAGGCCTGCTTCTGGCAAAAGGAAAAAACAAGCTGAGCCTTCAGCACGCAACGCCCCTGATACACTAGAAGAGGGGGAAATTAAGGAAACTGAAACGCCTGAGGCACAAGATGAGAACATTAGTCTCACTCGGGATCCGATAGTCGAGGTTCACGACATCGAGACGTCGCCTTCCCCTTCGAAAGGGAAGAAGAAGCTAACATACAGGCCGAGGAAGAAAACAGTCGGTGGAACTTCTAAATTTACTCTTGTTCCAGTGGAGAAAGAAGCTTCCTCACAGCATTTAGGAAGTTCTCTAAAAGGCCTGTCGAACCTTTCCATACCTGATGATCTACTCAACTACGACTTCAACGATCCGGAGTCTCTTAACCTTCATTCGCCCGCGAGAGGCGATACAAGCGTTCAAGCCCAAAACCAGGGAGAAAAAACTCCTATTAGTAAAGAAACTGGTCCGTCGGGGGAAAACACTAGGACACACACAAACACATGCATTTCACCTTGCACTTAAATTTCCGTTGTCACCCTATTCTTTGCTAGCTCATCATTGCTCAAAATTTATGTAGGTGGCATGGGGCGCACGCATGGACTTGATCGCCTTCGCGGTTCATCGATATTTTATCAGTCAGGATGGGATTAAGGTTCTGGAAGATGCCGAGATAGGGATGACGATGGAGATAGGGATTATCGTTCCCGAGATTCATTGTCTCGGAAGAAATCTTATTATCGTCCCAAATACCATCATAATCCCCCTTCTCATTCAGATCAAGGCAAAGATAAGCACAGCCATAAGGGGTCGCAATCTGATGTCCCTCGCGATCAACACTCTGATTTTTCTACCACGCGACAGTCCCGGGATCCTTACAAGAGAACTGAACTTTCAAAGCTATCTCCTCTTATTCTCGTAACAGATCCAACAATATCGGAGAGACTGACTGAGCGCAAGGCTAAATTCCCAAAAATCTGCTTTGATGGCTTCAAATTCCTCCCGGCGATCCATCATATTCCAGGACATGTTAAATAGAGCGCTATCGCCTGCAACAACGACGTCTATGTTCAACATGACGCGTTTGTTCATCTTGCTGAGAAAGTGTCAGAAGTCTCCATAGAGCTCCAACATGAGATTTATCGCCTGAAGCTTGAGGCCATCCATGACAAGGATATTATTAAAGCTCAGGATGAAGAGCTTGCTTCTTACAAGTCTCAGCTTGAAGCTGCCCAATAGAACGCGAAAGATATTGCCGAAGCCGTAACTCGTCTGGAATCAACCCATAAAAAAGAAATCGAAGAGGCGGTCCAATGCTGTGGGCCCTAGCTTTGGAGAAAGACTCAGTGCAGAAGGAGAGGGACGCCTTTGCCCTCCGAGTTAAGGAGCTGGAGGAGCAACTCCGCAAAGAAAAGGAGGAGAAGGCCACTGCCCAAGAAGAGTCACAACGATATTGCGATGAGATCGTCGCCACACGACTTCTGAAGGAGAAGCTTGAGGATGAACTTTCTAAGGTTGAGATGCTAAAGAATGAAGTCCGTGAAGAGGGTAAGAAAATAGCGGCTGTGGAGGTCGACTCCCGCCATGAGCGGCTAAAGAAGCAGGTAGGGAGGAGGTCAAAAGCATGTTCGACCTACTAATTGCAGAGTTCAATGCCCGCGTCCTCATGCACTGAGACTTAACTTTTCTATGTGAGGGCTACCTCGAATCTTTAGCTGAGGCATGAGAGACCATAATAGAAATCAGAAAGGCCGAACTTGATACCGAGGACGTTGATGAAGGAGATCTGTAAAAGAATTTCTTAAGGGAAACGAGCCTTCGGACCTGTCTGTGGCAAAAGCTCTTTACTGCAAAGGCTCCCCCTCAACGAAAGGGAAAGAGGTTATGCCGGTCCATCCGGGATCGAGTCTCAAGCTCATGCACCCATTTAGCCGGCCGATCGGCCTGATCCCTTTGAGCAGCATGTTGGTTATGACCCGGAGGATCCCGGCCTCGGCGTTCACATTTTGTCTCCTATTCCAGAGGGTGAGACCCCTCGGACAGCTGAGAGCCAGCCGGAGCTTGGTAGATGACTCTTCACTTTAACATTCCAAAAGTCATCATTTTACACCAGGAGCTATCGTATTCTAATGCTTGTTTTTCATGATTTTGTGCAGGCCGCTCTGATCCTGAGCCCACTCCAAGGAGAAATGTCACCAAGGAGGTGAAGGAAAAGACAACTGAGGCTACTCACGTAGGGGAGGCTCCCGGTCTAGATGCTTAGGTGATCGGAGTGCTTGATGAGGATAAGTCCGAGACTTCCTCTCCCATCGATGGGAGTTAAGAAATCAAAATTACAGGCGCCTCTGAATACACAACAAAATTGAGCATGAAGGAGCCGCTTTAGATGGAGAAGAAAAAGATGGTCGAGATCAAAGTCGAGCCTCAAGCTGTGGACCTGGATGTCCCTCTAAGTAAGTCGTTGAAGGTCACCCTTCCTAGTGGGTTCAAGCCCATGGAAGTTCCCCATACTTCTTCAGTTTTCACCTCCCCATCAAAGAAAATTATCAAGGGAAAATGCATGGGAGAGGAGTCGTCTGGAAGAAAGTCGAAGAAGTCGAAGAAGTAGTCGTCGCTCTCCTTCGACGAGAGTTAGTTTAGATTATGTAATTATTTTAATTATTTTCGTAGCCCAGGTAAATAAACTTTTGTCTTCGAATTTTGGAGGAGTTGTGGTAGAAACTTATTTTTGATGAATAAAACTTAGTTCTTTTGCCTTTCAGAAGACTTCTGTTGTTTGGTTTTCTGTATAAACGTGGTTAAAACCCAAGCTGTTGTTTGGAGGAGTTGTTTGGATTTCCAATCCGCACGCCAAGGGTTCGATGACTTCAAGTCATTCGTACCCATTCCGCCCTCAGGGGACTTGATCATGTAAATCGTTTATTCTCTAGTCCACGCTCTGGAGACTTAGGTTATTCCAGTCCGTGCTCCTGGGACTTGGAGATTTTAAGTCGTTTATACTCTAGTCCGCACTTCGAGAACCGAGAGTACTCCAGTCCGTACTCCGGGGACTTGGAGACTTTAAGTGTTTATACTCTGGTCAGCACTCTAGGGACTCAGAGTACTCCAGTCCGCACTTCGGGGACTTAGAGATTTAAGTCGTTTGTACTCAGGTCCGCACTCCGGGGACTCAGATAACTCCCGTCCGCACTCCGGGGACTTGGAGATTTTAAGTCGTTTATACTTTGGTCCGCACTCCGGGGACTCAGAGTACTCCCTTCCGCACTCCGGGGACTTGGAGATTTTAAGTCGTTCATACTTTGATTCGCACTCCGGGGACTCAGAGTACTCCAGTCTTCTCAGGGGACTTGGAGATTTTAATTCATTTATACTCTGGTCCACACTTCGGGGACTCAGAGTAATCCAGTCCGCACTCCGAGGACTTGGAGATTTTAGTCGTTTATACTTTGGTCCGCACTGCGGGGACTCAGAGTACTCCAGTCCTCACTCCGGGAACTTGGAGATTTAAGTCATTTATACTATGGTCTACACTTCGGGGACTCAGCGTACTTCCATCCGCACTCCAGGGACTTGGAGATTTTAAGTCGTTTATACATTGGTCCGCATTCCGGGGACTCAGAGTACTCCAGTCCGCTCCGAGGACTTGGAGATTTTAAGTCGTTTATACTCTGGTCTGCACTCCGGGGACTCAGAGTACTCCAGTCCGTACTCCGAGGACTTAGAGATTTTAGTCCTTTATACTCTAGTCCGCACTCCGGGGACTCGGAGTACTCCAGTCCGCACTCCGGGGATTTGGAGATTTGAAGTCGTTTATACTCTGGTCCGCACTACGGGGACTTGGAGATTTAAGTCGTTTATACTCTGGTCCGCACTCCAGGGACTCATAGTACTCCCGTCCGCACTCTAGAGACTTGGAGATTTTAAGTTGTTTATACGTTGGTCCGTACTACGGGGACTCAAAGTACTCCAATCTGCACTCCGAGGACTTGGAGAATTTGAGTCGTTTATACCCTGGTCTGCACTCTGGGGACTCAAAGTACACCAATCCGTACTCCGGGAACTTGGAGATTTTAAGTGCTCGTGCGCGTTCGTACGTAAGACAGAATAATGTATCTCTTAGTCATTCGTCACAGCATTATCATACACAAAAACATCGACAACTCATGGAGAAAATGGCTTTAAGCCTTTATTAATGCAAACAAGCTAAATTGTCTTATTACACGCTATAAACTAGGAATAAAAACTTTCTGTAAATAAATGTATCTAAAATATGAAAGAAATGAACTAAGTGTAATAATGCCGCAAATGCTCGCTATTCCATGATCGGGGGAGTGTCGCACCATCAACGGTCGCTAACTTGAAAGTCCCTTCTCCAAGCTTCTGTTCAATGATGTATGGACCTTCCCATACGGGGCTCATATGTGATGGAACCGGGAAAACCCATTTCAAAACGAGATCACCCAGACCAAAGATTCTCGGTCGGACTTTTTCATTGTAATATCGAGCGACCCGGTGCCTGTATGCGGCCGCTCTTAAATTAGCTTCTTCATGCTTTTCATCAATAGTCCAATGATTCCAGCAAAATACCTTGATTTGAGTCATGGTCGCAATAAGTTACCCAATGTGATGGAACTTCAAGTTCTACGGTTATGACAGCTTCCATGCCATATGCCAATGCGAATGGAGTGTGGCCAGTCATGGACTTGTGGGTGGTTCTGCAAGCCCAAAGCGTTGTTGGAAGCTCGTCCACCCACTTGCCTCTAGTGTTTTCCAAACGTTTTTTAATATGGATTTGATTATTTTGTTTACGTCTTCCACTTGTCCATTGGCTTTTGGATGAGCAACCACTGCAAACTTTTTCTCAATACCCTTTTTTTGTTAAAATTCCTTGAACCTTTGCTTTCGAATTGAGTTCCGTTGTGTGTTATGATGGTTCGTGGAAAGCCAAAATGGCATATAATATTTCGTACAACGAAATTAATGACCTTTTTGGTAGTGATAATGGTCAAAGGCTCTGCTTCTGCCCACTTGGTAAAGTAATCGACCGCAACTATCGTGTATTTTGCACCACCTTTGGATAGGGGTAAGGAACCGACTATATCGATCCCCATATTGCAAATGGCCAGGGACTAACCATTTGTGTGAGTTCCGTCGACGGAGCTCTCGGGATTTTCACATATTTCTGACATTTGTCACATCTTATCACATAGTCTGCGACATCCCGATTTACAGTTAGCCAATAGTATCCATAGCGGAGAATTTTCTTTGCTAATGTCTGCCCTCCGGTATGGTCGCCACATTCACCATCATGGATGTCCTTCAGGACTCGTTTTATCTCATCATGAGCAATGCACTGGAGTAAGAGGGTCGAGAATCCCCTCCGATACATTACCCCATCTCGCAATACATAATGCGAGGCCTTATGAATGACTTGTCGTCTTTCGCCCCTTCTTTCGGGTACGACCCCATGTAACAAGTACTGCTTGAATGGGGTCATCCATGATTCCTTCTCGATTTCTGTTTCTAACATGAAATCTACCTCCATCATATTTAGGCTTGGAACATGCAAGGTTTCAACTGGAAACAATCCCATCTGCTGTGCATCGCCAGTGCTCGTAAATTTTGCCAATGAATCGGCTACCCTGATTTGCCCATGCGGGACACGTGAAATATCATAATACACGAGATTCGCCAGCAGCTCTTAAACCCGGATCAAATACGGGGAAAGTCTCTGCCTCTTTGCTTGATAGTCTCCCTGCACTTGGTACACCACCAGTTGCGAGTCGTAAAAGGTCTCAACCGATCTTACTCCCAGCTCTTTGATAAGTCTTAAGCCGGTAATCAATGCTTCATACTCAGCTTCGTTATTCGTTGCTGTGAATTCGAGCTTCAAAGCATAGAAAATTGATTGGTTCTCAGGAGTTACAAGAACTATGCCAGCCCCCGAACAACAGTCGTTAGATGCCCCATCGGTGTACATCTTCCATCGAACGGGAGGTACGACATTACGTCCGTTTGATTCGTCTGTCATGGTGAATTCAACAATGAAATCTGCTAGCGCTTGCCCCTGTATGGCCCTTCACGGCAGGTAGGTAATATCGAACTGACTAAACTCAACATTCCATTTTAACATCCTTTTAGAAGTTCTCGGTCATTGGAGTACCTGTCGCAAGGGTTGATCGGTGTAAAAACTGATCGAGTGTGCATGGAAGTATGGGCGAAGCTTGCGTGATGCAATCACCAAGCAATAAGCTAGTTTCTCAATCCTGCGATAATTCTTTCTGCCCCCATCAAACGTTTACTGACATAATATACTGGCTTTTGAACTCGATCCTCCTCACGAACCAGAGCCGTGCCGATAGCATGCTGGGATGCTGCCAGGTATACATATAGCATTTCATGGTCAATTGGTTTTGATAGCACTGGGAGACTTTCTAGATGTCCAACCAGAGCTCGGAATGCTTCCTCGCAGTCAGACGTCCACTCGAAATTCCTATTTCCTTTCTTTATCACATCAAAGAAAGGAATGCACTTATCCGTGGCTCTGGATATGAATCAACTCAGTACGACTACCTTTCCGTTCAAGCTTTGTGCTTGCTTTATAGTTCTGGACACTTGTATGTCCCGAATAGAATGAATCTTTTCTGGGCTAGCTTCTATACCACGTGCGTTTACAATGAAACCCATGAACTTCCCTGATGCAACTCCAAAAGAACACTTTAAAGGGTTGACCTTCATCTCGTAATGCCTGAGTATATCAAACATCTCTACTAAGTCTCGGATGTGGTCGTTTGACAGCTGTGACTTCACGAGCATGTCATCCGTATAGACTTCCATCGTTCTACCAATCTGGTCTTTAAACATTCGAATCACCAGATGCTGATAAGTTGCTCCTGCATTTTTCAATCCAAAAGGCATTACTACATAGTAATATATCCCCACATCTATGAAAAACTGGTGTGTTCTTGGTTTGGAATGTGCATCGGGATCTGATTGTATCCCGAATATGCATCCATAAATGACAATAATTTGTGTCAGGCGATAGAGTCGACGAGCTGGTCGAATCTAGGTAATGGGAAACTATTCTTCGGGAACGCTTTATTCAGATTAGAGTAATCGACACAAGTTCTCCACTTCCCATTCGCTTTTCTTACCAGCACAGGGTTAGATACCCATTCAGGATAGTGGGTGTCGCGGACGAACCCATTGGCTTTTAGTTTGTCCACCTCCTCTTTGAGAGCAGCGGACCTCTCTAGGTCCATGCCTCTTCATTTCTATTTTACTTGGACGTACTTCGAGTCTATGTTCATCATATGACTTGCAATGGCGGGTGAAATCCCACACATATCAGAGTGTGTCCAAGCGAAAACATCTAGATTCGCTCAGAGGAAATCAGTAAGATCCTCAGCCACTGAAAGGTCAAGTTGTGATCCAATCTTAAGAACTCGTGATGGGACATCCCGGCTGACTGGAATGTCGATCGTCAGCTCAGCCGGTGCTGCATTCGTTTCCTTAGGTTCCCCATAATCATATCTCCAATCTATGTCTCTAAGGATCCGAGAATGTCGCCCGAGCCAGGGCTCGAGCACTACTTGTCAATCATCAGTATTTAGGATGCGGACGGAGCTGTCTGCAACCTTCCCTTTTTCTCTCCGTTGAGCATCTCTCAGCTCTGCCGCATAACATGCGTGACCGGTCCCCTGATCGCCATGTACTATGCCGACTCCTTTGTTTGTCAGAAATTTTAATGTCAAACACCATGGTGCCAAAGCGGCCATAAACTCTTCCAGGGTAGGACGACCCAAAAATACATTGTATGCAGAGTCAACATCCATTACTATGAACAGTAGGATTCGCACTCTCCTACGCTCACCTTCCCCCAGTTCAACTGGTGAATCAATACAACCCATCGCGTAGGTTGCGGCACCATTAAAGCCATGGATACGGTCTTTGCATGGTTTTAAATCTTTTGTCTCCATCTTCATTTGGTAATAAGCCTTCTTGAAGATGATGTTGACAGAGCTTCCACAATCAATCAAAATCCTTTTGACGTAAGCTAGCCCATTCGTTGCAGATATAGCCATTGGGTTGACAGTAGGAGCCTCCACCTTGTCTGTATCTTGACTCCTAAACACTATATCATCTATCAGCATGCGTTGTTGTTTTACGGGGGTTCCATCTTCCACGTTCGAACAACATTCACAATTTGCATGCCTCAAGGAGGTAGCATATCGTTCCATCTCCTGTGAATTCTTGTCCATGGGATGAGATCCTCCGACTATAGTGTTTATGATCAACCTACCTACGGTCCGGGCAGGTTCCTTTAGGTGGCATGGAGCCGACCCGCGTCCGGTGTCTAATGTACCTTGCCTACCCTCTGGTGGGTTCTTAAAAAACTCCTACAGCTTTTTCTACATGATTAACCTTTCTATGGCGTCATGGAGGTGTCTACACTCCTCAATATTGTGCCCGTGGGTCTCAAGAAAGCGATAGCACTTCCTCGTTTGTTTCTGTTCCTCAGTGGACTCCTTTGGGTGCGGCTTCCTGTATTGGAAGGTGTTACAGGTAGATAGGTAAATGTTTTCAAGAGACGTGTTTAGGGGAGTGTATTCGTTGTAGGTCGAAATCCTCGACTTCCATTTCCCTGTCTCTTTTTTCTTTCCTGGATTTCCGCCTCCGGATCCCTTAAATTGCCCAGGCTTGCTCTGGATGTTGACTTGAACTTTTCCTGAACTGTCACCAGATTGCTTCACAACGATGTTACTTTTCACAGTGTCCTGAACAGGCCCTGGCGCCTTATCTCGTCTCGTCCATCGAGCTTCCTCCCTCCTTATGAATTGGTGAGCTCTGGAATAGAATTGCTCCAACGTAGTTGGGGGATTTCCTACCAACCAATCTCCAAACTCCGAGTCTGGATCTACACCTCGCATTACCGCCATCAAGATTGCGTGGTCGTTAGGTTGCTAACTTCAGTGGCGGCAACATGAAACCTCTGCAAGTATACTTTCAAAGACTCTCCCGGAGCCTGGATCATGCTTGATAAGGACGTCACGTCCTTCGAACGAGTAGCATATATCTTGAATTGTTCAATAAATTTCATCGCCAACTCGTCAAAGCTGGATATAGACTGCGGAGGAAGTCAAGTAAACCAAATGGTGGCGATTCCAAACAAAGTGATTGGGAAGCACTTACATTTAGTTGCGTCATTCACCCTTGCAGAATCCATCATCCATTCATACCTCATCATGTGTTTCCTAGGGTCAGTCTTCCCTTCGTAGGCTAGGATAGTCGGCATACTGAATTTTCTAGGATACTAAGCCTGTAAAATAGTATCTGTGAACGGAGTATAACTCTTGGACACTCCCCAATATTCGTTGGTCAAGCCTTGGTTTTCTCTTATTAACTGCCTGACCATGGCTGATAAGTATGGAGTTTGTATGGAGGATGGAAGGTTGGGTTCCGTTCCACGGGACCGTGTGGGTTGATGTCCGTCTGCTGGCGGTCGGCCAATCGTGCATCCTGATGGCCAGCTTGATTTAGGTCTTGGTGAGATGGGCGGCCGGTCTCCTCACGTGCCTGATCCTTGGCGAATCTATCAATGGCACCTGCCTATGCAGCTTCTGTCTTATGGCATCTACGTCTAGGAGGTTCATCAGTTGAGGTCGAGCTATCAAATGAAGAATAAGGTGCGGGACTACTTCCAGCATTCTGATGCTGCTGCTGGGCAAGCTGAGTCATGAGATTAGTGTTGGCTTGAATCTTCTCAGCAAGTTGCCTTCTACTTTCCCTGAGTTCTCTTAACAAGTCGTTGAACTATGTTCGAGAAACAACTTCCGTTTGATTTTGGGTGGAGGGCCCTGTGCCTTGAAATGCTTGCTGGTTGCTAGGTCCAACTTGTTGCACACTAGCAGTCTCGTGGACGTCTGCATTGTGAGAGGCTGATCGGGTGCATGGTCTTCCCATATTAGAGTTGTCGGTTGGAACTCTGAATAGATTCAATGGGCGTCCTATGAATAAGTCGGGTCTCTTTCGGGGGATTTTTCAATCCAGTAGCTACAAAGTAGATCCTATTGTCCTAAGAATTCGATTCTCAGTGAAAGCATCAAAATGTTAGCACCAGAATTGGTCACTAATACCCTTAACAAAGATTATGTAGAGAGATTGATGAAGAAAGTAAATGTAAACGGTGAACAAAATGCTAAACTAAATGCAGAAAATAAGAACACCAGATTTATAGTGGTTCGGCATAACTTCCTACGTCCACTTTGAGGTTAATCTTTATTGCTTTACTTATCAACTGATTATAGGTACAATCCATACACCAACTATTTGATTACAATTTTTAAGAAAAGAAGATAAGTCTTGAATGAGTCTTGAATGCGGCAGAGTCTCCCCGGTGTTCTCGAAAAAAGGTCCCTTTCACTGTGCCCCTACCACTCTATTTATATACGAAGATGGGTTGGACTTCCCTGGTGGGCCTTGTAGCTAGACATTTCATCCCAAAATGAGTGAACTCTGTGTGCCGAACCACAAATGCCGATCGACAAAATGCCGAACAATATCCTTATGCCGAACGAGGTGATGCGTCGAGTGAAGGGTGCAAGCCGATCGAGAACCGATGTTGGTCGAAAGAAGATGCCGAACGAGGCTGGAATGCCAATCGAGGCTGGAATGTCGAACGAGGCATGAATGCCGAACGCGACTGGAATGTCGATCGAGGTTGGAATGCCGAACGATCTTGAATGCTGGTCGAGGCTTGAATGCAAAGGGAGGTATGAATGCCGAACGTGCTTCATGCCGGACGGCCCTCAATGCCGAACAAGGTTTGGATGCCGAACGGTGTGGGATGTCGAATGACCATGTTGTGCCGAACAACGTGGAATGCCGAATGACAAAGCCGTGCCGAACGGTCCTCAATGCCGAACGGTGCTAGATGTCGAACGGTCTAGTTGTGTCGAGCAAGGCTTCCCCATCAAGTCTCTGTCTACCTAGTCAAGCCACTGGGTAACAATGCCTATGCTTGAAATTTATTGTTTTGGGTTTATAGTAAACTATGTCTTAAATAACATCGTTTTTGACCCGTTTTAAAGTTATGTTTTGGAAATATGAAATCTTTGATTAAAATTTAGTAAATGATTTGGAAATGTTTGCCTAAGCAAAAAGGAGAAACTATTTAGAAATATTCCAAAGTTTAAAAGGTTTTAATTAACTAAATTATTTGATAAAATGAGACTTAATGATTACAAATACTATAAAAATGACAAAGGAATAATTTAATGAATCTTTCTCTAAGAGAAAGTTAATCTTAGTAAAAAGATTAACTGATTGGATGTTATTTGACAATCACCTTTATAACCGGTATCTTTTTATCGATGATTGGTTCGAAGGAACGGGGGTCGGAATTGGGTAACTCCTATCCGAAAACCACTTTTAACCAATGCAAACGTTCGAAAATGAAGACAACTCGATGATGAAGATACGTTGAAGATGATGATTATTGAAGACTAAAAATCTTCACAGCAGAAAGAATACTTGTTGACATTCTCTGGGTCGCTCCCAGTATCGAGATATTTATCATAGCATGGGCCTTGCCATGTTTTAAAATCTTTGTATTACAACGACTACTTGGTACTAATCCTAATGGTGATTCCTAAAAGGATGCGATAAGAGGAGTGCCTTTGGTTTCGTTCAGTCCTAGTACAAACTTATATGGACGAATGTCTAACTTTGCATTTCTAAATCACCAACATTGATTTTTACAAACGTTAATCTATTGGTGGAATAGGAGGCAACTCCTATTAGCTTAACACCCTTCTCTGGGACATACGAGCTCGAAGGTGGCATTTTTATGGATGTCGAATAGTGATAAATGGAAATGGCAATGTGGCATTCTAAGTGGAATGTGCTTTATGGAAGAATAAAACATGGGTTTGTAAAAAACACAGCATGGCTTTATGAAAAGAAGAGCGTAGCCTATTTAGGCTCACAACCTGGTAATGATACTATGTGGTCTGCAAGACATAATTACGGGCTATCGGATGAAATCCGAAATAGGCTACAGCCTTTCATGGGTAGAATAAGTGGCATCTGTTTAACATCCCGGTATTTTCTACCATTCGCATCTGCATATGTCGGACTCGAATTACTTAAAATACCAGATTGTTAATTTATATTTGGAAAAACTCAGCATATATAGTAAATAAATAAATCACAGAATCATAGAGATAGAGTAATATAACAATAAGCAGCGGAAACAAAGGAATAGTAGCTCATGAAGCTACTATATATATACACATATATATATATATATATATATCAGAGTTAACATGATACAATAAAAGTCTCGAATAACAGAATTCTCAATACAGTAGTCAAAAACAAAATCTGATTACATCACTGGAATTAACCGAATAACTAAAAGCTGAATTGATAGTTGGATCTCCAAGCGAAGTTTCAAACTCCAAAGGTGAGTCTCAAATGCTGTGACACCCAGTCTGACCTGAGCGTAAAGCAAAACACTAAACACTCGAGTCAGGATTAACATTCTTATATCAATAAACCCAACTCAAGTGAAATATCAACTGAAATACAAATAACTCAAAGGATGTTTGGGATAACCGTCCTCTAAGGATCCGTTATACTATCTGCTATGTTGTAACATATGTTATTATAACAATGTCTATGGTAAAACAAACTATTAAAATAGCATTAAGGCGTTACCCATATCCCCCTTAACACATTTTATAATGCCATAGTCTATAGAGTACCATGATACATCCTGATCGGGAGGCTATCAGAGGATACTCCATAGGTACAACACAAAACAAAATCATCGTGGCCTCGATAGGGCAGGTGACACTACACAACTAGGCAATGCCATGATAGATATACCAATTACACTTCCGGGCTGGTGGTAACGCATAGCCGCAACTACCACCCACCTTGAGCCACACTCCCAAACCAAAGGTGTGCACAAAATCAATCACAAAGTAATAGAATGGCAAATCGAAGAAGTGTGTCCGATCGGAGGAGCTATCTCACTTGGCCCGTCAATTGCTCTTATTTTGCCCACCTTATGCCAACTCACGGGAGTCGGGTCCAAGTATATACCTCGTATAGGATCGTCCACACCATCCTACTTCATTCTGGAATCTCCACCATGTACATGGTTGTTAAAGTGGTTTTCGATATTGGCAAAGAGTATGACAATATCCGATCTCAGTCTCTTTAACAACCGAACGTTATTATAACACCAGTTGTCATTTCAAAATAGTTCATACTTAAAAACCAAAATATCGTTTCCATTTCAAAACCATATCAATACGATATCATTTCCATTTCAAAACCAAATATGATATCATTTCCATTTCAAGTATATCCATTTCCAAAAATTATAGTACCTCAAAGTTATAACACTTTCGAAATTATAAAGCTTCTAAAGCTACAACACTTTAGAAATTATAACTTAGAAATCACAATACTTTGGAAATCATAACACTTTGGATATCATAATTTAGAAATCATAATACTTTGGATATCATAACATTTTGGAAATCATAATTTAGAAATTATAATTCTTTGGAAATCATAAAGCTGTGGAAATCATAATTTAGAAATCATAATACATTGGAACTCGCAACATTTTAAAATCATAACACTTTCCACTTAACCGGTTTAGATATTAAAATAGTGTATAAAATAAAATTGTTTATATAAAGTAGTTATAGGTTAAAATAGTTTATAATAAAATAGTAAATATATTAAAATAGTTTATATTAAAAATAGTTTATATTAAAATTATTTATATTAAAATAGTTTATATGAAAATAATTTATAAAGTAAAATATATAAATAGTTTTAAATATAATTTAAAAATACATTATATAATAAAATAGCTTCCTCAAATTTCACAAATCGATTCCAAATCAACACAAATTCCAAAATTCAAATTTAATTCAATCTCGATTCATCAATTTCAATTCGATACAGTTTCTCAATAAATCATTTCAAATTATATCAATTTCAAATACAAAATTTTAAACCACAAAATAAAACATTTCAATTTCAATATATTTCAAAGCTTTAAATATTCCATGTTTTCAAAATTTAATTTGACAATTTCATATATATATATATATATATATATATATATATCAATTCACTTTACTATTATTTATTTTGAAATATTTACTTAATCATTCAAATAACATTTAAATAAAACTTTGAATTTCAAATTTAAATAACACTAAATATACCATTTCAATTTATTTAAATTTGAAATACTCATTTAAATCACTTTTAAGAAAAATCAAGTTATAAAATCATATCTTTAAAATCCCAAATTTAATAAATTTCAATTCAAACTTATTTGAGTATAATTCTTAAATGAATTCAGTTTCAAACCAATTTCTATTTCTCTTTCCAACCTTAGTTTTATTAAAATCGTTATAAACTCTATATTTGAAAATATAAGTTTTAAATAAATGCTTAAAGATATTATATATTAATTAAATCAACTTTATTAAATCAACTTCAATAAATCAAATCTTATTATTAACTTATTTTATATATATTATAAAATAGTAAAATTGTAAGTAGAATCTTAAAATTTATAATTCCAAAACTAACTTATAATTTTAAATTTTCAAAACATATAATTTTAAAATCAAAATTTAAAACTTTATAAAATAACATGTATATATCTTAAAATCAATATTTATTAAAACCAAAATATTCATTTCAGAACCTTGGAAATCATTTCAAAATATATATATTTTGACCAACAGTGTCTGTATATAGCTTTTTGTCCTACGGTCAAGTGATACGAAAATTTATCATTTCAATCCGCAATTTAAATATATCGGGGTATATATCATTTCAACCCGCAATCCCAGATTCAATTCAATAATAATCGCTTGGTTTTATCATTTCAACCGATAACGAATTGCTCCTATTCTACAGATTATTTGGGTATGTAACATTTCAACCCATAGGGAATTCTAAACTAATAGAGCACTTGCAGAGTGATAACTGATATAATAATAATATAATAGGCATATATCATCAACATAAATAACTGATAATGGTGACAGATGTCACAGGTGGACAGATACAGATAATAACATATAAATAGCATTGTAAATAACTAGCAGCAACATATTTCAATTGTTGTTTCAACTGAAATCGAATTTAATAAATATAAGAACATTAATCGTGAGTGATTGCTCATCTTCTAAGGCTAAATAGATTTGACAAAGAAATGAGCTACGAATTCTAAAGCAATGCTAGATGGACATGATTCGATGAAGAAAACAGGCACGAGAGACAAAGATGATAAATTGGTAATCGATGAGAACTAATCAAAATCAGCTTTGATATAAACTAAAACGGAATATATATACTATTTTATATATTATTTCCTTAAACCAATATTAATTTAAAAACACAAAATAAAATCATTATATACATATATATATAGAAATATCTTACATACAACTCTCATATACTTTATAATATATAAACTGCTTGATGTATAACTGTATAACTTGAGTAAATAAATTAACATATTATATACATAGCTAACATATATAACTTTATATATATATATATATATATATATTAAAGCAAGTACAAAAATCCATTTAACATATCTGAATTTATATATACATATATCTTTAAACAATACACACACATATACAATAATAAATTTTGAACCAATACATTTAAAACATAACAGTTTAACATATATGTTTATATAAATTATGAAATCAACCAACAAACCAAAATCAAAAACTGAAATATATATATATATATATATATCTATGTATGTATGTATGTATGTATGTATGTATGTATGTATGTATGTATGTATGTAAACACACACACACACACATTAAAATCAACTTCCTTATATTTTCAAGATCGTTACAAAATTTAACACATATATCTAAACCTATGTATTATATTAAAATTTCAGTACAATAAATCACTTCTTAAAACTATTATATTATATGTATTCTATCCTTTAATTATATAACTAATATATAGTTCAAGAATCATATATATATATATATATATATAAACTTAATTATAAAAGAGAAAAGTTATAAGGACCTATAATTTTCGATAATTAAAAATTGTTAATTTAGTTAAGTTTTGCAATTTAATGTTGAAACAAATACAAATTTGTGAGTTATGAATGAAACAATATCTAGAATGAACGGTAACAATGTCAATTTAAGTTAATCTTTAATAAATTGAATATAAGGAAACCAACTGGAAATATTGAATTAACCAATGAAATAATACATATTAAATGGTAATTGAATAAAATTGGTGTTTTGTAAGTATTTATAACCCTTGTTTGAAAATAATAAACCTATAGTGTAATTAAAAGCTAACGGTAACAGTTATCATATGTTACCTATTTATTTAGCCTGTTAGTTTAAATTTGAAATCAATTAAAATAATTATAATTTTACATTATGTTAATGTAAATTAAGTTAATATTTGTAAATAATGTTAACTTTATTCATAGTATGACAATGGGTTGAATAAAAAAATGGAAATCAAGATTTATTAATTTAAACTTAATAATTTGATTAATTGCAATTAAATGAAATTTAATATATAAATATTACGTAAATAGAAATTAAGATGAAATTGGGAAATATTAATGTACCAAGATATAAACCAATGTTAGTTATATCGTTATTGTATAAAGGACTTGAATAACAAGGTTTAAAATTTTAATAAATGGATTTTGGAATTTTAATTTATAATTTCTGGATTTAATGAAATTGAAATTTAACACTGAAATTGATCAGTTAATCAACGTTAAATTGACGTATAGATTTGTTTAAATTATTGTAAATGATTAAGAAATCAAAAATGATAGAAGTTGTAAATTATTAAAACTTAAGCTGAAAAGTGATTTAATTAATTACTTATTAATTTATTAATTAATTGAAAATAGCTTGGCAACTGACTCGGATTTCGATGAAACCAGTTTCATCAAATCTGTAACGGTAAATTATTATAGGGTTCCAAGTTTCATAACGATCGGAATTGTCGTTTGATCATACGGACTTGAAATGCCTAGAAATCAATTTAATTGAAATCAACTGAAATCAATTTGAAATAAGCTAATTTTAACATAACTTCTTCATACGATGGAATTAGGACTTGAAACCTGTTCCGCATATTTTAAAATTATCAAAAACATCTATTTTGATATATGGGTTGATCCATTTTCATTCCGGAGGCAAAACAAGCTTTTCTGGTCGTTTATCGTTGAACTTCCAATTCGATCTAGTCCACTCTTTCTATTTTTAGCTCTATCTATAAATAGCTCGCTGTAAACCCTAGGTTATTTCTTATTTCATTTGTCTGTGCGTACATCTCCTTCTCAACTCCTCTTTCTCAATGGCAGACAAATCAAACAAATTCCCAATTCAATTTCAATTCAAAAATCAAATCCAAAAATTCAAACTCCTCAATGTATATCGAATTGTATATCGATTTGAAGCTCTAGACGAGCGCAAGTCAAATATGCTAGTAGTTTTTCCATTTGGTTTTCGATGTGACCTAAAATTGATGAACTACTCACGACCATTCAATCAAACTTTGATCAACTTCGTTCGATCGACGAATTAGGGTATGGATGTGTAGAGGAGACCGAGGGGAGTTCATCGGTGATATTCATTTGGTCATTAGGTGGTCGGATCGTCATTTAAAACTCACCTTGAGTTGATCTTTTAGGCGGTGGCTGCATATACGAGAGGTTGGTTGAGTTACCGCCACGTGTGGTCATGGGGAGGAGATGGTAGGCGTCGGCGATGACGTCACGACTGGCTCCTGAGGCGGCGTGGTGCGGCGTCGATGGCGGCTAATTTTATGCGCAACATTTGGGTTAGCGGCTAGGGTTCTGGACGACGGTATGTACAAGATAGTGACATGTAAATTTTCTTATTTATTTTAACTAATTTCTAATTTAAATCGCTTAATCTTCTAATCTTAATAAGTATTTCATACGAGGTCCATTTCATGCACGATTTTCTCTGCTAGGATCGTATCGCTATTCTAAACATTTTGATGCTGGTTTGGACGAATTCTAAGTCTGTTTGTATTTTCGATTTAAATTGGATTTAAATTCAATTTAAATTCAAAGTGAGTGTTTTAACCCACTCACAACTTCTAAAATTTCTTATGTTTATTAAACTACATTGATGATGTGATTAGGAATTTATTTATGACTATTTGGTATATTTTTAATCATCATCCCAGTTAATTTGAATTTATTTGAATTAAATTGTTATTTAATTTATTATTGAATATAAATCGCCAGCTAAATACCTATTATTGATTATCAGTTCTATACTGATATTGATTGATTGATTTGGATGATGATTGTGATGAATGTTGATTGTTGACGTTGGTTGAATGGATGTTGTGTTTTATATTGTTATAAACTGCAAGTTCTTTATGGATTATTATTTAGTTCAGGATTGCGGTTTGAAATGATATATAACCGTAAAATTTTAAATTACAGATTGAAATCATAAATATCCGTATAACTTGACCCTAGGGTAGAGAATTATATACGGACACCGGATTGGTTAAATTAAATGATTCTAAAATCCTTAATTTTTGAATAGAAATTAAATGATATTTTAAAGAAAGATTTTATTTATATAAAATAATGTATTTTTGGAAAATCGAGTTTTGTGTTAAATGTGAATTGCTTAAAGGGAATTGTTTTAAGAAATTAAATTGAAATTGTCTGATTTTATTGAAATGAAATAAATAGTTTTAAATTGATATAAATTCCAAATTCATGTTTTCAAATATAAACTGTTTTAATTTATATTATTTCTAAGATTCTAATTTGTAAGATTTTCATATTTACAAACCATTTTAACCTATATTAAATAAATTTAACCTATTTTAATCCGTTTATACTATATTAACTATATTAATATATAACCTATATTAACTATATTAATCCATTTTAAAAAACTTGTTAAACCATTTTAATTTATTTTAAATCTAATTAATCCATTTTAAACTATTTAATATATTTTAATTATATTTAATCTAAATTAAATCTATTTGACTATCTTAAATGAATTTAAGAGTACTTTACCTATAGTTAAACTATTTTGGACTATTTTAACTATTTATAATTATTTAAACCATTTCTAACTTTCCAGACCAAGTAAAGTGGAACTATTTGAATTCAATTTATTGGTTTAAAAGAGAATAAGGTTAAATGATGTTATAACCTAAGTTGGAATTTTGAATGTTATAATAAATCGAAATTACGATTTTGAAGCAAGGACTTAACATGTTTTGGAAATATGATTTTTGGAAGAAATATGATTTGCAAGTGGTATAGTTTTTTTGAGAACACGATATTTTGATATAAATTGTGAATTTCACTTTGAAAGGAAATATAAGTATCGAACTATGATTTCAAAGGCGAATATGATTTTGAAAGTAAGTAACGATCTCGAAAGTGATATGTTTGAATTGAATATGATACTTTGATATCAATTATGAAATGACTTTAGAAATGTAAAAGAACCATCCGATGTGTAATAAGCAATTGGTTGTCAAAGAGACCGGGATCGGATGTCGTAAGACTCACTGCCGATGCCGAAAACCACTTTCATAACCGTGTACGCGGTGGAGATTGCAGAATGAAGCAGTATGGTGGCGATGTCCTACAGAGGTATATACGTGGACCCGACTATCGTGAGTTGGCTTAAGGTGGCTAAAAGAGGAGCAATCGACGGACCAAGTGAGGTAGCTCCGCTTATCGGGCACACTCCATCGATACTATATTCTGACTTTGATTTATTTGGTGGCCACCCTTCGATATTTACTTGGGAGTGTGTTTTGAGTTGGGCGGTAGTTGCGACTATGCGTTACCAACAGTCCACAAGTGTAATTGGTATATCTATCCTGGCATTGCCTAGTTGTACCGTGTCACCTACCCTAGCACGCCATATGAGTTTATTTTATGTCGTGCCTATGGGGTATCCTATGGTGGCTCTAGTTTATGGAGAGTTACGGTACTGTATAGACTATTGACATTATAAAATGTGTTAAGGTGGAAAACGTAAAGCCTTAATGCTATTTTAATACCTTTACTTTACTATAGACATATTATAATAGCGTATTATATTACATATTAGATAGTTTAATCGATCCTTAGGAGATGTGAATCCCAAACATCTCTTAAGTTATTGCACTCACATTAGACACTGGATAGGTGATGTCAAACCTAGTAAACATCTCTAACGTCGTTCCACTCATATTTACGTACTGTTGATTTAACTTACATAAGATCTTTTAGTTCCAACTCGAGTGTTTTATCTTTTCAATACTCTTGGGTCAGCTTGAGCATTTCAAATTTTGAAGACCTTATTTCTGAAGGTTGAAGACGAAGACTGTATTATTATTATTTACTATATTATTCCACTGCATCACACTGTTCCGCTGCATTGTTATTTATTTATCTCTGATATGTGTAACTTTGATTTGTGTCGTATAAGTATAATCAAATGTTTTATAAGCAGATTCATGAACTGTGTGATATTCTGTTTTTTTTCTTTCTTTCTTTGCTTTTCTTATTCACCCCAATAACAATCTGGCCTTCTGTATGGTTTGGGTCGGCACGTGTGTCTGCTTAAAGCATCCAGAAAGGAGAGATGTTACAAAAGTATAAAACCAAATCATAACTGAAAAACACACACATACACACACACACACATATTAGTCTTATATAACATAATATGATTTATATATAAAATGGTCATATGACATATGTTCGTAGTAATTGGAAATATAAGATTTGGGAACATAAACTCACGGCATATCATATATAAACATATCCACTAAGAAATACTACCAACATGTATACATAATCTATCATAATATAAAATAGATAAACTCAACAGTATAAATATATAACAATATATAAGTGATCTGTAACCTTAACTAATATATATATATATATATATATAAGTATTAAATAGAACAGTGGGAACTATCTACATATAACCTTATAATAATATATATAATATACCTATGATAGCAAGCTTTATATATATATATAATACGATATATAAATAATACATAACTTTATATAATACAATAAAATATACATAAGATACCTATGCAATATATATGTAGGCACAAAAGAGAGGAGCTGCTGTGAATCATAGCGTGGAACACGGTTCATGGTTGCGGTGGAAGTTGCATGTTGCGCGATGGGAGGAAGGAGGTCGAAGGTTGTCTTGCATGGAGGGGAGAGGGGAAGAGGAGGAAATAGTGGCGCTCGGCAATGGAGTTGGTGGCAGGCGCTAGGGCGGTGGTTCTGGCCGATGTTGAGTAGGCAGGCGACGGGCACAGGTTAGCATGCGGGAAGGAGTGAGGAGGGTTCGAGTATCTGTGATGACATAGAGAAGGCAGAAAGGAAAGGGAAATAGAAAGAGGGAATGAAGGAATGCCAGCAGGTCTAAAAAGAAAGGATGAATGGTCATAGATATAAAAGCATGTTTTATTTCCAAAGCACAGCAACCCAATGAAAAGAAATGCAAACGAAAACAACTGGTAGAATAGTAGAAGTCAGAAAATAAATTCAAGAATATAAAGAGGCTAGAGGCTATTAGAATTATTCAGGTGAAATCTGAATGGACACAAGAAAATTCCAGATACTCAAAACGGATGCCGATACGGTTACCAGTTTCGTGGATTCCGCTATGTACCGGACTTCAGAACATAGGATTGAATATACCGCAGAGATCAGCATGACGAGACGATCAAAATCGTATATAGATATCAGTAGTATGATCATCCTATCAAAAGTCAATAATCGGTACTGGAAATGCTACAAATCTATCGAAAATAAGAGAAACGGAGCACTAGCAGTCCAAATTTGATTAAACGGAAGATGACGTCTCACTCAGAAGATGATTTACAAATTTATCGTATAAAATATTAAGGTTTGGAAAACATTTTATTATCATCAAATGTTAACTGATTTAAATTTAAATAAAATTACACAATATCCATATTATCTAATGAAAATTTACCATTTGCTAGTTAAAATAGACGTATTCTAAATATTAAATTTTATTTCAAAATTTTTTTATTTAAATTTCCACAAAAATTCATTTAATTAAATAAATAAACCACTATAACTTACGGGTCCTTACAGTCTGTGCCCTTGGATGATAGCCATTGTTATTGATTCCCATTGGTTGTTGACAACATTATAGTGGCGTCTGACTCCTTGGATGTCTAGCCATTGTATATATGTTTGTTGCAACCAAAACACCACATCTGGCCACTAGTTCCTTATCATATTGGAAATCCAATCCCAATGCGAGCTTAATGGTTTTGATTGTAGTCCCAAAAATAGGTGTAATGCTTTGCAAACATTTCAGCTACCCCTTTGGCATCATATATTCTGTCCAGGTATATTCTGTTTGACTTAGTCTGGATATGTTACCGTAGACTTTGTCCGGGTATTGACACTTTATTTTAATATGTTACCTGAAAAGTGTTTCAAAATAATGTCGTTAAAGATAAAATCAAAGTGTTTTCAGTATAAAGTATATTGGTTATCATAAGATAAAAACCCAACTGTATTTATGTGTGGGCATGATCTTATGAGATAACCTTCTTTTCAAAGGTTTTGATTGAAACGAGCATGATCTCTACATTCAAAATTTTGAGTATCTCACATTGATTTACCAAGCCTGATCTGAGAATTTTTAATACTCGGGTCAGATCTGAGTAGTTTTAGGTTTAGTCCAAGGCGTTTGGAGTTTCTACAGGATAGCTCGTGATCTTCATCTACGTGTGGACGTATTTTACTATCTACTGCATCTATTGCATTTGTTTTTACATTTATATGGTTAGAGGGTTTATAACTATCCAGGCTAAATCCAGGTTGGACTCTGATATTGTGTTTAAATTTTTCCTATATAAAGATTATATATTGAAATAATATATGTTATTCCTTTTGTGTGAGATTCTAGTTTTTGTTTTATTCCTTCTTCTTTTGTTTATAACCCAAACAATCCATCTTTTCCACACTTGAAATTGTGGCACGTATATACCGTGGTGTATTATTGTCGATTTCAAAGGATAAAAAAGGTGGTTTGTTGTAGTGGTATCAGAGCTTAGGTTCCATTAATACCTAGGCCTAATTTTGGTAATGTCCCATCATAGATAAGGTGAATATTGCCCTAGGACGAGTAACTCACTAGAGATAGGATTAGTAACACCCTAGATTGAATTTGAGAGTATAGTATATGTATATATGAGCTTGAATTTGTTAATGACTATTAAAATGTTTTGCGCAAATTTATCTATTGACTATTAAATACTTAAAAAAGATAAATAGACACACTGTTTTAAAAAGATTATATTTTATATAATAGAATATCTTTCAGCAGATATAGATATTTATGTGATTAGGAAAAATTATAAGATACATTCCCTTAGAAAAGTTAAATGGATAAGGTCTTGATCTGTTTAGTGATGAACAAAATAATCTTCTAAGTATTGATCAGATGTTGGCCTGGCGAACGGTATCGAATACTTGGTAAATTATTCTCCTTATCATTCTATGATCAAGGAAATTTCAAATTCGAGCAAGTCAACATCAAGTTATTTGGATAAAAATGATTTTTAGACCTTTTGATAATATCTTAGTATATTAATTAGGGGCAAGATGGCTTTTTTACATGCCAGGTAATGAGTTTGGTTCGACTTCAAAGCAAGCATGAAGAGCACGGGCAGTAGAAGAGGCTGAAGATAAAGCAAGACTACGACCTCACTTGGCCGACGTAGCTTCTGATTTTAGTCACATTTACGCTGACTCACGGGAGTCAGGGTCACCTCATAACTTATATAGAAATCGTTCATCGAAACCATCCTATTTCATCTCTGGAATCTCCATCACTTACACAGTTATTATAGTGGTTTTCAGTATGGGCAGAGAGTATGACAATATCCGATCCCGGTCTCTTTAACAACCAAACGTTATTATATCACCGTGGTCATTTCAAAATAGTTTATAGTTCAAAACCAAAATATCAATTGCATTTCAAAACCATATCAATATAATATCACTTCCATTTCAAATATATCCATTTCTAAAATCATAGCACTTCAAAGTCATAACTTTATCGAAATCAAATACTTGAATTTATAACACTTTGGGAATCATAACATTTTGAAATCATAACACTTTCCTTTAGACGGTTTAGATGTTAATAATAGTATATATAATAAAATAGTTTATAAGATAGGATAGTTTATATAAAAATAGTTTATATTAAAAATGGTTTATATTAAAATAGTTTATATTAAAATAATTTATAAAGAAAAATATAATTTAAAAATACTTTATATAACAAAATAGTTTCCTCAAATTTCATAAATTGATTCAAATCAATTTGAATTCTGAAATTCCAATTTAATTCAATCTGAATTCTTCAACTTCAATTCAATTCAGTTTCTCAATAAATCATTTCAAATTATATTGAATTCAAAACTTTAAATTTTCAACATTTCAAAAACTAAATTTGATAATTTCATAAATATCTCAAATAACTTCATTATTATTTAGTTTCGAAATATTCACCTAATAAATCCAATATCATTTAAATAAAACCCCGAATTACAAGTAAACTAAATACTCTTTTCAATTTTTCAACTTTAATTATTCATTTATCACTTCAAATTAAATTCAATTTATAAAATTATGTCCGTTAAAATCTCAAACTCATTACGTTTCAAATTGATTTAATTAGATAAAATCCTTAACAAATAAATTTCAAATCAATGTCTATTTATCCTAGGGTCAAGTGATATGGATATTTATCATTTCAACCCGCAATTTAATTATATACAGTTATATATCATTTCAATCCGCAATCCCAAATTCAACTCAATGAAAACGATTTTCCCCTATTCTACAGATCGTTCGGGTATGTATCATTTCAACCAATAGGGAATTCTGTACTAACAAGGAACTTGTAGAGTGAGAATAGTGATGAACATAACATATCAATAACAGCCATATATCATCAGTAATTAAATAAAATATAAACAATAGGATATGGTGTCATATCCCACAAGTGAACAGATACAGATAATGGCATATATAAAAAGTTAATTAAATAACAATAGCTTATTTCAATTGTCATTTCAATTGAAATTAAATTTATTAAATATAAGAACGTTAATCATGAGTGAGTGCTCACCTTTCGAGGCTAGATAGATTTGATAAAGAAATTGGCTACGAATTCCAAAGTAAAGCAAGATTGGCACGCGGTCAAAGCTGATAAATAGGGAATTGATGAAATAAATTAGAATCTGCTAGATATTGACTTAAACGAATAAATATTATATCCATATATATTATCTTCTTCTTAAACCCAAATCATCTTAAAGTACATATTCACGATCAATATATATATATATATATATATATATATATGTATATATATATATATATATATGTATAATTTTATAATTGAACAATAGGTTGTATATAACTTATATAAAATAGACAGGCCATAAATAAATTTATACCTTACAAAAAAATAGCTTCATACTTACCAATATAAACAGGCATATTATCTAGTAAACATATATAAATTTAGGAAATCAATACACCACTTAACAGTCGAAACCACTATATAATTTATAAAGTTATATAGGATGATATTATATATATAAAATGCAAAATTTTCTACACTATGACAATATATATATATATATATATATATATATATATATATATATATATATATCAACATACTTTATTATTCTCGAAACTAACACATGAGAACTGGTATAATATGTATTACACCCAAAAATCCAAGCTGGAAACGTGTAATGTTAAAATATATACATATATACACACTAAATTTTTCCTTTCCACAGTAAAAGCAAGATTATATCGATATACTATATATATATATATGTAACTATATATACTGACATTCATCTACATCAATGACAGATCCAACTTTATACAAAAATCGAGTAAACTTCCTTTATGAAAAATATATATAACTCAAACAGATCATGAATAATTTATGTAAACTCATAGATATGAACGATAGGTTGTATATCATTTATATAAACTAGAAAAAAAAATTAAGATCGTCATTCCTTAAACAAAAATATTAAAAATCATAGATACTTACATAACCGATATAAAATAACTTAATAAGTTACTGTAACTAAACAACAATAGTATATATAACTATATAATATTAAACTCTATGCATAGCCACATAACAGAACGCAACGGAACACTATATACAAATAGACTTTTATTATATAAATTTTATAATATCTATATTATACAAAGAAAATCGAAACAGGTAACTTTATATACATATTTACCAAACATATAAATACTTATTATAAATGGAGTCATGAGTCACCAGTGAGTTGCTAGAAGGAAAAATGAGGATGCTAGAGTGGAGAGTAGGGGTAGCTGCAAGGCATGGAGAGGGCGGGCTTTGGGTTAGCGTGCCATGAAGCTTGGGGTTGGTAGCATCGGTGACTCGATGAAGGTGGAAAGGTAGGCCGGTTAGTGGGAGAGGAGGTCGAGGTCGACGCGGTTCGTGCTATAGAAGTGGTGATCATATGAAAAGAAGGAGAGAGGGAGGCGGAGCAAAATGGAAGAGGGAGGAAATTATCAGAGCAACAGAAGACAAAAAATATATACACATATATATAGGTACGATCTATTATAATGTACATATATTTCTTTGTGGAAGCAAGAGAACGAACCGACCAATAAATTGAACCGTTGGGAATAATAAAAGTCACAAAAATTATGAACTGATAACAGCAATTAACCCTTGGTTTCAAATGGTGGGTAAACAAATGGACGAAGGAATTCAAAAGTTCTAAACGGTACCGATCTGGTTATCGGTGTACTGATATCGCGGTGTACCAAACCCCGAAATACAAAGGTGAATACCCCGTAGAGATCAACACGACGAGGCAATCAAAATGATATAAAGACATTAGTGGTACGATCATCCTATCAAAAGTCGACATCGGTAACGAAAATGCTGCTAATTTGCCAGAATTAAGATAAACGGAGCAATAATAGACCAAATTTTAAGAAACAAAATACGACGCCTCACTCGGAATATGATTTTCAAATTATTGTATAAAAATATTCAGGTGTGGAAGACATTTTATTATCATAAATTATTAACTTATTTAATTTTAAATAGAATAACACAAGAAAATAAACTTTCGTATTATCTAATGAAAATTTACCAGCGGTTATTTTAAAACAGACGTGTTCCAAATATTAAATTTTCATTTCAAAATTTTATTACTTAAAAATTCACAAAAAAATTCAGTTATTAACGTCATTAAAAGCCTTTAAAATTTACGGATCTTACACTCTCCCCCACTCAAAACTTTTCGTCCCCGAAAAGGTAGGAGGTAGGAGAATAGAAACAACCAGAAAGAAAATAGATTTAAAATATAAAATACTAGATACAACCATTAATTCCAAACCATATAAATTTTATTTATTTTCAGATTCGTCTGTATTCAATTAATTGATTTCAATTCATTTTATTTAGTCAGTCAAATTTATGATGTTCACATTTGATAGATTTCATATATTTTTATTCAATTGATTCGTTTATATTTATTAACATTTATTGCAAAAATTTCACAATAATTTTTTTTTATTTTTCTCATCTATTAAATCTATTTGGTCAACCGTAGTCAATTCCACCTCAACATTCAGCTTCAACTGTTCAAAATAAATAAATATTCAATAATTTGGTTTAATCCATTTTACTAAATCAATAACTAGTTATTATATTCATATTTTATTGACTCAATTTAATATATTTCAATTAAAAGATTTGATTTCAATTTATTAGCATTTGTTACAAAATTTCTTTTTTTTTTCAAAACAAAATTTATTTGATCTAACTCATTTATTTACCCATTCGTTAAATCCATTTGACCCTAGTTAAGTTGATTTCCCTTTAAATTTAAATTTTACTATTCTTAAGTTCCTATTTATTGGCTTAACTTGCATTCTCCCTTATTTATTTAATTTAGTCCACTTAATATACATTTTGCAACATATATTATGTGTATAAACATCCTATAACCATATATTATTTAACAATTTAAATTTTCCATTTTGTTATTCAATTTATTATCCAATTTATTATCAGTAATTTCCCTTAACAAAATATAATTTTTGATATCCTATTTCTTATATCATAGTGCATATTATCCAATTACATTCTAGTTACATTTAAACTTTTCTAGGTAAGTTATATTAATGTTTCTAAGTGTAATTAAATACTATACAAATTTTCTTTTATTTACAACATTTGTATTAAGCCAGATTTTAGTTTGAACAGTTTATTACTCAAGTTTCCTTCTTGTATAACCTTCAATTATATCCTAATATTTTAACTTTTTGAATATTATAGGCAAGTTACATGTATTAGAATGTAATTTAGTGTTATACAAATAAGTTTGTTCAATTTCATCATTTCCGGTTGGTTTAATTCCATTTATCATTTCAGATATTCCAATTCCATTTATCATTTCAGATATTCCAGTTATTCAAAATTTCACTTTATTTCAATTATTTGGAATCATTTCTTAATATAAATTTTAAGGTTCAAATTTCCGGTTTCACTTCAACTATTTAAAATAATTATGTACATTTATATTTTATAAATCAATTTATTTTCAAGAATTTCAAATTCAAATCCATTTTTCAAAAAGTGTAGCAAAGCTACTAACTCCTTTCTCCACTTTGGAATTCGAAGATGAATGTCGATGATGCTGCAGTCATCACCGAAATTATCTCCAGCGACAAAAGAGGAGAGTATAGATTAATTCCTTTAAAATTATTCTTTTGAAACAATTTCTATTCGAAAGTACCTTTAAATAATAATACCTTTCAAAATCTTAAAACCAAACTTTGAAATGTACTGGAAATTAAATCCTCAAATCCTTATTTTAAATTGATTACAATTTCAAATTTAATTTATAAGCCATGCTTTAAAATTTCATTTTCTTATAATATACAATACTAGTTAATGGTTTAGAAAAAAACAATAAATGAAAATTTTAACATTATCAATTCTAACAAGCATTTCATTTAGCTATTCAATTTTGGAGAATTTATACTTATATATATAAGAAAATCATAAAAAATTATTTCATTACCAAATTCGAAAACAATATTGTGTCAGTTTGCTCTGTTCAAGTGTTTTGGAATTCCTATCGATAGCGTTGATTAGATGAATCGATCGAAATCCAAAATTCTAACTTAACAACTTAAATAACACAATATAAAACATTTATTTTAATTACAAATGTATTCCTTCACTCAATGAGTGAAGAATAGATTTCAAAACAGGGATGGAGGTACAAATACAAAGGGGACTCTAATAAAAAGAATTCTAAATAGAATATAGGCTCAAAGTGACGATAAGATGATTAAATAACAAAAGAGGGAAGATGGATAGACTTGTATATATGTATATATAGAAGCGGGCGACTTAACTGGTCGACCGTGACTTCAAGAATAAGATTGATGCAGAATTCTGAGGCAATCAACATTCAATCGAAAGAGATAGAATTCGAATATAGCAAGAGATAGCAGCATCTAAACCAAGGATACAGAAATCTCCGGCGAATTAATGCTGGTTGTAAAGGAGTTTCACCCCTTTACAAATTATATTGTGAAGCTATGAGATACTCCAGAATCAAAAAAACACGAATAGGGAGAGATAAGAATGGATTTTGGAACCGAGGGAACTTTTCAAAATTCAAAGGAAACTGAATCAAGGTGGAAGGAATTCAAGCTCGAACGAAGGCGATTCTGTAATTATATTTACTCCTACGCTAAGTTTTTCCTAGAACCAGAGCCCTAATACCACTTGTAACGACCTAGTATTTTCAACCATTCGCATGCGCACATTTCGGACTTGAACTGCTCAAAATATCAGATTGTTAATTTAAATTTGGCAAAACTCAACATGTACAGTAAATAAATAAAATCACAGAATCATAAACATGGAGTATTACAATAATAAGCAGCGGAATAGATAAATTGTAGCTCATGAAGCTACTATATATACAACAAAGTTTAAAATAAAATACAACAGAATATCTCAGATACAATAAAGTCTCAAACACAAACAGATGGCATCTCTGAATCAATCAACTGGAAAACTGAATAAATGAGACGGATCTTCAAAACAAAGCTCCAAACTCCAATGGTGAGTCTCAAATGCTATGTCACTCGGTCTGACCCGATCATAAAGCCAAACACAAAACACTCGAACCAGGATTAACATCCTTATATAAATAAATTCAACTCAAGTGAAATAGCAACTGAAATACAAGTAACTCAAAGGATGTTTGGGATAACCATCCTCTAAGGATCCATGGAACTATCTACTATGTAGTAATATACGTTATTATAATATGTCTATAGTGAAATAAAAGATATTAAAATAGCGTTAAGGCGTTACCCATATCCCCCTTAACAAAATTTTTTATAATGTCGTAGTCTACACAGATACTGTAAACTCCATCCGCGGGTGGGATATCAGGGAGCACTCCATAGGTACGACACAAAACAAACACGTAGAACGCATGCTAGGGCATGTGAACATGGCACATGAGGAGATGTCAGGGTAGATATACCGTTTACAGATTCGGACTGGTGGTAACGGATAGCAGCTACTACCGCCTACCTCGGACACACTCCCATATCAAAATTCGAGGGGTGGCCACCAAACAAACACAAAAATCAGAATATAGTATCGAAGAAATGTGCCCGTTCGGAGGAATGACCTCACTTAGCCCGGCGTAGCTCCTGATTTTAGTCACATCTAAGTTTACTCATGGGAGTCAAGGTCACGTCATACATTATACAGAAATCGTTCATCGAAACCATCCTACTTCGTTTCTGGAATCTCCACCATGTACACAGCTGTTAAAGTGGTTTTCGATATTGGCAGAGAGTATGAAAATATCTGATCCTGGTCTCTCTAGTAACCAAACGTTATTATAACAAAGTGGTCATTTCAAAACAGTTTATATTTCAAAACCAAAATATCATTTGCATTTCAAAACCATATCAACACAATATCAATTCCATTTCAAATATATCCATTTCTAAAATCATAGCACTTCAAAGTCATAACATTTTCAAAACCAAATACTTAAATTTATAACACTTTGGAAATCATAACACTTTCCTTTAAACAGTTTAGATATTAATAATAGTAGATATAATAAAATAGTTTATAAGATAAGATAGTTTATATAAAAAAGTTTATGTTAAAAATGGTTTATATTAAAATAGTTTGCATTAAAATAATTTATAAAGAAAAATATAATTTAAAAATACTTTATATAATAAAATAGTTTCCTCAAATTTCACAAATCGATTCAAATCAATTTAAATTTCGAAATTCCAATTTAATTCGATCTCAATTCTTCAACTTCATTTCAATTCAGTTTCTTAATAAATCATTTTAAATTATAGTGATTTAAAATCTTTAAATTTTCAACATTTCAAAAAGTTGATAATTTCATTAATATAACAAATAACTTCATTATTATTTAATTTCGAAATATTCACCTAATAAATCCAATATCATTTAATAAAACCCCGAAAAAATAAGCTAAATAGTATTTTAAATTTATTCAACTTAAATTATTCATTTATCACTTCAAATTAAATTCAATTATAAAATCATATCCATTGGAATCTCAACCTCAATAAGTTTCAAATTGATTTAATTAGATAAAATCCTTAACAAATAAATTTCAAATCAATATCTATTTATCTTTTCAACCTTATTTTTATAAATATCATTATAAAATCTATTTTTAAAATATAAATCTAAATGAATGCTTAACCATATTATATTTTTAATTAATCAACTTTGTTATTAGACTTATTTTATATTAAAACAATTTTATGCATATCTTAAAATCAAAATTCAACTATATATATAAAATAAAATTTGTATATAATATCTAAAATAAATATTTAAATAAAACTATATATATCTCTTTAAAACTTAGAAATCATTTCAAAATATGTATATATAGACCAACGGTGTCTGTATATAATTTTCTATCCTAGCGTCAAGTGATATGGATATTTATCATTTCAACCTACAATTTAATTATATGCGGGTATATATCATTTCAACCCGCAATCCTAAATTCAATACGATAAAACTCGGTTGGGTTTATTATTTCAACCCACAACAATTTTCCCATATTCTACAGAACGTTCGGGTATGTATAATTTCAACCCATAGGGAATTCTGTACTAACTGGGAACTTGCAGAGTGAGAATAGTGATGAATATATCATATCAATAACAAGCATATATCAGTAGTAATTAAATAAAATATAAACGATAGGATATGGTGTCATATCCCACAGGTGAACAGATACAGATAATAGCATATACAACAATTTAATTAACTAACAGCAGCACATTTCAATTGTCGTTTCAATTGAAATCAAATTTAATAAATATAAGAACGTTATTCGTGAGTGGTTGCTCACCTTTCGAGGCTAGATAGATTTGACAAAGAAATTGGCTACGAATTCCAAAGCAAAGCAAGTTGGCACACGGTCAAAGCTGATAAATAGAGAATTGATGAAATAAATTAGAATCTGCTAGATATCAACTTAAATGAATAAATATTATATCCATATATATTATCTTCTTCTTAAACCAAAATCTTCTTAAAGTACATATTCACAATATATATATATATATATATATATATATATATATCTTTATTTATTTAATAATTAAACAATAAGTTGTATATAACTTATAATAAATAAACAGGCCATATATAAATTTATACCTTATAGAAGAAACAACTTCATACTTACAAATATAAACAGGCATACTATCTAGTAAACTTATATAAATTTAAGAAATCAATATACCACTTAACAGTCGAAACCACTATATAATATACAAAGTTATATAGGCTGATATTTATATATATAAATAGCCAAATTTTCTATACTATGACTATATATATATATATATATATATATATATATATATCAACATACTCTGTTTATTCTCGAAACTAACATACGAAAACTGGTATAATATGTATTACACCTAAAAATAGAAACTAAAAGCATGTAATGTTAATATATATATACATACATATATATATATATATATATATGCTAAATTTTTCTTTCCTTCCCACGCTAAAAGCAAGATATATCGATATACTATATATATATAGCTATACATACTAACATTCATCTACATCAATGACAGATCCAACTTTATAAAAAAATTGAGTAAACTTCCTTTATGAAAAATATATATAACTCGAACAAATCACGAATAATTTATGTTAACTTATAGATATGAACAACAGGTTATATATCAATTATATAAACTAAAAAAATTGAGATAATCATTCCTAAAACATAAATATTAAAAATCAATGATACTAACATAACCGATATAAAATAACTTAATAACTTACTGTAACTAAACAACAATAGTATATATAACTACATATTTTTGAACTCTATGCACAACCACACAACAGAATGCAACAGAACACTATATACAAATAGACTTTTATTATATGAATTTTATAATATCTGTATTATACAAAGAAAATCGAAAGAGGTAACTTTATATACATATTTACCAAACATATAAATACCTTATTATAAATGGAGACATGAGTTGCCAGTGAGTTGCTAGAAGAAAAAATGAGGATGCTAGAATCGAGAGTAGGGGTAGCTGCAAGGCACAGAGAGGGTAGGCTCGGGTTAGCGTGCCAGGAAGCTTGGGGTTGGTGGCATCGGTGACTCGATGAAGGTGGGAAGGAAGGCCGGTTAGTGGGGAAGGAGGTCGAGGTCGAGGCGGCTCATGCTGTGGACGTGGTGATCATGTGAAAAGAAGGAGAGAGGGAGGTGGAGCAAAATGGAAGAGGGAGGAAATTATCATAGCAACAGAAGATAAATATTGTGATAACCCGGATTTCTGGACATCTGTAATTGATAAAATAATTGGGATTAATTAATAGAAATATTGAACTATAGATTGAACAAATGAATCTGATAGTAAATATTTATATTTGGATAAATATTTATTTAATCATAACTTATTATATTTACTTAAAATTTGACAAATTATTCTTTAAAAACAAATAATAATGGTTTTTATATATGTAGATATTAGTAGATTTAAAATAGAAAACATCAATTTGAATTCAATGTTTTAAATTTTCAAATGACATTTAAAATTGAACTCTATATTTTGAAATTTAATAATACTAAAGATAAATCTTTATTAATTAAAGTAAAATAGCTTAAGTTTTAAGTAGGATTTGATAAAGAATGATACTTTCTTCAAAAACATATATAAGTTGTATATATAAAGGTATTATAAACTATAATATGGAAATACATAAAAATATAAATTCATATAAACTAGCAAATAAGGAAATATTGAAATACATGCATTCACATTTATAAAACAATAAAATATGTATTAAACAAGTGTAAGTATTTTAGAAATGCAAATTAACAAGCTTTGTATTAGCATGCAAATAACAAGTGGCATAATTCTTCAAAATTTGAAACTTAATATAGATAATAAAGAAGAAAAAAAGGTTGTTCAAAACATTTTCATATTCATTCCTCAGTCTCTTTTTCTTTCACCTTTCATTTTCAAAATCAAGAGCCTGTAGAACGAAATTGCAAACCAGAGAAAATGGAAACAATACAAAAGATGAGAATCAAGTCCAATTCATCTCAACAAACAAGATTTCAAATCAGAATCAATTCAAATTCAAAACAGCAGGCAATAGATCAAGGTTCAAGCTTGGTTTAAATTAATAATTCAGATCAAAGAAAGCATTTCTGGATTTTAAATCCAGAAGCATGTTCCTCTGTCATTCTCAAAAAAAAGGTGAATAAAACAAATCATTCCATATTGAAGCTTAATCTACTTTTATATCTGATGCCCGTGAAAATACTTGTGGTTTATTTGTGAATGATGATTGCATAGATGAAATTTGTTGAAGTATAGTTATATCCCTGTGTATATATATAACTGCTTGCCTGAATATAAATAAATCTGCCTCTGTCTGTTACAAAACAACTAAATCATGTGCAAAATTTTATATCTCCTTATACAAATGGATTTATGTTGTGATCTTTAGAAAGAAACTGTTTGTATTTATCAGAATAAATTTTTAAAAATGGTTTCAAATTTATTTATGAAGTAATTATGTCGAAAATGGAAGTTTACAGTAGCAAATCAATTTAAGTTAGAAACTAAAATGGTTAAACTTCGGGTTTTGATCATATAATCTAATTCGAATTGGGAAATGACGAATTTTAATGGTTATTCCTGAATTTTTAAGTTAGTTTGTAGAGGGGAATCAGGAGTTGAACGGGAAATGGATTTTGTGCATTTTTTGACGATCGACGTTGATAGGAGGGTTGATTTTTGGCTGAGGGATAGCTGAAGAGGTGGGAGCCATAGGAAGAACGGCGAGTTGATTTTTAGGGCAGCGGGTGACGAGGAGGAGAGGTTTTAGGGTTTTGGATAGATGATGGAGGATCGGTGTTGGCGACAGAATTGGGAAGACGGAGTGGCGACCGAGTTCGACGATTTCAGGCAGGAAGGCAGAGCAATGTATGGGCTTTTGTTTGTGTTAGGCGGCATGCGAGGCAGTGGATGGTCGTCGCTAGGGCACGTCAATATGTGGAAGTGGGTTGATCATCTGGTTCTAGAAGTTTTGGGAGCTGATCGGATTTTCGATCGAGATGTCTACTGGTTTCGGTGATGAGGCGTTTTGGAACGGGTAGAAATTTGTGACTCGACCGTGGTGTCGCGACGATGGATTGGTCACGGGTGATGATGCTTACATGCACAGCGTGCACAAAGGTGGTCGGATTGGGATGATTCGGCAAAGGGTGATCGTGTTCGATCTGGTTATGATTGGCGTGGGCTCCAGTGTTCGATCGTGTTTGTTGTTTGAATTGATCGGAATTAGATCTCCTCTGGTTGCTATCATCGATTCTGGGTATTCTGGGATGATTGTCTGTAAGCATGGGGGAGATGTGGGAAGAAGAATTTGTTAAGTTTTTTTGAGTTTGACCCTGTGCATTCGTGTTGGACTATGGTCCAACTAAATTTGTATAGTTGTTTTTTTTGAATTTTTGGTTTCGGTTGTTTTAGTCTTGGGCTTTTGGGGTTTGGCCTGATGGTTTTGCTTGTTTAAAACAGAATTTGATTTGTTTTCAAAGAAAATTGTTTTAAAGAGAAAATAAATCTATAACAAATTCCAGTATAAAATCAAGCATGTTGATTTAAAGTAAAACTTTTAAAAACCGATTTTCTTTAATGTAAATGTTTATTTATAGTTTTATATGGACAAAGGAATTTTAAAATATTTTAAATTGTTTTTACTTTAAGTCTATTTAATTTAGGAAATTTAAATAAATTATTATAAATTGCCAAGCTTTTGAAAATAATTTATTTCTAATCCTTGGTTTCATTTGAACAAATTAAGGTATATTCAGGGTAATTAATTAAGGAGTAGTAATTAATTGAAATAATTACTAGATGTAACTAATTGAAGGAGGATAAGTATAATTAATGTGAATGGTGAAGATTAAATAAATTTGTGATATTTATTAAGGCTTAATATAATGGAAGGATAATTAATCCAAGGTGATTAATTAAGATGGATAATTGAGAGATGATTAATTAATTGATTTGAAATTGATTAATGTTAAGTAAAGGTAATCCAAGTGATTAAAGATTAATAGTTAATTTAATTAGAGATAAATTGAATTAATTTTGGAAGTGATCAATTTTTCTTATGATGATTAAATGATGTTGAATGTCTTGAATTGGTTGATATCTCTAATATGAAATGTTTTGTGCTATAATATGTTTAAGTGGACAATGATGATTCGGTTATCTATCGATGATGAATTGCTATGTAAAAGTGACATCCTGTAATTAAAATTAAATTGTATTTCCCGAATAACTTGAGTTATGATGATATTGAATTCGAAGAGACCGGGGTCGGGTATTAGTAAATACCCGAACCCACTTCGATTTGTAACATACAATGATTCTTTATAGACTTGATTTGTGAAATCAATAGGCTGGAATGGGATAATTTGGACCAGTTAAACTAAGTTGGGTACTTAGATATTGAATTATGGAAATAAGTATTTATTATACGAGTTGTTTACTTGTAAAAGGTACGAGTTACCCTGGGTCTAAAATAAGTTTATTGTTCTAGTATTTCATGTTTGATTGGTTTACTCACGCTTGTTTCCAGCCTGATCCGGGTGTTACTTTGATATAATGCTCGGCAGACCGAGTATTATAGATTTTCAAGTGGGGACGTTTTCTAGAGCCCAGGAGGCGAGCTGGATGGTAGGAACGTATGGAGTGCATTCCGCTGTGATATATTGTTATTTATCTGAGACAAGTTATTTTAACTATCTAGTGATAGTGAAATGTTGTTACTCTGATGTATTAAAGTATAATTTGACAAGTTCAGATTTCCTTTGTATAACTGTTATTTTATCTGATATTATATTTTGATCCGCTACGAATATGAGATTCTGTGTTTCATTTTTGTTTCTTCTTCTATCTCTTTTCTTCTTTTCGTAACTATCTGGAATTTTCGAAATCGAAAATTACGGGTCGTTACAAAAATTTATATATATATATATATATATATATATATATATATATATATATATATATATAGGTATGATCTATTATAATATACATATATTTCTTTGTGGAAGCAAGAGAACGAACCGACCAATAAATTGAACCATCGGGAATAATAAAAGTCATGAGAATTTATGAAATGATGACAGCAATTGATTGTTGGTTTAAAATGGTGGGTAAATAAGTGGACGAAGGAATTCAAAAGTCCAAAACGGCACCGATCTGGTTATCGGTGTACTTATATCGCGGTGTACCAAACCCTGAAATACAGAGGTGAATATACCGTAGAGATCAACACGACGAGACGATCAAAATGGTATATAGACATCAGTGGTACGATCATCCTATTAAAAGTCAATATCGGTAACGAAAATGCTGCTAATTTACCAGAATTAACATAAACAAAGCAACAAAATTCCAAATTTGAAGAAACGAAAAATGACATCTCACTTAGAATATGATTTTCAAATTTATTATATAAAAATATTCAGGTATGGAAGATATTTTATTATCATCAATTATTAACTGATTAAATTTAAGTAGAATCACAAAAGAAAATAAACTTTCGTATTATTTGATGAAAATTACCAGTTGTTATGTTAAAATAGACGCATTCCAAATATTAAATTTTCATTTCAAAATTTTATTATTTAAAAATTCACAAAAAATTCAGTTATTAACGTCATTAAAAGCCTTTAAAATTTATGGGTCGTTGCATTATTTTAAAACAATAATCGTGTTTTGTACAATAATTAAGAATGATAAACTTATAATAGAACTTATTTAAAATAGAGTGTTCGGATTTTCATCATAAAAAGTGACAAAAGTCGGTTTTTAATAAAATTGAATATATGATCAAATAAGTATTTTGAAAGATAAATAAATTTTTTTCAATTTTTATAAAATAATAAAAAATGGTCTACGTTGGTTTTATAAACATATATACTTGTTTTATAAAAGTATACAAATTTCGTCGCACTTTGACAAATCAAAATCGTATTTTTATAAATTGAACTTCAATGATATTTGATATGGTTTTATAACTCAAATGATCTCATTTTAATTAACTAAAGATGATAGGATACTTATTTTCATGTTTGGTTTAAAAATATATGCAGTTTGATTAAAAGTAGAAAATATGGCTTTAAAACGTTTTGTCGAAAATCAACCATTTGTAAAATATAAATTGTGTAAACATTTGCAACTTCAATGGATATTATATGAACATACAAACACATAAACATGTATTTAGAACTAAAAAAGATTAACTAAACTATGTAAGTAATTAGTTAAACATTGTTAATAAAATTTAAGCAAATATTAAATCAAATCACTTCTAAAATAAAAAAATCCGACCTAATCTCACACAAACCGCGACAAGCCTCCTTAATGTCAAATTAAATATACTTTGATCAAGAGCTAAATAAAGGGACAAGAGGTGATGGAAGTGGTGGAGGAGCTTGGAGAAGGGGGAGGACATACCCACATAAGGTGAAAGGGGGGTATGTAGACCAACAAAAAAGGATATCTTCATGACCAAGGTTAGACAAAAACCGAAGTGATGGGGGAGGGTATGTTTGGCCAAGCTAAGCATGAGGTAGAAGGGGAATTTTAATCATTTAACATTGCTTGGAAACCACACTTCCTAAGCTCTATAAATAACAAAACACATTCTCATTTTCATTCACACATCTTCTTCTTCCTCCTCAAGCTTTTAATGGCTTCATTCTTAATGAAATTATGAAGAAATAATAATAAAATTTTATACATATATACACTATAGTATTACACCTCCAAATCAAAGAAAACACCTCCTCTTTCTCAATCAAGTGCACGGCTATCAACATCAAGACCGAGCTCCATCACTTATTCTAGAGGGAGGCCGAGCCTATTAAGGAGAGAAGAGGGAGTATAGAAAGCTTCAGAGCAAGAAAACGAGGTGAAAGTACCGCCGGTTTGGTTCTAAGGATATAGAAGAAAGTTTGATGTGTCGTAAAAGCTTTGTCGGCTTTACGCGAGCTTGGGAAGGGCGGAGCATTAGCAATAGCAAGTACTCGAGTTATCTTTAATTATTCAATTCCTTAAAATATTTTTAATTATGTCCAGTTAATGAATTTATATGCTTGGTTGAGAATTATATGAGAATTGGATGATTATATGGATGATAAGGTGGTTGATAACTTGGTTTTGAAATTCTACAATAAATTGATGTGAAAATAATATTCAAGTTAGGTAATGGTTTGTAAACTAACCCTCATTGGTTAATAACTCCAAATGAAAGAAGTTTAGCTCCTTTAATGAGTAAAATAATAAAATATTGTTCTTAATAAGTTTTTAATATGGTTTCAGAACATATTTGAAGTTTTTTAGACAAGTTTCGAAACAATTCACTAAATGATCAAAATCGAGCTCGTCGCATAGTTGAAGTTCGTTATATTCGACCCCTAACTTTAAATCAAATCGTAGGATGCAAACTAAGACAAAAAATTTTGAAATAAGAAATTTATAGATTCTTGTAACCATAGTTTTTAAAGGAAAAGAAAAATCAAGATTTCGTTCGATAGAGTTTGAGTTATGTACAAAACATTTTTTTACAAAAATCGTGGTTTTGCAGTTTAAAACGCGAATTTGAAATTGATTTAAAATGAATATTTTTAAACGTTTAAAAATTTGAAATAAATCTCATAGATTTTTAAAATGTTTTAAGTGGGATTTGAGTTATAAAAATAAATTTTTAAATGATGGAAAAGTTGTTTTTATCAAATAAGCCTTTAAAGCACTATTCGCAGCACTTTTTGCCGTAGCTTTTAATAACTTTTGAAATATGGCTTTAAACATAAGTGTTCTTTATCAAATCTTTTATAAATTTTTTAAAATAAACAATTAAGTGTTCTAAATATGATTTGGAATTATTTTAGTTCTTATACTTGAAATTTATTGTTTTGGGTTTGTAGCATACTATGTCTTAAAAAATATCGTTTTTGACCCATTTAAAATTATGTTTTGGAAATATGAAATCTTTGATTAAGATTTAATAAGTGATTTTGAAATATTTTCCTAAGTACAAGGTTGAAATGATTTAGAATTATTTCAAAGATCAAAAGGTTTTAATTAACCAAAGTATTTGATAAAATGAGGCATAATGATTCCATATACTTTGAAAAAGATAAAGTAAAAATTTAATGATTCTATCTCTAAGAGCAATTTGGTTTGAATAAAAATATTAATTGATTGGATGTTGTATGACAGATACCTTTATACCTGATAACTTTCTATCGATGATTGGTTCATAGGAACCGATCGTCGGATTTGGGTAACTCCTATCCGGAAAAAACTTCGAACCAATGTATACATTCGAAAATGAAGACATCTTGATGATAAAGACATGTTGAAGATGATGATTATTGAAGATTGAAGATCTTCATAATGTGAGGACAACTTATTAATATTCTCTAGGTCGCTCCCAATATAGAGATGTTTATTATAGCAGTGGTCCAATCATGATTTAAAATCTTCGTATTGCAAAGTCTAGTTGCTACTAATCCTATGGGTGACTCCCAAAAAGGTGTGGTAGGAGGAGTGCCTTTGGTTTCGTTCAGTTCCAGAAAGAAATTGTATGGACAAATGTCTGACATTGCATTTCAAAATCATGAACAATGAATTTTACAAATGTACATCTGTTGGTGGTATAGGAGGCAACTCTGATTAGCTTAACACCCTTCTCTGAGACTTACAAGCTTGGATGTTGTATTTTTGTTGAAGTCAATTAATGATAAACGGAAATGGAAATGTGGCATTCTATAACACCCCACACCCCTTAATATACCCAAAAGGATACACGGCGTGGTGCGTTGAAGGTATAACTAAAGCTAACAGAGACTAAGATTCACAAGACAAATATAGATAAAAACAACGAAAACTTAAAATAATAACATAATTAAAACAAAAATTTAAAATTACTTCATAAATAAGTCAAATACCAAATACCACATACATGTCTGAAAATCCAATTCGTCTAATGAAACAAAAACTCATAGTCTCAAAATCAAGGTACATAATATCCCTCATAATAATCCAGTACATAGAAAGAACTAAAGCTAAAAATAAAAGAAGTACATAGTAGAAGCTTCCTTCAAGAAAACTCCAAGCAGTAGTAATCTACTGACTTCTCTCTTGATTGCTAACGGGAAGGGGAAAAAGGGGAAAATAGAGCAGTGGGTCAAACTAAAAGTCTATTGAATGATAGTAATTACTAGATCTTTAAGAAAGATCAAAGTAATAGAATCTACAATAGTTCTAGCATAAATAAGGATACCAAAGGAAGAAAGAAAGAAATAAACTGGAAATAAGCACGATTAAATATTTGTAACGACTCGAAATTTCCGATCCCAAAAATTCTAGATAGTTAGGAAAAGAAGAAAGAGATAGAAGAAAAAGAAACAGAAACACAACACATAATATCACTTTCGCAGCAGATCAAAATATAATATCACATAAATAACAGTTTTACAAATGAGAATTGTATCAGTACACTTATATTTTTATACATCAGAGTTACAACCATTACCAATCACTGGACAGTTTAAAATAACATATCCTAGTTATACAATAATATATCACAACGGAAAACACTCCATACGTTCCAGCCCTCCAGCTCACCACCTGAGCTCCAGAACGTCCTTACCTGAAAGTCTGTAATACTCGATCTAACCTGAGCATTACATCAAAGTAACACCCGGGTCAGTCTGGAAACCAGCGTGAGTAAACCCATCTAACATGGAATACAATATCATACAACTTATATAAACCCGGGTAACTTATATCAGTTTACAACATCACAAGTTGTTATAGACATCACTTATTTCACACATCAATTTCTAAGTGCCAAAACTTGGGTTAAATGGTCCAATTCACTTATATCATTCCATTCCAGCCTAGTGATTTCACATATAATCTATAAAGAATCGAAATGGTTTCGGGTATTTAATAATACCCGACTCCAGTCACTTCGAATCTAATGTCATCTAAACCCAAGATAACCCATTTAAATACAATTCATCTTTAATCGTCGGATAACACTTTTACACAGCAATTCATAATTGATTGATAATCACATTATCATTGTCCATCCAACATATCATATCACAAAGAAATTCATATCAGAGATACTGACCAATTCAAAGCACTCATCATCATTCAATCATTAATAAGCAAGATTGATTACTTCCATTAATTACATTAATTAATGATCCTCTAATTACTACCATTAGCTAATTATTCTTAAATTTCATATAATAATTAACCTTTAATTTTATTATATTCATTAATCAATCTTGATTAATCACAATCAGAATTTAACTTTCCTTAATTACTTCATCAATTAAACCAACTTCTTGATTAATTATATAAATTAATCCTTCAATTACACTGAGTAATCATTACTTAATTCCTTCCACCAAGTAATTATCCTTTAATTACTACTCATCAAATAATTTCCTTTAATTAATTACATCCAGTAATTATCCACTAATTTCTTCATCAATTAATTATACCTCATTAATTACCTTAAATAATTATACTTAACTCAACACCAAATGATTACCTTTAATTAATTAAACTTAATTAATTAACTAATATTAACCATTTTAACTTAATTAATTACACAAAATAATTAACCTTACCATACACATTGATTACGTTGATCAAAAATTAATTACTCGAATTAATTATTCTATAATTACTTACATTGATTAATTATCCTCAAATTAATCATCTTCATTAATTAACTAACCCTTTTATTAATTCCCTTAATTATTCAATCCTTTTCTTCTAGCAACAGATTCAATAAGGGAAGATTTATCTTATATAACAAAGATATATAACTTTATTTATTCCAAATCAAATATTCAAATTTGATTACTCTATAAAGTCACTTACTTACTTCCATAAAGTAAATTTCTACCATAGAAATATCCAATTTCTATTTAATTTCATCATATTTTTCACAAAATATATTTTTCACTTCAAAAACCCTTCATCTTAATTTTCCCAAACACCCCAACTTGAGATCTTGCTCTAACATCGAACTCGGCATCTACCAAAACCTCAATCGTCGGAATTTGTCCAACTTGCAAATTTCGATCAACTCGAAATTTACCGCGATCTATCATACTAAAAATCTTGATTTTTATCTTAAAATTCATGGTTTATGTAAATGAATAGGATCAAGCTATCAAATCCTAAATTTTAATCAATAAAAATTTGAACAAAATATGCTTTTACTGTAAATTTTACAATCCTCAAGTGTTTACCAAATATTTATACTTAAATCTATTTTAAAAATTTAGATCGAGCTAATTCATACACATCTTGCTCAAACACCATGACTTAAAAGAAATTAGGTGAAAAGATTTTAATTTTTGAATACATCTTAAGCCTGTAAACAATACTCATTGACCAGTATACCTGTAACCAACATCTACACTCATTTTCATACATTTATATCACATGCAGGCAAAGTGATGTTCTATACAAATGCTTTTCACAACAACATACAAATACAAACATCAGATACATAGGAAGATTCAAGATTATAGGTGTATCAGATTACCCACCTGTTTATGTTAAACGGAGGAGCAGAGAGGGTATGAAACGGAGATGCTAAATTTTGGTCTGGAATTTGAAAATGTTAGAAATATGAAACTTAGTTGAGTTTGCTGCCTTGATTTGAAGATGCAGGTGCATGCAGTAACAAATTCCAGATTGAAGGAAATATGATACAGGCTTCAGATGTGAAAAGGTGTTACAGGGGAATGATCTGGTTTGCATTTTTGATTGAAGAAAATTACTGATTTGTTTTAGAGGAAGTGTTTTCAGATTTTGTGTTTGACTTTGGATTCAAACTTAGCTTTTAGATTTAGAAATGGAAAAGAATGAAAGGAAAATTTTTGTTAATATATAAACTGAAATGTTTTTATTAAATAAAGATAAAATAAAAAACTAACTTTTGAAATGCCACATTCCCTTTATTTTAACATTTGTCATATAAGTTACTCAAAATCTAACACATGTCTCTTTTAGGGTTAATTAGTTATGTTAATGAAAGATTATGTTTTAACTAATTAGTTAATTAGTATTTATATATACATGTATAGATAATTTTAAAAGAAATAAGCCAATTATATTTATAAATAAAGCTTATACAAATATCTTTAATTCAAATATGTCAAAATGTCTATCTTTTGAAATTCATAATTAAATTCAAATCCAAATCAAAATTCTAAAATCAATTTAAAATCAAGTTATATATACATATATAGCTACATATTAAATTTAAAAATAACAAATCTATTTCTATAAGTCTATTTATGTTTATAAAAACAAAGTATTATAATTATTATTTGAAATTTTAAATAATTTATAAAAGAGATTATAAATTACTTCTATTATTAAATGAATTAATGTATCATATGCTATATAACATTTTAACTGAAGCTAAGATATAATTTTAAACAAATAACATTTATCTTAAGTATTTACAAACTATATAGTTATTTATTAAATAGCTTTGAAAAGCTTAATATTAATTTAAATCATAATTCCCAAAATATTGAATATATTGTTAGAATTTGAAAACAAGACTTTGTTTATTTATTAAATTCAAACCAAAGATTATCTATTTACAATGTATACAAACATATACATTATAAATAGAAAACAAATTATTAACTTTTAAAAGATAAAATTCATAAATTAAATATTTATTAAAAGAAGATTATTAATCAATTCAAACTTTATTGACACAGACTATCAAATCAACTTAATTTTAATGCAGATTATTAAATTTGTTTTGCCCAAAATTTCGGGTCATCGCATTCCTCCCCCCTTAGAATCTTTTCATCCTCGAAAAGGAACGAAACCAGAAGTTATTTAAATACTTAATATCAGTTAAATTATTTTTTGATTATTTTTAAAACACTTTTAAAATCCACATAATATTAAAAAATAGTGTTTATGAAAATACTTTTATAACTCGATGTTTCAACAAGTTCATCCTCGTTCTTACAGAAATTCAGTCATAGGCGTAGGACTGAAGCTCTATATGTACTTAGGAGACTCATTTTCAACACCCTGTGAAAATATTTTAGAAAATAATTTTATTGAAAATATAGAAAATACTTTTTGAAAATAGAGGAAATATTCTTGGTGAGAATGCTCTGGAAATCATCACCCCCATTTGGATTATCACCTCTATTCTTAGCTCAATTGGGTATTCAATCATAAACAATTTAAACTCTGTCCAGTTTAAATTTATAAAAAAGCTCGAAAAGTTAAAAATATATAAGTAATTGAAAAATAATTATTAGTTTGTAAAATATTGTAAAATAGTTAAATAATTGTAAAATTGTTGGAAAACAGTCAAATAGTTATAGAAATTCTAAATAATTGCAAAATAGTTATAAAATAGTAAGTAGTTATAAAGTAGTTGAAAAATTGTTAAATAGTTCTAGAAATAATTACAAAACAAGTATACGATATTCTTAGGTTTAGAAAGAAAAGTTGTATACTAAATATTTTGGAAAAATAGATTTATATTAAAACAATTTATTTTGAAAGTAGTTCAGAGCCAAACTGTTCAATTCCCAATCTCCATTTCAAACGCATCTTATTCAATTTCAATTTGGTTGTATTTCTATTACCACTTAATTTAATTCCAATAATTTAACAATTAATTACCTTAATATTTATTAGAAAAAATATTGGTTTATATATCAAAATATATTCTTATATAAAATCATTTAGAATCTTTATATAAGAAAATAACAAGTACGCTCTCATGTATCTATACACTCAACTCATTCTAGGGTACCATTGACCCTATCTTTAATGAATAATCCCACCAAAGTCAAGGTTCTCTCTTAACCTTCGGCTCTGATACCAAAAGTAACCACCCGAAATTTCCAATCCCGAAAATTCCAGATAGTTAGGAAAAGAAAAAAGAGATAGAAGAAAAAGAAACAGAAACACAACACAGAATCTCACTTTCGCAGCGGATCAAAATATAATATCACATAAATAACAGTTTTACAAAGAAGAATTGTATCAGTACACTTATATTTTTATACATCAGAGTTACAACCATTACCAATCACTGAACAGTTTAAAATAACATATCCTAGTTATACAACAATATATCACAGCGGAAAACACTTTATACTTTCCAGCCTTCCAGCTCGCCTCCTGAGCTCCAGAACGTCCGTACCTGAAAGTCTATAATATTCAGTCTCACCCGAGCATTACATCAAAGTAACGCCTAGGTCAGGCTGAAAACCAACGTGAGTAAACCCATCTAACATGGAATACAAAAGCATACAACTTATGTAAACCCTGGTAACTTATATCAGTTTACAACATCACAAGTTGTTATAGACATCACTTATTTCACACATCAACTTCTAAGTGCCAAAATTGGGTTAAATGGTCCAATTCACTTAAATCATTCCATTCCAGCCTAGTGATTTCACATATCAATCTATAAAGAATCGAAGTGGTTTCGGGTATTTACGAATACCCGACTGCGATCTCTTCAAATCCAGTGTCATCTAAACCCAAGATATCCCATTTAAATACAATTCATCTTTAATTGTCGGATAACACTTTTACACAGCAATTCATAATTGATTGATAATCACATTATCATTATCCATCCAACATATCATATCACAAAGCAATTCATATCAACGATACCAACCAATTCAAAGCACTCATCATCGTTCAATCATTAATAAGCAAGATTGATTACTTCCATTAATTACATTAATTAATGATCCTCTAATTACTTCCATTAGCTAATTATTCTTAAATTTCATATAATAATTAACCTTTAACTTTATTATATTCATTAATCAATCTTGATTAATCACAATCAGAATTTAACTTTCCTTAATTACTTCATCAATTAAACCAACTTCTTGATTAATTATATAAATTAATCATTCAATTACACCGAGTAATCATTACTTAATTCCTTCCACCAAGTAATTATCCTTTAATTACTACCCATCAAGTAATTTCCTTTAATTAATTACATCTAGTAATTATCCACTAATTTCTTCATTAAGTAATTATACCTCATTAATTACCTTAAGTAATTATACTTAACTCAACACCAAATGATTGCCTTTAATTAATTAAACTTAATTAATTAACTAATATTAACCATTTTAACCTAATTAATTACACAAAATAATTAACCTTACCATACACATTGATTACGTTGATCCAAAATTAATTACTCGAATTAATTATTCTATAATTACTTACATTGATTAATTATCCTCAAATTAATCATCTTCATTAATTAACTAACCCATTTATTAATTCCCTTAATTATTCAATCCTTTTCTTCTCGCAAAAGATTCAATAAGGGAAGATTTATCTTATATAACAAAGATATATAACTTTATTTATTCCAAATCAAATATTCAAATTTGATTACTCTATAAAGTCACTTACTTACTTCCATAAAGTAAATTTCTACCGTAGCAATATCCAATTTCTATTTAATTTCATCATATTTTTCACAAAATATATTTTCCACTCCAAAACCCTTCAGATTAATTTTCCCAAACACCCCAACTCGAGATCTTGCTCTAACATCGAACTCGGCGTCTACCAAAACCTCGATCGTCGTAATTTGTCCAAGTTGCAAATTTCGATCAACTCGAAATTTACCGCAATCTATCATACTAAAAATCTTTATTTTTATCTTAAAATTCATGGTTTATGTGAATGAACAGGATCAAGCTATCAAATCCTAAATTTTAATCAATAAAAATTTGAACAAAATATGCTTTTACTGTAAATTTTACAATCCTCAAGTGTTTATCAAATATTTATACTTAAATCTATTTTTTAAATTTAGATCAGGCTAATTCAGACACATCTTGCTCAAACACCATGGCTTAAAAGAAATTAGGTGAAAAGATTTCAATTTTTGAATACATCTTAAGCCTGTGAACAATACTCATAGACCAGTATACCTGTAACCAACATGTACACTCATTTTCACACATTTATATCACATGCAGGCAAAGGGATGTTCTATACAATTGCTTTTCACAACAACATTCAAATATAAACATCAGATACATAGGAAGATTCAAGATTATAGGTGTATTAGATTACTCACCTGTTTATGTTAAACAGAGGAGCAGAGAGGGTATGAAACATAGATGCTAAATTTTGGTCTGGAACTTCAAAATGTTAGAAATCTGAAACTTAGTTGAGTTTTCTTCCTTGATTTGAAGATGCAGGTGCATGCAGTAACAAATTCCAGATTGAAGAAAATATGATACAAGCTTCAGATGTGAAAAGGTGTTACAGGGGAATGATCTGGTTTGCATTTTTGATTAAAGAGAATACTGATTTGTTTTAGAGGAAGTGTTTTCAGATTTTGTATTTGGCTTTGGATTCAAACTTAGCTTTTAGATTTAGAAAAGGAAAAGAATGAAAGGAAAATTTTTGTTAATATATAAAATGAAATGTTTTTTTTAAAGATAAAAGAAAAAACTAACTTTTGAAATGCCACATGTCCTTTATTTTAACATTTGTCATATAAGTTACACAAAAATCTAACACATGTCTCTTTTAGGGTTAATTAGTTATGTTAATGAAATATTATGTTTTAACTAATTAGTTAATTAGTATTTATATATACATGTATAGATAATTTTAAAAGAAACAAGCCAATTATATTTTTAAATAAATCTTATACAAATATCTTTAATTCAAATATTTCAAAATGTCTATCTTTTGAAATTCAAAATTAAATTCAAATCCAAATCAAAATTCTAAAATCAATTTAAAATCAAGTTATATATACATATATAGCTACATATTAAATTTAAAAATAACAAATCTATTTCTATAAGTCTATTTATGTTTATAAAAACAAAGTATTATAATTATTATTTGAAATTTTAAATAATTTATAAAAGAGATTATAATTTACTTCTATTATTAAATGAATTAATACATCATATGCTATATTACATTTAACTTAAGCTAAGATATAATTGTAAAAAAATAACATTTATCTTAAGTATTTACAAACCATATAGTTATTTGTTAAATAGCTTTGAAAAGCTTAATATTAATTTAAATCATAATTCCCAAAATATTGAATATATTATTAGAATTTGAAAACAAGACTTTATTTATTTATTAAATTCAAACAAAAGATTATCTATTTACAATGTATACAAATATATACATTATAAATAGAAAACAATTTATTAACTTTTAAAAGATAAAATTTATAAATTGAATATTTATTAAAGAAGATTATTAATCAATCCAAACTTTATTGACACAGATTAGCAAATCAATTTAATTTTAATGCAGACTATTAAATTTATTTTTCCCAAAATTTCCGGTCATCACAATATTGCTCAATTTATAAGATATGTACACTTTGATTGGTTGCATTTGTCCTTGATTTTTGCTTTGATTAGGCTATATTCCTAATCCTATAATTAGGACGTAACCCTAATCCTAGCCTTTTGATCGGCCTGCTACTTTATAGTACCTTTCTGCGGACCAACTGCTATATAACTCCCTACACAGAATGTTACTGTGGACAAGACGACATATATAGCTTTTCACATAGAAGGCATTTATTTACTTTGGACTAGATACTATATAACTCCGTACACAAAATGTTGCTGTGGACCAGACGACAAATATAGCTCTCTACATAGAAGGCAACAGTGTCTACGAACAACACCCATGGTAAGTGCTTGGAACTCATAGCGATTACTGAGCATCCAAATGGAAGTCGCATGTGTAACTGCCACCATGCCCTTGCTATCTTTTGCTCCACCTATTAGGTCTTCTTATTACCTCAAACTCCAGCATATGCGTGACCCTCATCCCACTTCAGGCTAATGTGAGATCACCATGTGTCCATAGAAAATAGGGGAAATGATGTAGGTACTGGTCCGCCATCCAAATAATATCTAGTTGCGTCCCTTATCCAAATCCCCCGTGATTTGGACTTCTAATTGACCAATTACTACCATTCTTAGCATAAGCATGCCCTCGTCTTACTTCAGGCTAATGTGATACCACTGTTTTGTCTTATAGGGAATGCAATTTGGTATAGGTCCTACTTTCATCTTTGCTTATTAACTTGGATAAATTATTTAAATAAGCCTTTACACTTTTCTCACTATCCGTGCTTATAAATTTTATCCTAAGTCTTAAAATAAGCCTCATTCTGCTCTTTTTCTTATATAACCTATGTTATAATCATGCTTATTACTTAACCCAAGGTCTAAGTGTTAAAATAAGCCTCTTCCATCTTTTACTCTATTTTAGTTATAATTCTAAATTATAACCAGGCCAATTAATTAATCCAATTCTAATCATAATTAGGGTAATTTCAATCCATTTCCATTTATATTACGGTCTTTATAATTTACATCTCATAATTATAAATAGGCCAATCTCTTTAATTCAGTCCAATTAATATCATATATAGGCATAATTTCAGTCTTAATTCCATTTTATTACAGTCTTCATAATTTACATCTCATCTTTCGTTATTACAGAATTCTTATAATTTAATCCAATTTCGCATTAATTCTATTCTAATCCATATGCGAAGAAGAAGGAGAAATAAAAAAATAGAAATAGAAGAAAATTCAAGGCGTAGGAAGAAGATGTAAATAACCCATAAATAACAGTAAATAGACTAAAAAACTGTAAATAAATGTAAAAGCTATAATTTAAAAAAATAACTAAAATTAACTGAAAGGAATAGCTAGAAAGAAATAGGCTGAAAATAATTCTAAAAATTGTAAATAAAATTGCTAAAAAAGTTGTTCCAAAAATCCTAGTAAAACTACAACTATTGGAAAACTTATTATTTTGAATTACTTAAAGAAATCTTAAAATATTTACAATCACCCACCTTTGGTCCTTAGCTCTTCCCTTTAGGCTTTCACGGATCCACTTGGGTTTGTTAAAATATTTTTATTAAAAAGATTTTGTCCTTGAAAACTTATTCCTTTTAGGTTCCTTCTTGAAAAGGTGAACCCAAGTGTAGACCGTTGGATTTGGGAATTGAATAGGATGCAATCACGTCATAGGCCGAATAGGAGCCATCGGAAGCAAGAGTAGAAGGACAAGATGAAGCCAAATAATGCAAAATATGCGTACAGTAATTGAACGAATGAACATTCATTCATTCGCTTATTATGGAAGGCGGGTCAACCGCCACTCCTCCCTAGGTCGATTGACCAGTCGACCTAGGACATTATATAATTTTTTTTCCTCTTATTTTCTAATTCTTATTTATTTTGTAACTCATTCATATTAGATTGGATTCTGATGTTCTATATATGAAAATTGACCATAAAATTACCACGGACACAATGTTACAACTCCCGTGGCTCAATCCTGATAATTTCACAAAATTATTTTATTATTTAGTTAATTAACAAATTAATTATTATGGTTTAATTTTAGGGTTGTTACATTCTCCCCTCCTTAAGTGATTTCATCCCCGTAATCTCTAAGGATAAAAGTATGTACTAAATGTTTTCATCCAATTCTACAACCAACTACTCAATCACCAACCATTCATCCATTGTCCTTAAGTCTTTCTAATACAGTTTATGATACTTATGCAATTAGTGTAACGTAAATGTCCCTAACTAATGCAAAAGATTAGGTGGTCCACTGATTCAGTTGGCCTCCTTATGCAATCTTATCTGTGACATCTATCCAAATTAATGCGAAAATCTCCTCATGATAACTGATAATTCTATATGCATGCTGCAAACATATCCAAATGCAACAGTCTTGTGGCAAACATCCTTTTATAGAAAACAAAGAAATAATTTAAAAATGCACACAAACATCCATATGTGCATGCTCTAGTGCCCTAATTAGGCCGATCACTAAGGAATAATGGTGCCTAATGTACCATATGCGTCCATTAGCATCCACTAGCAAACATTTGCAATTACTAGCATACATCATTCACAACATGTTCTATTAACATGTTTACCTCAAATCCTACCATCCATAGTTTAAATCCTAAGTTCTACCCTCCTAAAGGATTATAAAGGAACGAAGCTATTCAAAACTAAAGATGGAAAAAGGAAATTCTAAAACCTATTATCAAAGAGACCTGGATATGAGATACGAATTTTCTCCTAATCAAATTATTCTTCTCTGAAATCTCTCTAACAATGTCGGAACCAAGAAGCAACATTTTCATAGACTCCAACCAACATGAAGACGTCATATAGGCCTTCCCAAAAAGAGCTTCAAAAGATGCCATTCCAATGCTAGCTTGAAAACAACTACCATATAAATTCCACTAAAGAAAGATGTTGTTCCCAAGTTCTTCGAAAAAAAAGAATAATCATTCTCAACCATTCTTGTCTTACTATCCTACTATTTTCATTTTATTGTTCTTGTGAATCAACATTCCTAGGTTCTTACTAATGTCGTATATGTTTTACAGAAACTTCCATTATTACTTCTAAAAGTAATTACTGCTATCTTCTTACACCTTTTCCGTTACTCCTAGGAAATGATTCTTATCTACTCTATATTTAAGAGTTTGGTTTGGTATTTATCACCTTGTTTTAAAAACTAAGGTTTCTAAAAAAATTAAAACATCAAATTCCAAAATCTTTGTCTTTAAAAAGTGTTATCTTTTTAGTTTCTACTAATTTCAAAAATACTTGGTTACTTAATATTATTTCCCAAACCTAGAGGGAAAAACTTCCAAATTTAAGTCTAAACTTATATCTCTCTTTCTTTTTAAGACTTTTATAGTTTTCTATAAAAATTTCAATTTTGAAATTTTACTTTTATTAAGTTTTTCGTTTCAAAAACTTATTTACTTTTTCACCAAACCGTTTCTTTTAAAATATCATTAAAATATCCTTTCAAAACAACTTATTATTACACCTAACAGTCTCATATCTTAATGCATTGGAACTACTTTCTCTTATGAGAAGTTATTAACGCTAAAATCTTCTATGAACCTTCTAAAAGAGAATTCCATGTTTATGTGAAATTATAAGGAACTTATTTTATATTTTCGAAATAGATTATACAAAATATGGTGCTTTTCATACCTTGTATATACCATTCATATATTCCTTGTATCTTGCACAAAACATTTTTATTGGTTTCATAGAAAATTCTAACATTATTCTTTTCATTCAAATAGAATAAAATATCTTTAAATTACATTCTTCCATGATAAATATTTTCTAATATTTAACTTACACACTCGTCTTCAAAACTGTTTTAATATTTCCATAACTGCAAAAACACTATCTTATACTTATTAATAATAAGTGTACTTTACAAACCATCTTGTTTCTATACATAGAAATTACCTTTTAAAATACATTTTTATTTGGGTTGAAATGGATGTTGCATAAAACACTGTTACTACAACCCAAAAAAATACTAGTGTATGGATTCAATTAAATAAATACCAATAAATCTCATATACCTATGTAAAAATATTTCTCTTGGGATTCACTTACTATAACAATTATAGACTATACTCCTCTAATTTTTCACAAAAACATTTATTACAACAATAAAATTATTATCTACGTTTTCGATACTTGATGCACTCTAAGTTTTTATATTTAAAATCTTTGTTTACTTTCAAAGAAACTAGTGAGTTATACACACACACGCACACACTTCATAATTCTTAACAAAGAATTCAAATTTTTCTTTATATAAAAACCAACTTAAATTTCATACCATTCTTCAAAATCCCCATGATTATTTTCTGAAAGAAAATATTGACAATGAAAATTTTCAATTCTAACAATTACATTTTTTTTAACTCTTTAAATTTCAAAATTTTCATTTTATTTAGCAAGGCATAAAGTCGATCTTCCTACTTACTACCCTCGGAATACTTCTCCTATACTAATGGCTTTTACACCTATTCCTCTTATATACTCATATTTATTGTAAGGCATCACCATCAAATCCACTAGTCTGAGACAATTATAATTTCTGCAATTATCTACACATGGACTTTCTTCTCTGCTTATCTACATAATTTTATTGTACATCTCTAACCTTTGCCTACCTATCTTTGAAATTCCATAATCCCAATCCTAAATGTACAGAACCATTTCTTAAATTCCTATCATGTGTAGACATTCTATACGCCCCAATAAACGAACTTCAAAAGTGATACTCCAAGAACTCTGCTCTCCTTTGACGAACATGAAGCATACAAAGAACTTCCTTTAGATGAATAACATGCTCTTACATACTTCTTAGAAAACACCAAAATGTCGACTACGAATACCACCACGAACTTTGTTTTAGGACATCTCTAAAAACATGGTTCATCAAATCTATAAAATAGGCTGGGACATTGGTTAACCCAAAAGTCATGACTAACCACTAAATGATTCCGTCTAGTGTCCTAAATGCAGTTTTATCAATGTCCATACAAAATAGGGGAAATGATGTTGGTACTGGCCCGTCATCCAAAAAATGTCTAGTTGCACCCCTTATCCAAATCCCCCGTGATTTGGACTTCTAATTGACCAATTACTATCATTCTTAGCACAAGCGTGCCCTCGTCTCACTTCAGGCTAATGTGAGACCACCGTTTTGTCTTATAGGGAATGCAATTTGGTACAGGTCATAAGTTCATCTTTGCTTATTAACTTAGATAAATTATTCAAATAAGCCTTTACACTTTTTCCTACTATCTTCACTTATTAATTTTATCCTAAGTCTTAAAATAAGCCTTATTCTATTCTTTTTCTTATTATAACCTACGTTATAATCAAGCTTATTACTTAACCCAAGGTCTTAGTGTGAAAATAAGCCTTTCCATCTTTTGCTCTTTTTTAGTTACAACTATAAGTTATAACTAGGCCAATTAATTAATCCAATTTTAATCATAATTATGCATAATTTTAGTCCAATTTCATTTATATTACAGTCTTTATAATTAACATCTCATAATTGTAAATAGGCCAATCTCTTTAATTCAATCCAAATAACATCATATTTAGGCATAATTTCAATCTTAATTCATTTTATTATAGTCTTTATAATTTACATCTCATCTTCGTTATTACATAATTCTTATAATTTAATCCAATTCACGTTAATTCTATTCTAATCCATACGTGAAGAAGAGGAGAAATAAAAGAAAACTAAAAATAGAAGAAAATCCAAGGCATAGCAAGATGATGTAAATAACGCATAAATAATAGTAAATAGATTAAAATAATGTAAATAAACTGTAAAGAAATGGAAACTCTATAATTAACAGAAATAAGTAAAATTAACTAAAAAGAATAGCTAGAAAGAAATAGGATGAAAATAGTTCTAAAAACTATAAATAAAATTTCTAAAATGGTTATTCCAAAAAACGTAGTAAAACTACAACTATTGGAAACCCTATTATTTTAAATTACTTAAAGAAATCTTAAAATAAATACAATCACTCACCTCTGGTCCTTAGCTCTTCCCTTTAGGCCTTCACGGATCCACTTAGGGTTGTAAAAATATTTTTATTAAAAAGACTCTCTTCTTGAACTATTATTCCTTTTAAGATCCTTCATGAAAAGGTGAACCCAAGTGGAGAAAATTTAGAATGAGAAAAAGTGTTAGGCCTAGGGTCTTGTTTATAGGGGTAAAAGTGGATCTCATACCGTTGGATTTGGAAATTGAATAGGATACAACCACGTCATAGGCTGAATAATAGCCATTGGATGCAAGAATAGAAGGACCGGATGAGGCCAAATAATGCAAAACACGCATACAACAATTGAACGAACGAACGTTCATTCGTTCCATCATTAGGGAAGGTGGGTCGACTGCCTAGTCGATTGCCCTTCCCCCTAGGTCGACCGGTCGGTCGACCTATATGTGTGTGTGTGTGTATTTCTCTTATTTTTCGATTCTTGTTTATTTTATAGCTCGTTCATATTAGCTCGGATTCTGACGTTCCATATATGGAAATTGACAAGAAAAATACCCGGACATAATGGTGCTACTCCCATGGCTCAATCCTGATAATTTCACAAAGTTATTCTATTATTTAGTTAACTAACGAATTAATTATTATGGGCAAAATTTAAGGATGTTACACATTCTAAGTGGAATGTGCTTTGTGGAAGAATAAAGCGTAGCTTTGTAAAAAAAACAAAGTATGGCTTTATGAAAAGATGAGCGTAGCCTCTCCAGCCTCAGAACCAATAATGATACATGATACTATGTGGTCTCCAAGACATAATTACGGGCTATCAAATGAAATATGAAAAAGGCTACAACCTTCCATAGGTAGAATGAGTGGCGATTGAGTCCTTGGATTAGTAGCCATTGCTATTGACTCCCATCGGTTTTTGACAACATTATGGCGGCGTCCGAGTCCTTGGATGTGTAGCCATTGGATATATATTTGTTGCATACAAAACACCACATTAAGCTAATAGTTGTTTGTTAAGTTGGAAATCCAATCCCAATATGAGCTTCACAGTTTTGATTGTTGTCCAAAAAATAGCTATAATGCTTTGCAAACATTTCAACTACCCCTACGGTATCATATATTCAATCTAGATATATTCCATTTGACTTGTTCTTGATAATTAGCATGGTGGGTATTGATACTTTATTTTTAAATATTACTTGAAAAGTGTTTTAAAAGAATGTCACTGAAGATAATATCAAAGTGTTTTTAGTATAAAATATTTTAGTTATCATAAGATAAAATTTCAACTGTATTTATGTGTGGGCGTGGTCTTATGAGATACCCTTCTTTCAAGGATTTTGATTGACATCAGCATGATCTATACATTTAAAATCCCATAATGATTTATCAAGCCTGATCTGAGTAATTTCAATACCCAGGTCAGATTCGAGCAGTTTCAGATTTAGTTGAAGACGCTTGGAGTTTCCAAAAGAGAGCTTGAGATCTTTATCTACGTATGGACTACTCTATTATCCACTACTTCTAGCCATTCATTTTTACATTTATAACGAAAGAGGGTTTATAACTGTCAAGGATAAATTCTGGTTAGACTCTGATATTGTATTCAAAAAAATTTTGCTATAAGTTTATATATTGTGGTAATACATGTTATTCCATTCGTGTGAGATTCTATTTCTTGTTTTATTATATCTTGTTTTCTTTTTCACCCTAGCAATCCAACTTTTTGGCACTTAGAATTACGACATGTAAATACTGAGGATTTATTAGTGTCGATTTCTAAGGATCGAAAAGGTGGGTCATTACAGGGTATCAGAGCTTAGGTTTCGCTAATACTGAGCCTGATTTGGGTAACGTCTCATCATAGATACGGTTAATAATGCCCTAGGATGAGTAACTCGCTTGAGATACGGCTTGTAACACCCTAGAATGTGTTTGAGAGTATAGCATATTTATATATTGAAAGTCTATAGGGTGGATCATGTAGTGTATATGCAAGTATATGTGACTAAATATATGATGCAACTAAAACAATACTAATCTAGGTAAATATAGAATAAGCACACCAAGATTTTATACTAGTTCGGACCTCCCATTCTACGTCTAGTCCCGAAGCTCCCCTTTGGAATTCGACTATCAAACGCCCTTACTTTGCCTGGAGGAATAGGCTTGGTTACAATAACTTGTTCTTGTCAAATATGTGTTCTACAACACGGATATTGACTCCTAAGTACAAATGCTTCCAATATATATCTAGAGAGTATTGCTTGAGAAGAACTGAATATATGGAAGAGTGAAATACAAGTATAGATTGCTAGATATCAAGAATATAGCAGAGTAAGTAAAGAGTGCAAGTAAGTAAAGTTCATGTTCTCTTTGATGCTTGATGTTATATATAGTTGCAGAGAGATTCCTTGAGTAGTTCCATCCATTAACAAGTGCTCTATAGTTGCTTCTGATGGTGGTGAAGAGTTGTAGTGAAGAGAAGTGAAGATGTCTATTCAAATGTGGCTGTTGACAATTGAATTTAAATCCTGAGTTCGAAATCAGACGTCTGGTATTTGTATCAGACGTCTGACTCTATATATTTTTTATATACAGTAGTCTTTCAGACGTCTAAGTGCATCTACCAGACGTCTGATCCTGTCTATTTTGCTTTTCCAGAGGGTTTTTCCAAACGTATGGTTAGTGCACCCAAACGTCTGAAAACTGTGCATGTTTGCTTTGTGCATCCTTCTTGTTGCTTCTTTGATCCTATCGACTTGCAGTCTCTTGTAATGTTCTTTGAGCCTTGTTCTTGTCTTTCCAGTGATGTTACTCTAGCAAGTACCTGTAAAATAGAAATATATATATATATGCATATTCGATTTCCAATGTATAGTTGTTGTCATCGAAACCGTAGTTTTGATTTTCTAACAATCTCCCCCATTTTGATGATGACAACTGTACAATGTACTTATACATAATTTATAAATCTCCCTTGAATACGTGCGTTCAATAATTTATTTGTGATCTTTATGATCTCTCCCCCTTTGGCATTATTGTCACAACCCGCCATTTCGTACCATTCAAATCCACAATAATCCACACATGTCAGACTTGAATGATGCAAAATAGCAGATTGTAAATAAATTTGGAGTAAATGAAATCAAATACACAGAATCACAGAACACAGAACAATCAGAATAACTCGCAGTGGAATACAAAATTACATAGTAGTTCATGAAGCTACTATAACAGAGTCTCAAAATAAATACATAATATCAGTCTAAAAACAACATAATAGAAATCTCAAATACATAGAAGTTCACTAATACATGAGATAAACTAGAACAGCTGAAACAGAAAGAGATATGAATGTAGATAAGCAGAAACTACAGCAAAGACCAGCTCCAGAAAGAGAATCCAAAGCTGTGAATACTCAGGTTGACCTGAGCGTAAAGCAAAACACAAAACACTCGAGTCAGGACAATATATACTTATAGAATGTAAACCAACTCAAGTGAACTGTAATAAGGTACAAGTAACTTAAAAGATGCCTAGGACAGCCCATCCTCTAAGGATCTGTTAAACTATTTATTATATAGTAATATTGCACTATTATAATAATGTCTACAGTAAAATAAACTGACTTTAAAATAGCATTCTGGGCTTACCCATATCACCCTACACACATAATAATCCCAGTATTCCATCCAATATCATGATATCTCCAGATCGGGAGACTATCAGAGGATACCACACGAGCTACGGGAGAAAAACAAACTCATAGCAAAGACTCGGTATGGCAGGTGACATGGCACACAAGGCAATGCAAGGATAGATGTACCAATTATGCACACGGGCTGGTGGTAACGTAGCAGCCACTACGCCGCCCCGAACAACACTCCAAAATCAAGGGGTGCACCCAATCAATCACAACAGTAATAGAATGATATCGAAGAAGTGTATCCGGCCAAAGGAGCTACCTCTTTTGGCCCGAGATCGCTCCTGTTTTAGCCACCTTAAGCTAACCCACGGGAGTCAGGTCCACGTAATGTACCTCAGGAACGTCGTCACCATCCTACTTCATTCTGGAATCTCCACCGCGTGCACAGTTGTTAAAGTGGATTTTGGTATCGACGGAGAGTATGTCCATATCCGATCCCGGTCACTTTAACAACCAATCGTTATTATAGCCCATGGTTATAATTTAAAAATGGTATTTATATTTCAAAAATCAACTATCATTTAACAATTCAATATCATTTCAAATCCATTTCAAAATATCCAACTTATCATATCATTTCTAAACCACATTCATTTTATTCAAATTTAAAATATAATTTCAATTCACCTTTCAAAATAGTTTATATTTCAAATCGAATTACTTCATTTAAATCATTAAAATGAAGTTATTACATTTAACAATTAAATTTCCAAAATTTTAATCTTTCATAATTCGATTATTCAATTAAATTTATCAAAACAGTGAAAATTCACCTTTCGCGGCATTTGGAAAATGCTACAGAAAGCTACCCTCAAAACAGTTTAGTTTAACAAAAGACAGCATTTTAAATGCTGTAATAGGGTTACATTAATTAGAATGAAACCTTAGTTAAATTCAACAATTATAGCACTTAAAATGTGCTATAATATCCCTTTATTAAAATTTATCCATTTGGTTCATTTATATCAACTACAGCATTATCAACTACAGCATTTACAAATGCTGTAACATCTTTTACATTAGAAATAATAGCATTTCAAAAATGCTGTTAATTAAATATCAAATATTCACTATACTTTCATAAACAATTAAATTTTTATTTAAACCATTTAAACTTATAAAATCATATAATTTCACTTTTAAAACAATCATTTAATTACCCTTATATTCATGATTTTAATAAGTTATATTACCATTCAAAAATAATATTTAATAATAATTCACATACTAAATTCAAACATTAAATTTCAATTATTTATAATTAAATTTTAACTTAACACTTAAGTTTAAATTTCCAAATATAACTTATTTTCATTTTATTTACTTACCTTCAAAAATTCACTTTTAAACAAAATTCACAAATTTCCAATTAAAGTTATATTGCAAAATTCAACTTAATTATTCATTTATTTCACATTTCAACTTTATTCAAAGTCATTAATATAAAAAAATCATTTTAAATTCACTAAAATTGAAAATATCATAAATTTATCATATTTTCGTATTTAATTTAAATTCCATTTAATTAAATCAAAATTTCCAAAATAACTCATATTTCAAATTTCTAACTTTACCATAAATTTATTTCACTTATAAATTTTCAGAAAATCAATAATACTTTACAAAATTATTTTTAATTAAATTTAAATCAAAATAATATAATTTGCATTTCTAAAATATTTTAAAAATCTTAGAAAAATATATTTTAACCACGGGTCTGTATATCATTTTCTAGCCTAGGTAAAGTGATACGGGTAATATATCATTTCAACCCGTAATTTACAAAGAAACCCGGGTTTTATCATTTCAAACCCGCGGTCCCAAGTAAAATGAAATAATTGAAAATCGTTCAGGCATATCATTTCAGCCCATAACGATTTTCCCCTATTCTAAAGTCCGTTCGGGTATGTATCATTTCAACCCATAGCAATTCTAATCTAAAGGGAACTTGCAGTGTGATAAACTGATATAAATAAAGGAATAGCATAATATAACAGTAACGGATATTATAACAAGCATGGGTGAACATCATATGATCATTACATAGCAAGTGTAACATGGTGATGCATCTTACAGATTCAAATGTGATCGGTTTACTAGTCATATAAGTATAAAAATGTCTGGTGAGAATAACTCACTGGTATAAGCTGAAGACAACAACTCAAGCACACAAACTAAGGTCCACAAAAGCATGATAGAACGACAATGATTCGAGTGTGGGAGAGACAAAGTTAATTGCCTTGAACACATTCAAACAAAACAATATAAACAACATAAGTTTTCAACCCAAATTCAATTAATCAATGTTATAGATGAATGCACAAAACATCTCCAAACCACTTGCACTTGCCTTCAAATATCCCTAGGCTCGGCCATGGGTTAAAGTACATGGCTATGGAGTGTGTTTGGGTCTGGTTGTGGACTGATATGGGTCGGCCTAGCATGGAAAAAATGGTGCAAACATTGGGTGCATGAACTACACAACACAAAGGCAACACAACATGGTTTCAAGCAACAATGGGCTCAGCCAAAGCAAGGAGGAGCACGGCCATGCTTCAGGTGGGTCAGGGGTGATGTGGTAGAGGATGTCAGGTGAGGAAAAGGCTGGTGGTGGTGGTGTATGGGTCGGCCAAGGAGGAGTTTGAGGTGGTGATGCAAAGTGAAGCTCGGCTATGTACATATAGGTGAAGTATGTGTTGATTTAGGTGGATCTTCAACCTAGGGTGTCTCGGCATGCGATGGTCAGTGAGAAGGAGGTGATGGTGGCTGGTTCAGGTGGTGGTGGAGGCGTCCAAGGTGATGGAGTGGTGGGGCCGAACCTAAACTAGAAGAAGCCAAGTGCAAATCAGATAGAAAACATTGAAAAAAATGAAAAGAAAGAGAAGTTTTTACCAAAAATTTTCACAAGATGATGGCTGAAATATTTAGGGTTTTTTTTTCTTTGATAGTGCGCGAGAAACTAAAGGAGAAGTCGGCTAAAGGTTGTGAGTTATGGCAGCAAATAATGAGGAGATGTTGGTTGAAAATGAAAAGGTGGAATACAAAAAGACTTAAGCAAATCAAAGGTCACAAAACTCTTCAAATTTCCACCATTTCTTTTGCAATTTAAAATACATAAAAAATGCTGATAAATAAAGATAAAAACTCAGAAATAAAAATTAATGCAAAAAATAAATAAATAAATTTTAATTAAATATAATTAAATTAAGAAAATAGCAAAGAAAATGTAAACTAGGCTTGAAAATTTGAAAATAAATGAAACAAATTTTGGAAAATTTTTATGTACCTGAAAATATTAATAAATAAAGATAAGAACACAAAAATAAAATGCATGCATAAAAATAAATAAATAATTTTTAATTAAATATAATTAAATTAAGAAAATAGTAGAAAAACGGAAACTAGCCTTTAAAAATAGAAAATAAATGCAATAAATTTTGGAATTTTTTTTTATCATTTTAAAAATATTTATAAACAAAATCTTACCAATAAAACAAATTTAAAATAATTTCAAAATAAAATAAAGTCAAATTTAAATTATATTCAAAATCTAGGGTTGTTACACTCTCCCTCACTCAAATCTTTTCGTCCTCGAAAAGAACGGGCAAGGAAAATAAAGAGAAACAAGATAGAAAAACAAAATAGTACCTGAAAAGAACAATTCTGGATTCGAAGCACGAATCCTCTCCTCCGTTTCCCAGGTACAATCTCGATCGTCAGTACTCCACTGTACTTTGACCCGATTAACAGATTTCCTTCTAAGCTGCTTCGTACCTCTGTCGACAATGCGAAGTGGCTTCCTCTCAACAGTCAGATTAGGCTCAATATCTAAACTATCAAGAACAGAAGGTTGGACAATAAGAGATGGATCATGAAGATGTCGGCGAAGATGTAAGACATGGAATACATCATTTACTCCAGAAAGCTTCTCGGGCAAATCCAGACGATAAGCCAAAGAACCAACTCTTTCCACAATGCCGAAAGGACCAATGAACCTAGGAGAAAGCTTCCCTCTACGACCAAGGCGAATGACATTCCTCAAAGGAGAAACCTTAAGGAACACCTGATCACCAACAAAAAATTTCAAATTCCGCCTACGCCTATCAGCATATTTTTTCTGCCTATCCTGAGCGGCTCTCAACCTCTTCTTAATCTACTCAAGTCTCTAAGAAGCTTCCAAAATCACATCAAGACCAAGAACCAAACGATTACCGGATTCAATCCAGCAAGATGGGGATCTACAACGTCGTCCGTATAGAGCAGCAAATGTAGACATTTTGAGATTGGCCTGAATGCAAAGATGGAATGAGATAGATAAAGGATTAAGAATAGACTGAAAAATAGAAGATAAGATTATACCTGATAGCTATCATTATAGGTGAATTCGGCAAGATGGGGATGATCTTCCCAAGATCCTCCATAATCAAGCACAAAAGCACGAAGAAGATCCTTGAGAATCTGATTTACTCTTTCCGTTTGATCGTCAGTCTGTGGATGGTAAGCAATGCTCAAATTCAAACGAGTACCCAAAATTCCTGAAAAGCCTTCCAAAACATTCTTGTAAAGATAGGGTCACGATCTTAAACAATACTGGGAGGAACACCATGGAAACGAACAATCTCTCTCATGTAGATCTCAAATAAGCTAGAAGCAGAAAGAGTAGACTTGAGTGGAATGAAATGAGTGGACTTGGTCAGTCTATCAACAATAACCCAGATACTCTCATTACCCCTCCGAGTCCTCGGTAAACCATCAATGAAATCCATGGAAACCTGTTCCCACTTCCAATTGGGAATCTCAAGGGGCTTCAACAAATTAGGGGTCTTCTGGTGATCGGCTTTGACTTGCTGACCAGTAGCACACTGACTAACAAAGATAGAGATATCCCTCTTTATCCCCTTCCACCAATAAAGCTTCTTCATATCCTAATACATCTTCAACACACCAGGATGAATAGAAAGTCTGGATCGATGATTCTCCTGAAGCAACTCCTACCTCAAACCATCAACATTCGGGACACAAATCCTGCCATTAATCCTCAAAATCCCTCTATCATCAGTCTGAGCTCAACTACCACTACCACCTACCATGCTATGAACACTCCCCTTCATCAATCTAAGCATTTCATCCTTATCCTGCTTAACCATGATGCGATCCAGAAGAGGAGAAGAAGAAATAACAAGCTGACACAACAAAGCCTTCTTCCGACTCAAAGCATCGGCCACAGCATTAGCTTTATCGGGAGTATAGCTAATATCGAGGTCGTAAGAAGCCAGAAACTCAAGCCAATAAACTTGCCTCTAATTCAAATCCTTTTCGAAAAAGATATATCTCAGAGATTGATGATCGGTGAAAAGCTCAAACTTGGTTCCAAGAAGATGATGCCTCCAAACCATCAAAGCAAAGACAACAGCAAGCAACTCTAAATCATGAGCAGCATAATTTGCCTCGTGGGTTTTCAACTGACGGCTGACATAGGCAATGACCTTACCATCCTGCACGAGAACAGCACCCAAACCCTCATGACTAGCATCAGTATATACCGTCAATCCATCACTTCCATTTGAAACGGAAAGAACTGGTGCGGAAGTTAGCTTGCTCTTCAACTCATTGAATGCAGCCTTACACTTATCATCCCAGATAAACTTGGCAATCTTACGAGTCAAAGCTGTGAGAGGTGCAGCAATCCGGGCAACTCAATTAATCTCCAGTAGTAACCGGCAAGGCCCAGAAAACTACGAATATCGGATGGAGTCTTTGGATTTTCCCAATCCTGAAACAGAATAGGGCTAAAATAAGGATAACCAAAAAGATACAATTATAAAATGATAAAGAAAAGAGAAGAAAGAAAGAAAGACTTACATTGATAGCAGTGATCTTGACTGGATCAACAGAAACTCCATTACCAGAAACAATATGCCCGAGATATCGGACTTCATCCTTCCAGAAATGGCATTTAGAAAATTTTTCCTTCAACTGATGATTTCTGAGAGTCTCTAGAACATATTTCAAATGCGACTTATGCTCATCCTTAGTCTTAGAGAAGACAAGGATATCATCAACAAATACTAGCACAAATTTATTAAGCACATCACGAAAGACACGATTCATCAAATCAACAAAGAAAGCAGGAGCATTAGTCAAACCAAAAGGCATGACTAACCATTCATAAAAACCATTCTCAGTGCGGAAAGCAGTCTTGGGAATGCTATCCTGGGCAACCCTGAACTGGTGAAAACCTGTGGCAAGATCAAGCTGAGAGAAAATAGTAGCACCATAAAGCTGATCAAACATATCATTGAAACGAGGCATTGGCTATCTATTTTTCATAGTGAGCTTGTTCAGCTCCCTATAATCAACACACATCCAAAGAGAACCATCGGACTTGGTGACAAAAACCACCGCAGCTCCCCATTCAGAAAAACTAGGCCTACTCAGACCTTTGGAAGACAAGTCCCCAATTTGCTTTTCCATCTCAACCTTCTCGCGGGGTGCCATTCTTCTAGGAAGAAGAATAACAGGTCGAGCACCAGGAATAAGGTCAATCCGAAAATCAATTTCCCACTTTGGAGGCAAAGAAGTGACTTCACCAAATACATCGGGATATAGTCTTACCACATGAGCCGAATCAAGATCACTAGAAGAAGAATCTAGAGAATAAATAAAGTTGCCAGCAAAATCCAGAGGCATGTGGCACTGAATAATCAAGGAATTCCCTTGATCATCAAAAAGGTGAACAGACCGGGCTTTACAAGAGATATGGGCATCATGATGCACTAACCAATCCTGGCCAAGCAATAAATCAAAAGCATCGAAGCCCAGAACATAAAAATCACCACAAAAGCGATGATCAGAATGGAGAAGTTTCACTTGCTTACAAATCCGATTAAGGTTAGCAGGACCCCCAATAGGGATTGAAACACATAATGGAACAGAAGCATACTCAGGAGATAGGAGATGCTCAAACTTATCACACAAATCAATAGAAATAAAACTATGGGAAGCTCCAGTATCAAACAACACACGAACAGGACGATGAAATAAAGCAAATGAACCCTAGAGAGTACCTTGGTCATCACTAGGAGCAGAGCAGGTGGAGGAACTGGAGATGAGGCAGAGGTGACAGCAAATATACCAGAAGGGGTACCCCACTGCTGGGTAGGGCAGTCATTCTTAAAATGACCAGGCTGGAGATAGATATGGCAGAGATCACGCCTAGCCAACTGAGCAGGTGGAGGAACAGCAGCACCAGCTAAGGTAGGACAGCTATTGGCATAGTGTCCCTTCTGATCACACCTAAAGCAAGTGATAGAGGAGAGATCAACTGGTTGCCTCTGAGTAGGACCAGATGATGAAGATCCCAAACCAGGACGCTTTTGCCAATTCTTCTTCTGTTGATGGAAATTAGGCTTACGCTTCTTGGAATTGGTAGAGGAAGGCTAAGATGGAGGAGCACCATAAATAGCAGGACCCTTAGATGTGTGGTTCTCATAGCGAATAGCCATATCCATAAGCTGGGAGGAAGAACCATGAACATGAGAAATGAGGTGACTATAATACTCTAGATGAGCACCAGCAATGAATTTCTCATTCTTAGGCTAGGACTGAACTTGGAAAGTTCAATGAACTTCCTCTCATACTCAGCAAAAGGCATGCTACCCTACTTAAGATCCATAAATTCACGATAAACTTGAGATTTCCCGGCTTCTGGCACCCATTTTGCCACAAAAGCCTCCCTGGAAACGAGATACAGAACAAGCTTAAGATAGATTCAAAAGAAAAGGAAAAATAGGAACAACATTCAAGATAACACAAAGGATACCTAAGCTGCTCCCAAGTAATATCTGCCTTGACGGTGTTAGCCGTAACGAACTCCCACCAATCTAAAGCAGAATCAGTCAACTGCCAAGCTGCTAATTGACGCTTCTGGGCATCAGTAATATCAAGACCGGTAAATATCCTCTCAAGACTCCACAACCACTGCTGAGCCTCAATGATGCTCACTGAACCAGTGAATGGGGTTCCTTCAAGTTGAGAGAATTCCTTACAAAGAACAGTGAATCTAACAGGAGCAACAGGTTGAGGAGCTGGGCCAATACCACGACTCCTACCTCTGGCATTTCCTCGATTCATCCTAAAAAATCAAGAATGAATTTAGGATAAAGATAAAGAAAAGCCAAAGATAAATTAAGATAAGACAAGAGAATTCATTAGGATGAATATCCTAAAGAAAGAAAAATCTAACAAGGTAGAAGTGATTGGAGTGGAGTAGCTGAGCCCTAAGAAAGCTCACAAAAGAAGGGAAGTTAGAAAACATTTGAAAATCCTTTAAAACTAGAAAATTTTATATATCAAAATAATCTTTGAAAATCTTTTGAAAACATTTTAAAAAATCATTTTATACTTTGAAAATACGTTCTCTCACAAAGATATGATTCTGGGATAGATTTCACTCATTCTAGGGTATTCCTACCCTATCTCTAATGAGTTTTTGCTCCGCAGAGGCGATGGTTTGCCAAAAACCAAAGCTCTGATACCAACTGTCACAACCTGCCATTTCGTACCATTCAAATCGACAACAATCCACACATGTCAGACTTGAATGATGAAATATAATAGGTTGTAAATAAATTTGAAGCAAATGAAATCAAATACACAGAATTACAAAACACAGAACAATCAGAATAACTCGCAGCGGAATATAAAATAGCATAGTAGTTCTTGAAGCTACTACAATAGAGTCTCAAAACAAATACATAATATCGGTCTGAAAACAACATAATAGAAATCCCAAATACATAGAAGTTCACTAATACATGAGATAAACTAGAATAGCTGAAACAGAAAGAGATATAAATGTAGATAGGCAGAAACTCCAGCAAAGACCAGCTCCAAAAAGAGAATCCAAAGCTGTGGATACTCAGGCTGACCCGAGCGTAAAGAAAAACACAAAACACTCGAGTCAGGACAATATATACTTATATAATGTAAACCAACTCAAGTGAACTGTAATAAGGTACAAGTAACTTAAAGGATGCCTAGGACCGCCCATCCTCTAAGGATCCGTTAAACTATTTACTATATAGCAATATTGCGCTATTATAATAATGTCTACAGTAAAATAAATTTACTTTAAAATAGCATTCTGGGCTTACCCATATCACCATTCACACATAATTGTCCCAGTAGTCCATCCAATATCATGATATCTCCAGATCGGGAGGCTATCAGAGGATACCACACGAGCTACGAGAGAAAAACAAACTCGTAGTTAAGGCTCGGTATGGTAGGTGACACGGCACACAAAGCAATGCCAGGGTAGATATGCAAATTACGCACACGGGCTGGTGGTAATGTAGCAGCCACTACGCCCACCCCGAACAACACTCCAAAATCAAAGGGAGCACCCAATCAATCACAACAGTAATAGAATGGTATCGAAGAAGTGTGTCCGGCCAAAAGTGCTATCTCTTTTGGCACGAGATCGCTCCTGTTTTAGCCACCTTAAGCTAACTCATGGGAGTCGGGTCCACGTAATGTACCTCAGGAACGTCGTCACCATCCTACTTCATTCTGGAATCTCCACCACGTACATAGTTGTTAAAGTGGTTTTCGTTATCGATAGAGAGTATGTCCATATCCGATCCTGGTCTCTTTAACAACCAATCGTTATTATAACATGTGGCTATAATTTAAAAATGGTATTTATATTTCAAAAATAAACTATCATTTGACAATTCAATATCATTTCAAATCCATTTCAAAATATCCAACTTATCATATCATTTCAAAACCGCATTCATTTTATTCAAATTTAAAATACCATTTCAATTCACCTTTCAAAATAGTTTATATTTCAAATCGAATTACTTCATTTAAATCATTAAAACGAAGTTATTACATTTAATAATTAAATTATTAAATTTAAAAAATTTTAATCTTTCAGAATTCAATTATTCAATTAAATTTATCAAAACAGTGAAAATTCACCTTTCGTAGCATTTGCAAAATGCTACAGAAAGTTACTTTCAAAACAGTTCAATTTAACAAAAGACAACATTTTAAGTGATGTAATAGGGTTACATTAGTTTAAATAAAACCTTAGTTAAATTCAACAATTATAGCACTTACAAAGTGTTATATATTAAAATTTAGCCATTTGGTTCATTTATATCAACTACAGCATTTACAAATGCTGTAATATCCTTTACATTAGAAATAATAGCATTTCAAAAATGTTGTTAATTAAATTTCAAATATTCACTATACTTTCATAAAAAATTAAATTTTTATTTAAACCATTTTAAACTTATAAAATCATATAATTCCACTTTTAAAACAATCATTTAATTACCCTTATATTCATGATTTTAATAAGTTAAATTTCAATTCAATATTTAATAATAATTCACATATTAAATTCAAACATTAATTTCAATTCTTTATAATTAAATTTAAATTTTACGCTTAATTTTAAATTTTCAAATATAACTTATTTTCATTTTATTTACTTACCTTCAAAAATTCACTTTTAAACAAAATTCACAAATTTCCAATTTAAGTTATATTGCAAAATTCAACTTAATTAGTCATTTATTTCACATTTTAACTATATCCAAAATCATTAATATAAAAAAATCATTTTAAATTCATTTTAATTAAAAATATCATAAATTTATCATATTTTCATATTTAACTTAAATTCCATTAAATTAAATCAAAATTTCCAAAATAACTTATATTTCAAATTTCTAACTTTACCATAAATTTATTTCAATTATAAATTTTCAGAAAATCAATAATACTTTACAAAATCATTTTTAATTAAATTTAAATCAAAATACTATAATATTTACATTTCTAAAATATTTTAAAAATCTTAGAAAAATATATTTTAACCACAGATCTGTATATTATTTTCTAGCCTAGGTAAAGTGACGCGGGTAATATATCATTTCGACCCGTAATTTAGAAAGAAACCCGGGTTTTATCATTTCAAACCCGCAGTCTTAAGTAAAATGAAATAATTGAAAATCGTTCAGGCTCATCATTTTATCCCATAATGATTTTCCCCTATTCTAAAGTCCGTTCGGGTATGTATCATTTCAACCCATAGTGATTCTAATCTAAAGGGAACTTGAAGTGTGATAAATTGATATAAATAACAGAATAGCATAATATAACAGTAACAGATATTATAACAGGTTTTTAAGCATGGGTGAACATCATATGATCATAACATAGCAGGTGTAACATGGTGATGCATTTTACAGATTCAAATGTTATCGGTTTACTAGTCATATAAGTATAAAACTGTCTGATGAGAATAACTCGCTGGTATAAGCTGAAGACAACAAAAAAAGCACACAAACTGAGATCTACAAAGGCACGATAGCACGACAACTATTCGAGTGTGGGAGAGACAAAGCTAATTTCCTTTAACACATTCAAATAAAACAATATAAACAACATAAGTTTTCAACCCAAATTCAATTAAACAATGTTATAAATGAATGCACAAAACATCTCCAAACCACTTGCACTTGCCTTCAACTATCCCTAGGCTCGTCCATGGGTTAAAGTATACGGCTATGGTGTGTGTTTGGTCTAGTTGTGGACTAATATGGGTCGGCCTAGCATGGGAAAAATGGTGCAAACATTGGGTGCATGAACTACACAACACAAAGGCAACACAACATGGTTTCAAGCAACAATGGGCTCGGCCAAAGTAAGGAGGAGCACGACCATGCTTCAGGTGGGTCAGGGGTGATGTGGCAAAGGGTGTCAGGTGAGGAAAAGGCTGGTGGTGGTGGTGAATGGGTCGGCCAAGGAGGAGTTTGAGGTGGTGATGCAAGGTGAAGCTCGGCTATGTACATATTGGTGAAGTTTGTATAGATTTAGGTGGATCTTCAAACTAGGGTGGCTCGACATGGGATGGTCAGTGAGAAGTAGGTGGTGTTGACTGGTTCAAGTGGTGGTGGAGGCGGCCAAGGTGATGGAGTGGTGGGGCCGAACCTAAAGTAGAAGAAGCCAAGTGCAAATCACATCAAAAACAATGAAAAAAAATGAAAAGAAAGAGAAGTTTTTACCAAAAAATTTCACAAGATTATGGCCAAAATACTTATGGTTTTTTTCTTTGATAGTGCATGAGAAACTAAAGGAGAAGTCGACTTAAGGTAGTGAGTTATGGAAGCAAATAATGAGGGGATGTTGGTTGAAAATAAAAAGGTGGAATACAAAAAGACTTAAGCAAATCAAAGGTCACAAACTCTTCAAATATCCACCATTTCTTTTGCAATTTTAAATATATGAAAAATGCTAATAAATAAGGACAAAAACTCAGAAATAAAAATTAATGAATAATATAATAAAAAAATTTAATTAAATATAATTAAATTGAGAAAATAGTAAAGAAAATGTAAACTAGGCTTGAAAATTTGAAAATAAATGAAACAAATTTTGGAAATTTTTTATGTACCTGAAAAATATATATAAATAAAGATAAGAACATAAAAATAAAATGCATGCATAATAATAAATAAATAAATTTTAATTAAATATAATTAAATGAAGAAAATAGTAGAAAAATGGAAACTATCCTTTAAAAATAGAAAATAAATGCAATAAATTTTGGAAAAATTGTATTACCATTTTAAAATATTTATAAATGAAATCTTACCAATAAAAAAGTTTAATATAAATTCAAAATAAAATAAAGCCAAATTTATATTATATTCAAAATCTAGGGTTGTTACAATTATCAAAAAGGATATATAACTTTTTAAATTAGAAATTATGAAATATCGACCAATTATTGTAATATAGAGATGAACATAGACATAACATAGCAAAAGAGAAATTTCATTAATTTACAATAATAGAGTACATTCGTAGATTTTTAATAATTTTACATAGGATGGGGTCCTAAGAATCTATGATTCTTTTGGGGAAGCTTTATGTTGATCATCTCCTTTATCTTCATTTTTGGAAGAGCTAGGTTGCTTCGTGGGAGATGTCAAAACTTGTTCTAAAGGTTTGTTCCCGTCAAAATGTTTGGAGTGTTACGAAGGAGAAGAAGGCACCGGGGTTGGCCAATTTTTGTAAGGGGGTGTAGGATCACGAACCCTTTGAATAAACTCTTTGAGAACCGATAATACAGTGGAAAGTGACGTTTCAACTGCTGCTAGGCATGTGGCAAAAGATGTTTCAAAGCTGTCAATACGCTTAGCCAAAAGTTTTTTATTTCGAGACAAGATATGTTGTTTTTAAAGAGTGAGATCTCGAATACTTTCATTTAGATTTGCCTCTGTTCGAGTCTCCAAAATCTCATCGTGGGATGTATAATCAAATTGTTCGGGAGGAGGAGGAGTTGTGTCAAGATGTTGTTCCTTCTCTTGTGATGGTTCATGGTGTGGTTGAGGTGGAGGCCCAGCTTGTCTGGCTTGTCGATTATGCATCCAGTCTTCAAAAGATATAAACTTTGAAGGAACTTCATGTAGGTGCATAAGTGAGAAAAACTTCGTAGAAGCAAATTTTGGAGAATTTTTTTCAAAAGTAGATAAATAATAGGGGATCTTGTGAGCACGTAGAAGTCTCATGATGAATGTGGGGTAGATAATTGATGGCCGTGATCGAGTTCAAAAATATTTGAGCTCGTCAAATATAAATTTGGCCCAATTCACCCTTGTTCCACTGAATAAAGCATATAGAGCTTTGTGTTCTAACTCCCTTATTTGCTCATGACTTCCCAGACGAGGAATGATAGTGTTGATGATCATTCGAGTAAGAAGTCTCTCCTTTGGTCATAGATATTTGGATGCAAATTTAGGCATTTCATCCTCCCATACTTGATGTGTTAAATTGTTCCTTGGTTTGAAACGCATATCGGGAATATTATATAAATCTTTGCCGTGTAGGAACATCCGAGAGTTCTGCCTATTATTCCTAGAGTGAGTCTAATCGTGTTACCATAAACGCTAGACCATAGCCAATTATCTTCATTTTCAGTGTTCCAAATAGCCGTGCTATCCAAGTTAGCGTAGAGGAGAAATACAGACAATTGATCAATTTGGATGTTATTGGGGTTGAAAGGCAGCATTGTCACACATTTCATCTAAATCATACATTGGAAACTTGAGTAAGTTATAAAATGGACCTGTGTGATGCTTCTTCTTCTGAATTTCCTCATACCTTCTGAGTGAATGTGGTGCTCAATTCATCCATCATTCGATTTGAACATCTGAGCAAACATGAGGGTTCGAGGAAGTTGGTTGGTCTTGTTTTATCTTGAATAGCTTCGGGTTTTTTGTTCTAGGAAGCACTGAATCCGAGTTAAGGTGAAAATATGTTTTTGAGAAAAGAAGAATCCTCCTCAATGTAGAAATGATTTAAAATAGAAGTGAGATTAGGTATAAAAAAATTAGACGTTATCCGGTTGTTTTAAAGTGTCGATTGAATTTTAGACGTATGGAAAGTGATTCAGACGTTTGGTTTAACCTAATTCAAATACAACAAATAAATTTATACTACTAGTTTGCTTTGGTTGACGTTTGGATTTGGTCGAGTTGTAAAATTTAAGAGTCGGGGAAATTTTTTAGACGTATTTTTGTATTATCAAACGTTTAGAATAAATCGAATTGTCATTTATAAATGACAGTTAAGTTTATCAGACGTTTGGTTTAAATATAAGACTTCTAAAATAGATCTAATTTGTTATAATATGGTGGCAGAAACTTTATTCAGACATCTGGTTCATAGTTCAGACATTTGAAATAGTCTGGTATCTATTTTTAAGTAAGCATAGAATTTTTTTAGACGTTTAGAAGGTTATATCAGAAGTCTGACATATGCACAATGGTGTAAAATTTATGTGATATCAGAGTGTCAGACGTCTGAGGGCATGTCCAGACGTCTGAAATGACCAATTTTTTAAAATTAGCCTAAATTTGAAGGTTGTTGCTTATATTTCGACCTTATATTTTTTGTTAAAAAAATATAGTATTATATTTGTGAAACAAAATTACAAATATACGTAGATACAAATACAATGGAAATAATTTAATCTATTTAGATGGCGATGGAGTTTTGCTATCTTTATACTTGTCATCCCCTCCATGGCTTGAGTGGAGACTATATATTTTCACGTTCGTGGGTTCTCGGGGAACAAGAGAATCGCCTTAGTGAACAATCCAAAGGTGTACGATACAGGGATGAAGGATCCAAAGAACTGCAAGGAATCGAAAGTGGTTCATGTACATCCTTCTTCCATGAATTATAAAATTTTATTGCTACTTGCTCCCAAAAATTTAGTCATCGTGCCGCGACTTTTTGTTCAAAATATAATTCTCGTTGTAGATCTATTTATTGCATTTGATAGTGACGTATCTCATCAATTTTCTTCTTGGTGTTAGGAGAAACAAATAGAGCTCGTTTGGACTTCTTCTTATCGGAGTGAAACCCGTGTGATAGGAAGACCACCTATATGTTGGTTTTTGATTTAGTATGGGTGTAGGAAGCCGTCGAGGTGTAACCACGGAGCTATTCGTAGTGGATGTCGAGAAAGATAGATGAGAATTTTCAGAAGACATGATTATATTTTGGTTGTAAAAAAGTATGAAATGTATGTATATTTTTTCTTCTTGTTGTATAAAGATTAACATATAAGTTCAAAAATTATTTATAGATACTTTTCAGAAACTAACTAACTAAAGGATTAAGAATAGACTGAAAAATAGAAGATAAGATTATACCTGATAGCTATCATTATAGGTGAATTCGGCAAGATGGGGATGATCTTCCCAAGATCCTCCATAATCAAGCACACAAGCACGAAGAAGATCCTCGAGAATCTGATTTACTCTTTCCGTTTGATCGTCGGTCTGTGGATGGTAAGCAATGCTCAAATTCAAACCAGTACCCAAAGATTCCTGAAAAGCCTTCCAAAACTTATTGGTAAAGATAGGGTCACGATCATAAACAATACTGAGATTAACACCATGGAAACGAACAATCTCTCTCATGTAGATCTCAGATAAGCTAGAAGCAGAAAGAGTAGACTTGACTGGAATGAAATGAGTGGACTTGGTCAGTCTATCAACAATAACCCAGATACTCTCATTACCCCCTCCGAGTCCTCGGTAAACCATCAATGAAATCCATGGAAACCTGTTCCCACTTCCAATTGGGAATCTCAAGGGGCTGCAACAAATCAGGGGTCTTCTGGTGATCGGCTTTGACTTGCTGACCAGTCGCACACTGACTAACAAAGATAGAGATATCCCTCTTTATCCCCTTCCACCAATAAAGCTTCTTCATATTCTGATACATCTTCAACACACCAGGATGAATATAAAGTCTGGATCGATGATTCTCCTGAAGCAACTCCTACCTCAAACCATCAATGTTCGGGACACAAATCCTGCCATTAATCCTCAAAATCCCTCTATCATCCGTCTGAGCTCAACTACCACTACCATCTACCCTGCTATGAACACTCTCCTTCAACAATCTAAGCATTTCATCCTTATCCTGCTTAACCATGATACGATCTAGAAGAGGAGAAGAAGAAATAACAAGCTGACACAACAAAGCCTTCTTCCGACTCAAAGCATCGGCCACAACATTAGCTTTATCGGGAGTATAGCTAATATCGAGGTCGTAAGAAGCCAGAACTCAAGCCAATGAACTTGCCTCTAATTCAAATCCTTTTTGAAAAAGATATATCTCAGAGATAGATGATCGGTGAAAAGCTCAAACTTGGTTCCAAGAAGATGATGCCTCCAAAGCATCAAAGCAAAGACAACAACAACCAACTCTAAATCATGAGCAACATAATTTGCCTCGTGGGTTTTCAACTGACGGCTGGCATAGGCAATGACCTTACCATCCTGCACGAGAACAGCACCCAAACCCTCATGACTAGCATCAGTATATACCGTCAATCCATCACTTCCATTTGAAACGGAAAGAACTGGTGCGGAAGTTAGCTTGCTCTTCAACTCATTGAATGCAGCCTTACACTTATCATCCCAGATAAACTTGGCAATCTTACAAGTCAAAGCTGTGAGAGGTGCAACAATTCGAGCAACTCAATGAATCTCCAGTAGTAACCGGTAAGGCCCAGAAAACTACGAATATCGGATGGAGTCTTTGGATTTTCCCAATCCTGAAACAGAATAGGGCTAAAATAAGGATAATCAAAAAGATACAATTATAAAATGATAAAGAAAAGAGAAGAAAGAAAGAAAGACTTACATTGATTGCAGCGATCTTGACTGGATCAACAGAAACTCCATTACCAGAAACAATATGCCCGAGATATCGGACTTCATCCTTCCAGAAATGGCATTTACAAAATTTAGCCTTCATCTGATGAATTCTGAGAGTCTCTAAAACATATTTCAAATGCGACTTATGCTCATCCTTAGTCTTAGGGAAGACAAGGATATCATCAACAAATACTAGCACAAATTTATTAAGCACATCACGAAAGACACAATTCATCAAATCAACAAAGAAAGCAGGAGCATTAGTCAAACCAAAAGGCATGACTAACCATTCATAAAAACCATTCTCAGTGCGGAAAGCAGTCTTGGGAATGCTATCATGGGCAACCCTGAGCTGGTGAAAACCAGTGGCAAGATCAAGCTGAGAGAAAATAGTAGCACCATAAAGCCGATCAAACATATCATTGAAACGAGGCATTGGCTATCTATTTTTCGTAGTGAGCTTGTTCAGCTCCCTATAATCAACACACATCCAAAGAGAACCATCAGACTTGGTGACAAAAACCACCGCAGCTCCCCATTCAGAAAAACTAGGCCTAATCAGACCTTTGGAAGACAAGTCCTCAATTTGCTTTTCCATCTCAACCTTCTCGCGGGGTGCCATTCTTCTAGAAGGAAGAATAACAGGTCGAGCACCAGGAATAAGGTCAATCCGAAAATCAATTTCCTGCTTTGGAGGAAAAGAAGTGACTTCACCAAATACATCGGGATATAGTCTAACCACAGGAGTCGAATCAAGATCACTAGAAGAAGAATCTAGAGAATAAATAAAGTTGCCAGCAAAATCCGGAGGCATGTTGCACTGAATAATCAAGGAATTCCCTTGATCATAAAAAAGGTGAACAGACTGGGCTTTACAAGAGATATGGGCATCATGATGCACTAAACAATCCTGGCTAAGCAATAAATCAAAAGCATCGAAGCCCAGAACATAAAAATCACCACAAAAGCGATGATCAGAATGGAGAAGTTTGACTTGCTTACAAATCCGATTAAGGTTAGCAGGACCCCCAATAGGGCTTGAAACACATAATGGAACAGAAGCATACTCAGGAGATAGGAGATGCTCAAACTTATCACACAAATCAATAGAAATAAAACTATGGGAAGCTCCAGTATCAAACAACACACGAACAGGACGATGAAACAAAGCAAATGAACCCTAGAGAGTACCTTGGTCATCACTAGGAGCAGAGCAGGTGGAGGAACTGGAGATGAGGCAGAGGTGACAGCAAATATACCAGAAGGCGTACCCCAATGCTGGGTAGGGCAGTCATTCTTAAAATGACCAGGCTAGAGATAGATATGGCAGAGATCACGCCTAGCCAACTGAGCAGGTGGAGGAACAGAAGCACCAGCTAAGGTAGGACAGGTATTGGCATAGTGTCCCTTCTGATCACACCTAAAGCAAGTGATAGAGGACAAATCAACTGGTTACCTCTGAGTAGGACCAGATGATTAAGATCCCAAACCAGGACGCTTTTGCCATTTCTTCTTCTGTTGATGGAAATTAGGCTTACGCTTCTTGGAATTAGTAGTGGAAGACTAAGCTGGAGGAGCACCATAAATAGCAGGACCCTTAGATGTGTGGTTCTCATAGCGAATAGCCATATCCATAAGCTGGGTGGAAGAACCATGAACATGAGAAATGAGGTGACTATAATACTCTAGATGAGCACCAGCAATGAATTTCCCATTCTTAGGCTAGGACCGAACTTGGAAAGTTCATTGAACTTCCTCTCATACTCAGCAAAAGACATGCTACCCTACTTAAGATCCATAAATTCACGATAAACTTGAGATTTCCCGGCTTCTGGCATCCATTTTGCCACAAAAGCCTCCCTGGAAACGAGATACATAACAAGCTTAAGATAGATTCAAAAGAAAAGGATAAATAGCAACAACATTCAAGATAACACAAAGGATACCTAAACTGCTCCCAAGTAGTATCTGCCTTGACGGTGTTAGCCGTAACGAACTCCCACCAATCTAAAGCAGAATCACTAAACTGCCAAGCCGCTAACTGACGCTTCTGGGCATCAGTAATATGAAGACCGGTAAATATCCTCTCAAGACTACGCAACCACTGCCGAGCCTCAATGATGCTCACTGAACCGGTGAATGGGGTTCCTTCAAGTTGAGAGAATTCCTTACAAAGAACAGTGAATCTAACAGGAGCAACAGGTTGAGGAGCTAGGACAATACCACGACTCCTACCTCTGGCATTTCCTCGATTCGTCCTAAAAAATCAAGAATGAATTTAGGATAAAGAAAAAGAAAAGCCAAAGATAAATTAAGATAAGACAAGAGAATTCATTAGGATGAATATCCTAAAGAAAGAAAAATCTAGCAAGGTAGATACAAAAGAAGGGAAGTTAGAAAACATTTGAAAATCCTTTAAAACTAGAAAATTTTATATATTAAAATAATCTTTGAAAATCTTTTGAAAACATTTTAAAAAATCATTTTATACTTTGAAAATACGTTCTCTCACAAAGATATGATTCTGGGATTGATTTTACTCATTCTAGGGTATTCCTACCCTATCTCTAATGAGTTTTTTCTCCGCAGAGGCAATGGTTTGCCAAAAACCAAAGCTCTGATACCAACTGTCACAACCTGCCATTTCGTACCATTCAAATCGACAATAATCCACACATGTCAGACTTGAATGATGAAAAATAATAGATTGTAAATAAATTTGAAGCAAATGAAATCAAATACACAGAATCACAGAACACAGAACAATCAGAATAACTCGCAGCGGAATATAAAATAACATAGTAGTTCATGAAGCTACTACAATAGAGTCTCAAAACAAATACATAATATCGGTCTGAAAACAACATAATAGAAATCCCAAATACATAGAAGTTCACTAATACATGAGATAAACTAGAACAACTGAAATAGAAAGAGATATAAATGTAGATAGGCAGAAACTCCAGCAAAGACCAGCTCCAGAAAGAGAATCCAAAGATGTGGATACTCAGGCTGACCCGAGCGTAAAGCAAAACACAAAACACTCGAGTCAGGACAATATATACTTATATAATGTAAACCAACTCAAGTGAACTGTAATAAGGTACAAGTAACATAAAGGATGCCTAGGACCGCCTATCCTCTAAGGATCCGTTAAACTATTTACTATATAGTAATATTGCGCTATTATAATAATGTCTACAGTAAAATAAATTTACTTTAAAATAGCATTCCGGGCTTACCCATATCACCATTCACACATAATAGTCCCAGTAGTCCATCCAATATCATTATATCTCTAGATCGGAAGACTATCAGAGGATACCACACGGGCTACGAGAGAAAAACAAACTCGTAGTAAATGCTCGGTATGGTAGGTGACACGGCACACAAAGCAATGCCAGGGTAGATATACCAATTACGCACACGGGCTGGTGGTAATGTAGCAGCCACTACGTCCACCCCGAACAACACTCCAAAATCAAGGGGTGCACCCAATCGATCACAACAGTAATAGAATGGTATCGAAGAAGTGTGTCCGGCCAAAAGTGCTATCCCTTTTGGCCCGAGATCGCTCCTGTTTTAGCCACCTTAAGCTAACTCATGGGAGTCGGGTCCACGTAATGTACCTCAGGAACGTCGTCACCATCCTACTTCATTCTGGAATCTCCACCACGTACATAGTTGTTAAAGTGGTTTTCGGTATCGACAGAGAGTATGTCCATATCCGATCTTGGTATCTTTAACAACCAATCGTTATTATAACATGTGGTTATAATTTAAAAATGGTATTTATATTTCAAAAGTAAACTATCATTTGACAATTCAATATCATTTCAAATCCATTTCAAAATATCCAACTTATCATATCATTTCAAAACCACATTCATTTTATTCAAATTTAAAATACCATTTCAATTCACCTTTCAAAATAGTTTATATTTCAAATCGAATTACTTCATTTAAATCATTAAAACGAAGTTATTACATTTAATAATTAAATTATTAAATTTACAAAATTTTAATCTTTCAGAATTCAATTATTCAATTAAATTTATCAAAACAGTGAAAATTCACCTTTCGTAGCATTTGCAAAATGCTACAGAAAGTTACTTTCAAAACAGTTCAATTTAACAAAAGACAACATTTTAAGTGATGTAATAGGGTTACATTAGTTTAAATAAAACCTTAGTTAAATTCAACAATTATAGCACTTACAAAGTGTTATATATTAAAATTTAGCCATTTGGTTCATTTATATCAACTACAGCATTTACAAATGCTGTAATATCCTTTACATTAGAAATAATAGCATTTCAAAAATGTTGTTAATTAAATTTCAAATATTCACTATACTTTCATAAAAAATTAAATTTTTATTTAAACCATTTTAAACTTATAAAATCATATAATTCCACTTTTAAAACAATCATTTAATTACCCTTATATTCATGATTTTAATAAGTTAAATTTCCATTCAATATTTAATAATAATTCACATATTAAATTCAAACATTAATTTCAATTCTTTATAATTAAATTTAAACTTTACACTTAAGTTTAAATTTTCAAATATAACTTATTTTCATTTTATTTACTTACCTTCAACAATTCACTTTTGAACAAAATTCACAAATTTCCAATTTAAGTTATATTGCAAAATTCAACTTAATTTGTCATTTATTTCACATTTTAACTATATTCCAAATCATTAATATAAAAAAATCATTTTAAATTCATTTTAATTCAAAATATCATAAATTTATCATATTTTCATATTTAACTTAAATTCCATTAAATTAAATCAAAATTTCCAAAATAACTTATATTTCAAATTTCTAACTTTACCATAAATTTATTTCAATTATAAATTTTCAGAAAATCAATAATACTTTACAAAATCATTTTTAATTAAATTTAAATCCAAATATTATAATATTTACATTTCTAAAATATTTTAAAAATCTTAGAAAAATATATTTTAACCACAGATCTATATATTATTTTCTAGCCTAGGTAAAGTGATGCGGGTAATATATCATTTCGACCCGTAATTTACAAAGAAACTTGGGTTTTATCATTTCAAACCCCGCAGTCCCAAGTAAAATGAAATAATTGAAAATCGTTCAGGCCCATCATTTTAGCCCATAATGATTTTCCCCTATTCTAAAGTCCGTTCGGGTATGTATCATTTCAACCCATAGTGATTCTAATCTAAAGGGAACTTGCAGTGTGATAAATTGATATAAATAACAGAATAGCATAATATAACAGTAACAGATATTATAACAGGTGTTTAAGCATGGGTGAACATCATATGATCATAACATAGCAGGTATAACATGGTGATGCATTTTACAGATTCAAATGTTATCGGTTTACTAGTCATATAAGTATAAAACCGTCTGATGAGAATAACTCGCTGGTATAAGCTGAAGACAACAAAACAAGCACACAAACTGAGATCTAAAAAGGCACGATAGCACGACAATGATTCGAGTGTGGGAGAGACAAAGCTAATTGCCTTGAACACATTCAAACAAAACAATATAAACAACATAAGTTTTCAACCCAAATTCAATTAAACAATGTTATAAATGAATGCACAAAACATCTCCAAACCACTTGCACTTGCCTTCAAATATCCCTAGGCTCAGCCATGGGTTAAAGTATACGGCTATGGTGTGTGTTTGGTCTATTTGTGGACTAATATGGGTCGGCCTAGCATGGGAAAAATGGTGCGAACATTGGGTGCATGAACTACACAACACAAAGGCAACACAACATGGTTTCAAGCAACAATGGGCTCGGCCAATATAAGGAGGAGCACGACCATGCTTCAGGTGGGTTAGGGGTGATGTGGCAGAGGGTGTCAGGTGAGGAAAAGGCTGGTGGTGGTGGTGTATGGGTCGGCCAAGGAGGAGTTTGAGGTGGTGTGCAAGGTGAAGCTCGGCTATGTACATATTGGTGAAGTTTGTATAGATTTAGGTGGATCTTCAACCTAGGGTGGCTCGGCATGGGATGGTCAGTGAGAAGGAGGTGGTGTTAACTGGTTCAAGTGGTGGTGGAGGCAGCCAAGGTGATGGAGTGGTGGGGACGAACCTAAAGTAGAAGAAGCCAAGTGCAAATCACATCAAAAACAATGAAAAAAAAATGTAAAGAAAGAGAAGTTTTTACTAAAAATTTTACCAAGATGATGGCCGAAATAATTATGGTTTTTCTCTTTGATAGTGCATGAGAAACTAAAGGAGAAGTCGGCATAAGGTAGTGAGCTATGGAAGCAAATGAGGGGATGTTGGTTGAAAATAAAAAGGTGGAATACAAAAAGACTTAAGCAAATCAAAGGTCACAAACTCTTCAAATTTCCACAATTTCTTTTGCAATTTTAAATATATGAAAAATGCTAATAAATAAAGACAAAAACGTAGAAATAAAAATTAACGCATAACATAAATAAATAAATTTTAATTAAATATAATTAAATTAAGAAAATAGTAAAGAAAATGTAAACTAGGCTTGAAAATTTGAAAATAAATGAAACAAATTTTGGAAAATTTTTATGTACCTGAAAAATATATATAAATAAAGATAAGAACATAAAAATAAAATGCATGCATAAAAATAAATAAATAAATTTTAATTAAATATAATTAAATGAAGAAAATAGCAGAAAAATGGAAACTATCCTTTAAAAATAGAAAATAAATGCAATAAATTTTGGAAAACTTGTATTACCATTTTAAAATATTTGTAAATGAAATCTTACCAATAAAAAAGTTTAATATAATTTCAAAATAAAATAAAGCCAAATTTATATTATATTCAAAATCTAGGGTTGTTACAATTATCAAAAAGGATATATAACTTTTTAAATTAGAAATTACGAAATATCGACCAATTATTGTAATATAGATATGAACATAGACATAACGTGGCAAAAGAGAAATTTCATTAATTTACAATAATAGAGTACATTCGTAGATTTTTAATAATTTTACAGAGGATGGAGTCCTAAGAATCTATGATTCTTTTGGGGAAGCTTTATGTTGATCATCTCCTTTATCTTCATTTTTGGAAGAGCTAGGTTGCTTCGTGGGAGATGTCAAAACTTGTTCTAAAGGTTTGTTCCCGTCAAAATGTTTGGAGTGTTACGAAGGAGAAGAAGGCACCGGGTTGGCCAACTTTTGTAAGGGGGTTTAGGATCATGAACCCTTTGAATAAACTCTTTGAGAACCGATAATACAGTGAAAGTGACGTTTCAACTGCTGCTAGGCATGTGGCAAAAGATGTTTCAAAGCTGTCAATACGCTTAGCCAAAACTTTTTTATTTCGAGACAAAATATGTTGTTTTTAAAGAGTGAGATCTCGAATACTTTCATTTAGATTTGCCTCTGTTCGAGTCTCCAAAATCTCCACGTGGGACATATAATCAAATTGTTCGGGAGGAGGAGGAGTTGTCTCACGATGTTGTTCCTTCTCTTGTGATGGTTCATGGTGTGGTTGAGGTGGAGGCCCAGCTTGTCTGGCATTTCGATTATGCATCCAGTCTTCAAAAGATATAAACTTCGAAGGAACTTCAGGTAGGTGCATAAGTGAGAAAAACTTCGTAGAAGCATATTTTGGAGAATTTTTTTCAAAAGTAGATAAATAAGAGGGGATGTTGTGAGCACGTAGAAGTCTCATGATGAATGTGGGGTAGATAATTGATGGCCGTGATCGAGTCCAAAAATATTTGAGCTCGTCAAATATAAATTTGGCCCAATTCACCCTTGTTCCATTGAATAAATCATATAGAACTTTGTGTTCTAACTCCCTTATTTGCTCATGACTTCCTAGACGAGGAATGATAGTGTTGATGATCATTCGAGTAAGAAGTCTCGCCTTTGGTCATAGATATTTGGATGCAAATTTAGGCATTTCATCCTCCCATATTTGGTGTGTTAAATAGTTCCTTGGTTTGAAACGCATATCGGGAATATTATATAAATCTTTGCCCGTGTCAGAACATCCGAGAGTTCTGCCTATTATTCCTAGAGTGAGTCTAATCGAGTTACCATAAACGCTAGACCATAGCCAATTATCTTCATTTTCAGTGTTCCAAATAGCCGTGCTATCCAAGTTAGCGTAGAAGAGAAATATAGACAATTGATCAATTTGGATGTTATTGGGGTTGAAAGGCAGCATTGTCACACATTTCATCTAAATCATACGTTGGAAACTTGAGTAAGTTATAAAATGCACCTGTGTGATGCTTCTTCTTCTGAATTTCCTCATGCCTTCTGAGTGAATGTGGTGCTCAATTCATCCATCATTCGATTTGAACATCTGAGCAAACATGAGGGTTCGAGGAAGTTGGTTGGTCTTGTTTTCTCTTGAATATCTTAGGGTTTTTTGTTCTAGGAAGCACTGAATCCGAGTTAAGGTGAAAATAAGTTTTTGAGAAAAGAAGAATCGTCCTCAATGTAGAAATGATTTAAAATAGAAGTGAGATTAGGTAAAAAAAATAGACGTTATCCGGTTGTTTTAAAGTGTCGATTGAATTTTAGACGTCTGGAAAGTGATTCAGACATCTGGTTTAACCTAATTCAAATACAACAAATAAATTTATACAACTGGTTTGCTTTGGTAGACGTCTGGATTTGGTCGAGTTGTAAAATATAAGAGTCGGGGAGATTTTTTAGACGTATGTTTGTATTATCAAACGTTTGGAATAAATCGAATTGTCATTTATAAATGACAGTTAAGTTTATCAGACGTTTGGTTTAAATATAAGACGTCTAAAATAGATCTAATTTGTTATAATATGGTGGCAAAAACTTTATTCAGACATCTGGTTCATAGTTCAGACATTTGAAATATTCTGGTATCTATTTTTAAGTAAGCATAGAAATTTTTTAGACGTTTGGAAGGTTATATCAAAAGTCTGACATATGCACAATGGTGTAAAATTTATGTGATATCAGAGTGTCAGACGTCTAAGGGCATGTCCAGACGTCTGAAATGACCAATTTTTTAAAATTAGCCTAAATTTGAAGGTTGTTGCTTATTTTTCGACCTTATATTTTTTGTTAGAAAATATAGTATTATATTTGTGAAACAGAATTACAAATATACGTAGATACAAATACAATGAAAATAATTTAATCTATTTAGATGGCGATGGAGTTTTGCTATCTTTATACTTGTCATCCCCTCCATGGCTTGAGTGGAGACTATATATTTTCACGTTCGTGGGTTCTCGGGGAACCAGAGAATCGCCTTAGTGAACGATCCAAAGGTGTACGATACAGGGATGAAGGATCCAACGAACTACAAGGAATCGAAATTGGTTCATGTACATCCTTCTTCCATGAATTATAAAATTTTATTGCTACTTGCTCCCGAAAACTTAATCGTCGCGCCGTGACTTTTTGTTCAAAATATACTTCTCGTTGTAGATCTATTTATTGCATTTGATAGTGATGTATCTCATCAATTTCCTTCTTGGTGTTCGGAGAAACAAATAGAGCTCGTTTGGACTTCTTCTTATCGGGAGTGAAACCCATGTGATAGGAAGACCACCTAAATGTTGGTTTTTGATTTAGTATGGGTGTAGGAAGCCGTCGAGGTGTATCCACTGAGCTATCCGTAGTGGATGTCGAGAAGGATAGATGAGAATTTTCAGAAGACATGATTATATTTTGGTTGTCAAAAATATGAAATGTATGTATATTTTTTCTTCTTGTTGTATAAAGATTTACATATAATTTCAAAAATTATTTATAGATACTTTTCAGAAACTAACTAACTAAAAAACTGAAGGTGAGGGATTTATCAATTCTAATTTGTAGATAGAAAATTTTCAGTTAAACATAGCATAAATGAAGATGTGATTATTAATTTAGAAGATCATTAAGAGAGCATATTCCTAAATCGCATCGCGGTTTAGCAAAACTTTGTTCATTTAGTGGTTTTGTGAAAATATCTGCTATTTGATTCTCGGTTTTTATGTATTCTAATGAAATAATTCCTTTTTCTACATTGTCACATAAAAAATGATTTCATATATCTATATGTTTAGTTCGCAAGTGATTCACAGGGTTTTTTGATAGATTTATTGCACTTGTGTTATCACCATATATTGGTGATTTAATGATAACTTTGCCGAAGTCTGTAAGTGTTTGTTGCATGTATATTACTTATGCACATGCTAGAGCTGCTGTAATATATTCGGCTTCATGAATAGATAAGGAAACACAATTTTGTTTTTGCTAAACCATGAAACTAATGATTGTCCGATAAAGTGACAAGTTCCACTAGTACTCTTACGATCTGTTTTACATCCATCGAAATCCGCATCACTAATGAAACTATTTCAAACGATGATCATTTAAGGTAAAACAAACTGTAATCTCTAGTACTAGATAGATATCGTAAGATATGTTTAACAGCTCTTAGGTGAGATTCTTTTTGTTTTACTTAAAATCGAGTACAGAGACATACACTCATCATAATATCGGGTCGACCAGCCGTCAAATAGAGTAAGGAACAAATCATGCTACGATATAATTTTTCATCAAAATATTTTCCGTTATCATGCTTTTCCAAGTGAACGCTAGTACTCATCGGTGTTGGTTTGTTTGAAGTTTTATCCATTTCAAAACGACGTAATAGATCGTTACAATATTTTTCTTGATGAATAAAAATACCAATTTCAAGTTATTTTATTTGTAAACCTAAGAAGAAATTTAATTCTCCCATGTGAGACATTTCAAATTCATTTTTCATAATATTTGAAAATTGATTATAGAGTTTTTCATTAGTTGAACCAAAAATAATATCGTCTACGTAAATTTGTAGACCTAAAATATCGTTATTTTCTCGTTTAATAAATAAAATTGTATCGATTTTGCCTATTTGAAAACCAGATGTAATTAAATGATTTTTAAGACGTTCGTACCATGCATGGAAGGCTTGTTTTAAACCATATAACGCTTTTTGTAATTTAAAAACATGGTCGGGATATTTTTTATGAACAAACAATGGAGGTTGTTCAACACATATGTTTTCTTTAATAAACCAATTTAAAAAGGCACTTTTGACATCCATTTAAAATAGTTTAAAATTGTGATGATTTGCAAAAGCGAGTAATGTACGTATGGCCTCTAGTCTTGCTACTGGAGCAAAGGTTTCGTCATAGTCGATGCCTTCTTCTTGATTATAGCCTTGAGCAACTAAACGTGATTTATTTCTAACAATATTTCCGTTTTCATCTGCTTTGTTTTTAAATACCCATTTTGTTCCTATAACGGATTGATCTTTTGGTCTTGGTACTAATTCCCAAACATTATTATGTTCAAATTGATTTAATTCTTCTTGCAAGGCTATTATCCAAATGTTATCATCTGAAGCTTCTTTATATATTTTTTGGTTCAAAATTTGACACAAATGCTATATGACTTATTTGATTAAGTTGATATCTATTAACTCTAGAATTGAGATGTCCAATGATATTATCTTTTGGATGATCCTTAAGAATCCTAGGAGATGATATCAAAGTATTATTTTGCGTATTTGTCTCAATATTAAAAGATTCGTTGTATTTGTTATTGGAATTATTTCTTCATCGTCATTAGTATGATGGTTAAGAAAATTCTCATCGAACGAAACATGTAAACTTTCTTCAATAGTGTTATTTCGTTTATTAAAAATTCTATATGTTTTGCTACGATCCAAATAGCCAACAAAGATCCCTTCATTGGCCTACAGGTCAAATTTTCCTAAATCATCTTTTGTATTTAATATATAGAATTTTGATCCGAAAGTTTTAAAGCATGATACTTTAGGTATCCTTCCAAAAAATATTTCAAAACAAGTTTATTTAGTCATAGGACGTATGGTTACTCGATTCTAAACATAACAAGCTGTGGTAATAGCTTCAGCCTAAAAATATTTTGGTAGTCCACAACTATTTAATAGTGTTCATGCACATCTTGTAACGTACGATTTTTTCTTTCTACCACACCATTCTGTTGAGGTGTGCAGGGAAAAGAAAATTTATGACTTATTCATTTCTTATTACAAAAATTAGTAAAAAGATAATTTTCGAATTCTCCAACGTGATCACGTCGAATATTTTTAATTTTCATATCCATTTGTAATTTAATGCTTTTAGCAAAAAAAATTAATCATACCAAAGGTGTCACTTTTATGTTTTAAGAATAAAATCCATTATATCTTGAAAAATCATCAACTATTACGAAAACATATTTGTTGTGATTTATAGATCGTACTTGTTTTGGACCAAATAAATCTAAATGCAATAATTCTAATGGTTGTTTTGTAGGAATATTATTTTTAGATTTAAAAGAGTTTTTCTTTAGTTTTCCAATTTTACAATCGTCACATAAATTTTCTACTTTGTAATTTATTTTAGGTAATCCTCTAACTAAATCATATTTTGCTAATTTATTAATATATTTAAAATTAATATGACAAAAACGTTTATGCCATAACCATGGATTGTCATGTCTAGCGGTTAAGCACACATTTGAATTTTTATTTATATTCATGTTTAAGACAAATATTTTTGTTTCTAAAACCCTCAAATATAAGTTGTTTGTTATTATCGAAATACTACATCTATCTTTTTCAAAATTGATTTAAAAACATTTATCGCATAATTGACTAATACTCAATAAATTGTTTTTTAGATTTTCTACTAACAAAAAATTTGTAATAATAGGAGAGTTAGAAATACCAGAATTGATGACTTCTCCAATGCCCACGACAAATCCTCTTGAGTTACCTCCAAAAGTTACCATTCCACCATCGATGTATGTTATGTTTGACAACATTTTTGAATTTCCAGTCATATGCTTGGAACATCCGCTATCTAGTATCCATTTCTTCTTATTTTCTATTTTTGGTACCTACAAAATAAAAAATGTTTTAATTGGTACCCATATACTTTGTTAGGGTCATAGATGTTGGGAGAAGTAGATAACCATACCCAAGAAGGTTTGGTACCTTTATGAATATAATTCTTATTATAGACTACATTTTCTAAGAAACTATTAATATGTTTTTGTCTAATCAAATTATTATTTGTCTTAGGAATCCAAATTTTTATATTTTTGGTGTTCATATTAGACTTAGGTGAACTTTTAGTCTTTTTATAAATACAACTATATTTATTAATGTTGTTCCCTTTTGTTTACGAGTATTTTTAAATCCTATTCCATTTCTATTACTTGATGGTTTTGAAGTTTTGATAAGATTTTCCAAATCCTGTTTTCCTTTATTAAATTTTGAAACATTATTTGTAATTTTGTCTAATTTTTCTTTTAATTCTAAATTTTCAATTTTCAATATTTCAATATTACTCTTCAAGTTGACATTTTCTTTTAACAAGTTATCCTTTTCTAATTTTGTTTTATCAACATTACTAGTAATTACCTTATTTTCGACCAAATTATTTTTAATTTTTTCTTGAGAATATTCTAGTTCCGCTTCTAAAATAATTTTTTCATCTTTTAACATTCCTACTTCAAGTTCTAATCTATTTATTTTGGCAATATGTTCTTTGTTCAATTTGTTAATTTTTCTAAATTTATCTTCTAATTCCATGCTAAGTTCTAGTAATTCGTCATAACTAAGTTTGGGACATACCTCATCAGTTTGTGTCATAAAACAAACATTAGCTTGTTCTCCGTCACTATCGCTGTCACTATCTGATGATGAATAATCCAAGTCATCCCATGTTACTTTGAAAGCCTTCTTATTTTTGAATTTTTCAAATTTATTCTTCTTTTTATCATTGTTGAGCTTGGGACAGTCTTTCTTCATATGCCCAAATTGGTCACATTCGTAGCATTTGGTTGATGTTTGATTTGTTGAGCTTGATTTTCCTCCTTTCTGAAATCTAGTCATTTTCCTAAACTTATTGAATTTGTTGTAGTTTTTGGCAATAAAGACAATTTCTTCTTCATCTAAGTCGGAGTCTTCATTAGCGGTTGGGAATGCTATGTTCTTCTTTTCTGAATTTTGTTCTTTTCGTGCTTGGAAATTAGCTTCATAGGACATTAAATTTCCTATCAATTCTTCAACTAAGAGTATTGAGAGATTATTAGCTTCTTCGATAGCTAATACTTTTCTTTCCCACTCTGGAGTTAAAGAATTGAGTATTCAAGACACTAAATCAAAATTTGTCAATTTGACTCCAAGTGCCATTAAATCATGTTGAATGGTTTTGAATCTAGAGTACATGTCTACTATAGATTCATTTTGTTTCATTTTAAATGATGAAAATTGATTTTGTAAAATTGAAATCTTAGTTTGTTTAACTTCGTTTGTGCCTTCGTGTGTAACTTGTAAAGTACGCCAAATATCAAATGCAGTGTTATATAACATGACACGTGAAAATTCATTTTTATCTAGTGAGTAAATCAAACATTCATAGATTTGTCATTATTAGAAGCTGCGGTTTTTTGTGCATCGGTCCATGTGTTCATGGCAGTGTTAGGTGCTTCATATTTATTTCGAATGGCTGACCAATTTTCTAGTCCATTAGCTTCCTTAAAAATTTCTCGTGCATGTTGACCAATATGCATAGTTAGAGCCATTAAAAAGTGGGGGTCGTGCTGTGGATTGTCCTTCTTGAAAATACTTGCCATATTAAAGTGACTCAAAAACTTGTTATTGTACTTTGATCAAACCTTGTTCTGATACCAATTGAAAGCCTATAGGGTGGATCGTGTAGTGTATATGCAAGTATATGTGAAAAAAAATATGATGCAACTAAAACAATATTAATCTAGGTAAATATAGAATAAGCACACCAGGAATTTATACTGGTTCGGACCTCCCGTCCTACGTCCAGTCTCGAAGCTCCCCTTCAGACTTCGACTATCAAACACCCTCACTTCGCCCGGAGGAATAGGCTTGGTTATAATAACTTGTTCTTGTCAAGTATGTGTTCTATAACATGAATATTGACTGATAAGTACAAATGCTTCCAATATATATCAAGATAGTATTGCTTGAGAAGAACTGAATACATGGAAGAGTGAAATACAAGTATAGATTGCTAGAGATCAAGAATGTAGCAGAGTATGTAAGTAAAGTTCATGTTCTCTTTGATTCTTGATGTTATATATAGTTGTAGAGAGATTCCTTGAGTAGTTGCATCCATTAACAAGTGCTCTATAGTTGCTTCTGATGGTGATGAAGAGTTGCAGCAAAGAGAAGCGAAGATGTCTATTAAAATTTGGCAGTTGAAATTTGAATTTAAATCCCGAGTTCGAAATCAGACGTCTGGTATTTGTATCAGACATCTAACTCTATATATTTTTTGTATGCAGTAGTCTTTGAGATGTGTAAGTGCATCTACCAGACGTCTGACCCTGTCTGCTTTTTGTTCCAGAGGGTATTTCCAAACGTCTAGCTAGTGCACCCAGACGTTTGAAAACTGTGCATGTTTGCTTTATGCATCCTTCTTGTTGCTTCTTTCATCCTATCGACTTGTAGTCTCTTGTAATGTTCTTTGAGGCTTGTTCTTATCTTTCGAATGATGTTACTCTAGCAAGTACCTGTAAAATAGAAATATATATATATATATATATATATATATATATATATGCATATTCGATTTCCATTATATAGTTGTTCTCATCGAAACCGTAGTTTTGATTTCCTAACAGATATGAGCATGTATTTATTAATGACTGTTAAAATGTTTTTTGTAAATTTTTCTATTGAGTGGTTTATGGATTCGAATCAATACGGGGTTTGCCCTTCAATTGATAGAGATTCCTAAATACATAAACAAGTTAAACCAACAAACTATTTTGAAAAGATTATATTTTTATAAAAGAATATCTTTCAAATGATATAGATATTTATGTGACTAGGAAAATTTAAAAGATACATTCCCTTTGGAAAGTTCAATGAATAAGGTCTTAAGCTATTTAAAAATGTTTTAAAATGTTTTAAAGGGGGTTTGAGTTATAAAAATGAATTTTTAAATCATAGAAAAATCGTTTTATCAAATAAGCCTTTAAAGCACTATTCATAGCACTTTTGCAGAAGTTTTTAATAACTTTTGAAATATGGCTTTAAACTAAAGTATACTTTCCAAAATCTTTTATAAATGTTTTAAAAATGATTTGAAATTATTTTAATTCCTATACCTGAAATTTATTGTTTTGGTTGCATTAGACTATATCTTAAATAACATCATTTTTGGCCCATTTAAAAGCTGTGTTTTGGAAATATGAAATCTTTGATTAAGATTTAACAATTGATTTGGAAATGTTTTCCTAAGTAAAAGGGTTAAATGATTTAAAATTGTTCTAAAGTTTAAAACTTTTTAGTTAAACAAAGTATTTGATAAAATAAGGCTTAATGATTTCATATACTCTGAAAAAGATAAAGGAATAGTTTAATGATTCTGTCTCTAAGAGTAATTTAATTTGAATAAGAAGATTAACTAACTGGATATTGTTTGACAGACACCTTTATACCTGGTATCTTCTTATCAATGTTTGGTTCTACCTGGTGTCTTCTTATCAATGTTTGGTTCTTAGGAACCGAGGTCGGATTTTGGTAAGCCTTACCCGAAAACCACTTCAAACCAATGTGTACATTGGAAACGAAGATATCTTGGTGATGAAGACATGTTTAAGAAGATGATTATTTAAGATCGAAGATCTTCATAGTGGAAGGACTGATTGTTGACATTCTCTGGGTCGCTCCCAATGTAAAGATGTTTATTATAGCAGTGGTCATGTCGTGTTTTGAAATCTTCATATTACAAGGAATACTCGTTATTAATCCTAGAGGTGACTCCCTAAAGGATGTGGTAGAAGAAATACCTTCGTTTTCGTTCAGACCTAGAATGAACTTGTATGGACAAATGTCTGACATTGAATTTCTAAATCACGAATAATGATTTTCACAAACGTAGATATGTTAGTGGCGTAGATGGCAACTCCTATTAGCTTAACACCCTTTTCGGAGACATACGAGCTCGAATGTTATACTTTTATGGAGGTCAATTAGTGATAAACGAAAATGGCAATGTGGCATTCTAAGTATAATATGTTTTGTGGAAGAATAAAGCATGGCGTTGTGAAAAAACAAAGTGTGGCTTTATGAAATGAAGAGTGTAGTCTCTCTAGCCTCATAACCTAGTAATGATATAGGATACTATGTGGTCTATAAGACACAGTTATGGGCTATCGGATGAAATATGGAAAAGGCGACAGCCAGCCATAGGTAGAATAAGTGGTGCCTGAGTCCCTGGATGAGTAGCCATTAATATTGAATCCCATTGCTTGTTGAGAGCATTATAGTGGCGTCCGATTCCATGGATGTGTAGCCATTGGATATATATTTGCTACAACCAAGACACCACATAAGGTCATTAGTTCCTTATCATGTTGGAAATCGAATCAAAATACGAGCTTTAAGCTTTTGATTGTCATCCCAAAATTAGTTGTAATGCATTGCAAACATTTCAGCTACCCTTTTGGTATCATATATTCCGCCCAAGTATATTTCGTTTAACCTAATTCAGATATATTACCATAGATTTGGTCCAGGTAGTGATATTTCATTTTTATATATTACTTGAAAATTGTTTCAAAAGAAAGTCATTGAAGATAATATCAATGTGTTTTCTGTATAAAGTATTTTGGTTATCATAAGATAAAAACACGTCTGTATTTATGTAGGGGTGTGATCTTATGAGATACCCTTCTTTTCAAAGGTTTTGATTAACATCAGCATGATCTATGCATTTAAAATTTTGAGTATCTCATGCTTGTTTATCAAGCCTGTTCTGGGTATTTTCAATACTTGGGTCAGATTCGAGTAGTTTCAGGTTTAGTTGAAGACGCTTGGAGTTTCAAAATGAGAGTTGGAGATCTTCTTCGAGGTTTGGATTTATTCTATTATCCACTACCACTAATGCATTTGTTTTTACATTTATAAGGACAGAGGGTTTATAACCATTCAGGCTAAATTCAGGTTAGACTCTTATGTTGTATTCCAAATTTTCCGCTGTGAAGTTCGTATATTGAAATAATATATGTTATCCCATTCATGTGAGATTCTATTTTCTGTTTTATTCTATCTTCTTTTCTTTTGCAGCTCAACAATCCATTTTACCGGCACATGGAATTGCGGCATGTAAAAACCGTGGATGTATTAGTGTTGATTTCTAAGGATCGAAAAGGTGCATCGTTACAAACCTGGTTCAATGTAATGGAAGCATGGTAATTAGCGAGCATAACTGGATTGCTTTTGGAAGGTAGCTTTGGGTTTTTAATTTTGACTGACAAATTATGGGATTTCACCGTCTTTTCTTTCTCTGCTTGTGATTGGCATTTATTTGGATATTTGATTTGGGAATTATATTTCTTTGATATTTAGTTATTTCCATTTGTGTATTTGAAAAATTATGCCAATCATGAGTTTGTTGATTTAAGCAGAGATTTAGGATTTAGTTTGGGCTTCACCATAATTCAATTTTGCCTATGAAGGGCTATATTTGTGTTATATGGTTTGGTGAAATATGGGAAGTATTATCATTACTTCCTTATGGCTATTTTACTTATCGAGACCATTCATCATGAGTTATTATTAGGGTATCAGAACTTGTTTAGTGATTTAATATACGGTTTCTAAACCTTCATTGTTATACATGCTTAGTACATGTTCTCACCATTTTGGATATTTAGAGCTTTAAATGAGGATTTTGTTCTGAGAATTCTTTTTGTTTTAAAATAAGGGTTAAAGTGCTGAATTCAATGTATTAATTTTAATAGGATACATTGAGACTCTATTGTTAACTATTTTATTGGTTATAATAGGAGTTTAAAAATGATTATTTTATGAAAATAAAACCATAGCAAACTTGGAATTTATGTTAAAAGGTTGTACATAAGTTTATGAATCTATATCATAAATGATAATAAAATGGAAGTATTAATTAGCAACAATTTGTAGGAAGTACAATTTGAATTTTTGCAGAAATATTGATTATAAGTGTACTTTAAAAGAAACAAAGATCAAGGTATATTTATAAAAGCACAGAAGTCTGATGAGTCTTTCTTTTGTGTTTGTTTGTTATAGTGCATGGTTGTTACAAAATTCTTGTTGTTTGTGGAATTAAGTAGTAAATTATTATGGAATTTTCTATAGATTCAAATTGCGAGGTCGTATTTTTATTACATGGAGAGTTCTATAACAACCTGATTGAGTTCACTTTGATTATCGTTTATTTAATTATTCGAACTGGATTTAATGGTGTAAGCTTAAAAATCTAATAAGTGAGGAATTGGGTAATTAGATTTTTGGGTTTAAATTGAGTATTTGTGTAATTTTGAGTATTAAAATCTTGGTAAAGACTGAATGGTGATTTTACAAATATTAAAGCTTATTTCTATAATTTGTAATGAAGAGATTTGAGTTGAGTCAACTAAAAACATGTATTTTTCTTTAATAAAGGAATTGGATAAAATATTGAATAAAAAAATAGTGTGTAAAATCTTATTTAAAACTTGTATAACATTGTGTTCATGTTTTATAAAATATATGTACGCTTGTTTATATGAAAATGAGGTCTTGGCGTTAAAAATGATTTAAATTATTGTATTATTTTTTGTAATGCAACATTGCCTTATTTTCAATAATAAAATTAAAGGTTTAAAAATTATGTTTTATTAATTAATCATGAAGCTTAGATGATGAATTTAATTTTAGTGTATTAAATGAATTTTTATAGGTTGAAATCAATGAGATATTAGTGTTTACAAGGTGTTAAAACAAAACAAGGCAAACTAGCAACACTTTTTTTTGAAAATTTGTAACACTTGGATCATGGATCCACATCTTAACATTTTAGCCCAAACAAGAGGAATGTGAGATGACAAACATAAGTACAAGTTTCTCATTTCATATTTGCATTCCCGTAATCAAAAAACAGAAATAAAATATTATAAGTTCCTTAAACCATAGCTTCTTCCAAAAACCAAAATTATTCAAATAAATTTCTAAAAATTCTCAAATTGGACATGTTGTTGCTACCATATTTCGTCACCTCTTCTCCAAATTTCATGTAATTTGGTTGGGTTTTGATGGGTTAAAGGTAGTCAAATTGTAAGTTATTTTTGAGTAGATCGGGGAAGAAAATGTAGGTTAATAGAAAAATCATAATTAATTATAAAAAACAAGAAAAATCTGAAACTCAAAACTGTTGCTCTCAACACATTTGTGCACCTTTATAAAATTTCATAGGAAAATATTTATGTTTGCCATTTAAAATTCCCTCGGCAATAGGGTGAATTAATGGTTGCTTTGGTTATTCTTGGCTTAAGGTTGATGCATGTAACTTTGAAGCTTTTTGGATATTAAGGTGAGTTTATGTTATGATTTGTAGCCTTAGATGAATGGTTTTTTCTATTATATGATTATGGTTGAACCTCTAGTGTATAAGATCTCACTATGTTGGTTAATTCATTGCCTAGCTTTGTTGGATTTGCCGTTTGCTAAAAATTCACTCATGAAATAATGATGTTCATCTAAGTATACAAATTTATATGCTTTCTTGTTTATTAATTCATTATCCTAGAACATTAGAGAAGCGGCACTAGAAAAAAACGAGTTTGGATCGTTGGAGGTTTGCCGGAATCGCCTGGGATTCAGCCTTGGCAAAGCAACCAGTTGACCGCCGATGCACCGGTCGTAGCCTGGACTTGTTTCTCGGTTGATTCTCTATTATTGATCGCTTTATTTCGGTGTTGTATTTCATATTAATTTCAATGATATTTCCATATTTTTAATTTGTTAATTGATGAATTCATTTTGATATTCCTACACCATAGAATTGTTCTATGGGTCTTGGGATTTTAGTTTATGAATTGATGAATTCATTTGATGGTTTATACCACAGAGGTTGTTCTATGGATTTTGAGAGTAATATACATTTTTAATGCACGTTTACAAAACAAATTTATAAAAGGCTGATTTCTAAATCAAACCTTTTTATGGAAATCATTTTAAGTATCAAACGAATTTCTATATGAAAGTTATATATATATATAAGGATATGTATATGTGTATATATATAATTCTCTTTTACAATGGTTTTAAAGTGATTTGGATCAATGATTTGAAAATTGTAGTAATATATAAATATATATTTCTGCTATAAATCAATGTTTTACAAAATTGCTTTAAAGTGAAGAATTTTATAAAACTGTATGACATTGATCAAATGAGAAATTGATTTAAAGGTTAAATAAAATGAGTGGTGTGGAACATTCGCGTTTGTTTTATCGATTAATTACCTGACTTGTTCGACCGAACCATTACTACCCACAAGTGGAGTTTACTAGCATATGGTAAATGTTTGGGTAAACCCATGTGGTATGGGACACATGGCGATTATATATTCGGCTGCTATATGAATGCACATAACACTTTTATCTTAGAGTTTATAGGTCTCGTACCTATTTCGATGTTTGTGGGACTCGTTCCTATCTTGATTTTATTGGTCTCGTACTTATTTCGATGTTTATAGGACTCATTCCTAACTTTATGTCGTACATATTTCTATGTTTATAGGGCTCGTTTCTGTCTTGTTATTTATAGGTATCATACCTATTTCGATGTTTATAGGACTTATTTCTATCTTGGAGTTTATAGGTCTCATACCTGTCTTGATGTTTATAGACTTATACATCTGTCTTGGAGTTAGATGCATGTAGGTGAATAAATTCACCAATCTTGGAGTTTGGCGCCTTCCCCTTGTTATAAGATTTCTAGATTTGATGTTGTTTAAATTATGACCAAATCATTTTGGAGATTTTAGTTTTTAAGAAGCTATCTTAAGTTTTTAGTATTTGGTTATTTGAAGTTATTGATGCATGTTTGATATTGGTCGATATATAAATATATTTGAGATCTAGTTCACTTTATCTATCATTCAATTTGCTAACTTCATCTCCTTGTATACTTCTAGAGGCACACTCGAACTGGGAACAACATCCAGTTGGGTAGAGGTTTTCGGTGGCGTCGGACGCTCCCTTCTCATGTGCGGCAACTGGTTGTGGTTGAACATTTGACCTTTGAGATGTCTATCGTGAACTCCTATGTAAAATGCCCATTCTACCACATCTTCTACACCGGAGCTCCTTCTTCTTAATCTTCCCTTAGGCTCCCATTCCGACCTTGCATTGACTCTATTGGGTTGTCTTTCCTCCTAACTTCTTAAGCTTACTCTCCACTTTCTCATTGAAAAAAGCATTCGATAAGTCCATCTCCACCAAACCCTCAAAAGTCACCCATGAGGACATGGCTAAGGGCCAAATCTTGATAGGTTAGTTTAGCCCGTAAGAAAAATTCAAAGCCTTCTTATGAGGGTTCTTGATCAAATCCAAACCAACCCTAACTAACTCATTGAATTGATTTACATATTCCTTCATTGACATCTATCCTTACTACAAGTCTATGAACTTCTCCCGCTTTACTCCTTGCTCTACCATGGAAAGAAATTTCACCTCAAAACTCCTTCTAAACTTTACCGAAGTAATCTCTCCTTCATCTATCTCCACCACTACCATGTCCCACCAATTTAGAGCCTCTCCTTGTAAATGTTATGTGGTAAGTTTTTCTCCTAACACCATTTCTAAGGCGCATCAATCTAAATATCGCCTTACAACTGTGAATCTATGCCTTTGAATCCATATACGACTCGATACCCTATATAGCTTCCCTCATAAACTTGCCAAATCCATACATAACTTGGGAAAATCCATGGAAGGTGGATGGATAGGAACTACACCTGGTGCCCGCTCTATGGTTCCTTATTAGAGTTAAGCTCAGCTTGTCCTATTGCTTGTAGATACAGGTGGAACCAAATCATGACATTCATGGCCGAAATCTCAACTATGTCACCTGAGGTGCAACCAATGGATCGCTCATCTTCTATATCTACTATTTAGGAATTATTAGCAACTTTTCCATAGATAGTACTGACAAGAATAAGTGGTACCAATTTTTGGTATTATATTTATATATAAATCCTTTGAAAAACTTTATATGTATACATACACATACGCTTTTTTAGAAACCTATTTTGAAAAACTTTTTAGAAAAAACCTTCTTAGAAATCTCCTTTTCAAAAAAATTCAATTACGTTCTCTCAATATGTACCTTACCCCTAAGGAATATTTAAACCTTGGCTCCGATATAGAGTTCAACAACCCACACCTTAGGACACACTGATCCAAAGCCTAGGGTAACTTTCAAACTCATGTCGGTGCCAAGAAGCACAAGCTATCAGGTTTTTAAATGTTAAATCCAAGACATTCGACGCTTTAAAATCTCACAGCGGAAGGCGGTAAAATATGAATACAAAAAATAGTCATCTTAGAAAATATCCTAGAAAACACAGTCTCGAAACATTTGTAGTCATAATCCAAAGTTTAAAGAACTGCAACATATAGTCTGATAGATACTAAGTATGATAAATAATTATATGTAGAGTAGTAAAAAGTAACGATAAATGCCAATGCCAAACTGCTACCTTGTCCTCCTATGGTTGGGGCAAAAGAAAGGAAAGGAGAAGCTAAGAAAAAAGTACGGTGAGTGAATTACATCATCAATATATTGTAGTCACATGCAATTGACTTCATTAATGCTCAATGTGACCTATGGTGTCCTACTTTTGTTTGTGAACTACTTACTAAGGTAATTTCCTTTAACCAAAGGGTAACAGTTCTAAATACGCCTACACCTAATATCTTGTGAAGGGTTGTACTTAGAGTCGAACAACTAACTGAACCTCAAAATAAACTATGGATCGGCTAACAAGTACTAGAACTATTCCAACATCGGTTCACCTACAATATCAACCTTGGGACTACATTCCCAAACAACGACTACACGCAACGTATTCACGCATCGAGTAGGGCCTGCAATGCCAACTCGTGCCAAAGACATCTTAAGGTCCACTGCGTCTATGTCCGCTCTTAATGGTAACATTGTACCACTTATCACCCATCATCGGGCATCCACCAACAACATAGTATCATGTCCTCATCGCCACGTATACTAAGGAATATCCTGGCAGGGCCTGGGCATTAAATTCTCTAGCATCATCATCAGTGTCGTGCGTACACTGTAGAACCTCATATGAATGCAATTTGTGATAAAAATCGCCCCTGATTGAATATCGGCTACGCTAAATAAATAGTGTTTAGGCCTCATTACCGATATACAAATCTGTTCAGTCCCACAACATCCAAGAGTTGTAACCTAAGGAATAAATTCCCTACTTATATTACCATTCATATATAATATTGTATATAAATATACTTATAACCTTAAGCCTTATATCGAAGTTTAGACTATGCATGTAATGTGGTAACTAGTGGACCGCTAGTCATTCGAGCGGTCAAACACTTATTGTCGACTGGCTCTACTGAGCCTGTCGACTGGCTCTACTGAGCATGTCGACTGGTCGAAGTTGTTTATTATTATTATTATTATTATTATTATTATTATTATTATTATTATTATTATTATTATTACTACTACTACTATTATTTTCCATTCAATCGTCTTTCATTCTCTACTGATTAGAAATTTTTCAGTGCAGTAAATCCTAATATGTAAATCTACAATTTCGATTGTTCTCAAATTCAATTTATAAACGTAATCCAATTTCATATTCAATTTTAGTAAAACAAGTGTTTAGAATCAACAGGGTTTTATCTATTTATATTCAATTTAACAAAAAGGGTGTTTAACCTAGATCAATTTTTATCCAACATATTTACTTTGACCAAAATTAGATTAGATAAGGATCATATTCATATGGGTTAAAATTGCTATTAAATTCCCAATCTACTACAGTTATTCAATAATTCTAATTAAATTAAAATAATTTTAGATCAATAAGTTATAAAACTTAATTACATATAAATCTTCATACTAATTACAAACCCACTAACTCTAGAAAGCTATCCCCTTTTTAACCCACTTGGAATCGCCTCCGCTTGGTTCGTCTGTCCACCCTTGAATTGATTTTTTTCCTTCTTCAATCTTTTGAATTTAGTTCTAATGTGAAGAATTTTTGATTTGAAGAGAAAGAGGGTTAAGGTTTGAGAGAGGCAGCGTTTTGTTACGCTCGGATTTGATTAGCGTTTTGACTATCATCTTAGGGTTTTATTTATAGGGGTAGGAACTAACGACAGCTGTTCAACCAAATATTATAAAATCCGGCCCATTCGACCGACTCAAACCCTTACTTAAAAGCCTCAACTAGTCAGTCCCTTGATTTGGAGTGAGTGACCGGTCGATCGGTCAAATTAACGGTGTCGATCGGTGGAGCTCTCCTTATTTTTTGATTTTCTTAGTTTTGATTTTGAACCTTCAAACGTTAGTAACTTTTTCATATTAGCTCCAATAACACAACTTTATACATGAAAATTGTGCAGAATATCGATACGAATGCAACGGTACAAGTTTCATAGCCAAATTTGGATGTTTGTGAATGTTCCATTTTTACCATTATTATATTGAAATTTAATTCTTGTTACAAATTTTTGGTTAATTTTTGTAGGGTGTTACAGGGGGATGGACTATGAGCAGGTTATTACATGCCTTTTCAGTTTGTCACATCACTATTTTTTATTCCATTATACATTCAAATTAAGCAGAAGATTTAAAGCATTTTAATGGTGGTAGTGATATAGGGGAGAAAAGAGGAAAAGAAGAAGATCAAAGTGAGAGAATAAGAAACATCATTTAACTGAGAGATATAATTGAGGAATATATTTTTCTAATCCCTTTTTTATAAACAATCACTGTCGATCTTAATTATGACAATTTCTTATACTTCATGCCATTTAAATGATCCAAAATTTAACATATGAGCACATTATTAGAAAGGGGTGGTAGAATTTCCCCATGAATAATTAACTGGATATGAATTATCTAAGAAATACTTATGATAGAAAATTACTAGAAATAGAGAATCTAAGGAATTTATTAAAATAATATATGTGTGTTTGTATATATTCTAAGATGTACTTAAAACATTATAAGTCATTTTCGAGAGAAAAAACGCACTTAACCGAGGGAAGATTATTCAGTGCTGGAAGGAAAATATGCGATCGGAGTGTAATTTAAATAATGAAGTATCTAAAAGATAGTAAAGAGACTAGATCCACGTTATAAGCAGAATAGGTTAGAGAAGTATTAAAAAAATACGGAAGGGCAAAGTCAGAACGAATAAGGTGTTGACACTTTTAAAGGTAGTACGAGTTGCGCTAAAGACAAACTTTTGAGATGCAATAGGAGGCGTTACCAAGGGCTATGTAACCAAACTAGAAGTAAAAGAACTAAATAACATTAAACATAAGAGTTAAGAAAAATAAGATAAGGAATGCTAAGTATAAGTCTAGGTTTATAAAACCGAAGGTGTTGGCCGAAGTTCGAAGGAGGGAAGGGGGCTATAAAAAATTATAGGTAACAAAGGTGATTTCTAAAACTTGGAATTGAGATTCCATACATTACTGAAACAAAATTAACTAAGCAAGGCTTTTGAAATGAGATCGATAGTGGTGAACTTATTAGCTTTAGGGGAAAGGTTTATCCTGGAATCAAATGGCTTTCGGAGGAGGTAATTGTGTTCTATGTCTTAAGATAGTGAGGACTAGTGCTCAGAACATTATAGAAATGTAGCGAGTGGTGGAGTTAGACCAGGGTTGATGGCTAAAATATTTCAAAGTTTTAATAGCTTCATGAATAGCTTAAGATTAATCCTTATGTATGACTAGTAGTGAGGTAATTTGATATTCGTTGGATGACGTATGGCCTACTGTGCCAACCAAGAATCGAAAGTGAAGTGTAAGGCCTGAATTGCAATTAAAAACAAAAGTGAAAGCGTAAGGATTATGTAGCGACCTGCAGTTCCACACCCTTTGAGTTGATAATAATTCATTCTTGTTCAACCCAAATTGTATGAAAGAGAAAATAAATAGGGTAAAGAAGAAGAAAGAAATAAAGGAAAATTTAACAAAAAACACAGAATCTCACAAACGCAGCGGAACAAAATATAATATATAATAACCGATTTTTATACAAGGAAAACTTTATCTATTAATATACATAAAATCATCAAAGTAACACAATTCAATACATCAAACTAGATAGTTATAATAACTTGTCCTTATATACATAACTCACACAGCGAAAATAACCAAGTAAGTGATATACATCTGAACTCCTTCAGCTCATCTCCTGAGCTCCATAGCATTCTAACCTGAATCTGTAATAGTCGGTCTCACTCGTGCATTATAATAAAATGACAGTGGAGTCAGTCTGGAAAACTAGCGTGAGAAAATATATTCAATTTGAATCGTTAAAGTAATCAAATCCTTTTAAAAAAAAGTATCTCGTAAGACACTTCACATATAAACACAACAGGTTTTCCTTACGATAACTAAAACATTTTATAGAAAATCCAATGACATTATAAGTTTCTAAATACAAATGCATATTCCAATGGCTGAAATTGTAACAAGAATTAAATTCCTGCATACTAGGCTCTACAAACAAAACCGTAAAGGCTCATATTGGAGAATGGATCCATGCAATGACTGGGTACTGAGGTACAGTCCATCATAGTACACCTCTAGAAAAATGTACCAAGGACCTCGCTGGGATCCCCTGCTACACAGGACCGGCCTACTCCTAACCTAGATAGACCGAATATGTTATCACCCGGGTGTTCCTACCCTTAAAAATCAAGCGCTTCCTTTTTCATGCAAACCATATCCATAATTTATATATATTTTTTCGAGGATATCTAGAAAAGTGATAGCATATCCTAATTGGGTGAGACCTACTTAGCCTTGCTGCATCTTCCCTGTTTTAGTCATTCCTGATTGATGAGGCCTGAGGCTAACATTACCTTTCAAGAATTATTCCCCTTAGAATGCTCATCGTCCTCCAATGACAATGTTCTGATAGCATGCATTCATACAAGTTGTCTTGGGTCTGGAGAAACCGAAGCACCATGTTCACTATCTTTACGGTATCTATTCATAGTTTTCAAATCGGATCAAAGTGGTTTTTGGATAATTAAATCTGATCTAGGTCTCTTTGTAACGATCAACGAATTTGGCCAAAATTGATAGTTAGTTATTTAACTATCAACAAAACATCCATTAGCTGACACTAGGCTTTATTTTATAAATCTTCAAGCGTTTATTTCAAAATATGTTTACAAAGATATATATTCAAATTCCTTTCCATATTTAAATATTCGAAAACAATTTTAAATACTTAAATCTATAACAGGATATTCCCAAACCATTTCAACACTTAGAAACATTTTAAAATTTCCATTTTTATACATAGAAAAACATTGCAAGTCTTATTTTCTAAATCATTTCAAATATTAACGCTTCAGAGAATATTTCGTAACTTATCTCATAAGTTACGGAATCATTAATAAATTCCCTTTAACAATTTTCGAACCCAGTATACTTGTTTATAACCCCATTCAACAACTTATAACTCCTTTTATGAATTCAGATTTCATTTTCGAAGTTCCCATATTTAGCATTTTTGAAATTCCATTTCGTCCAAATCCCATATAAAATTCCTCTTACTAACATCATATCCATTTTATAAACCTCGTTCATAGATCTCAAAAGAATATAAATAAAATTTTCAACCACTTCAAAACTCTATATATATATATACATAAAATATGTATTTAAAGAATAATAATTTATTTTTAAAACCAAATTTAAGAAGTCATTTAATAATATCGAAACCCTTTTTATAAACATCAGTAGAATAAATTTCGAAGCTGATTTTTAAATTTAGAATTTATTAAAATAAATATAAACTATTTGAGAAATTCAGTTTTCGATGACTTTAATTCTACAAATTCAAAATTTCATAGTTTCATATATAACATTTTCCTTTTAAAACAAACTTAAATTCTTAAAATTTAAGATATATATATATATATATATATATATATTATCTTTTAAAATTCAATTACCCTATTTAATTTATAAATCCTCTCAATTTACAGCCCATCGATTCCGTTCCAGCATCCTGTCTATTTCCACTTTCAAAAATAGTATCCACTATTTTTTTCCAACCCTATTTCCACACTCTAATATAAATTCGCCTTATGAATTTTATATTCCCAAATTTTCATCTGTTATCAATTTCCTTTATTTATAAACATCGTTTATAAATTTATGACTATTTTGGGTTTCGCTTATAAAAATAATCTCATTTATAAAATTTCGTTTTATAAATTTAATTCCATTGAAATTCTATCCATTCTGCCAATATAATTTTAATCTCGATTTCAACTTCTTTCCATATTTTCCAAAAATATCATTTAAAAACCAACGTTTAAATAAATCCTTTATACAATTTATTTAAAATCTCCATAAAATATATTTTTTGAATTGTTAATTACAAACCCAAGAACCATACTATTATTTTATTCAACTCGATTTATTTTAATCCAAATTCCAATAAAAATATTTTAATATCTAAAATCCCTTTAATTCCTTCAAATTCAAAAATAACATTTGTGGTAGTTAAAATACCAAAATTCAGGCCAATGCTATTATAACATCCAATTATTCAAATCACAACAATAATCTATAACTGATTATTGTAACACATAATATATTATTATATATGAAAAATAATCAATAAAAATTTGAGGAATCTAATTGGATCCCTCCAACCAATTTCCCTGCATACACAGATAATAATACAACATAAAAACACCAATCCCACTTCGAAGGGGATATCATGGTATATAGGGTCATACGCAATTATGTGAGGGCGCATAGGGTCTCATCCACTAAAATATGCGAGAATATCAATCCAACTACTAATATATGTACTACTATATATACATAAAATTCAAGTGATAACAATAATTATCCATTCATCCAGTCAATTAATAAATGATTTTCAACAATTTTTAAATTAAACCAATAACCCAAGTCGAGTTAGATTTACTCATCTTGATTTTTGAATGGCTAATCATTCAAATTTTTAAACTTATCCCATTGCGTAGATCTCGTTATTGCGAACGTAAAACGACAATTAGATTCAATTTAACCTAATATGAGAGAGTTACGATTTTATAAGATATCGATTTTAAATTTCTTAATTAATTAAACTAATTTTATAAATTAAATTTTTAATTACAGAATTATACCTCTTCCCCCTCCATCGCATGATTCCCAGCTCAAACCCTAGCAGGCCCATCCCATTTCATCGCGCGCACCTATAACTGTCGCGACATTCTGATCTCCTACCACGCACTAACACAAATGTGTTCAAACCCAGGATATTTCAATGCTCGATAGCGATACCTCTTCTCCTCCCATCGCCTGTAGTTTTTCTCCTTACCATCGCACTGGCGTCGAGCTACCGCCGCCCTTCCCCTCGTGTCCACGCTAACAGCTCACCCTGTCGAATTCGCCACCCTAACCTTCACGTGCATAGCACCCGCTGCCATAAGTTTTCATGCGACTCGTCTTTGACCTCCCTCTCGCCCTTCTCCATTGCAACGTCCTTCTAGCTTAGAGTCACGCACCGTCGTGGTTTCGATCGTGAATTCTTTCCCCCATGTTTTTAATTGAAGTCACAATTCTTTTTTTCTTGATGTAGAGCTGGTTTGATTTGGGATAGAAGAGGTGCGATATTAAAAGCAGACCGGGCAGCGTAATCAGGAAGGTATGTATAGCATTGACTTTGATTATATATGTGTGTGTGTGTCTATATGTATATTCAATCCTAAAATAAAACATTCCCGTAACTCAATATTTTGAACCCATATTGTGGCGTGTCGCTAGGCATTTATAGTATCATACCCCTATCCCGAACGCAATGGAACAAGTTTCGAGTCCTAATTCGATCGAAAGGAGAAGATAGCTTTTTGGACCCACTTATTATATTAAATTTCGATATTAATTTCAATGTGTTTCTATCCCGTACGATCAAACGGTAACTCCCAAACACTATGAAATTTGAAAACCGATAACAATGCAATATTACGGATCCAATGGAACCGATTTCTTCGAATTTCGAGATTGTTCCCTGGATCGCTATTTTAACACATCGATTTAAATCAACAAATTTCAAAATTTTGTGAAATCACTTATATTTCAATTTTAAAAATTTTCTAACACGATTAAAATTCCAAATCCAATATTTAAAACCATTTAAATACTCAAAATTAACTGTCGAAAATTCGGATCGTTACGCTCCTTCCCTATAAAAGAATTTCAACCCCGAAATTGCTAAGGTAGGAAGATGCACCAAACCTATTAACTTAACGAAACCTACATAGTTAAAACTCGATATTTCAATTTTCTAGTCTTTAATTTCCAACCAAACATTTAGATCTCAATTCTAATTTCAAAAACCTTTATTCCAATTACAATTCGAAATCAAATTGTCGTTAACAAAATTTTCCCAAAATCTTCAAAAAAATTCTAATACCCTAAATTTTTCGAAATTTTTTGGCACAGTCTCCCCTGCACGGAGAGCCTTTTGCAATATGACAAGAGAGATAAAAATGTATACGTCAACCCACACGGTCAGAATACAAAATATATGTATCAATATTTTATATTTTTTCGGCATTTAATCCAAAAACGTACCTTATATTAGCATTTTTAGCGAGTGGCTTATTTTATATGCAGTTTGCGTGTCCAAAATCAAGCATAACAACTCCATATACCTGTACTTACTCAATTTAAACACGTAAGTAACAAAAACATGAAATTTAACAATGTTTCATTTATTTAAATGGTTAAAACACATAGATTTCATAAACAATGCATTCTATCATATAATGATAAGCAATCGTAAGGTTCCAATGCCAATTTAATTACTTTCAATCGATCCATATACCATTTCATTCAATTCTAATGATTTATAACTAAATTTTCTTACATTCACTTCATATTTATATCAAACAAATACATATTCATTCCAAATTGATTTCAAAATCAATTTATTCACTTTCCAATTATTCGAAGAATTTTATTTACTTCCATTTACGTAAAATGACAATTTCCTTTAATGTAAATCCGACGATATTCATTTAGTCAAATAACCAGTTAAGCTTATAGAAATTTTAAATTAATTACAAATCAGTTTATATTCAGTTTTATTCCATTTTAGATTTATTCACGATCAATTCAATTGCATTCCATTCATACCCACATTCACTATATTCAAATCCATTTTACTACGCTCGGAATCATTCCACGCTATTTATTAAATAACCATTTCATAAGTTATTCAAGCCAAACTTCCATCCAAAATATTAACTTAAGTTAATTTTTTTATCTTTAATTTTTCAACTATATAACTTAAGTTCGTTACTCTCGAACCCAAATTTCATTTAAATTTTTGATTGATTCTTATTCAATCAAATTTCATTCCATTTACTAATTGATTTAATTAGTTCATTCACTCAATCCACTTCAAAGCTGGAATTTATTATACAACGCCCACGGCTATATTCAATTTTTTTACACTTAAATTGAATTTGTTTATAACTCAAGTCGTTGCTATTTCATATCAATTTCCTTTTATTTAATCGCATTTCCAATTATATTTAATTGGCTTATAATTAACTTGAATTTTATTTATAACTCAAGTTCTAAATTTCAATTTATTAAATTACATTCAACCCAAGTCCCATTTAATATTTGATTCACTATTTAATTCTTCTAATTGGTTTGCTTTAATTTATATCTCATAATTGGATTTTTATTTCAAAAAAATCATTCTATTTAATCCACTTGAGTCCACATTCACTTTATAATTCAAGTTTGAACTTTTATTTCTTCACCAAAATATTGATCCATTTTTAATTTTGGTTTTCGATCCCATCTTTCAGTTTCATAAGTCACACAACTTATTTTTCACATTTCCAATTCTATACTCGAGTACATTCACCCTTTAGTTTTACTTCGAATTATACATCTACTTGCAGCCTAATTATATTTTATTCCATTAATTTAAAAAAATTATAAGCTATACAAATTTATTTATTCACAATTCCAATTTTGACATAAATTTTATTCCATTCAAAATTTTGTAGCGCATAGTTATATAATCATTTACCACTCATAATGTTTATTCACTTCAATTCGGTTTTAGTTCTAATCCAATACTATTTTAAATTAATTTTAATTCCAATTCTTTTTAACCAACATCTCAAAACCATATTTGAGTTATTCATACTTCAATTAATTTCACACCAAACAAATTTATATTTAATTCATTCAATTTAACCAAATAAGAATTCAATTCCAATTTCAAATTTTCCCATACTTTCTTACTTATTTTTATTGCTTCCATTCACTTATACACATCCCTTATTCACATTCACATGCATTTATATTTAGTTAACTTCACTATATCCTATTCATTTCACTCAATTTCACTTTACTTAAGTAAATTCTTTTTTCATTTATGCACCTCATTAATTCAATTCAAACCCATAAAAAATTTATTTCTAAAATTTAATTCATTCAACTCAACTTAAGTTGAATTCCATTTAATTTTATATCTCAATCCCAGTCGATAACATTTCCAATCTAATTTTATTTAACTTAGCTCAAGTTAAATTTTATTCATTTGAGCTTACTCAAGCTAAAATTTATTTCCAAAATTTAATTTTCATATTCTTCTTTAAATTCATTCACTGTTTATAAGTTCATATCTTATTTTCTAACATTTTTAAATAGCTAGGAATTCAAAATTCAAATACCCGGTATTTATTTCAAATCACTTTGAAATCAAATACACATATACACTCTCTTGGGTTTAACAAACCACTTTCTTGGATTTTCATATCCAATTTGATTTTTTTGCAAAACAATTCCTTTCGAAATTTCCAAAACAATACTTGTTTTCCCCAAAAATCTCTATATCGATTTACTAGGTAGCAATCCGTCACTTAGAAACTCGAAAATGAATACTGGTGAAGTGGCCATCATCACCAGAATTATTTTCCAGCTATTGAATTGAGTTCAATGCTTCATCACTTCAAAAATCCATTTTTAAATCCAATTTAAACCATTTTCTGACCCAAAAATAATATCACCATATTTATTTCAAAATGCCTTGGAAACCTTTCAAAAACCTCCGGGATTTAATTTTCCAAAGTTCGGTTTGAATCTATTTTTAGTTTTTAACTCATTTGTGTAATCCATACTTATAAAATTTCCATTTGGTTATATATAATCATTTCAATTTTTTTAATCTTGTTTTGGTTATAACATCCAAACACGTCAATTTATAATATAATACTTTCAAAAAATTATTTCTTTTACATCGTAATATAATTTGGGTAAAATTACTTCATTCACCCGCTTCAAAACCATATTGTGTCAGTTTATCGTGTTCAAGTGTTTAGAAACTCCTATCGATTTGGTGGCGTCCCACTATTCGATCAGAATTTATATCGCACAACTGATAAGTCAACACAATATAAAATAATTTATATTCACTAACAAATATGTGCTCATATCTATTAATACACTCAAACTCATTCAAGGGTGCTACTGACCCTATCTCTAATGAGTAATCCCTTCAAAGCCAAGGTTCTTGCTTAACCTTCAGCTTTGATACCAAGCGTAGCACCCACAGTTTCGTACCCTTTAAGTTGATAATAATTCACTCTTGTTCAACCCAAATTGTACGGAACAGCGAATAACTAGGGCAAAGAAGAAGAAAGAGATAGAGGAAAATAGAACAACGACACAAAATCTCATAAAAGAAGTGGATCAAAATATAATATATAATAACAGATGTTTATACAAGGGAAACTGTATCTGTTAATATACATACAATCATCAAAGTACAACAATTAAATACATCAAACTGGACAGTTATAATTACTTGTCCTGATATACATAACTCACGTAGCAGAAATAATTAAGTACGCGATATACATCTAAACTCCTACAGCTCATCTCCTGAGTTGCATAACATTCTAACCTGAATCTGTAAAACTCAGTCTAACCCGAGCATTATAATAAAATAACACTCGAGTCGATGTGGAAAACTGACCTTAGAAAACACACTCAATTTAAATTATTAAAGTTATCAAATCCTTTGAAAAACAAAGCTATCTCGTAAAACCATATCACGCATAAACATGATGGGTTTTTCCCTTATGATAACTAAAACATTTTATAGAAAATCTAGCGATATTATAATAGTGTCTAAATACAAATACTTATTCAAATAGCTGAAATTGTTACATCAATCAAATTTCAACATACTAAGCTCTACAAAAAAACCATAAAGGCTCATACTGGAGAACGGATCCCATACAATGACTGGGCTACTGGGGTACTGCCCATCACAGTACACCTCTAGAAAATTGTACTGAGGACCTCGTCAAGATCCTTGCTACACAAGATCGGCCCACCACTAACGTGGATATATTGAATATGCTACCACCCCGGTTGTTCCCACCCTTAATAATCGAGCGCTTCCATTTTCATGCACAACCATATCCATAATTTATATATATTTCCAAGATATCTAGAAAAGTGATAACATACCCTAATTGGGTGCGACCCACTTAGCCTTGCTGAATCTCCCATATTTTAGTCATTCCGGTTGATGAGGCTTGAGGCTAACGTTACCTTTCAAGAACAATTCCACTTAGAATGCTCATCATCCTCCAATGGCAGTGTTCTGATAGCATTCGTCCCTAAAAGTTGTCTTGGGTCAGGACAAACTGAATCACCATCTTCACTATCTCCACGGTATCCATTCGTAACGTTCAAATTGGATCGAAGTGGTTTTCAATTAATTAAATCCAATCCCGATCTCTTCGAAACAATCAATGAATTTGGACAAAATTGATGGTCGGTTATTTAACTATCAATAGAACATCCATAAGCATGCATTAGCCTTATTTTATAAATCTTCAAGCATTTATTTCAAAATATCTTTACGAAGATATATATTCATATTCCTTTCCATATTTCAATATTTGAAAACAATTTCAGTTACATACATCTATAACGGGATACTCCCAAACCATTTCAACACTTAGAAATATTTTCAAATTAACATTATACTTAGGAAAACATTATAAGTCATATCCAAATCATTTGAAATATTAATGCTTCAGAGAATATTTCGTAACTTATATCATAAGTTATGGAATCATTAATAAATTCCCTTTAATAATTTACAAACCCAGTATTCTTATTTATAACCCCATTCAACAACTTATAACTTCTTTGATGAATTTGGATTTCATTTTCGAAGTTTCCATATTCAACATTTTTGAAATTCCATTTCCTCCAAATTCCTTACAAAATTCCTCTTACTAACATCATATCCATTTTATAAACCCCGTCCACGGATCTCGAGAGAATTTATAAACAATATTTTCAATCACTTCAAAACTCTATATATATGTAAAATAAGTAATTAAAAGAATAATTATTTATTTTTAAAAACAAGTAAAGTAGCCATTTAAACATATCGAAACCCTTTTTATAAACATCAATAAAATAAATTTCAAAGCTGATTTTTAAAATTAGAATTTATTAAAATAAATATAAAGTATTTGAGTAATTTACTTTTCGATGCACTTTAATTTTACTAATTCGAAATTTCATAGTTTCATATATAACATTTTCCTTTTAAAACAAACTTAAATTCTTAAAATTTGACATATATATATATATATATATATATATATTTAAATTCAATTAATCAATTCAACTTATAAATCCTCTTGATTTACAACCCATTGATTCCATTCCAACATCCTATCCATTTCCGCTTTTCAAAAATAGTATCCACAATTTTTTTCCAATCCTATTTCATACTCTAATATAAATTCACCCCGTGAATTATATATTCCCAAATTTTCATCTGTTATCGATTTCCTTTATTTATAAACATTGTTTATAAATTTATAGCTTCTCTGGGTTTCGTTTTTTATAAAAATAATCTCGTTTATAAAATTCCACTTTATAAATTCAATTCCTTATAAATTCTATTTATTTTGCCAATCTAGTTTTAATCTCGACCTCAACTTCTTTCCTTATTTTTCAAAAATATCATTTAAAAGTCCATCATTTAAAAAAAAATCAATTATATAATTTATTTAAAATCTCCATTAAAATATATTTTCCGAACAGCTAAGTACAAACCCAAAAACCAAACTATTATTTTATCCAACTCGATTTCTTTTAACATAATCCAAATTACAAGATAAATATTTTTATATCTAAAATCCCTTTAATTCCTTCAAATTCAAAAATAACATTTATGGTAGTTAAAATACCAAAATTCAGGCCAGCGCTACTATAACATCCAATTTTTCAAATCACGGCAATAATCTATAACGGATTATTCTAACACATCATATATTATTATATATGAAAAATAATCAATAAAAATTTGAGAAATCCAGTGGGATCCCTCCAACTTTTTTCCATGCATCCATAGATGTTAATACAAAATAAAATACCAATCCCACTTCGAGTGGGATATCGTGGTATATAGGGTCATCTTCTATTATGCGTGGTGCATGGGTCTCAACCGCTGAAATACACGGGAATACCAATCCAACTACTAATATATATATATATATATAGACACACACACACTACTATATATATGTATAGCATTCAAGTGATAGTAATAATTATCCATTCATCTAATTAATCAATAAATGATTTTCAACTATTTTTAAATTAAACCAATAATCCATGTCGAGTGAGATTTACTCACCTTAATTTTTGAATGGCTAATCGTTCCATTTTTTAAACTTATCCCATTGCGTAGATCCCGTTATTACAAATGTAAAAGGACAACTGGATTCAATTTAACCTAATATGAGAGAGTTGTGATATTATAAGCTATCGATTTTAAATTTCTTATTTAATTAAACTAATTTTATAAATTAAAATTTTAATTATAGAATTATACCTCTTACCCCTCCATCGCGATTCCTAACTCAAACCCTAACTGGCTCATCCCTTTCATCGCACGTGCCTACAACTGTCGTGACACTTTGATTTCCTACCACACACAAACACAGCCATGTTCAAACCCAGGATATATCAATATTCGATCACGATACCTCTTATCCCCCTACGCCTGTAGGTTTTCCACTTGCCATCGCACTAGCATCGAGCTACTGCCGCCTTCCACCTCCTGTCCACCTCGCCCAATCGAAGTCGCCACCCAACCTTCATGTGAACAATAGTCGTCGCCCTAAGTTTGCACGTGATTCATCTTCGACCTCCCTCTCACCCTTCTCCGTTGCAACGTCGTTCTAGCTCATAGGTACACGCCATCGCGATTTTGATCGCGAATCCTTTTCCCTTTTTTAATTGAAGTGGTGATTCTTTTTTTCTCTTGATGTTGAACTGGCTTGAATTAGGAAAGAAAAGGCGCGGTATTAATAGCAGATGAGGCAGCATATTCAGGAAGGTATGTATAGGGTTGAGTTTGGTTTTATATATATATATATATATATATATATATATATATATATAACATCTAGTTCTCGTAACTCGATATTTTGAACCCCTATCGAGGGATGCCGCTAGGCGTTTATAATGTGAACACCTATCTTGAACATAGTGGAATATGTTTTGGGTCCTAATTTAATCGTAGGGAGAAGATAGTATTTTGAACCTACTTATTATATTAAATGTCGATATTAATTTCAACGCGTTTCTATCCCGTACGATCAAACTATAACTCCAAACACTACAAAATTTGAAATTCGATAATAATATAATATTATAGATCCAATGGAACTTATTTCGTCGGAATCTGAGACTGTGCCCCAAGTTGCTATTTTAACACGTCGATTTAAATCGACGAATTTCAAAATTTTGTGAAATCACTTGAAATTTCGGTTTTAAAAATTTTCTAACTCAATTAAAATTCCAAATCCAATATGTAAAACCATTTAAATATTTAAAATTAACCGTTGAAAAAACTGGGTCATTACAGATTGAGTGGAAACCAAAACAACGAACGTTGGTCTAAGGCCTAAAGTGGCGGTTATATCAGAAAATGTTGGAATAAGGTTTAAAGTGGCATTCGAAACACAAAATCAATTGGTGTATAGCTTGATGTTGCAACCCAAGTAGTATTTAGTAGATGGCGTAATGCCTGGTGTGGAAATCAAGAACCGAAAGCATAGATGTACGGCATGGAGTGGAAACCGAAACTAAAAGAATGGGTGTAAAACCTAGAGCAGACACCGAAACTGAAACCGAAAACATATGTGTAAGCCCTCGGATGGCAACCGAAATCGAATAGTACAGTTAGATGGAACTACGAAAGTAGTGAAGGTATAATGCCTTAATGGCAATTGAAAACTAAATCTATATCACTTCATCAAAAGAAGGTTAAGGCCTTTGAGGCGGTTGAAGGTAGTATATTTCAAGTTTTGAAAAGAAAATAGAATGATAACCCAACAACATATCACATGAAATGGCTAATGATTAATTAAATAACATAATATATATAAGACCTTTAGGAATGAAATAATCATTTATGCTTATTTTTCTGTAACTGAATGTTATGTTATAATGGGGGGAAATCTCATTCTACACCTTAGCGGCAAGGTCTCATATTTATGTTTAGGGTAATATATTGCTCATACCAGACTGTATGTCCAATCCGTTCTTTTATCACTGTTTTCTTTATAACTCATAGTTACTTTTTCGAGTAAGCTGAGTTCATGGATCTGGGAAGGTTTTTCGAACGACGAATGAAGGGCTTTGAAGATGCAGTAGGAGGCTTAGATAATTTAAATGTTGTTTTTTTCCGATGTATTAAGTGTTCATTTCAACTTCTTCATATATAGGGCTTGATATTATTAATGATGATTGTATTATATTTTTTTGCATAGTCGTGACTATTGGAATAATCTTGGAATTATAATAATGTGTTCATTTAATGCTGTTTATTTGCCGCTTTATTTTTATTCTATATATAACTGATATTACCTTTGTCATCGAAAGATGATTCCAAAGTAACTGCAGCCAATTGGAGTTCCATCTTTGGGTTCTGGAGTGAGGGACATTACACTAATAAGGAAGTTCATATGGACACGCTGAGCACAACGGTGTTCGGTTTGGTGCATTTGGACTTCTGTTCTGTTAGTACATTTTTTGTTTTCTCTGCTTTGAATTAACGGTTTGCCATTGTATATTTTGTTGGCTTCTGAGCAGTGTAAAATAAGTTTAACGGAAATGTCAAGCTACGTTTACAATTTACACTTGTTGGTTCATTACATTCATGGCACACAAAAAAATTGGTTCGCATATATAAAAAGATAATAATAATGGGGTTTTGACTGGGTTTACGGCAAAAAAAATTATGAATAAATCGCTTTGAATTGTTAAACCTGCAGTATATCTCGTTCCATCTTTTATTGGCACGTGGCCCTCCTTCTTCTTCTTATGTCTTTCACTTCTGCATTTTTTTCATAAAAATCAAACTGCAACCGTTCGTTCTTCCTTCGAGCCGAGCCACCTCCAACCCGAACCCATTGCCTACGTCGAACCTACCACCTCACCTCGCAACCGCCACCGCACCACTGTCCGGCCTTGCGCCTAACTCCTCCCCACCGAAACTTCCATCCACCGCCACCTTATAGAAAAAATCGAACTTATAGTTGCCGAGACCTCGCCTCCATAACCACTCCTTCCACTACTTACACCGACGTTGAACACTGCCCTTCTAAACTTCGCCGCATCCTCCTCCTCTAGCCCGAGTTCCCTGACGCTGGAAGAGAAAAAAAACAATAGTATTTAATCTGCTCGCATCTCCAATTCCTCCCCTATCGACGAGTCATCAGCTACATCAACCTTCGGTCGGCCTCTAGTAGTTGCTGCATAAGTGTTGCTCGATCCAGCGTTCGTGTACCCAGTTTCTCTTTTGTCCAGAAAGGTATATTAAAAAAATAAAAAAAATAAAGGGAAGCATACGCGTTTATATTTTAAGAAGTTGGAGTGACGTGCTTCTCAGATTTTGGTTACCGTGTGTATAGTTTGTTGTTGCAGTGGATTTGGATCGTGTCGTGCGTATAGACAAATTGGTGGATCATCATGAGTCATTGTAGTGAGGTGAGTGTTTACATTCACACTAACTAATATCTAATGCAAGTTAACAAAAAAAAAAGGTCGCCTATATATATTCATTCGTTATTGATTTAGATCTCGATTTTATATAGATTTGTTGAATGGATTGATTATCATATTTGTTAAGTGCACATATTGACACGATATACGCGAACCATGTATCTACACTAGTGTAGGAAAATTGATATTGATTCGTTACTTTCATCATGTTATTGATAACCATTATGTTATGATTTGTTGAATTTTCCCATTTGATATTTGGATATGACTGTATATTGACAGTTTATTTTTGAAAGGCTTGAAATGATATATACCCATTATTTATATTTATTTATCCCACTTGACCAAGGTAGAAAATTAAATTAAACACCATTGGTCTAAAAAGGAAAAGATTTATTTTAAATGGCGATTGTATGGAAATTTATATATAAATGATTTGAAATTCTTTAATTTTGTTTAAATTTGGGATTTATTATTTAAATGAAATTTGGTAAGGGAAGTCATTTTGTTAAGAAAAGGGAATTTGGGAAAATGTTTCATTTAACTAAATTGGATTTTTGATTTAAGCTTTATAAAAATTTGATTTAATTTAAATTGAAATTTTGAGATTTGAAGGTATTTAAGTTAAATATTTAAGTTAAACCAAAAATTTGTTTCATATATTGTAATTGGAGTAAATCCAATTTATATGAAATTTAAATGGTTTTATGAATTGGGAATTTATTAGAAATGGTCTAATAAAATTTTATAATGGAATTTTTCAATTGTTTATTAAAGTTTTGAACTTATTGGGAAATTTGGTTGGTTAAATTGTGATTGAACTTGGGATTTAAACTTAAATAAAAAATTTATCAAGTAAAATCAAGTTATGGGTAAAAAGGGGAAACTGAGTTTGGAATCAGGATATTTTATAATGCGATTTTGAAATAGGAATTGAATTTGAGAAATTGGGAAAAATTAATAAATTCCGTTTTTATGAATCATCTTAAAACCTTAATTGGCCGAATGGTGTGTAAATATACATTTGGTTGTCAAAGAGACCGGGGCCGAACATTGGCATACTCTCTGTCAATCCCGGAACCACTTTTATAACCGTGCACGCGGTGAATGTTACCCAGAATGTAGTGGTTGAATTGGCGATGTTTATTGGAATGAAGTAAGAGAACGATGATGGATAGCTTTGACATTCGTGTCATAGTTAAAGTGACTAAAACAGGAGCATATGTCTGGCCACTGAGGTTAGCTACCTCTAGCGACGTTGATCGTTCGTATTTTACTTTCGTGATTTGAACTCGATGGGTGCACCCTTCTGTTTGGATTGATAGTCGCGGTCGGCCACGGATGGGTTACGACCAGCCAGAAAGGGTAAACTGGTAGAATCCTACCTTGGGCATTGCCTCACGTGCCTTGTCATATTTACCCCTATACGAGCCCATTACGACTTTGGTTTAAACTGTAATGTGTTAAGGTGGATCAATGTAAAGCCTTAACGCTATTTTGATATTTATCTTACTAATAGACATTATATATTATAGCGTACACTATTATATATAGAGTTTACGGATCCTTAGGAGATGGAAAAACCCGTAACATCTCCTAAGTTACTTTGCATTGATTTATTGACTTCATGAGAATATTAGTTCTGACTCAAGTATTGTGTTTCCATTTTGTTCGGGTCAGCCTGAGTATTTCTAGTTTGGAGAGCTTGTGTGAAGACGAAGGCATTTCTGGAGATTCTATTCTATTTCAGTTATTTTATCAGTTTGGTTCGTTATATCAGTTAGACTCATTTTATTCCAGTTATTTTCCATTCAGTAATTAGAGTGAGAATAATGTAATTTTTTTTTGAGTTCATGAATTATTTATGTACTTATTTATTTTCCGTTGTGAGACTCTGAGTTGTTTTTTTTTATTTCAGTATCCGTGTTCTGTGATTGATTCTATTTTACCCTAAATAACTATCTATCGTTTAAGCAAATATTTGTGCTTAAATGGTGGGTCGTTACATTAATAGATCCATCACCCCTTTTGTTTTTTTGTTAATATTGTATGTTTATTTAAATTTGGATCACATTACAATTAATTTATATGTTTTGATAAGTTAATTTAAATTTTATATTGCAAATTTAGGAATTGAATACACTATTACAAGTTATTTTGAAAAAAATTTGATCATTATTTACATTAAAATAAAAGTTAATTGATTTTAAGATTTACGTATGGACTTTTATGTTAAATCTTAAAACTTTTTATTTAAACTAACAATTTGATCTAGGATTGTTATTTTGATTGAAAGTACATATATTTTAAACTACAAATTAGTTGAATACATACATAGTACTTTGTTTTGAATTTACAGCATTGATTCAGTTATTGTGTGTGTGTATCTATGTGTGTGTGTTTTTATATGTGTGTATATATGTATGTGTATACGTATATATGTGTATATATATGTGTGTGTGTATATATGAAATTACATATATATATATATATATATATATATATATGTATGTATGTATGTATGTATGTTCTTAATTCAAGCTTTACAAAATGGATTTTTTTGAAAGTTACAATCTTGATTTAAAACTATCCATTAGTTAAACTAGTTTGAAATTGTTTTCTTTACTTCAAAACATGTCAAACAACCAAAGTCAACTTTACAATAAACAAGAATATTTTATTTTTTTTGAATTTGTTCAGAAGGGAAACGGGCCGGAGCCGTAAAACCCTCCCTAGTGCGCCTACCCGGTCCGCGGGCACCCGAAGGCTGATCTTAGCATACGCACATAGTAAGCCCTTAAATGGGCAACCTGAGAATCGAACCTGCGACCTGCTTACCAGGAGACAAGTGTGTCAACCACTAGGCCACATTTGCGGACATAAACAAGAATATATATATATATATATATATATATATATATATATTCTTGCTATTAGGGTATTTTAAGGAGGAGAGTTCACCGATGCTCTTTATACGACAATATTAAAGAACACTTTTTCAGTATACATATACATACATATGTGTGTATATATATATGTATGTATGTATGTATATATATTGAAATAAATAAGAGATGAGTTGCTTTGTATGTATAAATAGATTGAAATAGAATTTTGATTTGAAATTCAAAAATAAATATTTTGAAAAATATGTTGGATTTGAAAACACTATATTTTAAATTAATAAAAGTTTGTTTTCTAGTTTTGTGTGTGTATATATATGTATATGTATATACATTGTGATTTGAAATTTATGATTTAAATTTAATATAATAATTTTCAAAGAACTATTTAAAATTTAAAATTCTATATTTAAACACTTTATAGATAAATATTTATTAATATTAGATATAAGAGTTTTAGTTGAAAAAGATTTTATAAAAGGTTTAAATAGTTTCTTTTAAAATTATAAATGATATAAAAATAATTTGTATATGTATATATAAACATAAAATAGAAAATATTGAAACAAAAGATATATATATATATATATATATATAAAGATAAATTTGAAAAATATAAAACATATATATAAATATGTAAAACTAAATTGAGATTATATATAAAAACATATTGAAAATCATAATTAGCATGCAAATGACAAGTGTAACCATTTTAAAATGCATTAAAACATTTGTGGCTTAATAATAACATTGCATTAACAAGTGGAAGATAATATGTCATGCAAAAATATAAGTATCTTATTTTTAAAATTTTCTTTTCAGTTTTAAAATTAATGAATAAAATGAAGAAAAAAGTTATATATACCACTCTATATCCTTCCTTTCTCACTTTCTTTCATACATTCAAAAATTTATATGCTCAGATTTTTCAAAGCTGAGAAGAAAAGCTAAAAAAGTTAAATAAAAATCAAACAACAATTAAAATCAAAGCAAAAAAACCAAAGCTCCAGATTTTCATAAATCAGAGCATTTTCAACCTAAAGCATCTCAAAAAGCCTGAAGCAAACAAAAGCAAGTTTAAATAAAAATATTTAAAAGTTTTCAAACATAAAGCAAAGTGCAAATTCAAAGAATCAAGCTTTAGTTTCATCATCAACAAGCAGATCATCTCAAAAACAAATTTCTAATATTCAAGTTTTCAAAAAGCCTTCTCTGTTCTCTGTTCCCGGTGAGCGAAAATGATTTTTCAAACCTTGATATGTTTATATCTTGATGGATGTGATGAATGATTGAAGTAATGTTTTTTACATGGATTAATTAAGATGTTAGCATGTATATAAATATGTATTGATCTGTGCATGCCTGTGTATATATATAAATATGACTCTATTATGTTCACAGACTAAAAAATCAACTTGAAAAAAATCATATCTTCCCATATAATTAATTTTAGGCTTTGATTTCTAAATAAAAGATGATGGTAGGAGTGTAAATTTAATTTTAAAAATGTTTCAAGTGTTCAAGTTCAATATTCATTTCAAAAATGATAATTAACAGTGATGATCATATATATGTAAGAAATTAAATGTCTGGGAATCATGTTCTTATTTTACAATCTGATTCGTATTTCAAAATAATGATTTTTAAGATTGTATATGATGAGATATTGCGAGTTGATTGGAAATCGAATTTCATTCGATTTCTGGGCGATCGACGATGGAGGTGTGTCGTGCTTGGAGCTGGGAGTAGCTGACGTGATGGAGATCAAAGGAAAATTAGTGGTTGGGTTTTTAGATCATCGGAGTGACGTAACGACGTTGATTTAGTGTTTAAGGACCGGGTTTTGTTGACTTGGGTTTCTAGGCGATTTCATCATCGTCGAGGTACCGGAATCGATCGGACCAAGGGAAAAAGCAGCGTGGGACAGTGGCGTAGCTTTGATCGTGATGGCGAGGTTGTTGGTGGCGAAGTCATTGACGCGAGGAGGTTTTTGGGTGATGGGTTCGTTCCAGGTTGGGTTTGCTCAAGCTCGATGTTGATTTCACGATCAATTCGAAGTTGTGGGTGGTCGTAGCATTTATGTGGATTGCCATCAACTTATTGACGATCAGAACCTCAATCGGAGCGGTGCCGATCGATTGTGCACATGTATGTGTGCATCTGGGTGTCAGGATTGTTTTGTTGGAGAAGAAAACGTTGGACTCGGGATTGTGCTCGGGAAATTTAGGTTGTTGGCTCGAGTTTTACACTAGTGTGTTCGCGTGAATATTTTAGGTTACAACAGCTTAAAAAAAATTAAAACATAACAAAGAAAAAGAAAAAGAAAAGGGGACTCGGGGTTTTACTGGGGGAAACTGGGAATCGACTTGGGTTGGAACCCAAGGTTGTCTCGGGTCAGAGATTTTAAATGTTTAAATAAATCAATTTTTAAAATTTAAAATAAAACAGGTTTTAAACTACATTTCTTTTATACTAAATGTTTATTCAAATTTTTGAATGGATTAAAAACAATTTGTATAATTTATTTCTTGAATAATTAAGTTAATACTTAAGTTAATACTTAAGTTTATTTAAATAAACTTAATAATGCGATTAAGTAGTTAATTGGGGAGATGTAGTGTTTTAAATTTTTAACTAACTTAAGGATCTTAAGTTAATTCATATATTAAAAATAAATTTATTATCAAAGGTTTATTAAATAAGGTTTAAATGATAATTAATTCCAAGGTTTATTCAATAGAGATAAAATGTTGTTAAAAGTTAATTGATATGGTTTCGAAATAATTATCTACTAAGTTAATAATAAATTAATCCATAGGTATTTTCAAATGGAATTTAATGATGATTGGATTAAGTAGATTACTAAGTATAAATTAAATTAATTTAGGGTCACAAATGATTTTATATGTTAAGAATAAATTAATTTCAAGCATTTCATCTAAAAGAGATTTAAATGATACTCAATTAAGATAAATAATTTATCTTAAATTAATTAGGGTCCTTAATTTATTAATTAAGCAGGATTCAGAGGTAATTTCTGTTAGGAACTGAATTGATGATGTTTTGATGACAACAACCTTATGTAGTTATTATACTTTACTTTATAAAATATATACTAACATTTCCATATATATATATGTATGTATGTATGTATGTATGTATGTATGTATGTATGTATGTATGTATGTATGTATGTATGTATGTATGTATATAGGAAGTATATGCAGGTATCATCAAAGACTGATCAGTATAAAGACTCAAGCATCAAGATGAAGATTAGAGATTCAAGATTCAAGACTCTAGAGAATCAAGATTTCAAGATCTCAAGATAAGTGTCTAGTATTTTGTTAAAACTTCATAATAGCACTCTCATCTTTCTTTCAATTTTCTTTTGGGATGGAACCCAATTTCTATCGAAACCAGTGGCTTACAAACCCATGACAAGTAGCTTACAAACCAACGACAAGTGGCTTACAAACCCACGAAAATCAAAATAATTTAGACTACTTCGTACAAGTTCTCGAGTCCTATGGAGGAGCTCTGTAGGAAGGTTCTTGCAATTTCAGTTTGAATAGATTTTTCCAAATGTTTTTAAATCTGTTTTCAAAATGTTTTAGCTTTCAAAATCATGTTTTCAAAAATATTTTCAAACTTTGTTTTAGCCTTGTAATATTCCTCTATTCTGATTTTAAAAACTTCTATTTTTAAAACATTAAAACTTATTCTGATTTTTAATATTACTTATATAATTGACGGTCTATATCAATTATATATATATATATATATTTAAAATAATGTTTTATATTCGTTCTCTATCTCAAAATATTGTTTAAACACTTTACTTTGCTTCAGAGAAGTTTCAACTTGTTTTAAATTCAATTGTCTTTACAAAACAACATCTCTATAATTTTAAGGGATGTCGACATAAGGGGATACCCCATGTCTACATGGTGACAGTTGGATTCAAAATTCAATTTTCAAAAGAAGTGTCCATTCGTTCGAAAACCTTTCGCCAATGGTTATGACTGTTGTGCATTTATATAAAGGCTTCCAAAACGAATTTTTTTAAACAACTACTTTCTTATTTTCTTCACTCTTTCTTCTCCACCATTCCATATCCATAAAACTTCATATTTTCAAGATCGTGCCATCATTCTGCCAAATTCTCAATAGGAAATCATTTAGATACTCTCTCTATTTGATTCTCCATCATTCTACTAAAGATCAAAGTGCTATTCAGAGTTATAGGATTAATTTGTATTCAAAAAGTCCATAGAGTCTATCCATTCAAAAGGATTGTTATTAAGAAGTATTAGGGTGATCTTGTGTCCCGTAAATCAAGAGAGTTTACCCCAGACTCGGAGATAGGAGGGTTCCTCAAGGCCTTAGAAATTGAGGGTTGTAATTTGGATATTGGCTTATAAAAATATGTACAAGAATATTGGCTTGGTACAGGACTGGATGTAGGAGGATTCCGAACCAGTATAAAATCCGGTGTGTTCTTTCCATTTACTTGCTTTACTCTACTATTTGCATTTGTTATATGTTCAGTGATCATTCTGTGTTAGCTGTTTAGATTTATGTTGAAAGTTTTAATTTAGTCATATAGTTCATATATTCTTTAAAACACTATTCACCCCCCCTCTAGTGTTATTTCTGCCTTAAGATCCTTAATCCGCATCCCTAACAATTGGTATCGGAGCATTGGTTTTCATTGTTTTCATAATCTCAAACTTGAAAAATATAAAAATGGCATTTTCCAAAAATTGTGTTAAAACTGTTTTGTATCTATGCATTTCATCAAAGTATGATAAGTCTGCATATAGTTATTTTGAAAAATCAAGTTATCTACCGAATTGGTGTGTTATGCAGGGAAAGACATGTTATATGGCTTTTGACGAATCAACACCCAATAGACAAACTGCGCAAATTGAGAAAGATAAATGGATACTTGATAGTGGCTGTTTGAGGCACATGACTGGAAATTCCGAGATACTCAAGGACATTACTTATCAAGATGGTGGATTAGTCAATTTTGGTGACAACTCTAAAGGATATGTGGTTGGCGTCGGCAATGTCGGTAACTCTAAAACTTTACTTATTTCTGATGTTTTATGTAATATCCCGGAATTTTTAACAATATCAATTTAATAATCTGTAGTTAAAATTAAATTGATATTGATATTCTGTTAATAATTATTCAGATAAATTTAATAATCTTCTTCAATAATTATTTAAATTGGTTATTTTATCTTTTAAATGATAATAAATTGATTTCTATTTACAATAGAAATATTTGGTTTATATTTTAAATAGATTGGTATTGTTTTAATTTTTAATAAGTAAAGCATATTTTCTAGATTAATATTTGTAGTAATTTAGAAATTTGTTTTAGTTAATATTTAGATTTTCAAAGTTAAATAAAAGATTTTGGTTTAAATTTAATATTGAACCATGTTTTAAAATTCTAATATAATATATAAATTATAAATTGGAAAATTTGATTTTAAATTAGCATTGAGTTTCTAAAACTATTTCATAAATAAATATATGATTTTAAAATTGATAAGAAATATATTAAATGTTTAAATTAAATTAGATTGAGTTTTAAATGTAGAATAAATTTAACAAAATGATTTCATAACTTAATAAAATGGATTATTTATTTAAAAAAAATATAATCTCTTGTAAAATGATTTTAATTTAATAATAAGAGAGTTATAAAAATAATATTAATATTGTAATGACTTTTTAAATAAGTTTTGAATAAGATTTGTAATTTTTATTTCAAATTGAATTTATATTTATAACTTAATTTGAAATTGTTTGGTTTTGAATTTAGTTTGAATTTAAATTCAAAAGTATAAAATCTTAAATTGTTTTAATTTTTATTTGTGTAAGTTTTGTAAACATGGTTTGTTTTCATTTATAAATTCATACACATATCTAATATAAACTAACAAATTTAATCTAAAGCTAACACACTTTACATTTGTAAATTTAAAAACAAATCATCTTTAAAAGAAAAACATGTGTTGCATTCATAAGCATTGGTTTAAACAAGTGTTCAAATTTCACATTAATAGTTTGACAAGTGTTAAAATTTAGTTTTAATTTTTCTTTTCTTTTAGTAAATCTGAAAATACATTAGTTAGGCCTGCATATTAAAATTTTACATCTGCATACATAAATCTGCATTTTCTTAAAATTCAGAAAAATCTGCATATACAAATTCATCAAAAATCAATCTCATCTTCATATTCATTATAAAGATCTGCATACCTCAAATTCAAGAAAATCTGCATATTCCTCTTCTTCAACAATCAAACCCATCTTCCTTAAACTCAAACATTAATCTGCACTGCCCAAAAATCAAAGAAGAGCCTGCATATTTTATGCATTCTGTTAAACTGGGAATCATAGCATGCATTTGGGAAATTGGCAATAGCATCTTCTTTCTGCATGCAAGCAATTAGAGTTTGGATCATGAGCTTTCAAATTTCAACTCAGATTTTAAATAAAAAGGGTCAAGCCTGCATATCTTATTTCTGCAAATTCAAATGATCAACAGGCTCTGCATTTAATAAGTGAGTAACATTTAAATTTTTAAAATGTAATTAGGTTGCTTGAGTTAAATTATGTTTGTGTGTTGATTGTGATTGTGCATGCATGTTTGATTATGTTCTGCAGAGTATATCTAGATCATCATCCTATTTAAAAGAATTTCTACAATTGATCTGATTTAAGATAGTAACTGGGTTCTAGAATAATCAAAAGAAGTTTGCTTATCATAGATTAGAATTCAAATTTATAAAGTAATGTGTTTTTATTTTTTTAGTTAAGATTTAAATTTTTAGGTGAGTTAATACAGGGTGTTATCTCTGTAAACATATGCAATCCCATTATATGTTGATCTTGATCAAAATCAATCCTATTAGTATTTAAATCCAGATTCATAAGCTTAATACATTGACAAAAACTTGATTTTTAAATCAAGTATTAATATTTTTAAGTGTATTTTTCATTTACAGTTTGGTCTGGAACAAAAATATGAATTTGTGCAAATTCTTACAACCTGTGATTTGTGGAAACTCAAATTTATTTTGAGTTATAAAGTAAGGATCATAGATCCTTGGGAAAAATCAGAGAAGTGGATATTTATTTCTAGATTGATTGCAGTTTTGATTTTTCTGAATTGAACCCTAGTTTTATTTGGTGTAAAGAATTGGTCATTTCGATTCATATAATTGGAGTAAAAAACCTGGAAAGTGTTTACAGGTTTGGAGTTTGAGGAGCTTAATTCTTGAATGCTTGTTCTTTTGTTCGAGCTGAGGATTTATGTGGGTATTGTTGGGTTGCTGGAAGTGTTGGATCATCAAAGACGATCGCCAGAGGTGGTGGTCGCCGTGCATATGCATGGCGACATGTTTTCTGGTAAACTGTATGGGTTTGGATATTGCAGGGGAGATGTGAAGTTTTACTCGAAGTGGATGAGAGTATGACTCGAAGTGGGCATGTGTTTGACTCGAAGTAGGATATGGGTTTCCTCGGGTCACTGCAGTGTTCAAGTTTCAGAAAACCTGTTTCTTTTTTCTTTCTTTTTTAAATCTGAGTTTTCTTTTTAGAACTTTTAAAATCTGTAGTTTTAGGTTTTAAAGCAAGGTTTAGGTTTAAAATTTAATTCAAGTTTGAATTTCTAATTTGAATTTAAATCCTAGTTTTTAAAATAAAATAAAAGTTTCAAAATTTATCTTAATTAACTATTTCATTTTGGTAAATAGTTTAAAACGTTAAATATTAAGGTTTTTAAAATGTGAGTAAGATTTACAGATTAATTTTAAATCTGGAAATTCTAAGTTTAAAAATGAAGTTCAGTTTAAATTTAAAAGAAGATTTAAATTGAAATTTAAACTAAGAATGAGTTGAAATTTCTAAATTTTGAAATAAATTCAACTTCAAATTTTATGATTTCATTTTAAGACAAATTTTTGATTTGTCCTGAAATTTAAATAAGTTTTAAATTATTTAAAACTTTGTTGGGTTTTAAAATTATTCTATTTTAAACTTGAATTTAAGTTGGAATTTAAAGGTAATTTCTTAAGTACTTTGTTTTAAATCAAATTGTTTTAAACATAATTAAGTTATGTTTCATCTTGAAAATTTAATTAAGATAAATATTTCAGAATTTAATTTAATTAATAAGGTAATTAAGATTAATGAATTAATAAATTCATTAATTAAATTTGGAATTAATAATTGATTAATGATTAATCAATTTAAATTTAAGATCATTAACTAAGTTATTAATTAATGATAAATGAATATTAATTATGTAATTAAGTTTTTTATTAAGGTTAATTAATTTAATAATTAACTTTAATTAATGAATGATTAAAGATAATTTAAATTGTAATTAATTTAAGTTAATTACTTTATAAGAATAATTAAAGAATGGTTAATAAAGGTCATTAATCAAGATTATTTAAATAATTAATTAATGTGATTAATTTATATAATTAATTAGATTAATTAATTTAATAATAATCAATTGTGAATTGTAGAGAATAATTACTTAATAAAGTAATTAGGGAATTAATTACTTAATGTAATTAATTTAAGTTAATAAGATTGTTTAATTTAATTAATTAAGTTTAATTAGTTTTGAACACTTGGGTTTTATAAATAATTACTTTATGAAATTAATGATTTGGAAATTACTTAGTTAAGTAATTGTTTAATAATTACATGATTGTAATTAAATGGAGATGTTTAAGTATGAGGTAATTTGGGTTAAGTATTTAATAATTAATCAAGGGATTAATTAAATAATAAATTAAAGGATAATTAATTTGTTTAATAAAGTAATTAAGTTAGTTAATTACTAAATGTAATTAATCTAAGATGATTAATAATTATAAGTTAATTACTTAAGGTAATTAATAATTAAAGATCATTAATTATTTTAATTAATGAAGTAATTAAAGTTGATTAATTATGAGTAATTAATCAATGATAAGTAATTAAAGGTGATTAATTAATGTAATTAATTAAGGATTAGGGTAATTAATTATGATTAATTGATTTATTGAAGTAATTAAGGGTTAATTACTGTTTGGTTGTGAATAATTAATTTGTGAAATTAATTGAGGATAATTTCATGAATGTAATTAAGGATAATTAACCATGGGTGATTAATTAAGGTGATTAATAATGGATTAATTAATTGATTGTAATTAATTAAATGATTAAGTAAGCAAGGTTTATATTGATGAAGTAATTAATTTAATTTATTTTAAATTAATTAAAGATGGGGTAATTAATTTAATTCATTTTAAATTAATTAGAGATAGAGATGGTTAATTTAATTCATTTTAAATTAATTATATTATGATGAGTAAATATTTGCTTATGTATGAATGGGTGAACTTGATTGACTTGGATGTTTTGAAATCTCAGTAATGAGATATATAATATTTTGTGGTATGGATGTTTGATTGTATTGTGATGATAACATAGGTTGTCTATTGTGATATATGGAATATCTATTTGATATTGATGATGTGGATTACCTGTTATTTATGAGTTATCTATCTGTGTGTACATAGATACTGTAATTGAAATGTTTTAAACCTTTAAAACAACTTGGACCTAAAAGACACGCTTTGGATTTCGATGAGACCGGGATCGGGTTTCCATATTTGGATATCCGAAAACCACATCGATTCCAAATAACGTTAGATCATGAATTCAGAGTGGAGCTTTGTGAAGACTCGAGGTGTAAGGACTAAGAGTCAGTATAACTCTGTGGGTGATTCCGTAATGAGTTGACGGAATTAGTTCCTATAGATTCGAGATAGTGAATTAGAGTGCAAGGGTTATTGTCGTTAACTCTGAGGGTGATTCCAAAATGAGTGTAATGAGATAATGCCTTCGGTTTCGTTCGAACCCGGAACGAACTTGTATGGATTGAATGCTTTCATAACATCGTCAGGTGGATGATGAGCATTCTAAGTGATGTGTCCTATAAAGGTAATCGTAGCCTCAAGCCTCATCAACCGGGAATGGCTAAAACAGGGGAGGTGCAGCAAGGCTTCGTGGGTCGCACCCACCGGAGAGCAAGATTTACCTCTGTCTAGAAGTCCCTTTATATTCGGCTGTGTGGGTGGTTGCTAGCTACAACCACGGGGTTGTCTTGTTTGGAACTATTCAGTAAGGAATGGGTCCGGCTTCGTGTTGCAGGGGGTTGGGAGTGATCCTCGGTACGTTGATCTAGGCCACGTACTGTGACGGGCGGTACCCCAGTAGCCCTGCCATTGTATGGAATCCAAAATCCAATAAGTGCCAACGGTTTTGATTGTATTACCCACTTTTGTGGCTAGTAGCTGGAATTTAATCATGTAACAATTTCTGCTATTTTTTATTTATTTGAAAACCCTAGACACTATTATAATATCATCGGATTTCCTATCAAATGTTTTGGTTAGCGTAAGGTAGAAACTTTTCCATGTTTATGTGTGGGAAGTCTTACGTGATACCTTTCTTTTCAAAAGGTTTTTGAAAGTTAAGCAACTTTAACCTGTTACTCACACCAGACCCATGTCTGACCCAGAGTTTATTTTTGTTTTTCATAAACTCTTAGGTACTCAAATTTTTACAAATAGCCAAGGGAATTCAGGTTAGGATTCAGGTTAGCTTTGACGAATTGTGGAGGAGCAATGGAGCAGGAGGCTTCTGCGTGTAGATATATATAGTATTCCGCTGTGTGTTCTCTGAGTTGTTGTATTGAGTTGTAACTAGACAGGTGTTTATAACTGTCTAGTATGTGTTGTATATCTGTATACTCTGATAGTGTTTGTAAACAATAAAAATATTTTATGTTATTAATATAATTTATTCGTTCCGTTGTTTAGATTCTGATGTTGTTTATTTCTTCTTCTCTATCTTTTCTATCCCTTTCTTTCTTAAAGATGATGCGATTTTCTGGTGGTAGAAAGTCGGGTCGTCGCAGCTGGTATCAGAGCATTAGGTTGAGTGAATACCTAGGCTCTGTAGTGGTGTCTTTCTTGAGAGAGCGTATTTGTAATTTTTAATATATATATATATATATATATATATATATATATATATATATATATATATATATATATATTTCTACCTATATGTTGGGTTACCTGTTCAGGTTTTTCCAATATAAGTTATGAAGGTAGATGGGGTAGTAGTGTGTGTAACATGACTACCATTGGTTGGAGTTTGAATGTTTTGAGGTTGGAGGTATCTGTCGAGACTGTAGACCTAATACCGTCTCGAGTGAGTTTTGTAGTGATGAAGGACTTCTTTGATCTCTGAAGGAAACCTGTTAAGGTTCGGAGTTCATTTCTGAAGTTGGATGAGGAGAGTTTGGATCTGTTGGTTGGGCAGAAGCAAGTGATGGTATTTTGATACCTCAAGAAGTAGTAGCTGCGTGATGAGATGCAGTGACTATGGATGTTCGTGAAGATGTTTCTTTGGAACAAGTTTAAGGAGGTAAGTCTGCTTCAGTGTTGTGGCTGTGTTCAGCTGGTGTTTCTGTTTGCTTTGAGGCTTGAGTTTCTCGGAGAGCTTTGTTTTGGAATTCTTTAGCATCTGTGGCAGCAGTGCAGTTTGGAATGTTCTCGGTGTTGGCAAGAGATCTTCTGGCTTAGCATTTTTTCCTGGAATGGAGTTCAGAAGCAGTTTAGTGGACCCGTTTCATCGATGGGTTGACTGGTTAAGTTTAAGCTGTTCTATTTGGTTAAGGGAGAACAATTTTCCTTGGATTTGGTTTAGTGGATCGCAAAAGTGACTTGCGATTGTTTGAGTGTTCTCTTTGGTTATCTAAGTTTTTCTGGATGTCTTCAGGAAGTCAAAGTTTTGTTCGCATCTGGAGTTTGAGCTTTCTTATCATCTGGAATTCCAGGAGTGGTACCGATGGCTCGCCTCGTAGGAGAATGGTTCCAAGAGTTTGAGTTGGTGTAGCAGCTCAGAGTTTTGGAGAAACTTCTGAATTTTCTTATGGATTTGTTGAACCATATCTCTAGGGTATGTTGTTGAGTTGTGCTTATGTTCTTCTTCAGCATTCTCTTCTACTTTGAATCAGAGTTGAGCAGCGGAAGCAGTTTGGAAGTGTATCTGCTTCTCTTTTCCCGGACAGGAGAAGTGAGTTGTTGTCTTCTGATGTTGAGAAGTTGAGTTTGAGTTCTTGATCATGGTTGATCTTGAAGAGATCATTTTGTTGAAGTTGTTGTTCTAGTTGTTTCTAGAAGCATCAGCAAAGGTTGAGCTGAGCTGTAATGTTGTGGACAGCCCAGGATTGTCCGAAGAGTTTTGTGGATAAGAGTCGGAGCGATTTGGACTCTGAAGTCGGAGATTTAATTTTTGGATAAATTTTCTCCGATAAAAAGTGAGCTATAAGATTTGGGAAAGTCTAAGAAGTTAGCTCTGAAGTGTTTTGGATCTTTTCTGTATCTAGGAGGATAAGTGATTGATCTATAGGATTGAATTGCCAGTTTGGATAACTGGGATTCGATGAGTTTCACGTATCTCTGAGGGAGTACGTGTATGATCTATCTCTTATTGTGGAACCAGCAGTTCTGGAGTTTTGGTTGTTGAGTCAGACTCGTTTGTAGTCTGATATCTTGTCTAATGTTATAGATATAGTTGTATAGGAGCTTTTATAGCTTCATAGTATAGTTTGTTTGGATTCTCTAGAGCGAGTATCCCGGTACACACACACACACATATATATATATATATATATACCTGGGGAAACTCGATCAAAATCATCCAGAATTTTATCTGGATAATTAGATTTGTTTGATTGGTTGAATTGGTTGTTTGATTGTTAGCATATGTTTGATATATGCTTGTGTATTTAAATTAAAATTTAATAAGATTATTAAATTACCTTTGTTTTAAATTTCGAGGACGAAAGTCTTTTAAGGGGGAAGGATTGTAATATCCCGGAATTTTTAACAATATCAATTTAATAATCTGTAGTTAAAATTAAATTGATATTGATATTCTGTTACTAATTATTCAGATAAATTTAATAATCTTCTTCAATAATTATTTAAATTGGTTATTTTATTTTTTAAATGATAATAAATTTATTTCTATTTACAATATAAATATTTGGTTTATATTTTAAATAGATTGGTATTGTTTTAATTTTTAATAAGTAAAGCATATTTTCTAGATTAATATTTGTAGTAATTTAGAAATTTGTTTTAGTTAATATTTAGATTTTTCAAAGTTAAATAAATGATTATGGTTCAATTTTAATATTGAACCATGTTTTAAAATTCTAATATAATATATACATTATAAATTGGAAAATTTGATTTTAAATTAGCATTGAGGTTCTAAAACTATTTCATAAATAAATATATAATTTTAAAATTGATAAGAAATATATTAAATGTTTAAATTAAATTAGATTGAGTTTTAAATTTAGAATAAATTTAACAAAATGATTTCATGACTTAATAAAATGGATTATTTATTTTTTAAAAAATATAATCTCTTGTAAAATGATTTTAATTTAATAATAAGAGAGTTATAAAAATAATATTGATATTGTAATGACTTTTTAAATAAGTTTTGAATAAGATTTGTAATTTTTATTTCAAATTGAATTTATATTTATAACTTAATTTGGAATTGTTTGGTTTTGAATTTAGTTTGAATTTAAATTCAAAAGTATAAGATCTTAAAAAAATTTAATTTTTATTTGTGTAAGTTTTGTAAACATGGTTTGTTTTCATTTATAAATTCATACAAATATCTAATATAAACTAACAAATTTAATCTAAAGCTAACACACTTTACATTTGTAAATTTAAAAACAAATTATCTTTAAAAGAAAAACATGTGTTGCATTCATAAGCATTGGTTTAAACAAGTGTTCAAATTTCACATTAATAGTTTGACAAGTGTTAAAATTTAGTTTTAATTTTTCTTTTCCTTTAGTAAATCTGAAAATACATTAGTTAGGCCTGCATATTCAAATTTTACATCTGCATACATAAATCTGCATTTTCTTAAAATTCAGAAAAATCTGCATATACAAATTCATCAAAAATCAATCTCATCTTCATATTCATTATAAAGATCCGCATACCTCAAATTCAAGAAAATCTGCATATTCCTCTTCTTCAACAATCAAACCCATCTTCCGTAAACTCAAACATTAATCTGCACTGCCCAAAAATCAAAGAAGAGACTGCATATTTTCTGCATTCTGTTAAACTGGGAATCATAGCATGCATTTGGGAAATTGGCAATAGCATCTTCTTTCTGCATGCAAGCAATTAGAGTTTGGATCATGAGCTTTCAAATTTCAACTCAGATTTTAAACAAAAAGGGTCAAGCCTGCATATCTTATTTCTGCAAATTCAATTGATCAACAGGCTCTGCATTTAATAAGTGAGTAACATTTAAATTTTTAAACTGTAATTAGGTTGCTTGAGTTAAATTATGTTTGTGTGTTGATTGTGATTGTGCGTGCATGTTTGATTATGTTCTGCAGAGTATATCCAGATCATCATCCTATTTTAAACAATTTCTACAATTGATCTGATTTAAGATAGTAACTGGGTTCTAGAATAATCAAAAGAAGTTTGCTTATCATAGATTAGAATTCAAATTTATAAAGTAATGTGTTTTTATTTTTTTAGTTAAGATTTAAATTTTTAGGTGAGTTCATACAGAGTGTTATCTCTGTAAACACATGCACTTGATCAAAATCAATCCTATTAATATTTAAATCCAGATTCGTAAACTTAATACATTGACAAAAACTTGATTTTTAAATCAAGTATTAATATTTTTAAGTGGATGTTTCTTTTACAGTTTGGTCTGGAACAAAAATATGAATTTGTGCAAATTCTTACAATCTGTGATTTGTGGAAACTCAAATTTCTTTTGAGTTATTAAGTAAGGATCATAGATCCTTGGGAAAAATCAGAGAAGTGGATATTTATTTCTAGATTGATTGCAGTTTTGATTTTTCCGAATTGAACCCTAGTTTTATTTGGTGTAAAGAATTGGTCATTTCGATTCATATAATGGATCGAGTGTACTGATTTTTGGGGATTGTATAGTGGAAGAGTGAAGGATTTCGTGGCCAAAAGGGTCGGGTGTCAGATGGTTGCGATGGTGAACTGTCGCCGTTGACAGGTTGGAGTAAAAAACCTGGAAAATGTTTACAGGTTTGGAGTTTGAGGAGCTTAATTCTTGAATACTTGTTCTTTTGTTCGAGCTGAGGATTTATGTGGGTATTGTTGGGTTGCTGGAAGTGTTGGATCATCAAAGACGATCGCCAGAGGTGGTGGTCACCGTGCATATGCACGGCGACATGTTTTCTGGTAAACTATATGGGTTTGGATATTGCAGGGGAGATGTGAAGTTTTACTCGAAGTGGATGAGAGGAAGACTCGAAGTGGGCATGTGTTTGACTCGAAGTAGGATATGGGTTTCCTCGGGTCACTGCAGTGTTCAGGTTTCAGAAAACCTGTTTCTTTTTTTTTAATCTGAGTTTTCTTTTTAGAACTTTTAAAATCTGTAGTTTTAGGTTTTAAAGCAAGGTTTAGGTTTAAAATTTAATTCAAGTTTGAATTTCTAATTTGAATTTAAATCCTAGTTTTTAAAATAAAATAAAAGTTTCAAAATTTATCTTAATTAACTATTTCATTTCGGTAAATAGTTTAAAACTTTAAATATTAAGGTTTTTAAAATGTGAGTAAGATTTACAGATTAATTTTAAATCTGGAAATTCTAAGTTTAAAAATGAAGTTCAGTCTAAATTTAAAAGAAGATTTAAATTGAAATTTAAACTAAGAATGAGTTGAAATTTCTAAATTTTGAAATAAATTCAACTTCAAATTTTATGATTTCATTTTAAGACAAACTTTTGATTTGTCCTGAAATTTAAATAAGTTTTAAATTATTTGAAACTTTGTTGGGTTTTAAAATTATTCTATTTTAAACTTGAATTTAAATTGGAATTTAAAGGTAATTTCTTAAGTACTTTGTTTTAAATCAAATTGTTTTAAACATAATTAAGTTATGTTTCATCTTGAAAATTTAATTAAGATAAATATTTCAGAATTTAATTTAATTAATAAGGTAATTAAGATTAATGAATTAATAAATTCATTAATTAAATTTGGAATTAATAATTGATTAATGATTAATCAATTTAAATTTAAGATCATTAACTAAGTTATTAATTAATGATAAATGAATATTAATTATGTAATTAAGTTTTTTATTAAGGTTGATTAATTTAATAATTAACTTTAATTAATGAATGATTAAAGATAATTTAAATTGTAATTAATTTAAGTTAATTACTTTATAAGAATAATTAAAGAATGGTTAATGAAGGTCATTAATCAAGATTATTTAAATAATTAATTAATGTGATTAATTTATATAATTAATTAGATTAATTAATTTAATAATAATCAATTGTGAATTGTAGAGAATAATTACTTAATAGAGTAATTAGGGAATTAATTACTTAATGTAATTAATTTAAGTTAATAAGATTGTATAATTTAATTAATTAAGTTTAATTAGTTTTAAACACTTGGGTTTTACAAATAATTACTTTATGAAATTAATGATTTGGAAATTACTTAGTTAAGTAATTATTTAATAATTACATGATTGTAATTAAATGGAGATGTTTAAGTATGAGGTAATTTGGGTAAATTATTTAATAATTAATCAAGGGATTAATTAAATAATAAATTAAAGGATAATTAATTTGTTTAATAAAGTAATTAAGTTAGTTAATTACTAAATGTAATTAATCTAAGATGATTAATAATTATAATTTAATTACTTAAGGTAATTAATAATTAAAGATCATTAATTATTTTAATTAAAGAAGTAATTAAAGTTGATTAATTATGAGTAATTAATCAATGATAAGTAATTAAAGTTGATTAATTATGAGTAATTAATCAATGATAAGTAATTAAAGGTGATTAATTAATGTAATTAATTAAGGATTAGGGTAATTAATTATGATTAATTGATTTATTGAAGTAATTAAGGGTTAATTACTGTTTGGTTGTGAATAATTAATTTGTGAAATTAATTGAGGATAATTTCATGAATGTAATTAAGGATAATTAACCATGGGTGATTAATTAAGGTGATTAATAATGGATTAATTAATTGATTGTAATTAATTAAATGATTAAGTAAGCAAGGTTTATATTGATGAAGTAATTAATTTAATTTATTTTAAATTAATTAAAGATGGGGTAATTAATTTAATTCATTTTAAATTAATTAGAGATAGAGATGGTTAATTTAATTCATTTTAAATTAATTATATTATGATGAGTAAATCTTTGCTTATGTATGAATGGGTGAACTTGATTGACTTGGATGTTTTGAAATCTCAGTAATGAGATATATAATATTGTGTGGTATGGATGTTTGATTGTATTGTGATGATAACATAGGTTGTCTATTGTGATATATGGAATATCTATTTGATATTGATGATGTGGATTACCTGTTATTTATGAGTTATCTATCTGTGTGTACATAGATACTGTAATTGAAATGTTTTAAACCTTTAAAAAAAACTTGGACCTAAAAGACACGCTTTGGATTTCGATGAGACCGGGATCGGGTTTCCATATTTGGATATCCGAAAACCACATTGATTCCAAATAACGTTATCAAAGTGGATCTTTGTGAAGACTCGAGGTGTAAGGACTAAGAGTCAGTATAACTCTGTGGGTGATTCCGTAATGAGTTGACGGAATTAGTTCTTATAGATTCGAGATGGTGAATTAGAGTGCAAGGGTTATTGTCGTTAACTCTGAGGGTGATTCCAAAATGAGTGTAACGAGATAATGCCTTCGGTTTCGTTCGAACCCGGAACGAACTTGTATGGATTGAATGCTTTCAGAACATCGTCAGGTGGATGATGAGCATTCTAAGTGATGTGTCCTATAAAGGTAATCGTAGCCTCAAGCCTCATCAACCGGGAATGGCTAAAACAGGGGAGGTGCAGCAAGGCTTCGTGGGTCGCACCCACTGGAGAGCAAGATTTACCTCTGTCTAGAAGTCCCTTTATATTCGGCTGTGTGGGTGGTTGCTAGCTACAACCACGGGGTTGTCTTGTTTGGAACTATTCAGTAATGAATGGGTCCGGCTTTATGTTGCAGGGGGTTGGGAGTGATCCTCGGTACGTTGATCTAGGCTACGTACTGTGACGGGCGGTACCCCAGTAGCCCTGCCATTGTATGGAATCCAAAATCCAATAAGTGCCAATGGTTTTGATTGTATTACCCACTTTTGTGGCTAGTAGCTGGAATTTAGTCATGTAACAATTTCGGCTATTTCTTATTTATTTGAAAACCCTAGACACTGTTATAATATCATCGGATTTTCTATCAAATGTTTTGGTTAGCGTAAGGTAGAAACTTTTCCATGTTTATGTGTAGGAAGTCTTACGTGATACCTTTCTTTTCAAAAGGTTTTTGAAAGTTAAGCAACTTTAACCTGTTAATCACACCAGACCCATGTCTGACCCGGAGTTTATTTTTGTTTTTCATAAACTCTTGGATACTCAAATTTTTACGAGTAGCCAAGGGAATTCAGGTTAGGATTCAGGTTAGCTTTGACGAATTGTGGAGGAGCAATGGAGCAGGAGGCTTCTGCGTGTAGATATATATAGTATTCCGCTGTGTGTTCTCTGAGTTGTTGTATTGAGTTGTAACTAGACAGGTGTTTATAACTGTCTAGTATGTGTTGTATATCTGTGTACTCTGATAGTGTTTGTAAACAATGAAAATATTTTATGTTATTAATATAATTTATTCGTTCCGCCGTTTAGATTCTGATGTTGTTTCTTTCTTCTTCTCTATCTTTTCTCTTTTCTATCCCTTTCTTTCTTAAAGATGATGCGATTTTCTGGTGGTAGAAAGTCGGGTCGTCGCATTTTATTAGTTAGGAACTTAAAACATAATCTACTTAGTATAAGTCAACTTTGCGATAAAGGTTTTAAAACTAAATTTGGAAAAGATAAATGTCACATTGAAGATGATAAATCTAATATAATTTTTGAAGTTATTAGGAAGAAAAATATTTATATCCTTAGTATGAATATTTCAAATGATAATCTATGTCTTTTGGCTAATACAAGTGACCCTTGGATTTGGCATAAAAGATTTGGCCATTTGAATTTCAAATTATTATCTAGGATATCAAAACTTGACTTAGTTAGAGGTCTACCGAAGTTAAACTTTAAAGTAGATAGTATTTGTGATGCTTGTCAATTAGGAAAACTTAAGAAAAGTTCATTTAAAGTAAAAGATGCTATTTCTACCTCTAGTCCTCTAGAATTACTTCATTTAGATTTATTTGGTCCATCTCAAGTTCAATCAATTAACCATAGTAAATATGTTTTTGTTATAGTAGATGATTATTCAAGATATACTTGGACAATCTTTTTAAAACATAAAAGTGATGCTTTTGAAATATTTAAAAACTTTTCTAAAAGAATTCAAAAACAACATTCTTTCAAAATTGAACTATTCGAAGTGATCACGGTGGTGAATTTGAAAATGAAAATTTTGAGAATTTATGTACTCAAAAGGGAATTACTCACAACTTTTCATTTCCAAGAACTCCACAACAAAACGGAGTAGTAGAACATAAGAATAGAACGATTCAAGAGTGTGCTCGTACAATGCTTTTTGATAGTAATTTACCTAAACATTTTTGGGCTGAAGCAGTTGCTACAGCTTGTTATATATTAAATAGAATTTTAATTAGACCATTAACAAATAAAACTCCATATGAATTACTTTATAATAAGAAACCTATAGTTGCTTATTTTAAAGACTTTGGGAGTAAATGTTTTATACTTAATACAAAAGATAATTTAGATAAATTTGAACCAAAAGCTGATAAAGGATTCTTTATTGGTTATTCTAATAGAAGCAAAGCATTTAGAGTTTTTAATTTAAAAACTAATACTATTGAAGAAACTATGCATGTATCTTTTGATGAAAATCTTAAAGATATTGTACAAATAGATGATGAAGAAGATTTTATAAATTTAAATCAATCTAATGAAACTATTAGTGAAATAAATCAACCTAATAAGAGATTTAAAATATCAAAAGATCATCCTATAGAAAATGTCTTAGGAAATATTGAATTTGTAGTAAGAACTATAAATCAATTAAGTAGTATGAGTAATGTTGCCTTTATATCAACAATTGAACCTAAAAATCTAAAGGAAGCATCGTCTGATGATTCATGGATTCTTGCTATGCAAGAAGAATTGAATCAATTTACCAGAAATGATGTATGGGAACTTGTTCCTAAACCTGAGGATAAAAGTATAATTGGAACTAAATGGGTTTATAAAAATAAAATGAATGAACTCGGTGAGGTCGTAAGAAATAAAGCTCGTTTAGTCGCGCAAGGTTATTGTCAAGAAGAAGGAATTGACTATGATGAAACCTTTGCCCCGTAGCAAGATTAGAAGCTATAAGAATTCTACTTGCTTTCGCTAATTATAATAATTTCAAATTATATCAAATGGATGTTAAAAGTGCTTTTCTAAATGGTTTTGTAAAAGAAGATATTTATGTTGAACAACCTCCACTTTTTGAAGATAATAAATTTCCAAACCATGTATACAAGTTAAAGAAAGCTCTATATGGTCTAAAGCAAGCTCCTAGAGCCTGGTATGAAAGACTAAGATCTTATTTACTTCAATCTGGTTTGGAAATTGGTAAAGTAGATACAACAATTTTTATTAAAAGAAATAATCAAGATATTCAACTGGTTCAAATATATGTAGATGATATAATCTTTGGATCAACTAATAACATAATGAATAAAGAATTTTCAGATATAATGACTAAAGAATTTGAAATGAGCCACATGGAAGAATTAAGTTTCTATTTAGGGCTTCAAATTAAACAACTAGAAAATGGAATCTTCATAAGTCAAGAAAAATACGCTAAAGACTTAATCAATAAATTTGGTTTAAGCACCTCTAGTGGAAAACCAACTCCAATGTCAACAAATGTAGGTTTAAGTAAAGAAGATAAATCAAAAGATATTGATCAAACTTTATATAGGGAAATGATTGGTTCGCTACTCTATATAACAGCGAGTCATCCTGATATTATGCATAGTGTTTGTCTCTGTGCAAGTTACCAATCACAACCTAAAGAAACTCACTTAAAAGCTGTTAAAAGAATTTTAAGGTATGCAAAATACACTTTAGATTATGGTTTATTTTATTCTAAAAATAATACTTTTGATTTAATATCATATTGTGATGCTGATTATGCTGGTTGTAAATCAGACCGAAAGAGTACAAGTGGAACTTGTCACTTTCTAGGACATTCACTGGTTTCCTGGTTCAGCAAGAAACAAAATACTGTTTCCTTGTCAACAACTGAAGCAGAGTATATATCTGCTGCCCTGGCCTGTTCACAAGTCATATATATGCAACAAACTTTAAAAGATTTTGGAATTAACATAAGTAAATCACCAATATATTGTGATAATACTAGTGCAATAAATCTATCTAAAAATCATACTCATCATGCTAGAACTAAACATATTGATATAAGACATCATTTTCTTAGAGATAATATAACTAAAGAAATAATAACTCTAGATTATATAAATACTGAAAAACAAATTGCTGATATATTAAATAAACCATTAACCGAACAGAATTTTACTAAATTTAGAAGAGAATTAGGTATTTTTTCAAAATCTGAAATATAAAATAATATAATAAATAACCAATAAAAATTCAAAATAAAAATTACACTTTTTTGAAGAACATGTCGACATGCCCCATCTCATGATGTCGACATACCCAACAAAAATTTGAAAATTGAATTTCCCTCCAAAGTTAGTTATTTGGTTATTTATCTATTTATTTCGTTTTCTCTCCTCTTTCTTCACTATATTCTCTGTAAATAACTTCTGAAACAATAAAATAATGGCCTCCTCTTCTACTAATGAACCCACTTCACCCACATCTCCTCATTCTGGTCCATTTCAACGAACTACGCACGCTCGAGTGATCAAATTGCAAGAGAAGATGAAAGATATCCTTCAATTGATGACTGAAATTCAAGTAAGTCAACTTAGGATGGCTAGAGAACAACAAAGGCAAGGGAATATTATTAGGAATGTACAAAAATTCCTCATGAATAACCGTACAAATCCTATTATTATTGAAGACTCTTCACAAGCCATGGAATCCGAGGAAGAAGAACCTATGGAAGAACCACAAGAAGACCAAGAGGAAGATCAACCTTTACCTCAACCCGAAGTCCCTATGAATACGGACGAGAGCGTTATTTTCGTTGATGAGATCCTTGTTGATACTAGTGGAAACATAATTGAACAACGTGGAAACATTTGTCTCCACTACACCAATTGTTCGATTCGTAAGTCTCCTATAGTTAAGGATCGCCATTAAAGCGTACTTTCATTTTATTCTTTGTTTTAAATTGTTTTGTTTGTTCGTGTTTATGTATGTTCTTATATATGTTGTAATAACTAAAATATGTTCACTTATACTCATTGTTTCATGCTTGTTCTATACATATTATTCGTTCATACTAATCATTCTTGAATTCTTAAGTAGTTAATAGTTTTTGTTGATGACAAAGGGGGAGAAAGTTATAAAAATATATGTGCTTGGTGTAAAGGGGAGTCATGGAATAAAGGGGAGTTGTAGTTTTAAGAAGAAGTCACGGAGTAAGGGGGAGTTATGGAGAGTTATGGTATGGTAAGAATATTTTATAAATAAAGGTTGTCATCATCAAAATGGGGGAGATTGTTAGGAACTGAGTTGATGATGTTTTGATGACAACAACCTTATATAGTTATTATACTTTACTTTATAAAATATATACTAACATTTCCATATAGATATATATATATATATATATATATATATATATATGTATATGTATGTATGTATGTATGTATGTATATAAGAAGTATATGCAGGTATCATCGAAGATTGATCAATATAAAGACTCAAGCATCAAGATGAAGATTAGAGATTCAAGATTCAAGACTCTAGAGAATCAAGATTTCAAGATCTCAAGATAAGTGTCTAGTATTTTGTTAAAACTTCATAATAGCACTCTCATCATTCTTCCAATTTTCTTTTGGGATGGAACCCAATTTCTATCGAAACCAGTGGCTTACAAACCCACGACAAGTAGCTTATAAACCTACGACAAGTGGCTTAATAACCCACGAAAATCAAAATCATTTAGACTACTTTGTACAAGTTCTCGAGTCCTATGGAGGAGCTCTGTAGGAAGGTTCTTGCAATTTCAGTTTGAATAGATTTTTCAAAATGTTTTTAAATCTGTTTTCAAAATGTTTTAGCTTTCAAAATCATGTTTTCAAAAATATTTTCAAACTTTGTTTTAGCCTTGAAATATTCCTCTATTCTGATTTTAAAAACTTCTATTTTTAAAACATCAAAACTTATTCTGATTTTAAATATTACTTATATAATTGATGGTCTATATCAATTTTATATATATATATATATATATATATTTAAAATAATGTTTTATATTCATTCTCTATCACAAAATATTGTTTAAACACTTTACTTTGCTTCAGAGAAGTTTCAACTTGTTTTAAATTCAATTGTCTTTACAAAACAACATCTCTATAATTTTAAGGGATGTCGACATAAGGGGATACCCCATGTCGACATGGTGACAGTTGGATTCAAAATTCAATTTTCAAAAGAAGTGTCCATTCGTTCGAAAACCTTTCGCCAATGGTTATGACTGTTGTGCATCTATATAAAGGCTTCCAAAACGAATTTTTTTAAACAACTACTTTCTTATTTTCTTTACTCTTTCTTCTCCACCATTCCATATCCATAAAACTTCATATTTTCAAGATCGTGCCATCATTCTGCCAAATTCTCAATAGGAAATCATTTAGATACTCTCTCTATTTGATTCTCCATCATTCTACTAAAGATCAAAGTGCTATTCAGAGTTATAGGATTAATTTTTATTCAAAAAGTCTATAGAGTCTATCCATTCAAAAGAATTGTTATTAAGAAGTATTAGGGTGATCTTGTGTCCCGTAAATCAAGAGAGTTTACCCCAGACTCGGAGATAGGAGGGTTCCTCAAGGCCTTAGAAATTGAGGGTTGTAATTTGGATATTGGCTTATAAAAATCTGTACAAGAATATTGCCTTGGTACAGGACTGGATGTAGGAGGATTCCGAACCAGTATAAAATCCGGTGTGTTCTTTCCTTTTACTTGCTTTACTTTACTATTTGCATTTGTTATATGTTCTGTGATCATTCTGTGTTAGAATTTTATTTAGATTTGTGTTGAAAGTTTTAATTTAGTCATATAGTTCATATATTCTTTAAAACACTATTCACCCCCCTCTAGTGTTACTTCTGCCTTAAGATCCTTAATCTGCATCCCTAACCATTTCTTTAGTTTATTGGTGATTAAATTTAATTAATTGGAAATTATGCAATTGATTAAAATAAATAGTTTATCCTAAAATTAATTAAGATCTTAAGGTAATTACATAAAGGATAATTAATTAAAGGTTAATTAATTAATGTGATTAACTAAGGGATAATTAATTACTTAAAAGATAATTACTTAATGCAAGTAATTAGAGGAAATAATTAAAGGTTAATTATTTAATATTTTAAGGTTAATTAATTGATTAATTAAAATTAATTTATGATAATTGACTAATGATTAAAGGTTAATTAAAAATAATTAAAGGTTAATTGGTTAATGATTAAAGGACAATTAATTAATGTAATTAATTAAGGGTTAATTAATTAATGTGGTTAATTTTAAGGTTAATTAATTTATGTGATTAATTATGGGATAATTAATTAAACAAAGGCTAATTAATTAATATTAATTATGTAACAGCCCGCAAATCCGTACTCCTTGAGTCAACACTATTCTACCTAAATCAACTCAAGTTGTACAGAAATACGAACCATTTGGGTTAAAGAAGAAGAGGTAGAAGAAGAGAAAACAAAATCAACATCAGAATCTAACCATCGCAGTGGAATAAAATATAATAGATTGTAAATAATCTTTACTCAAAATCAAATATATCTGTTTACATACATTACATCATCAGAGTACATCAGTCACAGCTCACATCGATGTCATACAAATGGATACACAACAACTCAACACAGCGGAAATATATATATATACAAGTACGAGAGTACGTATCGTCATCCAGCTCGCCTCCTGAGCTCCACAACATCAAAACCTGTATCCTAGAATACCCGGTCTGACCCGAGCATTATAGTTAAATAACACCCGAGTCAGTCTGGAATACCAGCGTGGGGAAATCACACCCAATTGATTATTAAAGTTTCAAAAATCCTTTGAAAACAAAAGCATCTCGTAAGACCACGCCACAAATAAACATGTCGGGTTTTTACCTTACGATAGCTAAAACAATTTTTATAGAAATCCTCTGATATTGTAATAGGGTCTATATACAAATACTTGTAAAATAGCCGAAATTGTTACATACATTAAATTCCAGCTACTAGCCACAAAAGTGGGTAATACAAACAAAACTCGTACAAGGCTCGTAGGGAGAATGGATTTCCAACAATGACTAGGCACTGGGGTACCACCTGTCACAGTACGGGGCCTAGATCACCATACGGAGGATTACTCCCTTCATCCCCTGCAACACAAGGCCAGAACCATTCCTTACTGAACAGTCCTGAACAAGATAAACCCCGTGGTTGGCGCGACCAACCACCCACTAAGCCGAAATAATAAAGGGACATCTAGACAGGGGAAATATCTTGTCCTGCTTGGGCATGACCCACCTAATGCTGCATATCCCCTGATTTTCAGTCATTCCCGGTTGATGAGGCTTGAGGCTAAGAGTTACCTTTAGAACGTTTCACTTAGAATGCCCATCTCCCACCTGACGATGTTTCGCAAGCATTCATCCATACAAGTCCGTCTCGGGTTCGAACGGAGAAGAAGGCACTATTCCTACTACATCCATTTTGGAAATATCCTCAGGATTAGTAGCGACTAGCCCTTGCACTTCACTGCTCCATCTTCGACTCCGTACACGTTTTTCGCACGAAACGTACAAACCAGATCGAAGTGGTTTTCGAGAAGTAAATCTCGATCCCGGTCTCGTCGAAACGATCAACGCATTTGTCCAATATTGATAGTCGGTGATTTAACTATCAATTAATATTCACAAACAACCATCAACCAATAAATAATTTCCTAATTATTTATCCATCTCAAAATATCTTTACAAGATATATTTACACTTTCAAATTCCTTTGAAATAGTTTCAAACCATCATTCTTTTCAGGATAAACTTTCCTAAATATTTTCTATCTCCACTGAAATCACCAAGCACAAAACTATATTTTTAAAATAATTTAAACACTTTATTGAAAAATACATTTATCGTTTAATTTAGAAAAATTACTTTAATACTTAATTTTAAATAATACTAAAAATAATTAAAACAAGGTTACCTTATAACTAAACATTGGATTTCTTCTTTAATCAAAATTCCAAATCATTCTTTAAATAATTACTGTTATAATAGATTAAAAGGAAATACTTTCTCTAGACTTTAAATATTAGAAATAATAAATTTTACAAACATACTTTTTAAAACAACTTCAAAATCATTTACCTTATATTTAAAAATTTACTTTGAAATGTACTAGGTTATCCAGGGAGAATTTCAAATCTCAATCACTTAAATCAATTTTCCACATTCCAATTTATTTTATTTGAAATAAATTCTTTTACTTATCAGTTCATTTCCAAAGTCAGTAGTTATGGACTTTATTATTATTATTATTATTATTATTATTATTATTATTATTTTATTTCTTCTTTACTCATTCAATAATCCAAATCTTAAATTCTAAATAAATGTTTGTTCTTTTTAATTAATAATACTGCATTTTAAAATTCATTAACTTTCTGTCTATTCAAATTTTCCTTTCCATTCTCAAGATTCATTTATTAGAATTTTAAGTCACTTTATTTCTTTTCCAAGTTATTCTTAAATTTATTCTATAATTATTTTACTTGCAATTTCACTTCTTTTATTTTCATTTTCAAAATCAAATTTATAATTTCGGTAATTCATTATACCTAATTATATCAACCAAGCCATAGCATTCAATACTTCCACATAATTCATTATAGAATATCAAACAATCAGAACAGAGAATATAAAATAATTTTAAAAAAAAGTTGAGGGGTCCAGTTGGATCCCTCCAACCGGTTTTCCCTGCATCCACAGATGTCAGCACAACATAATACACCAATTCTAAAATATCATACTATATCACATCAATCAATTCAACCATACAATCAATTATTAAATTTAATCATTTAAATTTAAATTTAAACTGAGTGAGATTAACTCGCCTTTGATTTTATTAGCATCCATTTCAATCCAGCTTGCCTCCTCGATTTTAACCTTGTATAAATATTTTGCAGTTTATTAATATTTGAATTAACCGATCAATTAATTCCTAATACTTTGGTTTTAATTATATTTTTTTTTAAATGAATATTTGAACTAATTGAAAAATCACTTACCATTAAATAACTTAATTAGCCAAGGCTTTAGATTTTTAGACTAATTTCTCTTTAATAGAATATTTAACTAAAAATTAACTTTCAAAACTGAATTGAATAAAATAACCTCTTGTAAAAATAATTAAATAAATTTTATTAAATAAAACTACCTTTATAATATGTATATAAACTGCATTTAAAATCTTTACTAAGATTAAATTTTTATGTTATTTTCTCCTTGCATATCGAATCTAAAACTGCATATCATTATATATTATTTATTTCATTTTTTCTCCACATTAACAATTTATATTTTCAAAAACTCACATACATGTACATTTAAACAGAAACCTTACTGTTATATTATTGTTTTTATATCTATACATGTAAGATTTGGATTTTAAAATCCATTATTATTTCTATGCATAAACACTTATTCCTTAAATCAAATTGAAAACATTACCTTAACCGAGTTGATCGACCCCTAACGGCGACTCGAACAGCTACCGACCCAAATAGTCGCGAGCATCACATGGTCGCTTCATCGAATACGCATCCCAAATCCACGCGGACACCCCAGCTTCAACTGCTCACACCCCCACCAACGAACGCCATAGCGTTGCTAGCCGTAACTCTACCAAAACCCTAAAACGAGAATCTCCCCTCCCCCGTTCGCGACTCATGCAAGAAAACATCATGCGCAAACGCTCCTCCCAATGACAATCCTAAAGCTGGCGAAAACCCAGAGCAACATGGCCATGATCGAACTAGGTCGGCCATTTTATTCGATTTGATTTGAACATACGCTAATTAGTTTGAGATGAGGCCGCTTCTTCCATTTTTTTTTTGTTTTTTCGATTCTCTGATTTAAAGATGGGGGCTTCGGCCTTAGCTTACAGAAGAAGGGAGACGCCATTTTATTAGATACGAGCTGATTTATTGTATTATATTTTTTTTAAGGGTTTCGTTTATAGGAGGAAAAGGAACGAGGTAACAGAAAGAAATAGGAAAGAAATCTTTTGTCTAATGGAAGATAGGGATGAGAGGAGAGGCGTACAAGAGAAGCTAAATTAATTAAATTAAATTTCATTAGCTTATAATCAATTAAATTTTCCGCGTTTATATATCGTACACTCACACACTAACTTCGATCAGTACGAAATTTGAAATCCGATAATAATTCAATATTACGGACCCAAGGGAACTGGTTTCATCGAATTCCAAGACTGTGCCTTGGAAGGCTATTTTGAAATTCAGTTTAAACGATTTAAATTTCAAAACTGAACAAACAACTTCCAAATTCAATTTTAACACTTTTATTGTCTTCACTATCATCAATATAAATTTTATAAGCCTTCAAATTATTTTTAATCGGCTTAAAATTACAGATTCAACATTTTATTCAGATTCAGGTTATTTAATTTAATAATTTAATTATCAAATAAATTGTGATATTCGTAATTCAAGTAAAAATTATTCTATTGAATATTCAAAATCAATTAAATATTCCGATTTTACATGCTCAAAATTCTGGGTCGTCACATTCCTCCCCCCTTAAAAGAATTTCGTCCCCGAAATTACTAGTTAGGAAGAATGATCCGTTACCCGTTTACTTTTCTCCGAGACGAAACGGTTTCTAACAATTCAACAACTTACCAACTATCTTTTTATAAAAGACCCATTATTATTCTTATTAACTATCCAAACCTTTCCCTAGATTGTAAACAATCCTATTTGCCCAACCATTCAAGTTTTAATCATAAAACCAATTTTGAATTATCAAAATTTTCTCAAAAATTTTCTAACTCCCTAAATTCCCGAAAAATTTCGCCAGTGTCTCCTTTGCGCGGCTAGCTCGGCACTACTACAAAATGGCTCTACGGCCTCCCAAATCCAAAAGAAAACAAAAAGCCAAGTGGCTCAATCCAAATCCAAATCCAATCAAATTTCATACCAAATTTAAATACATACCTTTTTGTCGGGCAATTCAAATTTTAACTTTTGATATCAAACCCAATTTTCTTTTTCCTTTATAATACCTGCATACCTGCTTAGCACCAATATCCAAACACAATATTCCAAAACAATTCATCGACTTTTCACAAAATGCCAATATCTATTTATCCAAATATAAACTTGGAATATATTTATATTATCAACTTCCAATTAATAACATAAGCATTTTATATGTTTCTTATATTTCTTTTCATCTTACCATCTTAGTTTATATCTAATTCTCTAATTCTATTCAAGTTGATTCCTCATTTACATATGAGTTCAATTCACCTTAAACTCTAAATTTTAAAACTTTATTTCCTATTAATAACTAATTCATATCATTACTTTAAGTTGGTTTCCGTTACTAATTTATTTTAGTTTCCAATTTGAATTTTTTGTTGTTAACAAAATTCTCCAAAAATTTCAAAAATTTCCTAACTCCCAAAATTTCTAAATTTTTTTGGCATAGTCCCCTTTGTACGGAGGAGCTTTTGCAATTTGACAAAAGAGATAAATATATATACATCGACCCACACGGTCGGAAAAACCAAAAACAGTTCATATTTCCTATTTTTATTACGTAGGCGTACCTTATTTAGCATTTTTAAGCATGCGGCTTATATTCTTAGCAATTAATGCAACCCGAATCTAGCCATACGGCTTCCATGTACCTGTACTTACTCAATTTAAACATGTAAGTACCATATATATGCAATTTAACAATATTACACTTAGTTGCAATAGTTAAAACATATGAATCCTAAAAGAAGCTCATTCCAAACATTTTTTTTTCCGTAAGCAATTTATATAGTTTCATGCTAATTCAACTGTTCCAATTAATTTATAACCATTTTCATTTGATTTGAATGGTTTTCAATCCATTCGTATACCACTTCATCAATTTGAATGGTTTAAAACTCAAATGCTTACATTTAATTCATTTCTAATCAAACCGAGCTCATTTTTAATCCAGTTGTTCTCCAACTCAATTTATTTTACTCATATCAATTCATGGCATTTATTTATTCTCGGTTCGTCCAACGACAATTTTATTACTATACAATTTGACAATATTTATGTGAATAATTAAGCACTTGAGTTTTATAATCAATTTAAATTGATTCCGGCTCAACTTACTCTTAATTCTATTCCATTTTTAAATTTATTCACAATCCATATATTCTCACTTTTATTACATTTCAGATTTGAATCCATTCACTTGCATTTCATTTTATTAACCAAACTAGTTCATTCAAACCATTAACAACTTAGGTGCATCCTTATTACTAATTAAATTTCCTTTTTATTTTAATCCATTCACGACCATTTATTTAGCCCGACACATTCCATTTAAATTTCATTTACATTTCATTACATGTTAGTTTATTCCAAACTATTTTATTTAGCTCAGAAACAATCCAAGCTATTTCATTCCATAACCATTTCTCAACTTATTTAAACCACACTTCATTTTAATTCTTATTTATTCTATCCATGTATTTATTCAACATAATTAGTTTATCCACATTCACTTAAACCATTCTAATAAACTCAAAACATTCTATTTTCCTTATTGTCTCAAGTTATTTCAATCCCTTAATAATTTAAATGGTTTACAATTATTTATTTAAGAATTTTCACTCCATTAAATATTATCGGCATCACAACGAACTTTATTTCAATTAAAATTTATTCTTACTTGATTTAAATCCAATCCACTATTATTAAACTTAATTTTAAGTTGAATGCAATTCAACTCATTTCCATTTTTATTTTTTAGCTTAAGTTTATTCACCCCAATTTTATACTTAAGCCCATTTTATTTTCCAGTAAATCTCCCCTTTTTTTCTATTCTTAAGCTCATTTCCTTTTTGCAAATAAATTTCTCTTTTCATTTCAATTTGATTCTATCTCAATCCAATCTCATTTCAAACTACAAATTTATTTGATTAGTTATTATAAAATTTAACTTTTCAGATTCAACTCATTTAATTGATCACATGACCATTCCCAATTTAATTCCGCTTATTTAGATTTTTATTCGCAATTCAAACCATCACTATTTTAATCTACTCTCATATTTATTCTATACATTTTCAATTATATTTATTTTGTTAACACTTCAAGTCTAATTTTAATTAATAACACAAGTTCTGATTCTATTATTCACCTTTAGTTTACCATCCAATTTATTAACTCACAATTCAGCTTCATTCTCAATTACTTTCACTTCATCAACAATTTGAATCAATTTTTATTTATAACTTGAGTTTATTTCCGACTTCATCACAAACTCACAATTCAATTTCATTAACTAATTTATTATCTAATTAATTCTTCCCTTATTTATAATCCAACACTTGAATTTTTAATCCCAAATATAAATCCATTTAACTTTCTTAGTTCAATTTAGTTTATAATTTAGGTTCTGATCTTCATTTTATTTTTCAATTCATCAAACAATATTAATTTTTGGGCTTTGCATTCCATTTCCAATTTTATAAGTAACAACTTATTTTTCATACAATTCCATTCATCATAAGCTTGAATATATTCTTCTTTTATAAGTTATTCTAGTTTATTTATTTCAATCCAATCCTTATCCAACTTATTTCCCATTTATTCAGGTAAGAATTTAATTTCATTAATTAATTCAATTGAATTCTCATCCCAACTCAATTTTACTTTAACTCGGATTTATTTAACTCAATTCGATTTCAACTCAATTCGAATACAACTGGATATTTTTTTGGCTTATTCAATTAATTTCAATCCAGTCAAATTTTTATTTTCAAATCCAAGTTAATTTCATTTTCAACTTTTCTCTTTAAATTTTAATTCCAACATTCAAAGCCATATTTCCTTCCTGATTTAAAACTCATCTCAATTTTATAAGCTTGCAATTTATCTCATCAGGACTTTTAAACTCCCGGCTTTTGGCTTCAAATCATTTTGAAATCTCCAATATCTCAAACCACATTTCTCAAAAATTTTGATCCAATCCTGGCTTTTATTTCCAACAAATTTCCTTTGAAATTTTCAAAAACATCTTGCTTTCCTAAACAAATCAATTTGGTAGCAATTCTTCACTTAGAAATTCGAAAATGAATACTGATGATGCGGCCGATCATCAGAATTATTTTCCAATAATCCAAGTGATTTCAATGCTATATTACTTCCAAAATCCATTTATAACAATTCCCTTTCAGAAATATCTCCAAAACAATGCTATCATTTATCTTCAAAACACTTCCAAATTTTTGGGATTTAAATTTCCAAATCTTGCTTAAATCAATTTTTTTTTTCTATAATTAATTTGCATAGCTTATGTTCATACAAATTCTCATTTGATTATATTTCAATTTATAATTTACATTTATAATTCACATTTATAAATTTCATTTCATAATTGAATTTATCTTCTCAATCTTTGATTATATTTACAATTTCTAGTTAAATTTCACTTAAAATGATAATACATTAATATTATCATTCCTAACATCCAAGCAACCATATATTAGCTAAATAGTTTACAAAACTTTTATTTATATCAAAATATATTTTGGGTAAAATTATTTCATTTACCCACATTTAAAACAATACCGTGTCAATTGTTCTATTCAAGTGTTTAGAAACCCCTTCGATACAGTTGCGCAGACTGTGTCGACGAAGGTTCATATGCCACTCAATAAATCAATCAACACAATATTAAAACAATTTATATCCACTAACAAATGCGCGCTTATATCTATTAGTACGCTCAAACTCATTTTAGAGTACTATAGACTCTATTTTAAATGAGTAATTCCCACCAGAGCCAAGGTTATCTCCAACCTAAGCTCTGATACCAACTGTAACAGCCCGCAAATCCATACCCCTTGAGTCAACACTATTCTACCTAAATCAACTCAAGTTGTACAGAAATACGAACCATTTGGGTTAAAGAAGAAGAGGTAGAAGAAGAGAAAACAAAATCAACATCAGAATCTAACCATCGCAGCGGAATAAAATATAATAGATAGTAAATAATCTTTACTCAAAATCAAATATATCTGTTTACATACATTACATCATCAGAGTACATCAGTCACAGCTCACATCGATGCCATACAAATGGATACACAACAACTCAACACAGCGGAAATATATATATATATACAAGTACGAGAGTACGTATCGTCATCCAGCTCGCCTCCTGAGCTCCACAACATCAAAACCTGTATCCTAGAATACCCGGTCTGACCCGAGCATTACAGTTAAATAATACACCCGAGTCAGTCTGGAATACCAGCGTGAGGAAATCACACCCAATTGATTATTAAAGTTTCAAAAATCCTTTGAAAACAAAAGCATCTCGTAAGACCATGCCACAAATAAACATGTCGGGTTTTTACCTTACGATAGCTAAAACAATTTTTATAGAAATCCTCTGATATTATAATAGGGTCTATATACAAACACTTATAAAATAGCCGAAATTGTTACATACATTAAATTCCAGCTACTAGCCACAAAAGTGGGTAATACAAACAAAACTCGTACAAGGCTCGTAGGGAGAATGGATTTCCAACAATGACTAGGCACTGGGGTACCACCTGTCACAGTACGGGGCCTAGATCACCGTACGGAGGATTACTCCCTTCATCCCCTGCAACACAAGGCCAGAACCATTCCTTACTGAACAGTCCCGAACAAGATAAACCCCGTGGTTGGCGCGACCAACCACCCACTAAGCCGAAATAATAAAGGGACATCTAGACAGGGGAAATATCTTGTCCTGCTTGGGCATGACCCACCTAATGCTGCATATCCCCTGATTTTCAGTCATTCCCGGTTGATGAGGCTTGAGGCTAAGCGTTACCTTTAGAACGTTTCACTTAGAATGCCTATCTCCCACCTGACGATGTTTCGCAAGCATTCATCCATACAAGTCCGTCCCGGGTTCGAACGGAACCGAAGGCACTATTCCTACTACATCCATTTTGGAAATATCCTCAGGATTAGTAGCGACTAGCCCTTGCACTTCACTGCTCCATCTTCGACTCCGTACACGTTTTTCGCACGAAACGTACAAGCCAGATCGAAGTGGTTTTCGAGAAATAAATTTCGATCCCGGTCTCTTCGAAACGATCAACGCATTTGTCCAATATTGATAGTCGGTGATTTAACTATCAATTAATATTCACAAACAACCATCAACCAATAAATAATTTCCCAATTATTTATCCATCTCAAAAAATCTTTACAAGATATATTTTCACTTTCAAATTCCTTTGAAATAGTTTCAAACCATCATTCTTTTCAGGATAAACTTTCCCACATATTTTCTATCTCCACTGAAATCAACAAGCACAAAACTAGATTTTTAAAATAATTTAAAACACTTTATTGGAAAATACATTTATCGTTTAATTTAGAAAAATTACTTTAATACTTAATTTTAAATAATACTAGAAATAACTAAAACAAGGTTACCTTATAACTAAACATTGGATTTCTTCTTTAATCAAAATTCCAAACCATTCTTTAAATAATTACTGTTATAATAGATTAAATGGAAATACTTGCTCTAGACTTTAAATATTAGAAATAATAAATTTTACAAACATACTTTTTAAAACAACTTCAAAATCTTTTACCTTATATTTAAAAATTTACTTTGAAATGTACTAGGTTATCCAGGGAGAATTTCAAATCTCAATCACTTAAATCAATTTTCCACATTCCAATTTATTTTATTTGAAATAAATTCTTTTACTTATCAGTTCATTTCCAAAGTCAGTAGTTATGGACTTTATTATTATTATTTTATTTCTTCTTTACTCTTTCAATAATCCAAATCTTAAATTCTAAATAAATGTTTGTTCTTTTTAATTAATAATACTGCATTTTAAAATTCATTAACTTTCTGTCTATTCAAATTTTCCTTTCCATTCTCAAGATTCATTTATTAGAATTTTAAGTCACTTTATTTCTTTTCCAAGTTATTCTTAAATTTATTCTATAATTATTTTACTTGCAGTTTCACTTCTTTTATTTTCATTTTCAAAATCAAATTTATAATTTCGATAATCCATTATACCTAATTATATCAACCAAGCCATAGCATTAAATACTTCGACATAATTCATTATAGAATATCAAACAATCAGAACAGAGAATATAAAATAATTTTAAAAAAAAGTTGAGAGGTCCAGTTGGATCCCTCCAACCTTTTTTCCCTGCATCCACAGATGTCAGCACAACATAATACACCAATTCCAAAATATCATACTATATCACATCAATCAATTCAACCATACAATCAATAATTAAATTTAATTATTTAAATTTAAATTTAAACTGAGTGAGATTAACTCACCTTTGATTTTATTAGCATCCATTTCAATCCAGCTTGCCTCCTCGATTTTAACCTTGTATAAATATTTTGCAGTTTATTAATATTTGAATTAACCGATCAATTAATTCCTAATACTTTGGTTTTAATTATATTTTCTTTCAAACAAATATTTGAAATAATTGAAAAATCACTTACCATTAAATAACTTAATTAGCCAAGACTTTAGATTTTTAGACTAATTTATCTTTAATAGAATATTTAACTAAAAATTAACTTTCAAAACTGAATTGAATAAAATAACCTCTTGTAAAAATAATTAAATAAATTTTATTAAATAAAACTACCTTTATAATATGTATATAAACTGCATTTAAAATCTTCACTAAGATTAAATTTTTATGTTATTTTCTGCTTGCATATCGAATCTAAAACTGCATATCATTATATATTATTTATTTCATTTTTTTCTCCACATTAACAATTTATATTTTCAAAAACTCACATATATGTACATTTAAACTGAAACCTTACTGTTATATTATTGTTTTTATATCTATACATGTAAGATTTGGATTTTAAAATCCATTATTATTTCTATGCATAAACATTTATTCCTTAAATTAAATTGAAAACAATACCTTAACAGAGTTGATCGACCCCTAACGGCGACTCGAACAGCTACCGACCCAAATAGTCGCGAGCATCACATGGCCGCTTCATCGAATACGCATCCTAAATCCACGCGGACCCTCCAGCTTCAACCGCTCACACCCCCACCAACGAACGCCATAGCGTTGCTAGCCGAAACTCTACCAAAACCCTAAATCGAGAATCTCCCCTCCCCCGTTCGCGACTCGATGCAAGAAAACATCGTGCGCAAACGCTCGTCCCAATGATAATCCTAAAGCCGGCGAAAACCCAAAGCAACGTGGCCATGATCGAACTAGTTCGGCCATTCTATTCGATTTGATTTGAACATACGCTAATTAGTTTGAGATGAGTCCGCTTCTTCCATTTTTTTTTTTTTGTGTTTTTTCGATTCTCTGATTTAAAGATGGGGGCTTCGGCCTTAGCTTACAGAAGAAGGGAGACGCCATTTTAGTAGATACGAGCTGATTTATTTTCTTTTTTTTTTAAGGGTTTCGTTTATAGGAGGAAAAGGAATGAGGTAACAGAAAGAAATAGGAAAGAAATCTTTTGTCTAAAGGAAGATAGGGATGAGAGGAGAGGCGTACAAGAGAAGCTAAATTAATTAAATTAAATTTCATTAGCTTATAATCAATTAAATTTTCCGCGTTTATATATCGTACACTCACACACTAACTTCGATCAGTACGAAATTTGAAATCCGATAATAATTCAATATTACGGACCCAAGGGAACTGGTTTCATCGAATTCCTAGACTGTGCCTCGGAAGGCTATTTTTAAATTCAGTTTAAACGATTTAAATTTCAAAACTGAACAAACAACTTCCAAATTCAATTTTAACACTTTTACTGTCTTCACTATCATCAATATAAATTTTATAAGCCTTCAAATTATTTTTAATCGGCTTAAAATTCCAGATTCAACATTTTATTCAGATTCAGGTTATTTAATTCAATAATTTAATTATCAAATAAATTGTGATATTCGTAATTCAAGTTAAAATTATTCTATTGAATATTCAAAATCAATTAAATATTCCGATTTTATATGCTCAAAATTATGGGTCGTCACAAATTAAGCAGGGTTTGATAATTAATTCATAAGTAATTAGTTTATTTGGTTAATTATAAATTATGTGATAAATTGATTTGCTTATGGATGATTAGATTATATCGAATGCCTTAAATTGTTTGATATCTCTGATAGGTGATGTTCTGTGATATGATTGCTTTGGTTTGAGCTGTGATAAATGTAATTTATTTATCTGTGATGAATTTACTTATTTGTCTGTGAATGAAAGATAAACATTATAGGATTATACCGCTTAAAGATATTGTTGTGCTTGGATTTATGATTTATGATGGTTGTTTATTGTTGTATGCAAAACCCCAACACAACACATGCAATTATGGATTTCACGGGAAATTGGAGTCATGGGTATTTTGAATTTAATATATTTTATTTAAAAGTTTAATTTTGAATCCAAAACGGTTTGGAATTGATTTGGGTTAAATATGAAAAACTTTTGAAAAGCGAATTTTGGAATTAAAATTATTTTGAATATAACACGGTTTGTTAAAGTTTTGAAATTAAAATAATAATATGGTTTTAAAAGGGTTATACAGGTTGTATAATGTGTATATATATGGATTTTAAACCAATTTAAAAGCATTTAAAATGAATTATTTTGGGAATTTAAATTTAACTCAAATAGAGCTTGCCGAGGATATCGCGGTTCGCTGATTTTCCGATTTATACTTTAAAAGGCTATAACTTGAGCAAATTTAATCGGATTTTCTCGAAACGAAAAGCCTTTGTTTTAAAATGATCATAGCTTTCATATAAAGAAAGAATTTCCAATTTTTGTTGAAAGGATTCCGAGCTATGGGTATATCAAATGGAAATAGTTTTGAAAGCTATGAATGAATCTTTGTTGAAGATTTGGTAAACTTTGTTTCAAACTGAAGAGGATCTTAAAGATGGGTCTTTTGTTTAAAAGATTTAAAAATGGTAATTTGTTTAAACCATTCAAAAGAAAGGGTTTTGGGCCAAAAGTTATGACTTAACTAGGATCCTAATATATCCATATGTTTTTCCAAAAATAAGCGCTCATTATTCGAATTAGCTGGAAGAGGAAATAAGTCATAAAACCCATTCTGAATAATGATACGACGTAATGGATTGCATTTGAAGACGGTGGTGAAGACCGGGTATTTTAGAAAACGAAAGGATGACCTGTTGATTGTCTCTGCACTGAGTTGCTCCAGTATATAGATTACCCTATGTGATGGGGAGTCCGGACATGATTAGTGATTCAGATTTGCAGGGGCTTCTTTTCTTAGTTGGAGGAAGTGCCTTCGGTTCCATTCAGACCCAGGATGGACTTGTATGGATGTATGTATGACGTTACACTTTGAGATGTTAAGACGGTCTCTATCAAACACATTTCGGTTTAGTGGCGGAGAATTTATTCTCTTAGCTTAACACCCTTCTCTGAGACGTACGAGCTCAGAGGTTATGTAGTTGATATTTAATAGTGATATATTCCCAATTTGGTAATGTGGCATGCTAAGTGCTGATCATTGGTTGATCGAAGCATGACTTTTGTGAAAAGTGTAGCTTTGTGGGACGAGTCTTCATCGAACCTCACACCTTGGAAATGGTCGAAATAGGAAGGATGCGGCAAGGTTACGGGGGTCGCACCCTATAGGGTATATGGATTGGATAAAAAGTGGTATCATGATACAGAGCCTAGAAATTTAACTTATGTGGTTGTTGGAATTTGTTGTTGGAATCCTGGGATAAAGGTCGGTTACGACCGGGAGATGGCATACTCGTGACAGTTTGTAATTTAGTTACAGAGGTAACCCGACCTTATGTTGGCAGAGATCCGATTAGGTTCTCGGGGCATCCCTCCAAAGGCGTACCCATTCGGAAAGGAAGTTCCTTAGCCTTGGCCATTTGTTGGAAATCCAACCACCCAATACGCACCATGTACGATTTCAGTTATATGATCTTCCATTCTTAAACGGTAGCTACAGTAGGCATATTATAATAGTACATATGCTGGCTAAGATTAATATTATACTTTCGAAATGTTTTCCACACTATGCACTAATAATAATATCAAAAGGATTTTTGCGTATCAAGCATGTTTGACTATCATAAAGAATCTCCCCCAAGTGTGCAATTGCATTGTGTGTATGGTGGGAGGCCTCATGGCAGTTTCATTTTCCAAAAGCATAGTGGAATTCTTTTTATTTCATTTCTTTATTTCTTTTTGTTCAAACAGCTATTTTTGTTTGCTCACACCAGTCCCATGACTGACCTGGAGTTTATTGTTCCCTTTCTAAACTATGAGTGTCCATAATTTTCCACACGGACAGCCTAGAGTCAGCATATCAAATAGTCAGCTAGTAGGTGCAGATTTGGCAATCTTTGAAGTCTGTGGATTTGGTGGTCGCATTGTGCTATATTGCAGCATGATAGTGGTTCGACCTTTTGGTTTGGAGCTTTGGAGCTTTGGCAATGAAGATATTATCTCTCTGCTGGTGTTGCTGTTGTTTTCCGATGCCATGTTTTTTCACTGTTGTATATATCACTGATAATGTTGATCACTTCATGTTGTTATCAGATGTTGTATCAATAGTTGTGTATCAATAAAATTTCATTTCTATTTCCGCTATGTTGTTTTAACCTAATGTGTTATAAGCTTCGACGAATCGGACTCCAACGTTTGAATCTTCGACATTTCAATACGGGTCATGTATTGGATGCCGATTTTCGAAGCTGAATCCGGGTCGTCACATTTGGTATACGGGCTAAAGGTTGAGTAAGAACTTTAACTTTGGAGTATAACATCATTAGGTGACTCATTAAGGATGGGGTTCGAAACACCCTAGAATGAGTATATTCCCTAAGATATCTTGTCTGTATGCCTCAGTAAATTCTCTTACTGTTCATTGATAGTGAGAATGAGTGCAAGAAGGGGAGGAGGTAGGGGACATAGGAGTACCACAACAAATGGTCGATACCCTATAACAACAAGGAACAACTTTTTCCATCAACCTCTTTTGACCATCATCCTGTTTCAATTCTTTGATAACTTCCTAGCAGCTCAACTTTGGCATGGTGGGAGATCATTACATTGGCCGAATCGGAAAACGAGATTACATGGGATAGATTCAAGAAAATGTTGGAGCAGCGTTATATGCCTTCAGCTGGTATTTCCAGGATGTGTCAAGAATTGGTTAACAAAATATAAAGTTAAATTAAATTGTATCAATAAAACAATTTCGGTTAAACCCAAACTTGGAAATTGTGCGTAGATTTTTGTGCTCTTAAAAAGTTAACTTTTAAAGATAGATTTCTTTTGTCCCGAATCAAGCACCATGCAATCGATTCTTTTCCAGGATGGATCTTGCCCAAGGATATCAGCTAAAATTGCGGGAAATTGTATCCATTTATATGTTCTATGGGTCCTGATATATTCTACGAATGGTTAGTTATGCCTTTCAGACTAACCAATGCCCCTGCATATTTCGTAGACCCGATGACCCGAGTATTTTGTAAAGTATTGAATAAGTTCGTTATGTAGAATTGATATTCAGTTCGATCTGGTAAAATATTTCTCTATCTTTTATGTGTTCATCTATTCTTTGTTGTCTCCCTATCTAGCAAATTTCAGGGATAAAATTTTCTTAAGGGGGGAATCTGTAACGATCCTGTTTTTAAGCCCAATGTAATTTAATAATTAATATAAATTTTTGGATTAATTTTTGTATAAATTTGAATTTTTCCAAAAATAAATAAGAGCTGAGTTGCTTTATATATATAAATAGATTGAAATAAAATTTTGATTTGAGATTCAAAAATAAATATTTTGAAAAATATATTGGATTTGAAAACACTATATTTTAAATTAATAAAAGTTTGGTTTCTAATTATGTATATATATAATATATATGTATATGTATATGTATATGTATATGTATATGTATATGTATATGTATATACATTGTGATTTGAAAGTTATGATTTCGATTTAATATAATAATTTTCAAAAAACTATTTAGAAGTTAAAAGTTAAAATTCTATATTTATAAATTTATAAATAAATATTTATTAATATTAGATATAATAGTTTTAGTTGAAAAAGATTTAATGAAAGGTTTAAATACTTTCTTTTAAATTTATACATGATATAAAAATAATTTGTGTATGTATATATAAACATAAAATAGAAAATATTGAAACATAAGATATATATATATATATATATAGATAAAGATAAATTTGAAAAATATAAAACATATATATAAATATGTAAAACTAAATTGAGATTATATATAAAAACATGTTAAAAATCATAATTAGCATGCAAATGACAAGTGTAACCATTTAAAAATGCATTAAAACATTTGTAGCTTAATAATAAAGTTACGTTAACAAGTGGAAGATAATATGTCATGCAAAATTAAAAGTGTCTTATTTTTAAAATTTACTTTTCAATTTTAAAAATAATGAATAAAATGAAGAACAAAGTTAAATTTACCACTCTATATCCTTACTTTCTCATTTTCTTTCATACATTCAAAAATTTGTATGCTCGGATTTTTCAAACCTGAGAAGAAAAACTAAAAACAGTAAAATAAAAATCAAACAACAATTAAAATCAAAGCCAAAATAAAAGCAAAGCTCTATATTTCATAAATCAAAGCATTTTCAACCTGAATCATCTCAAAAAGCCTGAAGCAAACAAAAGCCAGTTTAAATCAAAATATTTTTTAGTTTTCAAACACAAAGCAAAGTCCACAAATAAAATTCAAAGAGTCATGCTTCAATTTCATCATCAACAATCAGATCATCTCAAAAACAAATTTCCAATATTCAAATTTTAAAAGAGCCTTTTATGTTCTCTGTCCAGGTGAACAAACATCATTTTTTAAACCGTAATATGTTTATATCTTGATGGATGTGATGAATGATTGAAGTAATGTTGTTTGCATGGATTAATTAAGATGTTAGCATGTATATAAATATGTATTGATCCATGCATGCCTGTGTATATATATAAATATGTCCCTGTTGTGTTCACAGACTAAAAAATCAACTTGGAAAAAATCGTATCTTCCCATATAATCAATTTTAGGCTTTGATTTCTAAATAAAAGATGATGGCAGGAGTGTAAATTTAATTTTAGAAATAGTTTCAAGTGTTCAAGTTGAAAATTTATTTCAAAAATGATAAATACAGTGATGATCATATATATGTCAGAAATCCAATGTCTGGGAATCATGTTCTTATTTTACAATCTGATTCATATTTCAAAATAATGATTTTTGATAACCATATTATGATTTTTAATATTTTATATGATGAGATATTGCAAGTTGATCGAAAATCGAACTTCGTTCGATTTGTTGGCGATCGACGATAGAGGTGTGTTGTGCTTGGGGCTGGGGGTAGCTGATGTAATGGAGATCAAAGGAAAATTGGTGGTTGGGTTTTTAGATCATCGGAGTGGCGTAACGACGTTGATTTAGGGTTTAAGGATCGGGTTTTGTCGACTTGGGTTTCCAGGTGATTTCATCGTCATCGAGGGATCGGAATTGATCGGGCCAGGGAAAAAAGGTGCGTGTGACAGTGGCATAGCTATGGTCGTGATGGCGTGGTTGTTGGTGGCCGGATTCTTTGACGCGAGGAGGTTTTTGAGTGATGGGTTCGTTCTAGGTTGGGTTTGTTCAAGCTCGATGTCGATTTCGTGATCAATACAAAGTTCTTGGTGGTCGTAGCATTTGTGTGGGTTGCCGTCGACTAGTTGACGATTAGAGCCTCGATCGGAGCGGTGCCGATCGATTGTGCACGTGTATGCACGCATCTGGGTATCAGGGTTGTTTTGTTGGAGAAGAAGAAGTTGGACTCGGGATTTTGCTCGGGAAATTTAGGTTGTTAGCTCGAATTTTACGCCAGGGTATTCGCGTGAATATTTCAGGTTACACCAGTTTAAAAAAAAATTAAAACATAACAAAGAAAAAAAGAAAAGGCGACTTGGGGTTTTAGTCGGGGAAATTGAGAATCGACTCGGTTGGAACCCGAGGTTGCCTCGGGTCTAAGTTTTAAGTGTTTAAATAAATCAGTTTTTAAAATTTAAAATAAAACAAGTTTTAAACTATATTTCTTTTATAATAAATGTTTATTCAAATGTTTGAATAGATGGAAAAAAAATGTATAATTTATTTTTTGAATAATTAAGTTAATACTTAAGTTTATTTAAATAAACTTAATAATGTGATTAAGTAGTTAATTAGGGAGATGTAGTGTTTTGAATTTTTAATTAACTTAAGGATCTTAAGTTAATTCATATATTGAAAATAAATTTATTTTCAAAGGTTTATTAAATAAGGTTTAAATGATAATTAATTCCAAGGTTTATTAAATAAAGATAAAATGTTGTTAGAAGTTAATTGATTTGGTTTTGAAATAACTATCTATTAAGTTAATAGTAAATTAATCCATAGGTATTTACAAATGGAATTTAATAATGATTGGATTAAGTAGATGATTAAGTATTAACTTAAACTAATTAAGGGTCTCAAATGATTTTGTATGTTAAGAATGAATTAATTTCAAGAATTTCATTTAAAAGAGATTTCAGTGATAATTAATTAAGATAAATGATTATCTTAAGTTAATTAGGGTCCTTAATTTATTAATTAAGCAGGATTTAGAGGTAATTGCTTTAATTTATTGGTGATTAAATTTAATTAATTGGAAATTAAATAATTGATTAAGATAAATGGTTTATCTTAAAATTGATTAAGATCGTAAGATAATTAATTAAATGATAATTAATTAATTAAAGATTAATTAATTAATGTAATTAATTAAGGAATAATTAATTACTTAATAGATAATTACTTAATGTAAGTTATTAGAGGATAATTAAATAATTAAAGGTTAATTTTTCAATAATTAAAGGTTAATTAATTGCCTAATTAAAATTAATTTATGATAATTGATTAATGATTAAAGGTTAATTAAAAATAATTAAAGGTTAATTGGTTAATGATTAAATGATAATTAATTAAGGGTTAATTAATTAATGTGATTAATTTTAAGGTTAATTAATTTATGTGATTAATGGCAGGATATTTAATTAATCAAAGGCTAATTAATTAATATTAATTAAGCAGGGTTTGGTAATTAATTCATAAGTAATTAATTTATTTGGTTATTTATAAATTTGTGATAAATTGATCTTGGTTATGGATGCTTGGATTATATTGAGTGCCTTGAATTGTTTGATATCTTTGATAGGTGATGTTCTATGATATGATTGCTTTGGATTGAGCTGTGATAAATGTAACTTATTTATCTGTGATGAATTTACTTGTTTATCTATGAATGAAAGATAAGCGTTATAGGATTATACCGCTTATTAATATTGTTATGCTTGGATTTATGATGGTAGCTTATTGTTGTATGCAAAACCCCTACGCAATTATGGATTTCGCGGGAAATTGGTTAAGTCATGGGCATTTTGAATTTAGTATTATTTTATTTAAAAATTGAATTTTAAGTCCAAAATGATTTGGAAGTGATTTGGGTTAAATATGAAAAACTTTTGAAAAGGGAATTTTGGAATTAAAATTATTTTGAATGTAATATGGTTTGTTAAAGTTTTGAAATTAAACTAATAATGTGGTTTAAAAAGGGTAATACAGGTTATATAATGTATATATATGGATTTTAAACCATTTTTAAAGCATTTTAAATGAATTATTTTGGGAATTTAAATTTAACTCAAATAAAGCTTGCCGAGGATATGGCAGTTCGCTAATTTCTCGATTTATACTTTAAAAGTCTATAACTTAAGCAAATTTAATTAGATTTTCCGAAAACGAAAAGCCTTTGTTTCCAAATGATAATAGCTTTCATATAAAGAAAGAATTTCCAGTTTTTGTTGAAAGGTTTTCGAGCTATGGGTAAATCAAATGGAAATAGTTTTGAAAGCTATGAATGAATCTTTGTCAAAGATTTGGTAAACTTTGTTTCAAACTGAAGAGGATCTTAAAGATGGATTAAAAGATTTAAAATTGGTAATTTGTTTGAATCGTTCGAAAGAAAGGGTTTTGGGCTAAACGTTATGATTTTACTAAGATCCCAATATATCCATATGTTTTTTTAAAAATAAGCGCTCATATTCGGATTAGCTAGGGGAGGACATTAAGCCTAAAACCCATTCTGAATAATGATACGACAAAATGGATTACATTTGAAGAGGTTGGTGAAGACCGAGTATTTTCGAAAATAAAAGAATGACCTGTTGATTGTCTCTGCACTGAGTTGCTCCGGTATAGATATTACCCTATGTGATGGAGAGTCCGGACGTGATTAGTGAATATCTGGATTTACAAGGGATTATTTCCTTAATTAGAGGAAGTGCCTTCGGTTCCATTCAAACCCAGGATGGACTTGTATGGATGTATATCTGACGTTACACTTTGAGATGTAAAGATTGTTTCTATCAAATACATTTTTGTTTGGTGGCGGAGAATTTATTCTCTTAGTTTAACACCCTTCTTTGAGATGTACGAGCTTAGAGGTTATGTAGTTGATATTTACTAGTGACATATTGGTAATGTGGCATGCTAAGTGCTGATCATGGTTTGATCGAAGCATGGCTTTTGTGAAAAGCGTAGCTTTGTGGGACGAGACTTCATCAAACCTCACACCCCGAAAATGGTCGAAACAGGAAGGATGCGGCAAGGTTACGGGGATCGCGCCCCTTAGGGTGTGTTCATTTCCTTCTAGACAAAAAGTGGTATCATGGTATGGAGCCCAGATATTTAACTTATATGGTTGTTGGAATTTATTGTTGGAATCCCGGGATAAAGGTCGGTTACGACCGTGGGATGACATACTCGTGAAAGTTAGTTGCCTAGTTACAGAGGTAACTAGGCCTTGTGTTTGCAAAGATCCAGTTAGGCTCTTAGGGAATCCCTCCAGAGGCGTAATGTAACGACCTGTTATTTTCAACCATTCGCATCCACACATGTCGGAATTGAATTGCTCAAAATATCAGATTGTTGATTTAAATTTTGGCAAAACTCAGCATATACAGTAAATAAATCAATCACAGAATCACAGACACAGAATAATATAACAATATGCAGCGAAATAGACAAATATTTTTTCATGAAGCTACTATATAAACATCAAAGTTATAAATAAAATACAGCAGAATATCTCAAGTGTAGTGAAGTCTCCAGTACAACAGATTACCTCTCTGAACAAATCAACTGGAAAAGTTGAAAGCTGAATTGATAGTTGGATCTCCAACGAAGCTCTAAACTCCAAAGGTGAGTCTCGGATACTGTATCCTCCGTCTGACCCGAGCGTAAAGCAAAACACAAAAATACTCGAGTTAGGATTAGCATTCTTATATCAATAAATCCAACTCAAGTGAAATATCAGCTGAAATACAAGTAACTTATAGGATGTTCCGTCCTCTAAGGGTCCATAGACTATCTACAATGTAGAAATATAAATTATAACAACGTGGTCATTTCAAATTAATTTATACTTCAAAACCCAAAATATCATTTTCATTCAAATATATATATCATCAATTTCACAAATCGATTCAATCAACTCAAGTTCCCAATTTAAATTTAATTCAATCTAGATTTATCTATTTTATTCAATTCAATTCCTAAATAACAAATTCAAATTATATTGATTTCGGATACGGATCTGAATCACAAAATAAACCATTTAAATTCCTATATATTTCCAAAGCTTTAGTATTTAACATTTTTAAAGTTAAATTTAACAGTTTCCTATAGATCTTGATTTAACATCATTATTATTTATTCAGGGAATATTCACTTAATAAATTCAATATCATTTAAATAGCCTTAAATTACACTTTACTAAGTATTTCCTAAAATTTATTTAAATGAGAAATATTCATTAATTTACTTAAATCAAACCGAGTTATAAATCATAGCTTAAATCTCAATTTCAATAAGTTCAAATCGGTTTAATTCAATAAAATTCTTTATTGAATACAATTCAAATAGCTTCAAATTATCTTCCCAACCTTAACTTATTCAAATTATTACCAAAATCTGTTTTGAAATACAAATTGAAATAAATACTTAAACATATTTTATGTATTAAATCAGTCTTAATTATGTTAAATATTGTTATTAAGTCTATATATATCATTACCATTTATATATAATATTTTAAGAGTCAACGTTTACTAAAGCCATATATTTCTCTCCAACCATAGAAATTATTTTCAAAATATTTATATACGGACCACGGTGTCTGTATATAGAATTCTATCATAAGTTCAACTGATATGGATAATTATTATTTCAATCCGTAAATTAAAATATATACGGGTAGATATTATTTCAACCCGCAATCCTAAATGCACTTCAAATGAAAATCGCTTGGGTCTATCATTTCAATCCATAATAATTTTCTCCTATTCTAAAGTCCGTTCGGTTATGTATCGTTTCAACCCATAGTGAATTCTATACTAATAGGAAACTTACAGAGTGATAATAGATATGATAATAATGATAACAGGCATATAACATCAATAACAATATAATATAAACAGAAGGATATGTTGTCATATCCCACAGGTAAACAATGACAGATAATAGCATATAAAGCAATGTAAATAACTACCAACAGTATATTTCAATTGTCGTTTCAATTGAAACCAAATTAAATAAATACAAGAACGTTAATCGTGAGTGATTGCTCAATTTTCGAGGCTAGAGAATACATAAGATGACACGGATATGCACATTGATACAGAAACTGAAATTTGAATGATGAATCGAAGCAAAGCAAAAATCGGCACAAATTTGACAAGCTGATAGATAAGAATTAATGAACTGAGTCAGAATCAGTTCGATATAAACAACAGTTGCATTACTATCATTATGAATCAAATTTTTAAATTTTAAAACAGATATTAAAATAACATATTTAATTAAAATCAGTGGTTTAAATAATATATTGCCTATATAACCTTATAGAAATATATATATATATATATATATATATATAAAGAATATACAACTAAATGTGTATATATATGGTCAAAAATCAATATTAACTTTCAAACCCTAAAATAAAATATGTATAAAATTTCAAAAGCAATACTTAAAGCAACATTTCTAAAACATACTTGTATAAATCAGACAGAAGGCTTGTAAAACTAATGACTGCGACAGTATTAAATGAATAGTAATATAATATATATATATATATATACACTTATACTAAACTAAGTACTGTCGAAAGGATAAAAATTTCATAACAAATTACAAATTAATATAATAGAATATGTACATATATACACAAATATATTTATATATATATATAAACGAATAACTTTAACATATATACATATAAATCATATGATATACGATGCAAAATTTACATAATATATTATTAAACTGTTTCAAAGTGTACAAAACAATATACACTGTCGAAACTAGATTTCTATATACAAACTATATAATATATATCAATTCAAAATCCAAAAAATATGTGTACATATATACTTTCATATTATTATATATACATATAGTCGAACTGGTTGTAGGCAACTTGTAAAACTGTATAACATACAAAGTATAACATAAGTATAGCTGTAAACATATATACGAATAACATATATATACATATAGCTGCTTCGAAATATATATATATATATAAGGAACACAGAAACAATATATTCATATATATGTGAAAAACGTAAGTATATAGCAAAGGAACAACATAAAAATGGCGACTTCATATTGTTCTTGCTCGAACTGGTGGAAGACAAAGTGATTTTCGGTCTGGGAGAAGGAATGGAGTGGTGGTGGTTCTTGCTTGAACTGGTGGAAGCTACAAACGGCAAGGCTGTAATGGACGACGGTTGCGAGAGGGTGAGGTAAGTATGGCCATGGCAAAGGCTGGGGCATTCAGGCGGAGGTGGGCTAGGGATTACGACACTCAGTCTGGAGTTCTAGTCATGCGTAGGGTGGGTCGCAGGGGAGGTAGGGTGGGTCGCAGGGGAGGTAGGGTGGGTCGCAGAGGAGGTGGTGCTTGTCTCGGAGGAGGTAGGAAAGGTGAGTATTGGGTTCAAGGTTATTGCGTAGGCTGATGGAGGAAGAGAGGGTGACAGGCAAAAATATAAATAAAGAAAGAAGGGCAACAGGCTTGTTTCAGAGAAAGGAAATGTTAGAACATACTTTGCATATAATCTATGCGAACAAAAATGGTTCTAGTTTCACAATAATTAAATCTCTAAAATATAAATGCGTTATTAATTATTTCCTTGGAAGTGAACCAGCAAAACAAGGTAGAAGTGAAAATGAACGTTCTGACAAATATAGTTTTAGCTTTATGTTATATTATTAGACTAAATAGTAGAAAGAATAGGAAAGTTACAGCAACAATGGACCAGTTATAGTGGAACCAATGGAAAACAAAATGTCAAAATTTTAATTTCTCAAATTATCAAAGGCAGATTGCTGTTAGGTTTCGACGTTAGGCAATGAAAAGGCACTAGAACCAAAAAGTTTCAGAAACGGACACCGCTATGGTTATCCGTTTCGCGGTTTCCATCGCGTACCGGACCTCAAAATACAGAAATAGATATATCGTAGAGGTCAGCACGACGAGACGATCAAACGGTATACATGTATCAGTGGTACGATTGAATTATAAAAATTCGAATTTCTGCTAGCGGAAAATGCAGCATAAATGCAGAAAATAAGATCGACGGAACTAAAAAAGTCCGAATTTGATGAAATGAAAGATGACGTCTCACTTAGAAGAGGATTTAGAATTTTTCTATAGAAAAATATTCAGGTTTGGAAATTAATTTATTACCATCAATTTTTAACTGATTTAAATTGAAATAGAATTGTACAATAAAATAAACTTCCATAAAATCGGATGAAAATATACCATTTGCTATGTTTAAATAGACATATTCCAAATAATAAATTTTTATTTCAAAATATCACGATTTAAAATTTCTTAAAATTCAATTAAATACGTTATAAAAATTATTATTAAAATTTACAGGTCGTTACACTCTCCACCACTCAAAACTTTTCATCCCCGAAAAGGAAGAAGGTAGGAGAATAGAAATAACCAGAAAGAAAAATAGATTTGGAAAACAAAATAAAACAATTAATTTAAAAACATATAAATTTCAATTTAGATTGATTAATATTAGTATTTTGGTTAATCTCCTTTTATTAAATCCATTCACTTATTTATATAAAGATCAATTATTTACATAAAACATTAATAATTTTACTATTAAATCAGGTAGTATATAAATAAACAATACTTTAAAAGGATATATTCAAAAGGAAAAGAATGTAGATTCGAAAGACAGAATATAGATGAATAAATAAGCTGAGCAGATAAGGTAGATTCAAAAGAATAGTATCAGGCATGAATAATTAATTCAAACCATAAGAATTTCAATTTTCAAATACAAAATTCTTTTGTGGAAAATTACTTTTATAATGAATACATTTATATCGAAACAAATTTTCCTTTCGAAAAATACTTTTATGACTCGATGTTTCAACAAGTTTATCCTCGTTCTTGTAGACTGGTCATGCGTTGATCAGGCGTAAAGCTAGAATTCTTCAAGTACTTAGTAGATCTGTTTCAACACCCGGTGAAAATACTTGAAAAACCTTTAAAACCGATATGGAAAGTACAATCCAAAAAAATCACCTGAATTGCAGAAACACAATATTTACGCCTGGATACCCCAGGAAACATCCGACCTTTAAGCAATCACTGCCTTACGAATTACACCATGATAACCAAAACCCGTGGACCGTAGGATACATAACAATGGTTATGCCTAGATCCTTCAGTAAACATCCATATCCTTTAAGAAATCTATGCCTTGCGTATTACGCCACGACAACAAAACCGGTAGACCGCATGATACATAACAATGGTTACGCCTGGATCCCCCAGGAAATATCCATACCCTTTAAGCATTCTCTTCCTTACGGATTAGGCTACCCAAAAAAACGACCATGGGTTACGCGATGGTAGGACACTCGAGTATCACATCCGAAAACCAAAATCGGAGAGAATAATATCAATAGAATGAATCCACAATGTGGCCACAAAGCGGATATCAAGCAGAAGACACTTTTCATATCTTTACTTCGAAAATATGTATCATATACTACATTTTCAATTCACTTTCAAATATCATACTTATATAAAGTCCACTATATATATAAGATTCCATTTTCAAATCGAATACTTTCCAAAATCAAAAGTATATCAAATCACAAATATATATAGACTTCGATTATATAAGATTTCGCTTTTCAAATTGAGTACCTTTCCAAATCAATAGTTTTTGAATCAACTTCATACTTATACAAATCAATTTTATATAAGTTCGATAGCTCCCAAATCAAGTATTTAGAAAAACAAGATTCTCAATTCAAATTGTTTTAATATCAGTTCAGTTTCAAAATCATATACGATTTCACCAAATTATTTCTTTTAAATTTAATATCTTCAGTTTTTCCAAAATAATAGGTTTAGAAAATGAATCCTAGTTCCCAAATCAATACAAATTTAGGTCAAACAAATTCATTTCCAAAAATCATTATATAAATACTGGGTTTTGAATACCAATCTATTTCGAAACCAATTTTTTTTCTCAAAATCAATTATACCCAAAAATGATTACTAAGTTTAAAACCATCCCTTTAAAACCTTTAAACTATTTATTCCTATTCGAAAGATCCAATTTACTTTTTGAAAATCATTATTCTATATATATATATATATATATATATATATATATATAGTTTTATAAAAGATGTTCCAAAATCAAAACCTTTAGAACTAAATTTTATTCGAAACACTTTGAAACAAAATTTCAAAGTAGTATAATTCAAAATAATCTTATTCATTTACTTAACCCAACATTTTCACACTCATTTACTTTATCGAATGTTTTATACTTTTTGAAATTACTTAGGTTTGAAAATTTAACCTCGATTTGGAAGTGTTCGAACATTCAAAATAGTCGGAGAAATCCAATTTCTAATTTAAGGGTGGAAATCAACAACAAATCAGTAAATCAATTTCAATAGATAGGATAATATCAAATCCAGATCTCGAGGAATGAACACCTGGAAATACATATATATTTCGAATATCAAAACATACTTCGAAATTTGAAATCAAAATTGGTTTCACCAAATCACTCGCATAGCAAAGCTACTAGAATGGCCTCTCCCCCACTCTAAAACTCAAGAATCAATGTCGATGATGCATGCACTCATCACCGAAATTATTCTTCAGCGACATAAGTGAGTTCTGGACTTCTATTTTCTTGAAAACTTCTTTAAAATTTCTTCGAAATCATTGGAATTCATTTGAATTCATTTGAAACATTTCTTATTTAAAAAATACTTTTAAATCGTATTATTATATATTTTTCAAAATCTTAAAACCAATTTTCAAAATACCGGAGTTCAATCTCTCAAATTTCAAATTCAAAACCCTTCAGTTATAGATCATTTTTATATAAATCAATTTCTTATAAAATTTTCAAAATTTCAAAAACTTTCGAAACTTCAAACCTTGTTTTTTAAAAGGTAAATAATCCTTTGGAAAACATTTTCACTTTTATATATGGAATAAAATCATAGTTATTAAAATAATAAACTTCAATATATAAAACAATTTCTAAAATACAAACAAACCCTATTTTTCAAAGGTTGATTCTAGAATGGATTGCAAAACAAAGATAGGCTCGATCGAAGATGAGAAAAACAAATTTCAAAATAGGAGATGGATATACTCACATAAATCGCGGGCGACCTTAAACGGTCAACCATGACTTCAAGAACAAGATCGATGCGGAATTCTAAGGCAAATCGACATTCGATCGCCAGAGATAGAATTCGGCATAACAAGAGATAATAGCATCTAAACTGAGGGATATATAAATCTTCGGTGAATCAATGCCAATTCTAAAGGAGTTTCACCCCTTTACAAATCATTCAAAGATTTGGTGGGATCGCCTATTCTTATAGAAATCATTCGAAGTGGAGTTATGGGATACTTCAGAATCAAGAAACACGAATAGGGAGAGAAGACAATGGATTTTGGAACCGCAAGGAACGTTCCAAATTCCAAAAGAAAACCAAATAAAAGAGGAAGAATTCAAGCTCGAATGAAAGTAATTCTGCAAATAAATTTACCATATACGCTAAGTTTTGCCTAGAGCCAAAGCTCTGATACCAACTATAATGACCTGTAATTTTCAACCTTTCGCATCCATACATGTCGGACTTGAATTGCTCAAAATATCAGATTGTTAATTTAAATTTTAGCAAAACTCAGCATATACAGCAAATAAATCAATCACATAATCACAAACACAGAATAATATAATAATATGCAAAGGAATAGATAAATAGTAGTTTATGAAGCTACTATATAAACATGAGAGTTAGAAATAAAATGCAGCATAATATCTCAAGTACAGTGAAGTCTCTAGTGCAACATATGACCTCTCTGAAAAAATCAACTGGAAAAACTGAAAGCTGAATCAATAGTTGGATCTCCAATGAAGCTCCAAACTCCAAAGGTGAGTCTTAAATACTATATCCTCGGTCGGACCCATGCGTAAAGAAAAACACAAAAACACTCGAGTCAGGATAACATTCTTACATCAATAAATCCAACTCAAGTGAAATATCGACTGAAATACAAGTAACTTAAAGGATGTTTGGGATAACCATCCTCTAAGGGTCCATAGACTATCTACAATGTAGAAATATACACTATAGCACCGTGGCCATTTAAAATTAATTTATACTTCAAAACCCAAAATATCATTTTCATTCAAATATAAATATATATATATATATATATATATATATATATATATATATACATATATCCTCGATTTCACAAATGGATTCAATCAACTTGAGTTCCAAATTTAAATTTAATTCAATTTAGATTTATCCATTTTAATTCAATTCGATTCCTAAATAACAAATTCAAATTATATTGATTTCGGATACAGATCTGAATCACAAAATTAACAATTTAAATTCCCATATATTTCCAAAGCTTTAATATTCAACATTTTTAAAGTCAAATTTAATAGTTTCCTATAGATCTTGATTTAACTTCATTATTATTTATTCAGGGAATTTTCACTTAATAAATTCAATATCATTTAAATAGCCTTAAATTACACTTTACTAAATATTTCCTTAAATTTATTTAAATGAGAAATATTCATTAATTTACTTAAATCAAACCGAGTTATAAATCATAGCTTAAATCTCAATTTCAATAGGTTCAAATCGGTTTAATTCAATAAAATTCTTTATTGAATATAATTTCAAATAGCTTCAAATTATCTTCCCAATCTTAACTTATTCAAATTATTAACAAAATCTATTTTGAAATACAAATTGAAATAAATACTTAAACATATTTTATGTATTAAATCAATCTTAATTCAATTAAATATTGTTATTAATTCTATATATATCATTACCATTTATATATAATATTTTAAGAGTCAACGTTTAATAAAACCATACATTTCTCTCCAAATAGAAATTATTTTCAAAATATTTATATATGGACCATAGTGTCTATATATAGAATTCTATCATAAGGTCAAGTGAATGCGGATATTATTATTTCAATCCGTAATTTAAAATATATACGGGTAGATATCATTTCAACCCGCAATCCCAAATGCACTTCAAATGATGGTCTATCATTTCAATCCATAACGATTTTCTCCAATTCTAAAGTCCATTCAGGTATGTATCATTTCAACCCATAGTGAATGCTGTACTAACAGGAAACATACAGAGTGATAACAGATATGATAATAATGATAATAGGCATATAACATCAATAACAATATAATATAAATAGCATGATATGGTGTCATATCCCACAGGTGAACAATGGTAGATAATAGCATATATAGCAATGTAAATAACTATCAGCAGTATATTTCAATTGTCGTTTCAATTGATATCAAATTTAATAAATACCACAACATTAATCGTGAGTGACTGCTCATCTTTTGAGGCTAGAGAATATGGAAGATGATACGGATACGCACACTGAAATAGAAACTGAAATTTGAATGATGAATCAAAGCAAAGCAAAAATCGACACGAATTCCACAAGCTTATAGATCAGAGTTGATGAACCGAGTCAGAATCAGTTCGATATAAACAACAGCTATAATATTATCATTATGAATCAAAATTTTAAATTTTAAAACAAATATTAAAATAACATATTTAATTAAAATCAATGGTTTAAATAATATATTGCCTAAATAAATTTATAGAAATCTATATATATATAACTAACTGTGTATATATATATATATATATGGTCAAAAATCAATATTAACTTTCGAACCCTAAAATAAAATATATATGAAATTTGAAAAGCAATACTTAAAGAAACATTTCTAAAAACAATACTTGTACAAATCAGACAGAAGGCTTGCAAAAGTAATGACTACGACAGTATTAAATGAATAGTAATATATATATATGTATATATATATATACACTGAACTAAGTACTGCCGAATGGATAAAAATTTCATAACAAATTATAAACTAATATAACAGAATATATACATATATACACAAATATATTTATATATATAAACGAATAACTTTAATATACATATATATATATATATAAGTCATATAATATACGATGCAAAATTTACATAATATATTATTAAACTGTTTCAAAGTGTACATAACAATATACACTGTCGAAACTAGATTTCCATATACAAAGTATATAATATATGTATGTATGTATGTATGTACGTATGTATCAATTCAAAATCCAAACAATATGTGTACATATATACTTTCATATTATTATATATACATACACTCGAACAGGTTGTAGGCAACTTATAAAACTGTATAACAGACAAAGTATAACATAAGTATAGCTGTAAACATATATACGAATAACATATATATACATACAGCTGCTTCGAAATATATATATATATATATATATATATATATAAGGAACACAGAAACAATATATTCGTATATATGTGAAAACCGTAAGTGTATAATCAAGAAACAACAGAAAAATGGCGACTTCATACAATATGTATACACATAAAAATAATATACCTAACAAATATTCACCCTATTAAATCATTAGCCGAAAAAGGAAGACAAAGTGATTTTCGGCTAGGGAGAAGGAATGTAGTGGAGGTGGTTCTTCCTTGAACCGGTGGAAGCTACAAATGGCAAGGCTGTGATGGAGTTCTAGGTGCCGCCATTGCTCGGTGAAGGTGGGAAAGAAGGCCGACGGTTGCGGGAGGGTGAAGTAAGTGTGGCCATGGCATGGGCTGGGGCTTTCAGGCGGAGGTGGGCTAGGGATTACGTCTAGAGTTCTGGTCGTGCGTAGGGTGGGTCGCAGGGAAGGTGGTGCTTGTCTCGGTGGAGGGAGGAAAGGTGGGTATTGGGTTCAAGGTTATTGCGCAGGTTGATGGAGGAAGAGAGGATGACGGGCAAAAATATAAATAAATAAAGAAGGGCAACATGCTTGTTTCAGAGGAAGGAAATGTTAGAATATACTTTTCATAAATAATCTATGCGAACAAAAACAGTTCAGATTTCACAATAATGAAATCTCTAAAATATAAATGCGTTATTAATTATTTTCTTGGAAGTGAACCGGCAAAACAAGGTAGAAGTGAAAACGAATGTTCTGACAAATATAGTTTTAGCTTTATGTTATATTATTAAACTAAATAGTAGAAAGAATAGGAAAGTTACAGCAACAATGGACCGGTTATATTGGAACCAATGGAAAACAAAAAGTCAAAATTTTGATTTCTCAAATTGTCAAAGGGAAATGGCTGTTAGATTTCGACCGTTGGACAATGAAAAGGGACTAGAACCAAAAAGTTTCAGAAACAGATACCGCCATGGTTATCCGTTTCGCGATTTCCGTCACGTACCGGACCTCAAAATACAGAAATAAATATACCTCAGAGGTCAGCACGACGAGACGATCATAACGTTATACAGATATCAGTGGTATGATTGAATTATAAAAATTCGAATTTCTGCTGGCGGAAAATGCAGCAAAAACGCAGAAAATAAGATCGACGAAACTAAAGAAGTCCAAGTTTTATGAAACGAAATAGGAGGTCTCACTCAGAAGAGGATTTAGAATTTTTCTATAGAAAATTATTGAGGTTTGGAAATTAATTTATTATCATCAATTTTTAACAGAGATAAATTGAAATAGAATTATACAATAAAATAAACTTCCATAAAATCAGATGAAAGTTTACCATTTGCTATGTTTAAAAAGACGTATTCCAAATAATAAACTTTTATTTCAAAATATTACGATTTAAAATTTCTCAAAATTCAATTAAATACGTTATATAAATTATTATTAAAGTTACACATACCCATTCGGAAAGGAAGTTCCTTAGGCTTGGCCATTTGTTGGAAATCCAATCACCCAATACGCGCCCTGTACGATTTCAGTTGTATAACCTGCCATTCTTAAGTGGTAGCTATAGTAGGCATAATATAATGGTACCTATGCTGGCTAAGATTAATATTATACTTTCAAACTATTTTCCACACTATGCACTAATAATAATATCAAAAGGATTTTTGTGTATCAAGCATGTTTGACTATCATAAGGAGATAAGTGTGCGATTGCATTGTGTGTGTGTGGCAGAAGGCCTTATGGTAGTTTCATTTTCCAAAAGCATAGCGGATTTCTTTTTGTCTATTTTTGTTATTTCTTTTTGTTCAAATAACTATTTTTGTTTGCTCACACCAGTCCCATGACTGACCTGGAGTTTATTGTTCTCTTTCTAAACTTTGGGTGCCTATAATTTTCCACACGTGTAGCCTAGAGTCAGGTTATCAGATAGTCAGCTAGTAGGTGTGGATTTGGCAATCTTTGAAGTCTGTGGATTTGGCGATCGCATTGTGCTATATTGCAGCATGATAGTGGTTCGAGCTTTTGGTTTGGAGCTTTGGCAATGAAGATATTATCTTTCGCTGCTGTTGCAGTTGTTTTCCGCTGCTATGTTTTTCCACTATTGTGTATGTCTCTGATAATATTGATCACTTCATGTTGTTATCAGATGTTGTATGAATTTTTGTGTATCAATAAAATTTCATTTCTATTTCCGCTGTGTTGTTTTCACCTAATGTGTTATAAGCTCTGGCGAATCGGACTCCAACGTTTAAATCTTCGGCATTTCAATACGAGTGATGTATTGGATGTCATTTTTCGGACGCTGAATCCGGGTCGTCACAGTTGATCCAAGGGAATATTCATGCTTGTACCCCATAAAACTTTGTTCCCTATATTATCCAATAGTATTACTCAGTAATACTCTTGGATAGTATGGGTGTTGAGGTGGGGTGCTATAATTGGTATTAGAGGAAGATTCAAAACAATACATTATATATAAGAGAAAACGGGTCAAGACCTTAGATGAGACTTAGAGTCTTTGTCCCTGTGTATGTTGGGTAGTTCCCTTTATTAAGGGGTAGTGTGTGTGTTTGATTACTAGGTAGTCATCAAGGGATGCATTTGCAAATTTATATGTATGTATTATATAATCTGTTTTTACTTATTTCCCGTTAACAAATTTCTTTATTAACCTCAAATATGCAAGATAAGGCATGTTTAGTTTGGAATAAGGGCTTAAGTGGCCTTACCCAAAGCTTGAGAGAAGTATGCTGGATAAAATCCAAGTCCCATAGAATGAAGTATCATTTGTTATAAGTGGCCTTACACCTCTTGTTACAGGTTTTATATCTATGAATAGACTACTTAGTGAATTTTTCGAACAATTATAAGTTCATATAGTCAGCACTAGTTTTGATATTTCACCATTATGAATCGGATTTTTTTTTCCACATAGTCAAGTGCTCATTGATAAAGCATTCGAGTGTTTATTTTAGGATCTATATTTATGAGCATTTCAATCTTTTTATAAAATATGCAATACTTCCCTGATTTTTTGTAATATCACCTAGCAGATTAATGATAGCAAGAAGTCTAATAAAATTTCTCAACTTTCTCCCTCTTCAAAGAAGGGAGATTATAAGCTCAACCAATCCTTTATTATTATTTAGCAAGAAGTAGATTCTATCCTTCAGTAGTTCAGAATTGTAAACATAAAAGCCATGGCTGCTGGACTATCTGGTAGGATAGATAATCCTCTAGTGGGATTCTTTGTTTTCGCTCCTATCCACGACTGGCACTCAGGAAACTTTCATTTTCCTGAATTTTTTTATACAATTCTTGGAACGTCTGGGTATTGACCCAATTCAACTGACTAATCATTCGTATATTCATTTGAGTTGCTTGGAGATACTTGCAAGGGAAGCCAACATCCCTTCACTTAGTGCTGAAACTCTCTACTTATTGGAAAATCCTGTAAAAGTAGGAAGGCAATTGGAGGATTTTATATATCACCTTCTTCCTCAACTAACGAGCTTGGTTACTAGCATGATCGATAAATAGAGGGACTGGGGGAACCAATTCTTCCATGTTAAGTGTTATACCCCTCGAATCAAGTGTCCTTTTAATTACGTTCCCAGTAAGATTTACTACTTTCTATTATTTATATTATTATTATTTTGTTCTCTTATGACAATTATACTCTTTCAAAATCCATTTCCAAAGTGACTGATTCATCCATTTCTACCACAATTAACGCCTTGAATGAAGACTTTGAGAGTATAGGGAACAGGCTTATACTTTTGACTCAAACCAACCATCGAAAATACTCTCTAACCTAGAAAGCCATAGGGTACTTGGAGATCCTCCTATGGTTAAGGGATATTCTCATAGAAAGTGGGCGTTGGTTGTTAGTAGTCGGAAGGATTTTTCTTCTTCTCCTATTTGACATGATTCTTTGAGTAAGTTTATATCATAGTCAAACGAAGTTTCTTATGTTGATGCCTTATGAATTTCCGTTTAATTTAGGTTCATTTGCCATTATTGTTGCTTCTAAACATAAGAAAGCTAAAGCTCACGTCTCTTCTTTGGCTGAATCAACTAAGTCTTCTCCTGTTAAGGTTCTAGTTCTAAAGTCATCAATGCCATATAAAGGAAGGCAGAATCCAGCGCTCCAACTGATGTTTCAATCTCTCTCTCGAGTAAAAAGGCTAAGCTCGAGGAGGTCCAGACTTCCATTGTTATTGTTGAAGAATTGATTGCGGATGCTTCTTTGAGCTTTCATGGTCCTATATTGATTGATTCAACTTCTCTAGATCAGAATTCTCAAAAACACACCGTGGATGTTCACACCACAATTCCTTTATTAAACATCTTGCTTTCCACCTCTGCTTTTGGTTTCCAATGTTTGTTCAAAGAGTTGGATCTGACTCCCCTTCCTACAAAATCTTTTTCTTCAGAGGCATTGGCTCAAACTATCTCTATGGGTTTTGACAATCTTATTAGTTCAGTTGTTCAATCCCTTATTGTGGTTTCTCTCATGCTACTACAACCATCGACTTTCTCAATGAATCATATTTATTCCTTATCAAAAGCTTTTGTAAATGTCTATTAATATTTTGGTTAATCTAGACTCTAGTTATCCTTACTTGACTTATATCTGTCGTATGTTTTAGGTAGCTAAACACAAGTTTTTTCTTCAACAGGCCTCCCAGGACCCAGTGTTCAAGTTGCAGAATTTAAGGAGCAAGTTTCTTCGTTAACGGCTAAAGTTGGGACCCTATGGAGTCAAATGATTGATATTGAAAATGAAAGGGATGAGGCTACTCTTGAGAAAAGCAAACTTGTCTCTTCCCTTGATGAAGAGAAAAATGCCAACTGTTACTCTAAGAGAGGATGAAAACAAAGTTGGAGAAAGCCAACAAAGAAAAGCCTGAAATGGTCGACAAGATAAAGTATCTGGAGAGCCAGCTAGAATGTAAAGACACCACCTTGATTTGTGCTAATAATATTGTAAAAATTGCCAAGAAGAAAGTTTCCTTCTTACTGGATCAGGCTCTCACTAAATCATAAAGAAATGCTACGAAGATACTCTTTTTATAGCTTATAATGACAACATCGGAAAATTCTCCTATTTGGACTTTCCATTCCTTCTCGAATTAAATAAAAAATTTAAAAGGAAGTTCGATCTTATTATAGAAAAACTTTTAGGATTTCATCAAAAAGAATTTTTGAAAGAATAAGCTGTTAATCCAAAGGAACTGTTATCTTTTGATAACCTCCCACTTGGAAGGGATGAAGAATTTGTTGAAGAGGAAGATGACGATGAAGACGAGGATGATGATGATGTTCAAGGTGGGGATGATTGTGGTTTGGATCCAAAAGAACTAAGAGATGGCGGTAATGGATCAGGCGGTCAAGGCTTAGACTGGTCTTCTCATGATACAGATTTTCCTAATCTTTCCAGATTCTCATGAAGACATCCTAGCAAAAGATGTCCAAACTTCTAGCAAAGAACCAAACAAGGGGAAATCCCAGTTTTGTGTGTCACAAGCTCCTGCTGTATAGGTATACAATTTACCAGCTCTAGATGCTTATAATTATATGCCAACTTTAGTTAACAAATTTAATATTTATTTCTTTGAGATTTATATGAGAAGAGTGAGAGTAAGGTGTAGCAATTAAATAGAGCGATTAAGAAGGTAGTTGAAGATTACAATATTTTATCTAAGCGGCTTTGTATTTATGTTAATCGATTAAAGGATTTCAAAGAAAAAGCTAAACTTTTGAAAAATTCCCTCTTCATCGGGAAAGAGTTATAAAAGAAAACGAGGAGCTAACTCCATTCTTTTGGATTTTTATCAAAGTAGGGATGATTTAGTGGAATTTCCCATCAAAATTTATTATAGAAGTTTTTTTGTTGATTTTTCTTTCTTAGGGAGAAGAGTTAAGGTTTACTTAGATGCCTGCATAATAGATATTTGAACGAGCATGGGCAGATCTCTATCTTGGGGACTGTTGGAATATTTTTAAGGTTACGATCGTTCCTCTTTCCCGTAATAATCTCCCCTTGAGAAAGTTAACTTTAATAGAGAGAGACTCATTTCTGAGTTTTACAGAGGGTCTATATTTTACAAACCCAAGTAATTTTTTGATGAAATATGTAATTTAAACAACTTTATGAAGTCCACTATCATTATTTATTTTCATCTTAGCTTTTTTTTTTTTAAATCATACCGATTAAGGAATCATCGGGCCGTCTTCTTTCCATGGAACTCTTAAGTCGATCTATCGAATTAAAGAGGGACTTTAAAGAGAAATCGTTAATTCTCAGACCTCTCGGCTAGTAAAATATTGCTTCCTTAGGGAACTTCAGGAAGTTTACACATGGTTTCCATACTTTCATTTCGATTTCTTGGGTAATGAAAAAGGACCATTTTCATAGAGAGGTGCGAGTTAATTATGCCAAATTGTTATGTGGTAAAGCCAGTCCCCTAGCTGGGAAATAAGACTACCACCAATTCTCACTAGTTAATACCCTTCCAGGGTTCAATGTTTCTTTTCACTCTGTACTTTTTGTGTTCATGGGTTTCCTCAAAACGGTCCAAACTGCTGTCTTTAGACTTTAACCAAATATATAAAGCTTGTATTTGTTAATGTAAATGAATTTGTTTGTGCTTCCAAACCTTCATGTTACTAATAAAGATTGCATTTTCTAATGTATCAATTTCTTTTTCTTGTTATTTATTTTTATTAGGAGAGTTAATTGGCACTTGCACTCGGCGACCCAGATCCTCTTTCTCGACCAGATAATATCAAAACCAAGATGCGCTAAGATATTGAGAAGCGCTCGTCTCAAGGAGCTTTGGCCATATCATATCCCAACAATCTAGAGACACGCAATTGGCGTGATAAATATTATCAGTTGAGATCGGAACCGAGTAGTATGAAGGAAATGGCCTCAAGTTTGGAGGACAAAAATCAAAGAGAAGGATGAAGAATTAAAGATCTAAAAGAGAACATAATTTTAATCGATCAATCCGGATTTCCAGATCATAGGACCTAGGTTGATGCAAAGATTGCTTAATTGCATTAGAAAATTAAATACAGCCTCCTAAACTACCTGATCTGAACCACCAACCACATAATGGTGTCGCTCCTGGGCAGAAGGGATCAAAGGCATAACGAAGGATACATTAACTGAAGAGGACACAGACCTACGATTTATTCCTCCACAAACTGGTGGTAATCGCACTATATTTTCTATCCCTAATTCTAATAAGGAAATTGCACAACACAGATGGTGCAATTCAATTGTTTCTTATGTGTTGGGTATTAGACCAGTTTATAATCAATTTTAGAAGTACGTGGAAAAGGTTTGGAAACCTGAACATAAATTTGATATCTATTATAAACCTAATGGCTTTATTATTTTTCGATTTGAACAGACTGATGATTGCACTAAAGTGATTAAAACTGGGCTTACACCTTCAATTTATGGATTATTATTACGAAGAAGTCGTTGCTATGTGTGATATTAACCAAAGATTATTTTTCTACTATATCCATATGAATCATATTGCTAGAATCGAACTTGGAATTATGGAATAAAGATGCGATTAGTTGCATTGTGAGTATTTTCAAACCTATAAAAATCAATATTAACACTACAAATGAGTTTCGACTGCATTATGCTAGAGTAATAGTATGAGTTGATCCTAACTTTAGTTATCTTATGTCTATGCATGGGGTTAACTATGATGGTGAACAGATCGACATACAAGTTGTAGACCAGTATAAGTCTAAAATTTGTGATAATTGTAAATCATATGACCATAGTTCTCAAAATTGAAAACTTATGTACATACAATCATGGAATTCAAAGATATGTAGTGCTGATAACACATTTATAACTACTGAATCCCAAAATCAACCGTCTGAAATGTCTTTTGAGACGTCCATCGCCCCTCTTAAACAAATGGGTACAACTACTACTGAATGTTCTTAAAAAGCACAGAATGATTACAAGAATTCTACAACAGAGTGGCAAACAAACATTTCTACATTCAATACATTTTCTTACCTTTGGTCAAATGATCTAGTATCCGATATGAGTGCTGATCTTGATCCCACTCCCATTCCTACTTCAATATCAATTGCAACACCTGCACAAAATGAAGAAGTTACCATGCATGGATAGGCAACTAATTGTAGTTTAAAAAAATCAGATGAAACAAAAAAGCACATATGATAGGTGCACAACAGATGCATGGGGATACCTTATCTGGTTTAGCACACAAGGGACACAATATATTCACAGAGACACAGGAGTATAGTTTGGTAATGAGTAAGCATCAAACAACATTTGGAAAAGGTAAAACCAAAGTTAGCACAACAATTATAATTAAACAGGTGGATTCATCAGGACCAAATGCAGCAGAGATAAGTGTGTTAATACGGAATATCCTCAACACAAATGGAATATTATTAGGAATAAAAGGAAGGAATTAACACAACAACCTAAAAAATCCCAACGAACAATCTGTATGACTATATGCAGAAAAATGATACCACCGCATCACTTTCAAAGACCAAACGAAACCAAGCTCGAGGTTTGCTAGTAGAGTATGCATATCAAATTCTAGAATAAGACCGTGTAATTATTGAGGAAGTAAATAGCGATGGCTCTAGTTCAGAGGATTTTGGTGTCGTGGATGACTTGTTAGGCGACTCCTACCACCAGTTTATAGAGAATATAGCAGAGAAGAATTGGGAAACTTCAAATACACCAGAAATATAGACTTCTCTAATATGTTTACTTCAAACCCTGCATATGTTCAAAAGCATGGCAAAAAATTCCCTAAATCAACTACAGCTCTACTTTAAAGACGAACTAGGAGCTCTATGAATATTCCATACATTTTGTGTTGTGGATCACATGGGAAATGAATGTTGCCTGCCACGCATTCAATCTCTTGCAAACCCATAATTTAATCACTGTGGGTTTGTTTGGAACCAAAGCAGATATCTTAAAAAATACATATCGATTTGTGACTTGTGTGCATGTTTCAGGCTGTTGTTTAAGTAAGAAAATGGGTTGTTGTTTCAAATTGCTATCCCAACTTGCATTGCAACTGCTATTTGTCATCATGACTTGGCTTCAAAGTCAGAAAGGATCGACGATCTACAAGTTCGGATTAACGAAGAACTCAAGAACGTTTGTTAGGGTATATTTGATGGTTGGACAAAGAACAAGTCTGATTTTCTTTAAGCATGAGTTGGAATGCATGGGTTTGATGCAGCAACAAGATAAGCCTTTTGATCCTGGATAGTGGGCAGACATCATTGATTTTATTTAGGTTTAGGTGCTTAGATATTAAGTCTAATGGGATGGAATGGAATGATTTGGGGGATGAGTGGGTTTATGTATGCAAGGTGATGTGTACAAGTGTATATATTCTTGTATATATGCATGTATTTCTTGTATTTGTAGATATTTAATAAATGAACCCATTTTCGAATATATATATATATATATATATATATATATATATATATATATATATATAAGTATGTATGTATGTATGTATGTATGTATGTATGTATAATATGTGTTTATATATATAAAGTGTTGTTTTTTTTTAAAAATAAATTTGAACAACAAAGGTATATGTAAAGGGAATCACTAACAATCCATACTTTTTATATGTTGCACTTGCACAATGTACACTGTGAATATATTTGGATATACTTACATTTCATGCTTTGTTTAAGTTGATCATCAATGACATTTAATGAATCATTAATCTAATCAATGAGAGGAAAATGAAAGGTTTCTCTTGCCAATTAAAGCCATTTATTCCTATAATTGATTGCTTAGGTTGTGGAGAAGAAAACGAAAGGTTTATTTCTTGAATTAACTTTATTGAGTAATTGTTACACAAGTGGGTGTATTTGATACACTCATACATTTAACTTTATATCAAATTAAAATCTTTCAAACTAATTAAATAAAATAAAAGATTTTATTTAAAACAATCTCTTTAGACTTCGTAATCCCTATAGATCAAAATAGAAAAACTTTTGAAATCTACCTATTTCACCCGCTTCCGACTAGCACCGTTCCAACAATTTAATTAGAGCACAGTAGTCTGCACGGTCTAAATTAGTTATGTAATGACTAACTAATTAAGTTTGCCCAATTAGTACGGTACCTAGAAAGGTCTAGGATTTGAATTGGGTAATCAAGTATTCTGTCCTACCTGGTTAGCGGCCTGGCCTGAAAGGTAAAGAGATCCAATGGTTGCCCCTTATAGAAAATGCCTAATTCGAGTTGGCCTTGGGCTAGTTTTTATAGTTGTTTTGAAAAAAAAGATTTTAAATTTAAAAGTTAAATTTAAAATGAAATATGTTTATTATAAAAGTTATAATATAACATAAGTTTTCAAAATGTTTGAAAAGATAATAAAAATTTTAAATGTCTGAAAATTTAAAATTTAAACAATAATTTCGAAAAATAATTTGCTATTAATGTTGATGAAATAAATTAAATAAATAAGTTAGTTAATTATATATATGCATGTATATTATATATATATATATATATATATATATATATGTTATATTATCTTAAAATGTTTAAGATAGTATAAATATATATCTATGTATATAAAAAATGACTTTCGAAATTGATGTAATTTAATTAAAAGTGTTTAATTAAATAAATTAATTAAAGTTTAATTAATTAATAAAAGATGCATATATATATTACTATAAGGTTATAGTATATACTATAAATGTCATAATATACATGTCCAATATAAAAGTTATATTGATACAAAATTTATTAAAGAGTTAATTAATTATAATTAATTAAATGTGATTTAATTAATATAATGTTATATATAAAAGTAGTATATAAATTAATGAAACAAAAAAGTTATATAATAATTAAACTAATATAATACGAATGTACAAACCAAAGGTGGAACATCAAAGATATCCAATTAGACTTAAGGAACAAATATGTATACAAATGAACATATACAGTTATTTTTGATATGTGTGACACATGAATCATGAGGTATTTCACAAAGAAACATTATTCCAAAAATTGATATTACTCCATATAATATATTAAAGATTATGAATCTTTAATATAAAGTTGTCCTCTACAATTTGTATATTAATAAGTTGCTTACATACCATCTAGTTATTGATATTCCTCAAGCTAGAAATGTTATGTGTAACACTATTAGTGTATTGATTATACAAGGTAAGATACATGCACATATTTGTTGATATTCTTCAAGGTACATGCATCATACCTTGGCCTCGAGAAATGGTGGGTATAAGTGAATAATCTCTTTTCATCACTCGATATTCCTCAAGGTGAAGGCGAGATTAGGACAAAGACTATGGGTTATGAGCTGTATTTAATACAATCGGTAAAGTGTTATTCGTCACTTGTGGGTCTATATTTTGTTGATATTCCTCAAATTTAGAATGCAAGTGAGTCCTAACACCCACTAGAAAAATCATATGATTTTTAAATTTTTTCTTAGGGCTTTGACAAAAATAAAAATCTAGTAGGAGCCTTGTTAGAAAAATGAAATTGTAACATTTAACCTTTCTATATTATGAGAATATTTGCTATATAAAGTTATAATAATCCACATTGATAAATTTGTGCAATTAATTGGTAAAACATTTATTAATAATGATATACAAATGAAATGAAAAGGATTGAAAAAAGAAATATATACTTACTAATAAATATTTCTGCATTTTATTGTTTCAATACCCAGATAAGCATCTAACCTTATAACTCCTTTATTTGCCTGAGGTTGTGTATTGTCCTTTATGAGTTTCAAACTCTAAAAGAAATACTTAATAAGGACAGTCGATTCATGTACGATCACATATAAATGTTATATAATGAATGGTCACATACATAATGTACAACACCTAAATGAAATTGGTTCATTCGAAATAAGTAAGTAAACTACAGTGTGAGATGGCATATTCAATATGATTTATTACTGAAATGATCTTGTAATGTTAAATATAACACTATACCAAAAGGTACTAGATAGGTGAAAGAACTAGATCACCGAAATGTTAGTTTTATCAATTTACAAGATATCCTTAAATGTTAGGGATAATCAAATGCACTTTTTTTTAAAAAAATTGTTATGATGTTGTAGCAAAGTTTCTTTTGAATGATTTAACCATTTAAAAAGGAAAACCAATGTACCAGAGTAGATGTAACTTAAGGCACGGTTGAGATGGAGAAGGTGAATGGTCACTTTTGCTTCATAAAGAAACATCAGAAATGAGAAATGTAAAATAATAATTGGTACTTGACATTGAAATGAGAAATATAATTTCTATTCCAAAATGTTTTTTATAAAAAAATTTCTTTTTATGAAATTTATTCTTTTAGGTTCAAGATATTTGATCTAAAAATTCTCAACTATAAAACGGTTACAGTAGATGGAATAAATAACATACATTAAGTGGTTGAATGAACCTTCGTATTTCATACGCTATTATAGTAATGGCAGAAATAGTGGGAGCTTGCCATATTGTACTTATTGGTCGCATCAAGTTATGAAAATTATTTTTGTAAATCATACCAAACATTATTTATGAATAATAATAATTTTGGAGTATTGATTAAAAAGTAAACATAGTTTTATTTCAATATGAATACTATTAATATTCATTATAAAAATAAAACTATAATACTATTATTTGTGATGCTTCGGAAAATACAGAAGTATCCAACTACGTTTGCAATTATTTTGGAATTATGGACTAAGCCACGGTTTTCAGAAATAATTTATGATTATATGGTTATGAATCATATAGTACTAGTGAATTATATATGTCAGAAAATTAAGGGCAAAGCACCCATCTAACGAGAGAATTATATGATTTGATTGCGGATTCATACATAAAGATGTATGAAATCGAAACTTCCAAAACGGTTCCATGTACCTTGTTGTATTCACCAATGAATTATCACAAAATAAACATATGTATATAATTCACATGTGATATGCTAATGATGGGCTTGTATAATATAAAACAGAATTAAATAAAATAATGCACGATAGAAAATAAAATGATTTGATTTGTTGAATAAGTGAGTATATTGTAAAGACTTTCGAACGTACCCAAAAAATAAACAAGGATACAATCTCAAAAGTCAGTCCTCTCTATAATACATAATGATGTATCAATAAGGAGTAATCGAACTTTGTTGAATGAAGTAGGATTAATTATGAGTGAAGTTCAGTTAACCTCCTTCTATTAGGTCGCGTACTTAGGGGTATTACACAAAGTTAAAATTACTTTCATCTCAAGAATGGTTTACAAAATCATACTAGATAAGGTTTTATAAGAAAACCCAACATATTCTAGGACAAGGAGTTGGCAAGCTGTGCAAGTCGAAAGACTACATATAATAACTGTACATGAGGGATCTTGTATATAACGGCCCGTAATTTTATCACCTTGATTTGGAATGTTTAATTAATTTTAAAAATTCATATATAGGTTTATTGAACATAAATAAACATGTTTTATGTGATAAATAAAAATGGTGATCTTGTTTCGGAAAAATGTTTACAAAAATATATTCTTTGGAAAAATATCGATCGAAAATCGTTTTATCGATAAACAGCATTTTAGCCATCAAAAGTTGCACAAGATTTTTTTATGTACACTTATTTCTCCATTTAAGAAAGAATATGTAATAAATTATTTATTTTATTTTTGGAAATAAGACATCATCAAGGATGTCAACACTTTTATATGTTTTCTGGAATTTTAAATTAAGTTTAAATATTCAAACAATTATTTTAAATGATTAGTAATTCATTTTAATTATTGTACAATGATAATAATTGATTTATAATGTTTTATAAATATATTAACTTGTTTTATAAAGGTAAAGATATACAAATTTTGTCGCACTTGGGTAATTCGACGACATAATTTAGCAGCACTTGTTCGGTATTGGTTTATATTGTTATGTAGTTCAATTGAGATCATTTTAACTAGTTAAAAATGATAATAAATAAAATTTCATGGTTTTTTTTACAAATATAGATATAGTTTGACTAAGAAGTAAAAATATGACCAAAAATCGAATTTCGGATTTTCAACGGTTTATCAAACATAAGTTGTAATCGAATGATGAACCATTGTTTGTCAAATAAGACACATATATGTATATATACATGCACATGACATGTACATATATATATAGGAAGTTACCATGTGCATTTACTAAGTACGTAGGGTAAGAAATTAGAAAATATCATGATATTTTCTAAGTTAAGTCAAAGCATATACATGATGTGATGGTGGTGATGGAAGGGGTGTAGGCCGAGCACATAGAGGGTAGGAAGATGGAAAGGAGATTTGAAGTATAATGGTGTTATTTAGGATATTTTCTTAAATTTTACCTATAAATACACATGCCATCCTTACAATTTTACACACTGTTTCTTTCTTCCTCTCCTTGAAGCTCTTTAATGGCTTCCTAATGGCACTTTTTCTAAGAAAAATTATAGCAAGAAAGTTATGAAAAAATAATTTCATATGCAAACATTGAAGATCCACCTCCAAAGTAAGTTCAAACACCTCCCTACCTTCTCATGTACCCATGACCACCACCATCACCACCCTTTAACTCAGCTAACACCCTCATCCAAGCTTGGGCCGAGCACTTCAATGAAGGAGGCTCAAGTTCGAGAAGCTCCTAAGCAAGATTGGCGGAGTGGAAACTTGTAATGAGTACTCAAGATTGGTAATTAGTAAATAAAAACTATAACTATTTCAAGTATGATAATATGACCATTTAATATCTTGGTTGATTTATATGGTTTTTTAAAATTGGTCGATTATATGATTGATAAATTGGTTGTAATAAATATAACCAATAATGGGAAATTCATAATTATCAAAAATAAAAATGGTTAATTAGTTAACCATAGTTAATCTATGGAAAAATTTAAATCCTTGTAAAATGTGCATGTGATTTAGTAAGCCTCTTTATGTGACAAGCACCATTGTCCCAGGGGTTAAGTGATTTGGCTTTGGTGCGAGAGGTCATAAGTTCGAAACTTGCGTAGCGTGATTCGAACATTTATTGACATGTGATATGTTGTCACGGTGATTTATTGTATATAAAGTACCATTTCCAAAAAAAAAAAGATTAAAAATTGAATATATAATATTATAATATGGAATAAAGTGGAAAAGGAGTTTTTAATGAAGTAAAAAAATTGAAATGATTTAAAATGGTTTATTATGATATTTTAAACATTTCAACAAGTTTTAGAACAGTTTAATGAAGTTTGAAAAACTGAGCCAAATCGAGCTCGTCGTAGCAGTAGTTTATAATTTTCTGATCTGAAAGTTAAATCAATGTGTGTGTATCACCCCATATTTTTAGTAACATTATTTAGGATATTTAATTAACTAAATTAAATAAAATAATGTAAGATGATTAATTGATTGAGATTTGTGATTATATAAGGGGTAGTCGTGCCATGTTAAACAAGTGAACTAAAGAATAAAATGAGAACAAAAGGTTAGGAAAAATGCTAGGGCAAAGTAAGAATAAGAAACATCCTTATACCTCAAACCCTTGACCCCTCGACACTAACGTTCATTTCATTATTCACAAACCAAAAATACAAGCTAAGTCCGGCCACCATTAGCAGGCTCAAGAGAAGATAAAAGCTAGGATTTCAAGAGGGAGAATCAAATCACTTAATCAAGAACAAATCTCAGATCTTTAATCACAAAGCTAAGGTGAATAATGACTACATCTTAAGTTTTTAATGGTTTTTAGGTTTTAGAATGAAATCCGAATTATTTGCAAATGTTTTGCCATGTTTTGGATGATAAAATGTATTTCCATAGTTGTTGATGATCTACCCTAATTCACATAGATTTTGTGATATGTTTTGATATGAAAATCCTATTATATGACATCTATTTGCCTTGAGAATTTAAATTAGATTAGAAACAATAATTTAGAAATGAGTTTCAATTTTCTGAATTAATGTGGATTTTATATGAATTTTCTAGTGAGGGAAATGCTAATTTGGGTTTAAAAATTAATTGTGGCCAAATTATATTGGCTTAGGGTCTGAAATTTATATATGTTGGAAAACATATTAAAAATGATTTATAGGAATTTTTGCAGAATTTTTCTAAGTTTTTTAATGGATATATAAAATTATTTAATGTATGGAACTTAAATGTTTTATATATTTATAAAAAGGAGAAGGGGCAATTTATAAATAATCCAAATTGTTACTTCTGAAAATTGACAGTACTTTTAGAAAAGAAAATTTTACAACCAATCATAATTTGACAAACAAGGCAGATTAGGTACAAAGGACTAATTTGAAAAGTCAAATCAACATGCTTTTTCCTATTTCAATGCTTTCGGCACCAGGCTTCCGACTCCACACCTCCGACTCCATCAAAACAAATGCACATGGTATCGGATACCTGGTATGTAGTGAACTAGATGTGGGCGGAAGTTACTGGGTCGAAACCGAAGGTTCCGAGGTGATCGATGCATGCTTTGTTTTAAATTGAAAATGCGTCTGCTTTTGCTTTCAAAGGAAATGCTTTTGACTTAGTTGGCTTTCGGCCGAGTCAAATGTTTCAAAGGAAAGGTTTTGAATGGGCTGCGCCTTTTGTTTTAAATGAATGCTTTTGAAGGGGTCGAAACCCCTAACTGCTGATTTTTACCTTTCGACCCAGCTTTGTTACAAAAGGGTTACCTTGTTTTTTAAAACCAAGCTGCGTCTTCAATGCTTTCGAAGGGAAGATTTTGACATCACCGCTTCTTTACTTAGCAAATTCTTTCGAAAGTGATGCTTTCGACTTAAATGTTTTAATGACCCTTTTGCTTTATAAAAGGTAGAAACCAAATGGCTTCAAAAGAGATATAGTTTTAATGGTTTCGAAATGTGTTTCCGTATATTGTAAATTGAACCCAAATGCTTTCGAAGGGCTTGATGTTTTAATGCATTCGAAAGGCTTTAACGAAAGGTTTCTAAGGGGTGGTTCCTCAATGGTTTTGAAATGACTAAAAGGAAAGGTTTTTCAATGGTTTTAAAAGGCAAAGTTTAAGTGTTTTAAAGATGGGATGCCTAAGGTTTTAAAGCTTTCGAAGAAGACATTTTTCAATGCTTTCGAAAGGATAAATATGAATGGTTTCGAAAGGTATGATTTCGAAAGGTATGTTTTGGCCTCCGACCTAAGGTTTTACTTGTATTAAAAGGGATACTTTCAAAGGTCCGAAAGGGGTACCTTCGAAAGTTTAAACGTTTTCATCAACAAGGTTTTGTGTAAAGAATAAGTAACATTGCAAGGTGATTTGAATAAAGCAAAGAGTATATACAGATAATTTCCTTGTTTAAAGAATGATTTAAAGATTTAAATCATTATGAAAGAAAAGATTTTCAAGGAAAATTTTATGGGTAGATAACTCGGATATTAGAATACCAGAAGGGACTAGTATGGGATCGCGCCCTATACTTTAACCAGTAGCCCCTAGCTAAAATAGGTTCAAAATTCCAATGTGTAGGGCTTTGTCACAAGTGAGACTAAAATTATATTACACAAAGAAAGAAATCTAAAAAAAGGAAAGACAGGTTATTGGTGAGCCCTCAAAACCATTTGTCTAGTGTAGGGCTTTATGTCTGACTTAAAGTTTGTTTTTCCCCTTAAACTCTCTGGTGCTCAAAATTGATTTAAATGGGCCGAGGGTTAAAGTTTAGGGGTCGCAGTAGGTTGGCGAATAAAGCTTCCGGTGACGAGCAGGTGGTTTACGGATAGCTAATTAGGAGTTGTTGTTATATTTTGGATTGATTCTGCTGTATTATATATATAGTGCTCTGGTCAACCAAGGGGGCACTATCATATGTTGCTCTTGGCATGTTTATGTAGCAATAATATTTTATCTTTACCTAGGAAAGCGATGGGATTATGTAATTTGAATATGGAATATGTTTTGGAAACGTAATCAAAAATATATTTTTTGAAATATATGATATTGTTTCATCTTCATGTGCTTCTAATGTTATGGATACCATTAACATTACTGTATTTGGTTACTGGAAGTTAATAACATGGATGACTGAAGCATATGTAGCGCTTAGCTTTCGGTCTCCAAATACGGGATGTGACAATGAAGGATGTATAAGTCAAAATTCTTTGAAATAAGAATTTTCTAAACCCATTAGAATAAATTTTTCAAAAAAATTATGAAATAAAGATTTCATTTAGTAGAGTTTGAAATATGTCCAGATCATGTTTTCAAAAACATCGCGGTTCAGCAGTTCAGAAAACAAAGGGGTAAATTCTTTAAAAATGGATATTTTTAAATATATAAAAATATAAAATAATTCCATAAATATGTTAAAATGTTTTAAATGGGATTTGAGTTATAAAAGTAGATTTATATGAAAAGGAAAAGGTATTTGGATATAAAAAGCTTTAAAAACACTATTTGCGGTAGTTTTTTAACGGTTTTTGGTAACTTCCAAAAACGATGGTTTCGACTTGATTATTCTTTCTAGGCCTTTTAGTAATCTTTTCAAATAAATAATTAAGTATTTTTGAAAGTAATTTGAAAGTTATATGATTCTTTTAATGGAGTTTAAATTAAATTGGTTAAAGGAAAATTGTTTTAAAACAATATTTAGTATAGGGTTTAAGTAAATAAAAATCATCTCTAAAAGATAATATAAAAGGATTAAGAGTTGATCAAATAGCTTGACCACTTTATGTATGATAGACAGATGGTCTCTAGATCCGAGCTTGAACAACCAGTATTTGATTCAGATTTAGCTATCCGGATTGGCCCGACGGAGGGGATAGTTAATTTGATCTACTTGGACCGCATTTTCTTAATTTAAAAGAAAAGAGATTTGAAGTTTTCAAAAGTTAAACAAGATTTTAAAATTCGATTTTGGTGGTACAGAGAATACCCTTGTTAAACTCTGTATTAAATTCCAAGGAGGGAACTCGTGTTATGTGTGTGAATTTAAAAGGTGATTTCACCATTAATCAACGAATATTACAAGTTGAATACGAAAATTGTTATTGAGCATAATTTGTATGATCTCTATGAAACCTTTCCTACTCAATACTAATTTATCTAGGTTTACAGTAAATAATGTCTTATATAACATTGTTTTTTGACCCATTTAAAAGTTATGATTTGAAAATAAGAAATATTTGTTAAGATTGAAATAAATGATTTGGAAATGTTTTCATAAGTAAAAGGTGAAATGATTTGCAATTATTCCAAGATTAAAGAGGTTTAATCAACCAGACAATTTGACAAATGAGGATTAATGATTCCATATACTCTTAAAAGATAAAGGAATAGTTTAAAAGAATATATCTCGGAAAGATATTTGATTTAACAAATTGATAAATTGATTAGATGTTGTTTAATAATCACCCATATACTTTACATATTTTTATCGATGATTGGTTCGGAGATACCGGGGTCAAATTTGGGTAATTCCTATCAGAAAACTACTTTGAACCAACATACGTGTTCGAAAGGGAATACATGTTGAAGATAATGATTTGAAGAAGGAGATCTTTACGATGTAGGGCTGCTTGCCACTAATCTCTAAGTTAATCCCCATATCATATATTTATGATAGCAGTAGCACCTTCATTTTAAAAATCTCCAATTTGCAAGGACCGTCGCTACTAATCCTCTAGGTGATTCCAAAATAAGAAGTAGAGGAAGGAGTGCCTTTGGCTTATCCTTCACCTGGACAACTTGTATTGATGAGTGTCTGATATTGCATTTCTAAAACCATGTACATTGATCTCTACAAATTTACATATATTTGGTGTTGTAGGAGGTAAGCCCTCCTATACTTAACACCCTTCTCTGAGATGTACAAGTTTAAAGGTTGTAATTTTGTAGAAATCAATAGTGTATTATTAAAAATGGCAATGTGACATTCTAAGTGGACTTTGCTTTGTGAGAAGCAAAGCATGGCTTTGAGAAAAGAAAAGCATGGCTTTGTGGAATGAAGAGCGTAGCTTCACGAGCCTTGCATTCCAAGAATGATATGGGATACTATGTAGTCTGTAGGACATATATTTCATGCTATAAGTTTTATTGATGATGGAGAAGTCTAGTAGTGTCTACCCACTCAATGGTTTAAATGAGCAGGTGTTGGAGGTTCGACCGAGAAAGAGCAAAGCCACCGAAATACACTGTTCCATAGTAATGTAACAATGTAGTACGAAGGCTTGCTTGAGATAAGTGAATAGTCATTGGGGCTTAGGATTATATGCATGGATTTTGCATCAGAGGAAATGGCCACTAGTTCCCTATCATGTTGGAAATCCAATTCCAATGCGAGCTTTATGGTTTTGGTTGTATTCCTAAAATAGATGTAATGCTTTGCAAACATTTCAGCTACCCATTTGGTATCATATACACCATTTGACATTGTCTGGGATTGGTACCTTCATTATATATTTATTTGAAAAGTGTTTTCAAACCAATCTCTATAATGATAATGTCAAATTTGTTTTGATATAAAGTATTTTGGTTATCGTAAGGTAAAAGTTCATCCGTGTTTATGTGCGACGTGGTCTTACGAGATACCCTTCTTTTCGATGGTTTTGGTTGGCATCAATCTAATCTATAACATAGCCATATACATTTATAATTCGAGTTTTCTCATGCTGGTTTATCAAGTCTGATCCAAGTATTTTTAACACTCGGGTGAGATCCGAGTAGTTTCAGGTTTAGCTAAAAACGCTTTGAGTTTCAAAAGAAGAGTTGGAGATCTTCATTAATGTATGGTCCTTTTCTATTTTTCCACTGCATTTGTTTTGTTGTTTTTCAACATTTGTAAGGACAAAGGATTTATAACTATCCATGCTGAATCTAGGTTAAACTCTGATATTGTATTCAGAAAAATTCACTATAAAAGATTTTGTAGTTAATAATATATGATTATTCCATTTTTGTAAGATTATGTTTTCTTCTCTGTTCTATGTTATTTTATTTTTATCCTTGATCAATCGATCTTTTCAGCAATTGGATGCTCGGCACGAGAATACCGTGGATCTATTAGTTTCAATTTTCAAGAGTCAAAAAGGTGGGTTGTCACATTTGTTATCAATGCTTAGGTTGGGCGAACACCTGAGCCTGATAGGGGTAAAGTCTCATCCGAGATAGGGTTAGTAATAACATAAGATGAGAAACTCATTAGAGATAAGGTAAGAAACACCCTAGAATGAGTTATGAGTATATATGAGCGTGTATTTGTTAGCGACTATTAAATGTTTTGTGTCGATTTATCAGTTGAGTGGTTTATTTATTCTGGTCGATGCACCTGATCACCGTTATCTATAGGGATTCCTAAACTCTTAAATTTGGCAAACCGACACACCAATGTTGAAAATTTTAAGTATATTAAATATTACTTAAGATCATATTTTATATACAAAGAAATAACTTTCGAAAATTGGTATTGTTATTTATTGCGTTTTAGTTTATGGTTATGGGAATGAGAGTATTCAGTTATTATCATTTGTTGATTGAAAGAACACCTTGTGAATTAAGTATGAAGATTTACTATAAGGTGTTTGATAGTAATATTGGGTTAAGGTTAATGAATTTATATAAAACAATAAACGAGCATGTTCTATAAAAATCTATTTTACACTAATAAAATGATTTTGTAAAAGATAGATATGGAAGGTATGTTATATATTTTGAGAATTTAAATTCTAGTATTTTAGGAAAAGAAGTGTGAAATTTTAAATGTGATTAAAAGAAAGATAGTTAATATAAGATGATTTTATGAAAGAGATTTATAAAATGGGTTTTTATAAACAATGCAATCTCTAAAGGATTATTGAAAAGAAACAACAATAGTATTATTGCAAATAAGAAACTTGAAAAGAAAGAACATCTTTTAGAATAACTAGTTCGAGTGACTCAAAAATAACTAAAATTGGGCAAGAGATATGTTCAGATGGTAAACACTTTCCTAAACTATTACCCTCGTAGTTAAGGGGATATGTGATATTATTGGTAGTAACCAGTACCTTAGAATCATTTTGGAGTTACTCAATTTATAATTTTTTTAAGTTAAAAGGAATATATTATAATAAGAGAAGTTTATTATAATTTTATGAATAAAAGATAATTTATCTTTTGAATTGAAATGGTGTTTTTATAAAGAAGATAATTTATCAATTTGAGGAATTGTTTTTAAAGGGGTTTTCAACAAGTATTATGAAATGTTTATGGAAAATAAATTGTTTAAAAATAGATTCTGAAAACATTTGTAAAAGAAATGTTCTACAATGTTTATTATAATGGAAAAGATATTTATCTTTTGTAATAAATGCTTTCCTTTAAAAATATATTCGGAGATAAATATTTGAAGTGATTTTATCTTTATAAAAAGATAAAATTTAAGGAAAAGTATTCACACAAAAAAAATTGGATGGTTAATAAGTACGTATGTTGTACATTCATCATTTCATCACACGTTTTAATCTAAGATTCGAGTATGGAACTTTGAGGTGTTTACACCAGTCCGAAAAAGGATTTATCACACGATTGTTGACGATGAACATTAATGAGGGTTTGTGGTTGGAGACTTGCATTTTCTATGATAGCTGAGAGCAGTGTAAGGGAAATAAAGGTTTGTGATCAAGAAGCCTGATTAAAGTCTGCACCAAAGGATCATGGGATCGATATTAGTTCGGAAGTAAAGTTGTGTATTCATGTAAGAGATCGAATCAGATATTGCAATGGATGATCTAGGCATATCATATGGAATTGAGGTTAAAGAAAATATTTTGGGTACGCTCTTTTGGGTTTTGGGTTGTGGTTAAATGTGACGACCTGTAATTTTCGATAATTAAATTTGTTAATTTAATAAAATTTTGGTAATTTAATAGTAAAGAAATAAAAATCTATAATTTAATAATGAAATGAACACTAAAATAAAGTGTAACAATACAAATGTAAGTTAATTATTAATAACTTGAATGAAATTCCACTGAATGAAAAAAAATGTAAATGTTACACTTGGATATAAATTGATATGAGAAGACAAATGTAAACACTGAATCAATAAATGAAATTGCATGAAATAAATGACCATTGAATAAAAACATCAGAAATATATTAGAATTGTAAACATTTGTGTGTGAATAACGAATTCATAAGTGTAATTAAAAGTTTGGTAACGATTGTTATAAGTAGCCTATTTAATTGGTCTACTAAATTCAAATAGGAAATCAATTACAATTAAATGAACTTTAATGTTACATTAATAAGTCTAAGACAATAATGAAGACTGTGAAATGTAACAAAATGAATGAGAAATGCTAATTTTATTCATAAAGTAATAATTGATGTAATAAAAGAAGGAAACCAAGACAAATAATTAATTCGGAATTTAAGTTATAATTAATGTGTAAATTTGACAAAATTCAAGATGATTGAAATAGAGTAGTTAATGCAAACTAAAAATGGAAATTGGAATGTATTAATGTAATGAAATGAAAAACAAATGTTGATTATGTTTATAGAATACTAATGGATTTAATAAAAGTATTGAAATTGAACCAAATCAGTTTATTTGGAATTAATTATAAATAATTGGATTTAGTCACAATTGAAATTTAACATTGAATTAACATAGAAATTTGATTTAAAACATTATAAATTACTAAGTAAATCTAAAGTGATAGAAATGGTAAGCTATTAAATTTGAATGAAAAGTGATTTAATTAACTAATTATTAATTTATTTAATTAATGGGAAAATAGCCTTTTTGGCCACTGACTCGGATTTCGACCAAACTAGTTCCATCGGATCCGTAACAGTGAATTATTGTAGGATTTTAAGTTTTGTAGCGAGCAGATTTGCCGTTTGATCATACAGGCTCGAAACGCCTAGAAACCAATTAAAATGAAATCAATTTGAAATAAATTGATTTTGGCATAACTTCTTCATACGATAGAATTGGGAATTGAAACATGTTCCTTTAAGTTTAAAATATTTGAAAACATCTATTTTGATATATGGGTTGACTCATTCGCATTCCGAAGGCAGAACGGGCTTTTCGGTCATTTTTCGTTTAACGTGTAAATCAATCGGATCCATTCATTCTATCTGTCTGATCTGCCTATAAATACCACATTATAAACCCTAATTGTTTCTTATTCTCATTTTTCCGTATGTACATTTCTTCTCAACTCCACAATCCAATGGCAGACAAATAAATTCCAGTTCAATTTCAAATCAAATTCCAAATCAAAAATTAAAACTTCTTAAACTATATCAAATTATATATCGTTTTGAAGCTCTCAACGAGCGCATCTCGGATCAGCAATTCGTTTTTTGTTTTGGTTCATTGGTTGATCAGTAATCATCAAAGAAGTCTCGATCGTTCATAGCGTGTTGATGAACTTTGACTGATCATCGATCGGAGGGTATGGATGGGTGGAGAGTGATGAAGGGAGTTCATCGGTATGTTTCGTTTGGCGATTTGACGGTTAGACCGGCTCAAAAAATTCATTAGGGTTTCGATTGGGCATGTGGCGGCTGACATATGTTCGACCCGATGGGGTCGCACGTGCAGTGGAAGCGCGATGGAGCATCGGGGGGAGGTAGGTGATGGCAGAAGAAGGTCGGCGTGCGTGCAGTTCGTGGTCGAAGGGATCGAATCGCGTGCTTTGTGGTGAGGGTGATTGTGAGGAAGTACTGTGCGTGCAGAAGATGATGAGGTGGTGTAAGCGTATAGGTGATGCATTTTTTTGTATTATTTTAATTTTTGATTTCATATGTTCTAACCGACATAACTTTCACATACGAGGTCTGATTCATGCATGGTATGCTCCGCTGGGATAGTGTCGAAATTTCGGACATTTTAACGCTGGTTTGGATGGATTCTAAGACTGTCTGAATTTTGGGTTTAAATTGGATTTAAATTCAAAAGGTGAGTGTTTTAACTCACTCACAACTTCTAAAATTTCTTATGTTCTTTAAGTTAAATTTATGATGTGATTGGAGATTTATCTATGACTGTTTGGTATATTTTATTCATCAACTCAGTTAATTTGAATTTATTTGAATTAAACCATTATTTAATTTATTATTGAATATAAACTGCTGGTAAATACCTGTTAGCGATTATCAGTTCTTTATTGATATTTATTGTTTGTTTTGGATGATGATTGTGATGGATGTTCATTGTAGATATTGTTTGAATAGATATTGTATTTTATTTCGTTATAAACCGCAAGTTCGTTATGGATTTTTATTTAATTCGAGATTGTGGTTTGAAATGATATATAACCGTAAAATTTTAAATTGCGATTGAAATGAAAAATATCTGTATCACTTGACCCTAGGGTAGAAATTATATACGAACGTCGGATTGGTTAAATGAAACTATTTTAAAATCCTTAAATTTTTGAATTTAATCATTTGATGTTTTGAAAAAAAATGATGTATATAAATTGAAGTATTATAGAAAAATCAAGTTTTGTATTGAAATGCGAATTGGTTTAAAAAGGAATTTCTTTTAGAAATTAATCGGAAGTTTAAAGTTAAACTTTTATGTATAAATGAAATTCGATCAAAATTGAATCATTGAGTTTGTTTGAAATTAAGTTTGAAATATTTTGAAATTGGAGTAATCCGTATTGGTATTTTGAACATGGATTGAACGATATGAAATTGGATAATTTATTGAAATTTGGTTTGTCGATTTGGAAATTTGAAATGGTCAAAATATGTTGAAATGAAATGAATAGTTTAATTTGATATTAATTTCAAACTATATTTTAATGTAAACTGTTTTAAAAATATATTATTTTAAAATTTCTAATTATTAGGATTTTCAAATTCATTAAACTATTTAACTAATATTTACTATATGAATTATTTTAATCTCTTTTAAACCAATTTAATCTATTTTGAACTTGTGAAACTATTTTTATTTAATTAAATCTAATTAATCTATTTTGAAGCTACTCAATCTAAACTATTTTCTTCCAAATTCCAAACCAAGTAAAATGGATGGGTTTATATTCAAATTTCTCGATTTTTAAAGTGAATATGGTTAATGATGTCATAATCTAAGTTGGGATTTAAAGTTATAACTAATTCAATATGATGATTCTGGAGTAAGGATTTTACCTATTTTGAAAGTATGATTTTTGAAAGAAATCATGATTTTGGAAAGGATAATGATTTGAAAGTGATACAGTTTGAAGAACACGATATTGTGATATAAAATGTGAATTTGACTTTGAAAGGAAATATAATTATTGAACTATGATTTCAAAGGTGAATGTGATTTCAAAAGTATGTAATGATTTCGATTGTGATATGGTTTGAATTGAATATGATATTTTGATATCAATTATGAAATGATTTTGGAAATGTGAAAGAACCATCCGATGTGTAATAAGCGATTGGTTGTCAAAGAGACTGAGATCGGATGTTGTCATACTCTCTGCCAATACCGAAAACCACTTTGACAACAGTGTACGCAGTGGAGATTCCAGGATGAACTAGGATGGTGGCGGCGAACCTAAAGGTGTATTTACGTGGACCTAACTCCCATGAGTTAGCATAAGGTAGCTAAAATAAGAGCGATTCCAGGCCAAGTGAGGTAGCCCCTCCAATCGGACACATTCCATCGATACTATGTTCTGACTTTTGATTTATTTGGTGGCCACCCTTTGATTTTTACTCGAAAGTGTGCTTCGAGTTGGGCGGTAGTTGCGGCTATGCATTACCAACAGTCTGGATGCGTAATTGGTATATCTACCATGGAATTGCCTAGTTATGCCATGTCACCTACCTTAGCGTGCCTTCTACGAGTTTGTTTTGTACCATACCTATGAAGTGCCCTCTGACGGCACCCAGTACGGATGGGATTATGGTACTATATAGACTATGTGAATATATAAAATGTGTTAAGGTGGAAAATGTAAAGCCTTAACGCTACTTTAATACCTTTACTTTATTATAGACATATTATAATAGTGTATTGTACTACATAGTAGATAGTTTAACGGATCCTTAGGAGATGTGAATCCTGAACATCTCTTAAGTTACTATACTCACGTTAGACACTGGATAGGAGATGTCAAGCCCGTAAACATCTTTGATGCTGTCACAAGCATATTTACCGTTGATTTAACTAACATATGATCTTTTAGTTCTGACTTGAGTATTTGTCTTTTCAATTCGCTAGGGTCGGGCTGAGCATTCAGGATTTGAAGATTTATTCCGGAGGACGAAGAGGAAGATATGTACTACTACTATTTACTATATTATTCCACTGCATCATGCTATTCTACTGCATTGTTATTTATTTATCTCTGATATGTGTAACTCTGATTCTGTGTTATATAAGTATAATCAAATGTTTTGTAAGTAGCTTCATAAACTGTTATATGATTATTATATTTTGTCATTCCGCTATGAGATTCTGTTTTTACTTTTATTTCTTTCTCTTTTTCTTATTTACCCCATAACAATCTTCCATTTTTGCATGGTTTGGGTCAGCACGTGTGTCTGCTTAAAATATATAAAATGCGGGATTTTATAGTTGGTATCAGAGCTTTGGTTTGGCGATAAACCTTAGTGGGGTCTGACTCTTTATTAATACGGTACCCTATGATGAGTCGTTGAGTGTATATCTATGAGAGAGCGTATTTGTTAGTGTTATAAAAAGGTTTTTATATTGTGTTAATTTTTTTTGTTTTGTATTTATAAATTCTGGTTGGTGCATAGGACGCTATGACGTCGATAGGGATTTCTAAATACTTAATAGGCCAGACCGACATTATATTTGTTTTGAAATATAGGTAGACGAAATAATTTTGCCTATTGCATATTTTATATATATAAATAATGATTCATAAATGATATATTTGGTTGTAATATATTTGTTTGTTAGGTAGTGATAATTTATAATATTAGTTGAAAATAAAATAAATGATAATTTGAAATTTAGAACTTAAGTTCTGGGGGTTTTGAAAATTTCTTTAGAATGATTTTAGAATATAACAATAATATTATTTAGAAGTATTTTCTGATATAAATATTTCAACATAATTTGAAAGAACTGTTTTAAAGGAATTTTGGAAAGAAACTTGTTCTGTACTCCCCTCTCTGACGTTTGAAAATAATTTCGGTGATGAGTGCATGCATCATCGACATTCGTCTTCGAGTTTCAAAGTGGAAAGGCTGTTGTAGTAGTTTACTACACATTTGTTTTGATGAATAAATATTAAATTTTATTTCTAAATATGATTTGATGTATATATATAATGGTATGGTTATATATTATTTTAAATGATTTGAAATGGAACCCAGTATTTAGTTCTTAAATTTCTATAAATTAGAGGTTTTAATATTGAAAATGTAATAAAAATTCTAACTATTCAATAATTGGAACTTCTAAATTGAAAGTAAGAAATTAAATACTAAATTATAGTTGAAGTGTATAAGAAATTTGAAAGTTGTAACCAGTAAATAAAAAGGATATGGAAATGAAAAATGTTAACTATTGAACATTAAGTTAATTAAAAGAAATGAGATAAATTTGTGTAACTTTCGATTACATTCTCAAAGACATAAATATAACCTACCAAAATATTAAGAGTTGAAATGTTAAAAGAAAATGTAATGGAATATTATACAAGTAAAACTTAAATAATGGAAGTATTCGATGAAATTCTTTAATACATAAAAATTTGATGTTATAATTGTTATAAACTTAGGTTACAGTTGAAATGTACTATAATAAAATGTGATATAAAGTAAGCATTGTAGGTAGATAATTATAAACCTAAGTTAATGAATGGTATACTAAATAATTGAATTGAACATGAATACTATAAGTAAATGAATTATAAACTTAAGTAAATATTGAAGTATCTATTATAAAAATAAGTAGGAAGATGAATACTGTAAGTGAAAGACTATAAACTTTAGTTAATGTTTGAAGTTATGTACAACTAAAGGTGAATAAATGAAAATTTAATTTTTGTAAGTAATAAATGAAATAAACATTTAATGAATGAACGGGAATAAAATTTTGTAAGAGATAAGTGTAAGTTAAAGAAATAATCCTCGTATGAATGAAAGATAAAAACTGTAAATATTGTGAAAGAAATTTAATAAGGATAAATCGAGTAACATTGAAAATTATTGCTTATTTTGGTTTGTGGGTCGTTTGGGATAGGATACTTCTAATTGATTAAGATGTATGAATAATCTATTGAGTTTTATCTACGACTGTTGAGTAAATGGTGTACTTAGTGGTTTATTTTTCATTCTAGTCAATTAAAAGTTTCCAAACCCGAACAAACCATTTGTTTTGTTTGCTATGGATGGACGGTTGATTATACTGATTTCATATGATGATTGTATGCTGTGATTGCAAGTGATTATTGTTTTATATTGATTTGTTTGTTAGTGGTTGAAAACAATGTTAAATATTTCATTTTATATAATTATTAACTCATTTTGGATTATATAAGTGAAATACAGGTTATGAAAGCAATTATTACTGCTTTTGGTTTCATAAAATAAGTGTAATTTTCCTGACAAATAGGTTCATTCTTGGATTACAGTTTTCTAGCGATATTATATTGTTTTCCCGAGCCTATCCGTACAAAGGAGACTCTGCCGCAATTTTTCATTAATTTTGGACTTAGAAATTTTTCTCAAATGTTTCCAAACTTTTGTTAACTTGAAAAATAAAAGATTTAATTGTTTATAAATGTATATACTTTGATTAAATTGTTTTATTTTGTAAATTTATTGTTTATAAGTCTAATATTTTGAATACGATATTGGTTTCAAAATTCCTTTCTTTTCCCTTCTCTTCCCTTTTCGAGGACGAAAAGTTTTGAGTGGGGGAGAGCATAACGACCCCTAATTTTTTATATTTAAATTTGTTAATTTAATAAGATTTTGGTGATTTAATAGTGAAGAAATAAAAATCTGTAATTTAATAATAAAATGAACATTAAAATAAAGTGTACCAATATAAATGTAAGTTAATTGCTAATAACTTGAATGAAATTCCAATGAATGAAAAAAATGTAAATGTTACACTTGGATATAAATTGATATGAGAAAACAAATGTAAACATTGTACTAATAAATGAAATAGTATGAAATAAATGACAATTGAATAAAAAAATCATAATTATATTTGTAAACATTTGTTTGTGAATAAAGAATTCATAAGTGTAATTAAAAGTTTGGTAACGATTGTTATAATTTACCTATTTAATTGGTTTACTAGATTCAAATAGGAAATCAATTAGAATTAAATGAACTTTAATGTTACATTAATAAATTTAAGACAATAACGGAGACTGTGAATGCAACAAAATGAATAAGAAATGTTGATTTTATTCATAAAGCAATAATTGATATAATAAAAGAAAGAAACCAAGACAAATAATTAATTGGGAATTTAAGTTATAATTAATGTGTAAATTTGACAAAATTCAAGATAATTGAAATAGAGTAGTTAATACAAACTAAAAATGGAAATTGGAATGTATTAATGTAACGAAATGAAAAACAAATGTTAATTTTTTTTTATAGAGTAATAATGGATTTAATAAAAGTATTGAAATTGAACCAATATTTTGAATTAATTATAAACAATTGGATTTAATAACAATTGAAATTTAACACTGTAAATGGTTAAAATAATTTACATTCAATTGACATAGAAATTTGTTTTAAAAGATTATAAGTTACTAAGTAAATCCGAAGTGACAGAAATGGTAAGCTATTAAATTTGAATGAAAAGTGATTTAATTAAATAATTATTAATTTATTTAATTAATGGGAAAATAGGAATTTTGGCCACTGACTCGGATTTCGACGAAACCAGTTTCATCGGATCCGTAACAGTGAATTATTGTAGGATTTTAAGTTTCGTAGCGATCGGATTGGTCGTCTGATCGTATGGGATCGAAACGCCTAGAAATCAATTAAATTGAAATCAATTTGAAATAAACTGATTTTGACTAACTTCTTCATATGATGGAGTCAAGACTTTAAACTAATTCGATTGAGTTAGAAATATTTGAGAAATATACTTTGATATATGGGTTCACTCATTAGCGTTCTGAAGGCAGAATGGGCTTTTTCGGATCATTTTTCGTTCAATGTATAAATCAATCGGATCCATTCATTCTATTTTCTGATCTGCCTATAAATACCTCATTATAAACCTTAATTGTTTCTTATTCTCATTTTTCTGCACGTACATTTCTTCTCAACTCCTCATTCCAATGGCAGAGAATAATCCCAGTTTAATTTCAAAACAAATTCCAAATCAAAAATTAAATCTCTCAAACTATATCAAATTATATGTTGATTTGAAGCTCTTAACGAGCGCATCTCAGATCTGCAATTTGTTTTTCGTTTTGGTTCATCGGTTGATTAGTACTCATCAAAGAAGTCTCGGCCGTTCATAGCGTGTTAATGAACTTCGACTGATCGTCGATTAGAGGGTATAGATGGGTGGAGAGTGACGAAGGGAGTTCATCGATATGTTTCATTTGGCAGTTTGACGATTAGATAGACTTAGAAAATTCTTTAGGATTTCGATTGGGCCATGCGGTGGCTTACTTTTGTTCGACCCGAAGCGGTCACGCACGCAACGGAAGCGCAGTGGAGCATCGGGGGGAGGCAGGCGATGGTGGAAGCAAGCGAGCGCCCTTGCAGTTCGTGGTCGAAGGGATCGAATCGCATGCTTTGTGGTTAGGGCGAATGTGAGGTAGTACTGTGCGTGTAGAAGATGATGACGTGATGTAAGCGTATAGGTGATGCATTTTATTATCTTTTATTTTAATTTTTGATTTCATATGTTCTAACCGACATAACTTTCACATACGAGGTCTGATTCACGCACGGTTTGTTCCGCTGGGATCATGTCGAAACTTCGGATATTTTGCCGCTGGTTTGGATGGATTCTAAGATTATCTTAATTTTAGGTTTAAATTGGATTTAAATTCAATTTAAATTCAAAAGGAGAGTGTTTTAACACAGTCACAACTTCTAAAATTTCCTATATTCATTAAATTAAATTTATGATGTGATTGGAAATTTATTTACGACTATTTGGTATATTTTAATCATCATCTTGGTTAATTCAAATTTATTTGAATTAAATCTTTATTTAATTTATTATTGAATACAAATTGCCAGTAAATACCTGTTATCGATTATCAGTTCTATATTGATATTTATTGTTTGTTTTGGATGATGATTGTGATGGATTTTGATTGTTGAAATTGTTTGAATGGATGTTGTATTTTATATCGTTATAAACTGGAAGATTCGTTATGCATTTTTATTTAATTCGGGATTATTTGCGGATTGAAACGATAAATATCCATATAACTTGACCGTATGGTAGAAAATTATATACGGACACCGGATTGGTTAAATTAAATGATTTTAAAATCCTTAAATTTTTGAATTTGATCAACTGATGTTTTGAAAAAAAATTGAATTATATAAATTGAAGTATTATAGAAAAATCAAGTTTTGTGTTGAATTACGAATTGGATTAAAAAGGAATTTCTTTAAAGATTAAATTGGAAGTTTAAAGTTAAAGTTTTATGTATAAATGAAGTTCAATAGAAATTGAGTTATTGAATTTGTTTGAAATTAACTCTGAAATATTTTGAAATTGGAGTAATCCTTATTGATATTTTGAACATAGTGGATATGAAATTTGATAGTTTATTGATATTTGGTTTGTCGATTTGGAAATTTGAAATGGTCCAAATATGTTGAAATGAAATGAATAGTCTAATTTGATATTAATTTCAAACCCATATTTTAATTTAAACCGTGTTAAAAATATATTATTTTAAAATTTCTAATTATTAAGATTTTCAAATTTATTAAACTATTTAACTAATGTTAACTATATGAATTATTTTAATCAATTTTAAAACCAATTTAATCTATTTTAAACTAATTAAACTATTTTTATTTATTTTACATCTAATTAATCTATTTTAAGGCTATTTAATCTATTTTAATTATATTTAATCTATTTTAAATGCGATGACCCAAAATTTTCGCAATAATAATTTGGTAAACTTCTTTTATAATCTCCTAAAATAATTATTTAAATTGGCAATATTGGTTTAATAGTTTTCTTTTATAATCATTTAATTTGGAAATTTTTTATTCTTTTCAAAGCTAATAATATTTTATGTAGCAATTTTTTTTTAAAACTAATAAAAATGTATTCTATTTATAATACATTATATGTATAGACATTGTGAATAGGAAAAATTGGTTTTAATTTAATAAAATTATTTTCTAATTATATTATATATGTATATGTGTGTATCTATGTATGTATGTATGTATTGTTATTTGAAAGTTATGTTTTGAATTCAATATAATAATTTTTCAAAAAAGTTGTCAAAAGTGAAATTGAACATTTTAACACTAGTGTGTGTGTGTGTGTGTGTGTGTGTGTGTGTGTGTGTGTGTGTGTGTGTGTGTATAACTATCAATTTAAGTATCATAACTTAAGTTTAAATTTTAAATAAGATTTAATAAAAGGTTCATTTCTTTTGTTTTTATATGCTTTCTTTTTATTTAACATGAGATAAAATGGTTTGTAAAAATATATATGTAAAAATATAAACTTAAATTACTATATAAAAGCATAAGAACAATATTTAAAATATTACACTTGACATTTGTAAAATAATTAAAACTTGTATCAACATTTGTAACCTACATATGCATGCAAATTAACAAATGGCAACATTTGTTTCTTTTAAAATTTAATTACATATAATAAGGTGTTATACAGAAAACTGGCCATTTTTATTTTCAGTTCAAACTTCCTCAATTCTTTCTTCATCATCTTTCAAACTAAAAAAACTAAAACTAAAACTGAGAAGAAACTAAAAATCAAACTAGCATCAACTATCAACTCTTTAAAACAGCAGCATCAATTTTCAAGCTTAAGCAAGTAGTAGATTCAATTCAACAATAAAGATCCACATCAAATTCAAAACTGCAAATCAAAGTCATGTATCAGTTCCAGATAAAAGACATAATCCCTGTTCCTCTGTTATCATCTTAACCTGTGACTAAACTTTTTTTTTAAAAAGAAAGGCCTTAAATTGTTTGATAACCTAATCTATGTGATAATCATTAAAGTTATAATATGAAATATGTTTGCATGATTTTTTAAGTATGATGGTATGAATTTATGTTTGATGTTTTATGTGCAAATCTGTGCATATACGTATGTAAATGCCTCTATGGTATTACAGGCACAACCTTCCTAAAGAAAATTCTGTTTCTCTTCATACAATCGATTTTAGGCTTCTGTCTTTAAATGCATAATGATTGTAAGATTGTAACTTCATTTTTAAAAATAATCTTAAAAATTTATATTATGAAATTATTTCGGAAATAGGATTTTACAGTAAAAGTCAATTATCTATCGAAAATCAATATTCATAATTTCTATACTTTGATTATCTAAACAAGATCGTATGGTAGAATGATGAATTTAGAAATATAATTCATGATTTTTAAGATTGAGGATGTTGGGAATTCATGAATTGATCAGATTATGCTTTATCGTCGAATCCCAACGATTGGCACGGTGTTGGTCATCGTGGTCATGGCTAAAGGAAGTATGAGTGGTGGAGATTGATGGAAAAATATTAAGGGATTTTTCTGATGGTCATGGCGGCTCGTCGGAGTCGATTTGGGGTCCGTGGTGTTGTTTTGGTCGTGTTGATTTTCGGGATTACTACGTCGTCAACAGTTCAACGGAGTGGATCGCATGAGGGGGATCGAAGCTGAGTGTCGTGACGTTGCTCTGGACGAGGCGGCATGTAGTCTGGTGGACGTAGGTGGCGAAACAAAGTGATTTTCTTCGATCGAGTTTTGGTTCCAGGCGCTCGAATTGGTTTGATTTCTATTGGCCATGACGTTCGGTGATCTGGGTGATTGTGGCGACTGAGGGGAGGAACGGCGACTTGATGGTGGTCGTAGCACTGGTTGGAGGTGACTAGGATTCGTGCGCATGTACACATGCGTCATTCATATACGTTAGTGCTGGGTTGATGAGGGATCGAGGAAGAAGATTGTTTCCTCGGGTTTGAGCGCGAAATGATGCGGGGTTGTCTCGAGTTCAAACTCGAATTTTAGCAAAGGAAGGAGATCGAAGTTTGGCTCAGGAAAATAGGTTGTTGGCTTCGGGTTTCTGCAGTTTGGCTCGAGTCATTTTATTTTGTTTTGTTACCAGGTTTTTAAGTTAAGCAAAAACATGAACTATTTTATAAAAAGCAAAATGTTTAAACAAGTTCAAAGTTTTAAAAGTTATTAAAATGTTTTAGATTCCAAGGAATGTTTAGCCTAGTTTTTAAAGTGTATTTAAAACGAATATGTTTTCAAAGTAATATAAACCAAATTCCAAAGTGAATTTATTTAAAACAAGTTTTTAAAAGATTTAAAATGTTAAGGTAAATGTTTAAAATTGTTTGTTTAAAGATAATTATATTAGGTTAATTATGTAATTAATTCCTAAATGTTTTCAAATGAAGTTAATGATGTAATTAGAACTTGTTTAGATAAAGTTTATTAATTTTAATTAAATCGAAGAGTTTCAAATGTGTTTTGTATTAATTAATTTCAAGCATTTAAATTAAATAAGATTTAAATAAGAAATTAATTAAGATAAAGAAATTATTTTTAATTAACTAAGGTTGTGATTAACTAAAGATAATTAATTAGTGAAATTAGTTAAAAATTAATCACTTAATTAATTAATAAGGGTTATTAATAAATGCTAATAATTACTTAATGTAAGTAATTAATGGATAGTTAATGAAAGTAACAAGTTTAAAGATCATTAACTAGTGATTAAGAGATAATTAATTAATGTAATTAATTTAAGATAATTAATTGGTTTAATTAATTAAGCATAATCACTTAATGAAATTGATTAAGTATAATTACTTAATGTAAATGATAAAGTGTAATTACTTAGTGTAAGTAATTAATGGAAAATTACTGAATGTAATTAATAAAAGGGAAATTAGTTAATGAAAGTAATTAAATGAAAATAACTTAATGGAAGTAATTAAGGATTAATTACTTAAGATAAATTAATTAAAGAATCGACTGATTAAGGTAATTAATTAAAGGATTAGTTAACTAATGAGTGTGATTAATTAAAAGATAATTCATCAATGTAAGTAATTATAGAATAATTAATTAATGTAATTAATTAGAGGACAGCTAATTACTTAATGTAATTAATTTAAAGGATAATTAATGTAAGTAATTAAAGGCTAGTTAATTAGTGATTAATTAAAGGGGTAATTAATGGATGTGATTAATTAAAGTATATTTAATTAATGTAATTAATTAAGGATCAATGTAATTAATTAGAGTTAATTAATTAATGAGAGTAATTAAAGGTTAATTACGTTAATGGTTGAAGGATAATTAGTTTGAGTAATTAATTAAAGGCTAATTACTTAATGTAATTAAAGAATAATTAATTAAGAATGATTAATAAAGATGATAATTAAAGGATGATTAATTAATTGGTTTGTAATTAACTAATGTTAAGTAAGCAGTATTTAAAAGTGATTGAAGTAATTAATTTAATTTTATTTAAATTAATTAGAAATGGTGTGACTAATTAATCTTGCTTATGGATGATTGAATGATATTGAATGCCTTGGATTATTTTGATATTTCTGATATGTGATATGTGTTGCTCGGTGATATGAGATACTTTGGTTGAATTGTGATAAAAAGGACTATCTATTTGTGAAATGTGAATTATTCTATATATGTGCATATGTTACCCTAAATATAAATTAAATTATTTTTAACCCAAAACAACTTGGTCTTAAAAGATGGCGTTTTGGATTTCGGTGAGACCGGGATTGGATTCCAAATTGGATATCCAAAAACCACATCGATCCAAATTAAACGATAGGTCGTGAAATCTCAGGTGAAGATTAAGATGAAGAATTCAAAGAGGAAGGTCTATTTTCGTTAACTCTGAGGGTGATTCCAAAACGAGTTTAACAGAGATAGTTCCTTTGATCAAGATGAAGGTTCAGAGTGCAAGGGCTATTGTCGTTAACTCTGAGGGTGATTCCAAAATGAGTGTAGCAAGATAGTGCCTTCAGTTTCATTCGAACCCGGAACAGAATTGTATAGATTGAATGCTTTCAGACCATCGTCATTGGAGGACGATGAGCATTCCAAGATATGTGTTCTAAAAAGATAATCATAGCCTCAAGCCTCATCAACCGGGAATGGCTAAAATAGGGGAAGAGCGGCAAGGCTATGTGGGTAGCACCCAAGTAGGATGAGATTTTCCCCTGTCTAAAGGCCCTTTTTTATTCCGCTGTGTGGGTAGTTGGTTGCGCCAACTGCGGGGTTGTCTTATTCGGGATTATCCAGTAAGGGGTAGTTCCGGCCTTGTGTTGCAGGGGATCAGGGTGGATCCTCGGTACGGTGTTCTAGACCACCTACTGTGATGGGTAGTACCCAAGTATCCCTGCCATTATATGGTCCAATCTCCAATAAGTGTCGTGCGTCTTGATTGTGCGTAACTATGTTGGAACTGAGATGTAAGCATTCAAGCTATTTCTGTATTTTACTTGAATACCATAGACACTATTATAATATCATTGGATTTCCTATCAAAGGCTTCGGTTATCATAAGGTAAAAACCCATGTTTATTTATGACGTGGTCTTACGAGATATCTTTGTTTTCAAATGATTTTCAAGTTAAATAACTTTAACCCGTTTACTCACACCATACCCATGTCTGACCCAGAGTTTATTTTCGGTTTTCTTAAACTCTTAGGTACTCAAATTTTTACGAGTAGTCAAGAGATTTAGGTTAGCTTTGACAAATTTTGGAGGAGACTTGGAGCAGGAGGCTTCAGCGTATGTAGATATATAGTGTTTCCGTTGTGTTGAGATCTGTGTTATATCTTGAGTTGTATGATAGACAGGTCTTCATGACTGTCTGATGTGTTGTGATGTAAAGCTGTGTGACTCTAATAAATGTTATCTATTATGTAATAACTATTTGATGTAATATATTTTATTCGTTCCGCTGTGAGATTCTGATATTGTTTAGTTCTTTCTTTTCTATCTTTTCTCTTTTCTATCCCTTTCTTTCTTATTAATAGTGTAACGATCCATAAATTTTTAATAATTTTTATAGTTTTGTTTAACGTATTTAATTGAATTTTGGTAAAATTTTAAATACTTGAATTTTAAAATAAAAATTTAATATTTGAAATACGCTTAATTAAACATAGAAAATGGTAAATTTTCAATTAGTTATATGAAAGTTTATTTTATTATGCAGTTCTATTAAATTCAAATAAGTTAATAATTGATGATAATAAATGTATTTCACAAACCTGAATATTTTTCTATAGAAAATTTCTACATCCTCTTCTGAGTGAGATGTCTTCTTACGTTTTTCCAAATTTGGACTTCTATTGCTCCGTTTATCTTAATTCTGATCAAAATAGCAGCATTTTCAGTACCGATTATTGACTTTTGATCGGATGATCGTACCACTGATATCTGTATACCATATTGATCGTCTCGTCGTGTTGATCTTCGCAGTATATTTATTTCTGTATTTTGAGGTCAGGTACGTGACGAAAATAATGAATTATTCGTTGTAACGGTACCCTAAATTGTGACTTAACTTTTCCCTTTACGTTTCAAACCTGAAACGTGCTGTCCAATCAGCAATTAATTGCTTTAATTTCTCAACTAAATCTTAGGGTGACCGTTGCCATCACATAACCATTTTGAAAATAAAAATGTACAAATTTGTATATGTTTGCATTCATCTTGTTCGGTTCATCTCTTCTGTTATAAAGTAATATCATTTATTTCGAAAAAAACTGTTGCATTGAGAAACTCTTCTTCAAAAAAAAATTCTTTTTATAAAGCTGCTATTCCAAAAGCCAGCCAGTTCTTCTTCATCAACCCTTCCTTATTGCGCGCACATCCAGCAAGACACCTCCGCCTCCTTCCCAGACGAGGCCATTTCGCTACTGAGATCTGGGGTATAGTCCTCGTCCAATCTTGTTCCTCCTAAGCTAGTTCAACTAAGTTCCGACCTTGTTTTCCCCATCTGCCTACATCTAGACCTGGTCAAGCTCCTCCTCCAGTCAAGATGATTGGTGCTACTTCGGTGGAAACAACAAAACCATTCACCATGCTCAATTCAAGATTGCTAAAATTAGATTTGTCTATAGCTCCGATCTTTGGCGTGCTTGAGACATTTATCATTTGCTCTCCTTTGTCTCCGATGCTTGTAATTGGACCTAGCGATGTTCAATGGAAGGTAACTAAAATTGATGACGGTTTAGGTGATAATAATGATGGTTTGGGTTTGAATTTGGCCTAGGAAGTGATTGCATGTTTGGGGGATAGATCGATGTGGGTGTTGTTTCTCGCACACTACCTGCTTGTGCAAATGCACAACCTAGTTTTATTGATGCTTCTCTTCCTATAGATTTACCCTGCGATGCTATTGTTTTACCTGATGATTCTAATATGCCTGTTTGTGCAAACTTGGTGCTCCAAAAGACTGTTTCTGATGTTTATAGTCAATTATTTTACGCTAATGCTTCTCCGATTGTTGCTAGAAAGTGTCTGGTTGTTGGATCTTCCTCTATTAATAAAAAGTGGTCTTCCTTGTTTGGTTCATTGCCAAAGATGCGGATGAGTATTCCCCCAGATCTTTTGATATTGTTAAAACCGGTGGTGCTATGGTGCCATCGGCTGAGGTAATGCAAGCGGGAATTGGTTATTGGTTATTGGTTTGACTACTTGGTCGGCTTCTTTCTAGATTCCAACCCGGCTTATTATGATGTTCAAAAAAAATGTGGTGGTATCTGGAAACTTAGAAGTGGTTTGCGAGTACGCTATGTCGATGCTATGTATTATTTCAAATTCCCAAATGCCGAGGAAGGAATTCGTGTTCTAGAGGCGGATCCGACCATCATTGATCGGAAGCCTTTTATTATTATGACATTGAGTCCGAAGGTCGATAGCGCTAGAGATCAACTCTATTTTGTCGAATTGGCGCTAATCTTACTTTACTTTGGAATTCATGCCTCGATTTCGTAACTCAAATTCCTTATCTGACTTTCTTGCCTCAAAAGGTGAGCAATTACTCACGATTAACGTTCTTATATTTATTTAATTTGATTTCAATTGAAACGACAATTGAAATATGCTGTTGTAGTTATGTTTACTGTTATATATGCTATTATCTGCAACTCTTCAGCTGTGGGATATGACACCATATCCTGATGTTTATATTTAATTTTGATGATATATGCATGTTATTATTATTATTTTCATATCTGTTATCACTCTACAAGTTCCCTGTTAGTATAGAAATCACTATGGGTTGAAATGATACATACCCGAACGGACTTCAGAATAGGAGGAAATCATTATGGGTTGAAATGATAAACCCAAGCGATTTTCATTTAAATTGAATTTGGGACTACGGGTTGAAATGATTTCCATCCGTATATATTTAACTTACGGATTGAAATGATAAATATCCGTATCACTTGACCATAGAATAGGAAATTATACGTCGACGCCGTTGGTCTATATAAATGTTTTGAAAATAATTTCTATGGTTTTGAAAAGAAATATATGGTTTTAATAAATATAGATTTAAATTATTATATATAAAGGTTATTTTATATATAGATTTAATATTAATATATAATTTAATTAATATTGATTTTATTAATATGAAATATGTTTAAGGATTTATTAAATTTGTATTTCAGAAATAGATTTGTGGAATAATTTTATAAGCTAAGGTTGGAAGATATATTTGGAACTTAATTGAAATTTTCATTAATTAAGGATTTTATTTAGTTAAATCAATTTGAAACTATTGAATTCCAAACTTTAAAATATGATCTTACAACTTGAATTTTCATTTAAGTAATTTAATGGATATTTCATGTCTAAAGAAATCGAAGGTAATATATAGAAAATGTAAATTTAAGGTCGTATAAATAATATTGAATTTATTAAGTGAATATTTCAAAACTAAATAATAGTGAAGTCAAATTGGGAGATAAATGCAATTATCGAAATTTAGTCTTTGAAATGTTGAATATTTAAAGCTTCGAAATGTATTAACTTTGAATTATATTGAAATTTAAATGGTTTACTTTGTGGTTCAAATCTGTATTTGAAATCGATAAAAATTGAATTTGTTTAGTCAGAAACTGAATTGAATGGAAATTAATAAATTTAGATTGAATTAAATTTGAATGGGAAAGTCGAGTTGATTTTGAAGCGATTTGTGAAGTTTTGAGGAAATTACAAATACTTTACTTTATAAATTATTCAATATATATACTATTTTGGAAGATATATGTATTTGAAATGTAAATGACATTTTGGTTTTGAAGCATAAATTAATTTGAAATGACCATGGTGTTATAATATATATTTCTACATTGTAGATAGCTCCACGAATCCTTAGAGGATGATTAACCCAAACATCCTTTGAGTTACCTGTAATTCAGTTGTTATTTCACTTGAGTTGGATTTATTGATATAAGAATGTTAATCCTGACTTGAGTGTTTTATGTTTTGTTTTACGCTCGGGTCAGACTGAGTGATACAACATTAGAGACTCACCTTTGAAGTACGGAGCTTCGTTTGGAGATCCAACTGTCGGTTCAGCTTTCATCTTTTCCAGTTGATTGGTTCATAGAAGTCATCGGTTCGTACTGAAGACTTCACTGTATTTGAGATATTCTAGAGTATTTTATTTCTAACTCTGATGTATATAGTAGCTTCATGAACTAATATTCTTTATTTATTCCGCTACGTATTATTGTATTACTCTATGTCTGTGATTCCATGATTGGTTTATTTACTGTATATGATGAGTATTGCCAAATTTAAATTAACAATTTGGTACTTTGAGCAATTCAAGTCCGACTTGTGCGGATGCGAATGGTTGAAAATAGCGGGTCGTTACAAATGATGCGTCTTTCTATGGAATGAAAGGTAGGTCGTTACAGTGGTATCAGAGCTCTAGGTTGAGAGAATACCTAGGCTTTGGAGTGATATCTTCCTTGAGTGGGCATACTTGTATTTTTATTATATATATATATATATATATATATATATATATCTACCTAATTTGTTGGGTTACCTGTCTGGGTTACCCACATGAGATAGGCTGGCAGTAAGAGGGGTAGTGGTGTGTGTAGCACGACTATCACAGATGGAAGAGGTCCAAGTATTGAAGATGGAAGAGTATCTGGCGAGGTTGTAGACCCAATACCGCCTCAAGTGAGCTGTGCAACATTGAGTAAGTATTTCATCAATCTTGGAGCGAAGTATTTTAAAGGTACGGAGCGAGTGTAAGTTTGGTTGCACTCGTGTGAGTGGATTTTCAAGAGTTTGGATCTGTGGGATAAGCAGAAGCGAGTGATGGCATCTTAGCAACTTCAGGAGGAAGTAGGTGCATGGTGGGACACAGTGACCATGGATGTTCCTGAAAATGTTTTCTCTTGGAGCAAGTTTAAGGAAGTATTGGAGGAATAGTTTGTGTCTACCACAGGGAAGACTCAGCTGTATACGAATTATCTAGATCTTAAGCAAGGGAGTTTGTCTGTATCAGAGATGAGACTAAGTTCAATAAGTTATCTCTACAGACCTAGTCCTATTGACACCCCCTGAAGAAGAGTGAGATGTTTGTGCTTAGTTTGAGGCCCGAGTTTCTTGAGAAGATGTCGCCACCTCAAAGGCTCATTTGTGGAATTGGTTGATATAGCTTTGAGGGTCGAAGAGCTTATAGATAAGAAGTCTTTGGCATCTGTGGCAGGCAGTGCAACTCGGAGGGGTTATGTGTGCCAGCAAGAAGATCTTTTGGCTAAGCTGTTCTGATTTGTGAAAAGAGAATAGTGTCTTTGGATATTAAACTGGGCAGGATCGCAAAAGTGACTTGTGATAGTTTGAGTGTTCTCTTGGGTAATCTTTTGCATGGAGTCGAAGCATCTCAAGAGGAAATAGGAGCTATCGAAGTTATCAGAGATTTTTCGGATGCCTTCGAATAAGTCAAGGTTTGCCGTAGCATCGGGAGATGGAGTTCCATATCGACTTGGTTTCAATGGCGATACCAGTGGTTCAACCAATTTGTAGGATGGCTCCTAGAGAGAAAGGAATTAGTTAAGCAGACTCAGGATTTCTTGGTGATATTTCTGATCTTCTTCTTGGTGCTTCTTTGTTTTATCAGTTAGATCTAGTTTCGGGTTTTCACCGGCTAAGGGTAGCTGAAGATAGTACCCTAGACTGCATTAGAGGACTTAATTGTTTCTTTGAGTGGTTGGTTATGTCTTTTGGGTTAACCAAAGCTCCAGCTTATTTTGTGGATATGTTAAATCGTGTCTTCCGGGATGTGTTGATCAAGTCTATGCTTGTGTTCATCGACGGCTTTCTCATCTTCTCCAAATCAGAGTTGCGCAGCGGAAGCGAGATAGCAGCTGTTCTAGAGTGGAAGCAACAGCGGGCTCCTATGGAAATTCGCATTTGTTTTGGATGAGGGTTTCTACAGGAAGTTCATTCGGGACTACCTTAAGATTTCTTCTCTGTTGACCAAGCCGACTAGGAAGGGATCGAAGTTTAAATGGACCCTAAGTGTGAAGAAGCATTTCAGGATTTGAGGACCAGGTTGATAAGTGCACCTGTTTTGGTTATTCCGGATTGGAGAAGTAAGTCCAAAGTTTACTAATGCTTGTGAAGTAGAGTTGTGTTCTGGATTTTCGGTAGACCTTGAGAGGACCATCTTGTTGAGTAGAATTCGGGATCCTCTTATTCTTGGTCCAGATTTTTTTCGAGAGGCATCTGCATAGGTGGAGCGGATCAAGAAAGGATGAAGGCTGCTCAGGATCATTAGAAGAGTTATGTGGATAAGAGATGGAGGAAATTGGAATTTGAAGTTGGAGATTTGGTTTTTGTTAAAGTTTCTCCGATCAAAGGAGCAATAAGATTTAGTAAGGCTGGAAAGCTAGCTCCAAGATATATTGGACTTTTCCATGTTGGTACTTTGACCTGCAGGATTGAAATGCCAGTCCGGATGGCTGAGATTCATAAAGTATTTCCCGTATTTCATCTGAGGAATTTTGTGAATGACCCATTACTGGTTTTAGAACCAGCAGTTCAGAAGGATTTGGAAGTTGAGCCAGATTTGACTGTGGTTAGAACATCCTGTGCAGATTGTAGATCAAGATCAGAGTAGTATAGCTTGTTTAGATTCAATAGGGTGAGGATTCCATTGATTGTACCTAGGATACTCTAGATAGTTTTGGAAAGTCCTATCCTGAATTGCGTCAGGATAGTTAGGTTTGTTTGTTTGAATAAATTGGTTGCTATGGCTGATATGTATGCTTTGCTGTTTGAATATAAAAGTTTTTGGTTGGATTATTAAATTATCTTTGCTTTTAAATTTCAAGGATGAAATTATTTTAAGGTGGGAGGAATGTGATGACCTGAAATTTTGGCAAAAACAATTTGATAATTTTCATTTAAATTATTTTACATTGGCAATAATAATTTGGTAAACTTCTTTTATAATCTCCTAAAATAATTATTTAAATTGGCAATATTGGTTTAATAGTTTTCTTTTATAATCATTTAATTTGGCAAATTTTTAGTCTTTTCACAGCTAATTATATTTTATGTGGCAAATTTTTTTTTTAAACTAATAAAATCTATTTATAATGTATGTATATATGTATAGACACTGTGAATAGGAAAACTTTGGTTTGAACTTAATAAAAATATTTTCTAATTACAATACACACATATGTATATATATTGTTATTTGAAAGTTATGTTTTGAATTCAATATAATAATTTTTCAAAAAAGTTGTCTAAAGTTAAATTGAACATTTTAACACTAGTATTTATATATATATACATACATATATATATATATATAATTATCAATTTAAGTATCATAACTTAAGCTTAAATTTTAAATAAGATTTAATAAAAGGTTCATTTCTTTTGTTTTTATATGCTTTCTTTTTATTCAACATGAGATAAAATGGTTTGTAAAAACATATGTGTAAAAATATAAACATATATTAATATATAAAAGCATAAGAACAATATTTAAATATTACACTTGACATTTCTAAAATAATTAAAACTTGTATCAACATTTGTAACCTATATATGCATGCAAATTAACAAATGACAACATTTGTTTCTTTTAAAATGTAATTATATATAATAAGGTGTTGTAGAGAAAACTGGCCATTTTTATTTTCAGTTCAAACTTCCTCAATTCTTTCTTCTTCATCTTTCAAACTGAAAAACAAAAAAAAACTGAGAAGAAACTAAAAATCAAACCAGCATCAATTATCAACTCTTACAAATAGCAACATCAGTTTTCAAGCTCAAGCAAGTAGCAGATTCAATTCAACAATAAAGATCCAGATCAAATTCAAAACTGCAAATCAAAGTCTTGTATCAGTTCCAGATAAAAGACATAACCCATGTTCCTCTGTTATCATCTTAACTTGTGAGTAAACTTTTTTTAGAAAAGAAAGGCCTTAAATTGTTTGATAACCTAATCTATGTGATAATCATTAAAGTTATAATACGAAATATGTTTGCATGATTTTTTACTTATGATGGTATGAATTTATGTATGATGTTTTGTGTGCAAGTCTGTGTATATACATATGTATAAGACTATGTTGTATTACAGGCTCAACCTTCCTAAAGAAAATTCTATTTCTCTTCATACAATCGATTTTAGGCTTCGATCTTTAAATGAATAATGATTGTAAGATTATAACTTCATTTTTAAAAATAATTTCAAGAATTTATATTAAGAAATTATTTCATAAATAGGATTTTACTGTAAAAATAAATTATATGTCGAAAATCAATATACATAATTTCCATATTTTGATTATCTAAACAAGATCGTATGATAGAATGATGAATTTAGAAATAGAAATCATGATTTTTAAGATTGAGGATGTTGGGAATTCGTGAATTGATCAGATTATGCTTTATCATCGAATCTCGATAATCGGCGCGGTGTTGATCATCGCGGTCGTGGCTAGAAGAAGTATGAATGGTGGAGATTGATGGAAAAATAGTAAGGATTTTTCTGATGGTCGCGGCGGCTCGTCGGATTCAATTTAGAGTCTGTGGTGTTGTTTTGGTCGCGCTAATTTTCGGGGTTAATGCGACGTCAACAATTCACCGGAGTGGATCGCATGAGGGGGGATTGAAGCTGAGTGTCGTGACATTGCTCTGGACGAAGCGGCGTGTAGTGTGGTGGACGTAGGTGGCGACGCGGAGTGGTTTTCTTCGATCCAGTTTTGGTTCCAGGCGCTCGAATTAGTTCGATTTCGATTGGTCGTGACATTCGGTGATCTGGGTGATCGTGGCGACTGAGGGGCAAAACGACAATTTGATAGTAGTCGTAGCACTGGTCGGAGGTGATCAGAATTCGTGTGCACATAAACATGCGTGATTCGTGTACGTTAGTGCAGGGTTGATGAGGGATCAGGGAAGACGAGTGTTTCCTCGGGTTTGAGCGCGAGATGATGCGGGGTTGTCTCGAGTTCAAACTCGAATTTCAGCAAAGGAAGGATATCGAAGTTTGGCTCGGGAAAATTGGCTGTTGGCTCGGGGTTTCTGCAGTTTGGCTCGGGTCGTTTTATTTTTTTTGTTACTAGGTTTTTAAGTTATGCAAAAACATGAACTGTTTTATAAAAAGCAAAATGTTTAAACAAGTTCAAAGTTTTAAAAGTTATTAAAATATTTTAGTTTCCAAGGAATGTTTAGCCTCGTTTTTAAAGCGTATTTAAAACGAATATATTTTCAAAGCAATATAAACCAAATTCCAAAGTGAATTTATTTAAAACAAGTTTTGAACAAGTGTTTAAAAGATTTAAAATGTTAAAGTAAATATTTAAAATTGTTTGTTTAAAGGTAATTATATTAGGTTAATTATGTAATTAATTCCTAAATGTTTTCAAATGAAGTTTAATGATGTAATTAGAAGTGATTTAGATAAAGTGTATTAATTTTAATTAAATCAAAGTGTTTCAAATGAGTTTGTATAAATTAATTTCAAGCATTTAAATTAAATAAGATTTAAATAAGAAATTAATTAAGATAAAGAATTTATTTTTAATTAATTAAGTTTGTGATTAATTAAAGATAATTAATTAGTGAAATTAGTTAAAAATTAATCACTTAATTTAATTAATAAGGGTTATTAATAAATGTTGATAATTACTTAATGGAAGTAATTAATGGATAGTTAATGAAAGTAATAAGTATAAAGATCATTAGCTAGCGATTAAAAGATAATTAATTAATGTAATTAATTTAAGATAATTAATTGGTTTAATTAATTAAGGATAATCACTTAATGAAATTGATTGAGTATAATTACTTAATGTAATTAATAAAGTGTAATTACTTAGTTTAAGTGATTAATGGATAATTACCGAATGTAATTAATAAAAGGGAAATTAATTAATGAAAGTAATTAAAGGAAAATAACTTAATGGAAGTAATTAAGGATTGATTACTTAAGATAAATTAATCAAAGAATTGATTAATTAAGGTAATTAATTAAAGGATTAGTTAATTAATGAATGTGATTAATTTAAAGATAATTAATCAATGTAAGTAATTATAAAATAATTAATTAGAGGAGAGTTAATTACTTAATGTAATTTATTTTAAGGTTAATTAATGCAAGTGATTAAAGGCTAGTTAATTACTCATTGTGATTAATTAAAGGGGTAATTAATGGATGTGATTAATTAAAGTATATTTAATTAATGTAATTAATTATAGTTAATTAATTAATGAGAGTAATTAAAGGTTAATTATGTTAATGGTTGAAGGATAATTAATTTGTGTAATTAATTAAAGGCTAATTACTTAATGTAATTAAAGAATAATTAATTAAAAATGAATAATTAAGATGATAATTAAAGGATGATTAATTAGTTGGTTTGTAATTAATTAATGTTTGGTAAGCAAGATTTAAAAGTGACTGAAGTAATTAATTTTATTTTATTTAAATTAATTAGAAATGGTGTGACTAATTAATCTTGCTTATGGGTGATTGAATGATATTGAATGCCTTGGATTATTTGATATTTCTGATATGTGATATGTGATATGTGCTTCTCGGTGATATGAGATACTTAGGTTGAATTGTGATAAAATGGATTATCTATCTGTGAAATGTGAATTATTCTATCGATGTGCATATGTTACTCTAAATATAAATTAAATAGTTTTAACCTAAAACAAATTGGCCTTAAAAGACGGCATTTTGGATTTCGGTGAGAACGGGATCAGATTCCAAATTGGATATCCGGAAAATACATTGATCCAAATTAAACGATAGGTCATGAAATCTCAGGTGAAGACCAGGATGAAGAATTCAAGGAGGAAGGTCTATTTTGTTAACTCTAAGGGTGATTCCAAAACGAGTTTAATGGAGATAGTTCCTTCGATCGAGATGAAGGTTCAGAGTGCAAGGGCTATTGTCATTAACTCTGAGGGTGATTTCAAAATTATTGTAGCGAGATAGTGCCATCAGTTTCGTTGAAACCCGGAACAGAATTATATGGATTGAATGCTTTCAGACCATCGTCATTGGAGGACGATGAGCATTCCAAGATAGGTGTTCTAAAAAGGTAATCGTAGCCTCAAGCCTCATTGACCGGGAATGGCTAAAATAGGGGAGGTGCAGCAAGGCTAAGTGGGTTGCACCCACGTAGGATGAGATTTTCCCCTGTCTAGAGGTCGCTTTTTATTCGGCTGTGTGGGAAGTTGGGGGCGCCAACTGCAGGGTTATCTAATTCGAGATTATCCCATAATGGGTAGTTCAAGCCTTGTGTTGCAGGGGATCAGGATAGATCCTCTGTGCGGTGATCTAGAGCACTTACTGTGACGGGCGGTACCCTAGTTGCCCTGACATTGTATGGAATCCAATCTCCAATAAGTGTCATACGTTTTGATTGTGCCCAACTATTTTGGAACGTGAGATGTAAACATTCCAGCTATTTTTGTATTTTACTTGAAAACCCTAGACGCCATTAAAATATCACTGGATTTCCTATCAAAGGTTTGGTTATCATAAGGTAAAAACCGGACATGTTTATTTATGGCGTGGTCTTACGAGTTACCTTTGTTTTCAAATGATTTTCACGTTAAACAACTTTAACCTGCTTACTCACACCAGACCCATGCCGGACCCAGATTTTGTTTTCTGTTTTCTTAAACTCTTGGGTACTCAAATTTTTACCAGTAGTCAAGGGATTCAGGTTAGCTTTGACGAATTCTGGAGGAGACTTGGAGCAGGAGGCCTCAGCGTATGTAGATATATAGTTTTTCCGCTGTGTTGAGATGTGTGTTGTATCTTGAGTTGTATGATAGACATGTCTTCATGACTATCTAATGTGTTGTGATGTAAAGCTGTGTAACTCTGATAAATGTTGTCTATTATGTAATAACTATTTGATGTAATTTATTTTATTCGTTCCGGTGTGAGATTCTGATATTGTTTAGTTCTTTCTTTCCTATCTTTTCTCTTTTCTATCCATTTCTTTCTTATTGATGATGCGTCTTTCTGTGGAATGAAAGGCGGGACGTTAAATCAATATTAATTAATTATAACTATTTAAACTATTTTCTTCTAAATTCCAAACCAAGTAAAATGGATGTGTTTATATTCAAATTTCATGATTTTTAAAGTGAATATGGTTAATAGTCATAACCTAACTTGGGATTTAAAAGTTATAACTAATTGAATATGATGATTTTAGAGTACGGATTTTACCTATTTCGGAAGTATGATTTTTGAAAGAAATCATGATTTTGGAAACGATAATGATTTGAAAGTGACATAGTTTTGAGAACACGATATTTTGATATAAACTGTGAATTTGACTTTGAAAGGAAATATAATTATCGAACTATGATTTCAAAGGCATATTTTGAAAGTAAGTATTGATTTCGAATGTGATATGGTTTGAATTGAATATGATATTTTGATATCAATTATGAAATGATATTGGAAATGTAAAAGAACCATTCGGTGTGTAATAAGCGATTGGTAATCAAAGAGACTGGGATCGGATGTTGTCATACTCTCTGCCAATACCGAAAACTACTTTGACAACCGCATACGCGATGGAGATTCCAGAATGAAGTAGGATGGTACTGATGATCCTAAAGGTATATTTACGTGGACCTAACACCCGTGAATTAGCATAAGGTGGCAAAAATAGGAGCGATTCCGGGCCAAGTGAGGTAGCCCCTTCGATCGGACACATTCCATCGATACTATATTCTGACTTTTGATTTATTTGGTGGCCACCCTTCGATTTTTACTCGGGAGTGTGTTTCGAGTTGGGTGGTAGTTGTGGCTATGCGTTGCCAACAGTCCGGATGCGTAATTGGTATATCTACCTTAGCATTTCCTAGTTGTGCCATGTCACCTACCCTATCGTGCCTTCAACGAGTTTGTTTTGTACCATACCTATAGAGTGTCCTCTGACGTCACCCAGTACGGGTGGGATTATGGTATTGTATAAACTATAGGAATATATAAAATGTGTTAAGGTGGAAAATGTAAAGCCTTAATGCAACTTTAATACCTTTACTTTATTGTAGACATATTATAATAGCGTATTGTGTTACATAGTAGATAGTTTAACTGATCCTTAGGAGATGTGAATCTCAAACATCTCTTAAGTTACTACACTCACGTTAGACACTGGATAGGAGATGTCAAACCCTGTAAGCGTCTCTGAGCCGTCACACGCATATTTACCGTTGATTTAACTTACATAAGATCTTTTAGTTGTGAATCGAGTGTTTTGTCTTTTCAATTCGCTCGTGTCAGCCTAAGCATTTCAGGATTTGAAGACTTATTCCGAAGGACGAAGAAGAAGATGTGTACTACTACTATTTATTATATTATTCCACTACATCACACTGTTCCGCTGCATTGTTATTTGTTTATCTCTGATATGTGTAACTCTGATTCTGTGTTATATAAGTATAATCAAATGTATTGTAAATAGCTTCATGAACTATTATTTGATTATTATATTTTGTTATTCCACTGTGAGATTTTTTTATTTATATTTCTTTCTCTTTTTCTTATTTACCCCATTACAGTCTCCCCTTCTGCATGGTTTGAGTCAGCACGTGTGTCTGCTTAAAACGTATAAAAAGGCGGGATGTTACATTAAATTCGGGGATGAAATTCTTTTAGGGGAGAAGAATGTAATGACCTGTAATTTTATCACTTTGATTTTGAATATTTAATTAATTTTAGATATTCAAATATAGGTATATTGAACATAAATAAACATGTTATATGTGATAAATAATAATGGCGACCGTGCTTTGGAAAAAATATAAAAAAAGATATTTTTTGGAAAAATATCGATAAAGTGACCGAAAATAGTTTTATCGATAAACATCTTTTTAACCATCAAAAGTCGCGCATGATATCTTTTACATACTAATTTCTCCATTTAAGCAAGAATATGTAATAACATTATTTATTTTATTTTTGAAAATAAAATGCCTTTATGACATCATCAAGGATGTCATCACTTTTATATGTTTTATGGAATTTTAAATTAAGTTTTAAATATTCAAATAATTGTTTTAAATAACTAGTGATTCATTTTAACTATTATACAATGATAATAATTGATTTATATGTTTTACAAATATTAACTTGTTTTATAAAGATATACAAATTTTGTCGTACTTTGGCAGTTCAACGGCATAATTTTGGAGCACTTGTTCGGTATTGGTTTATATGGTTTTATAGTTCTAATGAGATCATTTCAATTAGTTAAAAATGATAACAATTCAATTTCCATGATTTACTTAAAAATATATATAGTTTAACTAAGAAGTAAAAATATGATTGGAAATCGAATTCCGGATTATCAACAGTTTATCAAACGGAAATTGTAATCGAATGTTGCACCATGATTTGCCAAATAAGACAAATATGTGAATATATACATGCACATGACATGTACATACATATAGGAAATTACCATGTGCATTTTCTAATTACATAAGGTAAGAAATTAGAGAATATCATGATATTTTCAAAGCAAAGTCAAAGCATATGCATGATGTGATGGTGGTGATGGAAGGGGTATGGGCCAAGCATATGGAGGATAGGGAGGTGGGAAGGTGATGTGAAGTATAATGATGTTGTTTAGGATATTTTCACAAATTTTACCCATAAATACACATGCTTTCCTTCACAAACTTACACACCATTTCTCGTCTTCTTCCTCTTCTTGATGCTCTTTAATGGCTTCCTGATGGCCTCTCTTCTCTTAAAAAATTATAGCAAGAAAGTTATGCCAATCCATATGCAAGCAATGAAGAACCACCTCCAAAACAAGTCCAAGCACCTCCCTACCGTCTTATGTACCCACAGCCGCCACCATTGCCACCCTTTGGCTGAACTAATACCCTCATCCAAGCATGGGCCAAGCACTTCAAAGAAGGAGGAGCAAGTTCGAGAAGCTCCAAAGTAATGAAAAGAGACGGAAGTGCTGCAGGAGTACCGTTGAATTTATTTCAGGAAGCTTTGGAAAAATATTGGCGGAGTGGAAACCGAAAGTGAGTTCTCGAAATTCATAATTAATAAATAAGATCTATAGTTATTTCAAGAATGACAATATGACCATTTAATATCTTAGATGATTTATATAGATGTTTGAAAATTGGATGATTATATGGCCGATAACTTGGTTGTGATAAATATAACCAATAATGGGAAAATCAAACTTACCCAAAATTGAAATAAATAATTAATTAACCATTGTTAATCCATGGAAAAAAATAATCCATATTAATACGTGCATGTGAGTTAGTAAGCCTCTTTATTGTTTTGAATATAAAACAATTGAAAAATAAATATATATTATATATTATAATAAGGAATAAAGTGGAAAGGAATTTTTAATGTAGCAAAAATAGTTTGAAATGGTTTAAAATGCTTTCTTATAGTATTTTCAACATTTTAAAAAGTTTCGGCAAAGTTTAATGAAGTTAGAAAATTTGAGCCAAATCGAGCTCGTCGCATAGCGGTAGTTCGTAATTTTCCGACTTGAAAGTTAAATTAATGTGTAGAATGCAATATAAGTCAGAATTCTTGAAATAAGAATTTTCCAAACTCACTAGAATATAGTTTTCAAACAAAAGAAGAAAATCAAGATTTCATTTAGTAGAGTTTGAAATTTGTCCAAATCAAGTTTTCAAAAACATCGTGATTCGATAGTTCGGAAAACAAAGGGTTAAATTCTTTAAAAATAAGTATTTTTAAATATTTAAAAATATGAAATAAATCCCATAAATATTTTAATTTTTTTTAAAGGGAATTTGAGTTATAAAGATAGACTTATATGAAATGGAAAATGTATTTGGATCTAAGAAGCTTTAATAACACTATTCGTAGTAGTTTTTGCAACGGTTTTTGTTAACTTCTGAAAATCATGGTTTTGACTTAATTATTCTTCCCCAATATTTTAGTAGTCTTTTCAAATAGATAATTAAGTATTTTTGAAAGTGATTTGAAAGTTATATAACTTTTGTAAAGGAGTTTAAATTAAATTGGTTAAAGGAAAATTATTTTAAAACAATATTTTAAATAGTGTTAATTAAATGAAAATCATCTCTAAAAGTTAATATAAAAGGATTTAGAATTGATCAAATAACTCGATTTCCATATAGGTGATAGAAAGATAGGCCCTAGACGCGAGGTTGGACAACTAGTGTTTGGGTTTCGCTCTAACTATACGAACTGGCACGATGGAGGAGATAATTAATTTGATCAATTCGTACCATATTTTCTTAAGTTAAAAGAAAAGAGAAAGGAGTTTTTCAAAATCTGGATAATATTATAAAATATGATTTTGGTGGTATAGAGAATACCCTAATTAAACTCTGTATCAAATTTCGAGAAGGGAACTCATATTATCCGTGTGAGTTTTAAAAAGTGATTTCACTGTTATTCGACGAGTAGTACGAGTTAAGTATGGAAATTGGTAATGAGAATAATTAGTCTAACCTCTATGGATCCTTTTCAACTCAATACTAATTGATTTGGGTTTATAGTAAATAATGTCTTATATAACATTTTTTGACCCATTTAAAAGTTATGATTTAAAAATAAGAAATCTATGTTAATATTTAAATAAATGATTTGGAAATGTTTCCTAAGCAAGGTGAAATAATTTGAAATTATTCCAAGATTAAAGAGGTTTAATAACAAGAGAATTTTATAAATGAGGCTTGATGATTCCATATACTCTTAAAAGATGAAGGAATATTTTAAAAGAATATATCTCCAAAAGATATTTGATTTGATAAAAAGATAAATCGATGGATGTTGTTTGATAATCACATATATACTTGAATTTTTTTTATCGGTGATTGGTTTAGAGAAACGGAGTTGGATTTAGGTAATTCCTATCTGAAAACCACATAACCAACATACATGTTTGAAAGTGAAGATATATTGAAGATAATGATTTGAAGATGAAGATCTTCATAATGTAGGGCTGCCAATCCTCTAGGCTAATCCCCATATCATATATTTTCTGTGGCAGTAGCGCCTTCATGCTGAAAATCTTCAATTTGCATGGACTCTCGCTACTAATCATAGGGGTGATTCCCAAATATGAAGGAGTGGGAAGAGTGCCTTCGGCTTATCCTTCACCTGGACAACTTGTATTGATGAGTGTTTGACATTGCATTTCTAAAACCACGTGCTTTGATCTCTATAAACGTACTTTTGTTTGGTGGTGTAGGAGGTAACCCCTCATGTACTTAACACCCTTCTCTGAGGCATACGAGCTCAAAGGTCGTAGTTTTGTGGATATCAATAGTGTGTTGTTAGAAATGGCATTGTGGCATTCCTAGTGGAAATTTCTTTAAGGAAAGCTAAGTGTGACTTTGTGAAAAGCAAAGCATGGCTTTGTGAAAAGAAGAGTGTAGCTTCATGAGCCTCACATCCCAGGAATGATACGAGATACCACGCAGTCTACAGGACATATATTTCAAGCTATCAGTTTTATTGATGATGGAGGAATCGAGTAGTGTCTAGACCCTCAGCGGTTTAAATGAGCAGCTATTAGAGGCTCGACTAAGAAAGAGCAAAGCCGTCGAAATATGTTGTTCCATAGTAGTGTAACAATGTAGTACGGAGGCTTTCTTGGGACAAGTGAGTAGTCACCGAGGACTAAGATTGTATGCATGGATTTCACATCGGTTAAAATGGCCACTAGTTCCCTATCATGTTAAAAATCCAATTCCAATACGAGATTTACGATTTTGGTTGTATTCCCAAAATAGCTGTAATGATTTGCAAACATTTCAACTGCCCCTTTGGTATCATATATACTGTTTGACATTATCCAGATATTGGTACCTTCTTTATATATTTATTTGAAAAGTGTTTTCGAACCAATGTCATTAATGATAGCATCATATTTGTTTTGGTGTCAAGTATTTTGGTTATCGTAAGGTAAAAACCCATATGTGTTTATGTGCGGCATGGTCTTACGAAATTCCCTTCTTTCAATGGTTTTGATTAACACCAATCCGATCTATGACATATCATATACATTTATAGTTCGAGTTTTTCTCATGCTGGTTTATCAAGCCTGATCTGGGTATGTTTAATACTCTGATATTGTAATCAAAATTTTCCGTTGTAAAAGATTTTATAGTTAATAATATATGATTATTCCATTTGTGTGAGATTCTTTTTTCTTCTCTATTCTGTGTTATTTTCGTTTTAACCTTGATCAATCCACCTCTTCGGCACTTGATGCTCTATACGTGAATAACATGGAAGTATTAGTGTCGATTTTCAAGAGTCAAAATGGCGGGTCGTCATGTTGTATGAGTCACCCTAGAAGGAGTTTGGAAACGATTGTCATTGGATAACCAATTTATATTTTAAACATATCTTTCATAATCTAAAATCAAATCAGTTTAATATAAAGTACTTCATAAATTGCTTATGAATGTCTATTCTGTTGCATTGAGAAACAATTTCTATTTCATGAAATACCAACTTCGTAGTGAAGGAATTTCTTTTAGAAATTATTTGTAGTAAAATGGAATTGGATATGATCCAAGGATAAAATTGATTACGAGGAAAGAAATGAAATTAACCAAACCTTGATGAACATTGCATATTACAATGTATAATAAATATTCTTGTACATTGAAGAGAAACTATGAGTTTTTGATAAATGCTAAGAATAAATATTTCTCAGTAGTCAATTAAACCATTAAGACTATTGACTTTGCCTGTGACGACCCTAAATTTTTGGATATTTGAAATTAGAATATTTAATTGATTTTAAATATTTGAAAGTTAGTTTGTCTCGAGTTTCAAATTTCACTATTTATTTGACTAATTAAATTATTGGATTAAATAATTGAAAATTTGGTAAAATATGGAATATGGAATATAAAAGCTTGTTAAAAATATTTCAATGGTTTATAAAATTTATATTGGTAATACTGAAGATAATTGAAGAGTTAAAATTGAATTTTTAGGCGATCTGTTCAGTTTTAAAAATATATAGTTTAAATTGATATTTAAAAAATAGCCCTCCGAGGCACAGTCTCGAAATTCAACGAAACAAGTTCCATTGGATCCGTATGTGTTTTATTATCGGATTTCAAATTTCATAGCAACCGGAGTTGTCGTGTGATCGTACGGTATATAAACGCGCTAAAATTTTATATCGGAAATTCAATGTAATAACTGAGTCCAAAAAGCTATTTTCTCCATATGATCGAATTAGCACTCAAATCCTTTTCCATTGTGTTTGGAACATGGGTATAACCTTATAAACGCCTAGCACCACACCTCAATAGGATGTAAAAAATTTAAGTTTCGAATTGAAGTCGATTTAAAATTTGAATTTAAATATAATATATTTCCGATCAGTACTTTTGCTTTCATTTCTTAACCACTATAGCAGGATAATATTTGCACATAAGGCAGTTTACAACACGTGTCTTATCTTTTCAAACACGTGTTCTACTTGGTAACATGCATCTCCCTTATTAAAAGAAAAAATATAAAATAAAAGAGCCGAGCCCTTTCTCTTTCAAATGGAATCACATCTCTTCGAACAAAAAAAAGAAAATGGCAGAACTAAGAAGATTATGATGATTGAATTTTTAAAAAAAAATAAAGGCGGTCGACTTTGATTGAAAGTTGAAAACTAGATTGAAATTGTTACCACGTTCTACCTTCTTTCCTCCAAATCGAGCATCATTTCTACTTAAAAAGGGAAGCGATCGAATCGAAGCGAGGCGAGGGCTGGATCGCGTGTTATGGTGGGGAAGCGGCGGGCGTGGGAATTTGTGGGCAAAGGTGGATTTGTGGGTGCGGAAATATCTACGTGCGTAGAGTTTTGTGGGTCCTTAATGTCAGGGGAGCCACAGTGAGCAGTTGTGTGGGATTGGGTTTGGTGAGTTCTTCCTGTCGATAAGGACTGGGACAATGGCAGTTGTGACGACCCGGATTTCGACGTGTGTTAATCAGACGATTAACTGAATTTAACTATTGGGGCATTAACTTTTATTAAAAAAATAAATAAATTTCTAATACTTAAATGTCTATATATATATATACATAAATAAATTTTATGATATTTAATACCCGAATCTATAAATTAGTTTAAAAGCTATATTAAATATTAGATTATAAAAATCGCTGGATATGATGAATCTCACAGGAAATGTATATAAACCCTATGTAACGACCTCACTTCTTACGCCCAGGAAGAAGTATCGTTAATAAGAAAAGAAAGAGGTGAGAAAATAGAAAAGATAGAGAAGAAAGAACCACAACATCAGAATCTCACAACGGAACGAATAAAATATAATATATCATATAAGTATTTACATAATATACAACATCAATCAGAGTTATACAGATAATACATCACATACTAGACAGTTATAAACACCTGTCTAGTTAATACAACTCAACTCAAACAAATGACGCAGAGATACCAACACAGCGGAACTATATATATATCTACAACGCTGAAGCCTCCTGCTCTATTGCTCCTCCAGAATTCGTCAAAGCTAAACCTGAATTCCTTGGCTACCCGTAAAAATTTGGGTACCCGAGAGTTTATGAAAAACAAAAATAAACTCCGGGTCAGACATGGGTCTGGTATGAGTAACAGGTCAAAGTTGCTTAACTTTGAAAATCTTTTAAAAACAAAAGGTATCACGTAAGATTCCCCACACATAAACATGGAAAAGTTTTCACCTTAAGCTAACCAAAACATTTGATAGGAAATTCTGTGATATTATAATAGGTCTAGGGTTTTCAAGTAAATAGAAAATAGCTGAAATTGTTACATCTATTAAATTCCAGCTACTAGCCACAAAAGTGGGTAATACAATCAAAACCGTGGGCACTTATTGGATTGTGGATTCCATACAATGGCAGGGCTACTGGGGTACCGCCCGTCACAGTACGTGGCCTAGATCAACGTACCGAGGATTACTCCCTTCATCCCCTGCAACATAAGGCCGGAACCATTCCTTACTGAACAGTCCCGAACAAGATAACTCCGTAGTTGGTGTACATCCAACCGCCCACAAAGTTGAATAAAAAGGGACATCTAGACAGGGGAAAATCTTGTCCTGCTTGGGCATGACCCACCTAACCTTGCTGCACCTCCCCTGTTTTAGCCATTCCCAGTTGATGAGGCTTGAGGCTGCGATTACCTTTATAGAATATATCACTTAGAATGCTCATCGCCCACCTGACGATGTGTTGAAAGCATTCAATCCATACAAGTTCGTTCCGGGTTCGAACGAAACCGAAGGCATCATCTCGTTACACTCATTTTGGAATCACCCTCAGAGCTAACGACGACAACCCTTGCACTCTGATTCTTCATCTTCACTTCAGATTCACGACCTATCATTAATTTGGAATCGATGTGGTTTTCGGATATTCCAAATAAGGAAAACCGATCCCGGTCTCATCGAAATCCAAAACGTGTCTTTTAGGGCCAAGTTGTCTATTTAGTCTTAACAGTTTAATTCAAAATCATCAATATACACAGATAGATAATTCATAATATCACAGTAGATAATCATACCATCATCATAAACAGATAATCAATATTATCATCCATAAGATAATTAAATATTATCCTACTTAAACCAAGCATCCATATCACCAGATATTACCCATCTCATATCACAATCATCAAAGGAAATATCAATATCATTCATCCATAAGCAATGATTTATAATCATACCATTTGTAATTAATTTAAAATGAATTAAATTAACTACTTCTATCTCTAATTAATTTAAAGTAAATTAAATTAATTACTTCATTCATAAATCCTGCTTATACAACCAATAATTAAATTTATACAAGTTAATTAATTTACCTCTCGATATTTATCTTGATTAATTCCTCTAATTAATCACTTTCTAATTACAGTAAGTAATTAGTCTTTATTAAATTTTACAAATTAATTATTCTAAATCATTCCTAGTAATTAACATTTAATTACCCTTTTAATTGATTTAGATATAAATAATCATATTTATTGTTAATTAATTATATTTATTATCACCACATCATTAATTATTCTAAATTAACCAATTCTTAACTACATCATTAATTATATTAATTAATGATCTCTAATTCAGATTAAATTACTTTATTAATCACATTAAGTGATTAATCTTGTATTAAACACAATTATTAACCATCTTTGATTAATATCAACCAGTAATTAATTATCCTTAATTACTCATATAAATAAATTAATTATCCCATAATTAATTATCTCCATTAATTAATCCCCTGATTAATTTCAAAAGTAATTATCCAAATTACTTATTAACATATCATCTTTCACTAATTACATTCAGTAATTATCATTAATTACTTCATTAAGTAATTATGCTCCACTAAGTAATTACACTTATCAATTTATCAAATGATTTTCTTAAATTAATTAAAATAAATTAACTAACTTAAATTAATCATCTCATCAAAATTAATTACCATAAGCAATTAATCTCTTAATTACTTCTTAATTGATCTTTAGTTATAAATCAATTTAAATCATTAACTTAAATACATAAGTCATTCCTTAATTACCCTATTATTCTTAAGATGATTTATTCCTTAATTAATGACTTCATTAACATTACATTTTAAATTGAAATTCTAATATCATTTGAATTGAAGATTCAAAATGATTATAATTTAAATTCAATTTAAAATCTTTTAAATTAAACTATTTGAATTTTAATTCAAATTTAAATTTCCAAAATACATTAATATTTAACTTGCAAATCTCAAGTTAAACAATTTATTTATTTTTCATTCAAAAATCTTAAATCAAGAATTCTCAAAATCAAGTTAATTTTTATATTATCAAATTACTTGTCAACTATTTTATTTTGAACTCGTTCTTAAAATATTCATATTTAAGCTAATTTAAATTTTCAGATTTTGAATTCTAAGTAAACTTGAATTTCTCAATTTATTTTGATTTAAACCTCGATTTAACTTTCTTTTGACAACTAGAGTCAGAACTTGATTTTTAAATCTGAATCTATTTAAACTTTAAAATTCAAATATCCATTTGATTCAAAACTTTAACAAAAATCATATTTAACTACAACAACAATTTGTTTCTGATTTAAAATCTGGAAATTTTCATGTTTTAATTCTGAAATCCCTAAGTATTTTAAAACTGCATTTTTAAGATTCAAAATATAAATTTGAATTTATACTTCTAATTAGATTTAGACTTTATAAAATTTTAACTTAAATTCAATTACATCAGGATTTCAACTAACATACATTTAATTTTGCTTAAATTTAAATGTACAGGTTGTTTATACAACCTGTAGAAATTTAACTTCCACCTGAACCTAAACAAAATGCTTCGGGTCATCTACCTCTGTGCTTCGAGTAAAAATGCAATTTACTCGAGACTTCCCCGAGTCCAAATCTTGCACACTAAAAACTGTGACCATTTAAACCTGGAGCTATCACAATTTACAACCCTATTCACTGCTTCGAGTCCTCCATCACATTGCTTCGAGTCATCTACTCGAGTGACTCGAGTATTCCCTGAGACCAAATTCTGCACACCGAAAACACAACACCACCATACTTCACTGGCACGGTGCACGTGCACCGTGGCTCCAGGCACCTCCGGCCATCCTCTGGCACCCCCACACGACGCCAGTCACTTCCAGATCCCATCACAATCACCAGAAGCTAGCCCCTTGCTCGAAAACAAAAATACACCTTCTCCTCTACAACCTGGAAAGACAACAAGCAACAGCCCCAAAACCTGAAACCTCCACCGCTCTTCAAACTCCGACCACTGGAGTACCACCGCCTCTGGCTACAGCTTCTACCATGTCCCCACAACCATCCCCCAGAGTTTCCTCGAACTCGATCCTTTCTTGGCCCACGAAACGATCAAATTTCCATCCATAGGCAAAACTAGGTCTAGGAGATAAAACTAGCTACCAACGTCACCTCCGGTCATAGATCAATTTCCTGACAATTTTCCTGGCCTCACCGACCCTTCAACTACCTCCAAAACGAACCTTCAGCCCTCCGATCAACTACACTTCCAGAGGCAACCCAAAATGCTCGAATGGTTCAACCCAGTAAAGCATGTTCATAGCTCAACTAAAAAATGAAATTTGAGTTTTAAAAATCCCAATTTTGATTTAGTAATCAGTTCATAAGCTTGAATGGATAATTTAAGACATTCGAAATTATCACTTGTATTAGATTTAGACTGCTCCTAAAGTTTTACAGAGCAAATCAATCTTGTTTAACATGAGTTAAATTTTAAAATTTACTTTATAATCAACAAAACATATTTTATTTAGATGTCTTGTCCTAACAATCAATAGGTTAATCAATAACGATTTTTGAATTAACTCAGGCTTTTGAAAATTTAAACAGGGGCAAACTCCAGATAACATGCAGGCTTCATTTCATCATGATATAATGCAATGCATATACAATCAGACATCTCCGCTATTCTTCATAAAACTAAATTAACTTAGGTTATTTTAAGATATAAGTTACTCACAGCAATGGGAAAACAAAGCAAGTTTATAATGAATCAGTTTGGATTTGCAGGCTTAAACATACAGTAATTTCCATTTCACCATAATCCAGAGTAAAAATGAATATATAAATATTCATTCAATATATTCAGGCATTCAAATATTTGCATGTAACAGGTTTAAAAAAACTTAAGAAATTTAAAAGTGTTACTCACCAATGCTTGAGAATGACAGAGCACTTCTGGTTTGACAGTTTTGAACTTAAAAACTGGAAACTGTTTTGCTTTCCAAAGCTTCTTACCTTGTTGATGTTGCTCCAGTAATAAACAAAATAGAAATGCTACTTGTATATGTTAAGTTTACTATGTTATATTGAACGAACTAAAGAAGAAAGACAGGTATATATAGAAGTTTATAGGGGTAGGTGTTTACTGGGTTTAGGTTATGTGCAGGTAGGTGATAACTGGGTTAGCAAGTTTGCAAATACTATTATTGTGTTTTGTTTTTATCAGGCAAGATTTTATTTTTGGGGCCTGCAATGATCTTATAAGATTTCGAAATGACTTAGGTGGCTGCTAATAAATGGAGTCATTTAATGCTAATGTACTTAATGTCTCCTATTACTCATTCTTATGTATAGATATTTTTGTTTTGCATTCTCTTACAAGCAACCTACATATTTTATTTTATTTTATTTCTTGCCTGAGTCTTAATCTACAAGCTATCAATATTATAATTTATTTTACACAAACCGGGTTGTTTCATATTTGACGTTCATACTTGTCTGAATCTTATTTTATAAGCTACTTTATTTTATTTTGTTTACTCTTTAGCTTGCATATCTATTTTATAGTCATGAATACTTGCTTTTGTAATTTACATACATATTAGAAAATTTGTTTTAGTCATTGCTTTTGTTTATTCCTTATTTACTTATTATTTCTTATTCTTATGTTAATATTACAATTTCTTAAGTTTATGTATTCAGACTTATTTTTTTATAATCATATATTTGGTTTACACTTATGTTACATATTTATAACGTTTGTTTTATTTTTAAACAGTGTTGAAAGATTTTACTGTTAAATTTATAAATCATAGCTTTCCAAAATACATATGTATATACATAAAATTAACATAACAACTTCCATTTAGTTACAATCCATTGTAAAGATATTACATTATTGTTATCGTGTAAAAATAACTCATTATGAATTCATAAATGAAATGATCACTACATAAATAAAGTACTTATTTTATCAACTATATTTAAAACAAAAACAAAACAACCTTTGTTAAATTTAGATTTAAGTCAAAATCATTTAAACAAATTTTTTTTATTTATTAAATTTTAAAACTGATCTTTAGATTATACACACACACACACATATATATATATTATTAGAAAACAATCTACTAGCTTTTTAAAGATACATCATCAGTTAAATATTTATTTAAAGGAAGATTATTACATCAATTCAAATCTTATTAACAATTATTATCAACTAATATAATTTTCCATACAGATTATTAAATTTATATTGCCAAAAATTCTGGGATATCACATTCCTCCCCCCTTAAAACAATTTTGTCCCTGAAATTTAAAAAAAAGGTAAATTAATAATCTAGTTAAATATTTATTTTAAAACACAAGCATATATTAATCATATGCTAGTAATCATAGCAACCAATTCATCCAATCAAACAAATCTAACTACCCAAACAAGATTTCGGATAGAATTTTCTCGAGTTTTTCCCAAGTATAAATACCGGGTTACTCGCTCTACAGAATCCAAACAACCAATACTACCACTAAACTACAGAGTTCCCACTCATCTAAATCTACAAAACAAAACAGGATATCAGACTACAGGCAAGTCTGAATCAACACTACAACTCCCTGAACTGTTGATTCTAAAATCAAAGATAAATCTTACACGTACTCCCTCAGAGATACGTGAAACACTCCGAATTCCAATTATCCAAACTGACAATTCAATCCTGAAGACTAAATACTTTTTCAAATCTAAATCTCTGATTTCAAAAATCCAAATTTCTCCGTCTCTTATACACAAAACTCTTCGGACGATCCTGGGCTTCCTTCATCTTTCCTGATCAACTTAACCCTTGCTGATGCCCTATAATCAAATTGAACCAAAGACAATCCCACAAATGGATCTTTCCAAGATCAACCAAAACTCAGAACACAACTCTATTCCAAAATCAGAAAACAGAACTCACTCCTCCCGCATCTAGGAAAGATTGAACATGAGCACTCCAAACTGGCCTCAAATCCTGAAAAATTTCCCGTAGAACTCTCTAATCCAAACACTGCAATATCCAATTGCTTCCAAACTAAAACAGCTACCACTATGCTTCCACTGCGCCACTCTGACCGAACAGATGAAAAATGCTGATTATGAACTAAGCACAGACTGGTCAACACATTCCAAAAATAAAACTCAGAAGTTCCTTCAAAATTCTGAGCTGCTTCACCAACTCAATTTCCAGATGTTGACAAGCTCTAACTTCCAGAAGACATCTAGAAAAATCTCTGAAACTCCAAAAGAACATCCAAACTATCGCAAGTCACTTTTGCGATCTATACAGCCAAATTCCAAAGGAAACTGCTCTTTCTTAATAAATCAGAACAGCCTACACTTATCTAACCAATCCATCGAAGAAATGGAACCACACTGCTGCTTCTGAATTCCCTTCAGAAAGAACTGCTAAGCCCGAAGATCTCCTGCCAACACCAAAAACATTCCAAGCTAAATTGCTGCCACAGATGCTAAGATTTCCTATCCAAAACCCTTCGAGAAACTTAGACCTCAAAACAAACAAAACACCCAGCTGAGCACAGCCACAACACCGAAACAGTCACTCTTCCTTACTTATTCCAAAGAAACATCGTCGGAGATATCCATAGTCACTGTGTCTCATCACACAGCTACTACACCTTGATGTATCAAAATATCTTGACTTACTTCTGTTTATCCGACAGATCCAGATTCTAGCTCAACCAAACTCTTACACTTCAAAGATGAACTCCGAACCTCAACAGGTTTCTTTCAGAGATCGATGAAATCCTTACACCATCCAAAACTTACTCGAGACAGTATTAGGCCTACAGTCTCGACAATTGCACTTCCAATCATTGATAGTTGTGTTACACACACCACTACCTATCTACCTTTATAACACATTAGAAAACCTGAACAGGTAACCCAACAATAGGTAGAAATAATATATATATATATATATATATATATATATATCAAAATTACAAATATGCTCTCTCAAGAAGAAATCACTTAAGAGCCTAGGTATTCACTCAACCTAGCGCTCTGATACCACTGTAACGACCTCACTTCCTACGCCCAGGAAGAAGTATCGTTAATAAGAAAAGAAAGAGGTGAGAAAATAGAAAAGATAGAGAAGAAAGAACCACAACATCAGAATCTCACAGCGGAACGAATAAAATATAATATATCATATAAGTATTTACATAATATACAACATCAATCAGAGTTATACAGATAATACATCACATACTAGACAGTTATAAACACCTGTCTAGTTAATACAACTCAACTCAAACAAATGACGCAGAGATACCAACACAGCGGAACTATATATATATCTACAACACTGACGCCTCCTGCTCCATTGCTCCTCCAGAATTCGTCAAAGCTAAACCTGAATCCCTTGGCTACCCGTAAAAATTTGGGTACCCGAGAGTTTATGAAAAACAAAAATAAACTCCGGGTCAGACATGGGTCTGGTATGAGTAACAGGTTAAAGTTGCTTAACTTTGAAAATCTTTTAAAAACAAAAGGTATCACGTAAGACTCCCTACACATAAACATGGAAAAGTTTTTACCTTACGCTAACCAGAACATTTGATAGGAAATTCTGTGATATTATAATAGGTCTAGGGTTTTCAAGTAAATAGAAAATAGCCGAAATTGTTACATCTATTAAATTCCAGCTACTAGCCACAAAAGTGGGTAATACAATCAAAACCGTGGGCACTTATTGGATTGTGGATTCCATACAATGGCAGGGCTACTGGGGTACCGCCCGTCACAGTACGTGGCCTAAATCAACGTACCGAGGATTACTCCCTTCATCCCCTGCAACACAAGGCCGGAACCATTCCTTACTGAACAGTCCTGAACAAGATAACCCCGCTGTTGGTGTACATCCAACCGCCCACAAAGCTGAATAAAAAGGGACATCTAGACAGGGGAAAATCTTGTCCTGCTTGGGCATGACCCACCTAACCTTGCTGCACCTCCCCTGTTTTAGCCATTCCCGGTTGATGAGGCTTGAGGCTGCGATTACCTTTATAGAATATATCACTTAGAATGCTCATCGCCCACCTGACGATGTGTTGAAAGCATTCAATCCATACAAGTTCGTTCCGGGTTCGAACGAAACCGAAGGCATCATCTCGTTACACTCATTTTGGAATCACCCTCAGAGCTAACGACGACAACCCTTGCACTCTGATTCTTCATCTTCACTTCAGATTCACGACCTATCGTTAATGTGGAATCGATGTGGTTTTCGGATATTCCAAATAAGGAAAACCGATCCCGGTCTCATCGAAATCCAAAACATGTCTTTTAGGGCCAAGTTGTCTATTTAGTCTTAATAGTTTAATTCAAAATCATCAATATACACAGATAGATAATTCATAATATCACAGTAGATAATCATACCATCATCATAAACAGATAATCAATATTATCATCCATAAGATAATTAAATATTATCCTACTTAAACCAAGCATCCATATCACCAGATATTACCCATCTCATATCACAATCATCAAAGGAAATATCAATATCATTCATCCATAAGCAATGATTTATAATCATACCATTTGTAATTAATTTAAAATGAATTAAATTAACTACTTCTATCTCTAATTAATTTAAAGTAAATTAAATTAATTACTTCATTCATAAATCCTGCTTATACAACCAATAATTAAATTTATACAAGTTAATTAATTTACCTCTCGATATTTATCTTGATTAATTCCTCTAATTAATCACTTTCTAATTACAGTAAGTAATTAGTCTTTATTAAATTTTACAAATTAATTATTCTAAATCATTCCTAGTAATTAACATTTAATTACCCTTTTAATTGATTTAGATATAAATAATCATATTTATTGTTAATTAATTATATTTATTATCACGACATCATTAATTATTCTAAATTAACCAATTCTTAACTACATCATTAATTATATTAATTAATGATCTCTAATTCAGATTAAATTACTTTATTAATCACATTAAGTGATTAATCTTGTATTAAACACAATTATTAACCATCTTTGATTAATATCAACCAATAATTAATTATCCTTAATTACTCATATAAATAAATTAATTATCCCATAATTAATTATCTCCATTAATTAATCCCCTGATTAATTTCAAAAGTAATTATCCAAATTACTTATTAACATATCATCTTTCACTAATTACAGTCAGTAATTATCATTAATTACTTCATTAAGTAATTATGCTCCATTGAATTACACTAAGTAATTACACTTATCAATTTATCAAATGATTTTCTTAAATTAATTAAAATAAATTAACTAACTTAAATTAATCATCTCATCCAAATTAATTACCATAAGAAATTAATCTCTTAATTACTTCTTAATTGATCTTTAGTTATAAATCAATTTAAATCATTAACTTAAATACATAAGTCATTCCTTAGTTACCCTATTATTCTTAAGATGATTTATTCCTTAATTAATGACTTCATTAACATTACATTTTAAATTGAAATTCTAATATCATTTGAATTGAAGATTCAAAATGATTATAATTTAAATTCAATTTAAAATCTTTTAAATTAAACTATTTGAATTTTAATTCAAATTTAAATTTCCAAAACATTAATATTTAACTTGCAAATCTCAAGTTAAACAATTTATTTATTTTTCATTCAAAAATCTTAAATAAAGAATTCTCAAAATCAAGTTAATTTTTATATTATCAAATTACTTGTCAACTATTTTATTTTGAACCCGTTCTTAAAATATTCATATTTAAGCTAATTTAAATTTTCAGATTTTGAATTCTAAGTAAACTTGAATTTCTAAATTTATTTTGATTTAAACCTCGATTTAACTTTCTTTTGACAACTAGAGTCAGAACTTGATTTTTAAATCTAAATCTATTTAAACTTTAAAATTCAAATATCCAAAAAACTTTAACAAAAATCATATTTAACTGCAGCAACAATTTGTTTCTGATTTAAAATCTGGAAATTTTCATGTTTTAAATCTGAAATCCCTAAGTATTTTAAAACTGCATTTTTAAGATTCAAAATATAAATTTGAATTTATACTTCTAATTAGATTTAGACTTTATAAAATCTTAACTTAAATTCAGTTACATCAAGATTTCAACTAACATACATTTAATTTTGCTTAAATTTAGTTTAAATTTAAATGTACAGGTTGTTTATACAACCTGTAGAAATATAACTTCCACCTGAACCTAAACAAAATGCTTCGGGTCATCTACCTCTGTGCTTCGAGTAAAAATGCAATTTACTCGAGACTTCCCCGAGTCCAAATCTTGCACACTAAAAACTGTGACCATTTAAACCTGGAGTTATCACAATTTACAACCCTATTCACTGCTTCGAGTCCTCCATCACATTGCTTCGAGTCATCTACTCGAGTGACTCGAGTATTCCCTGAGACCAAATTCTGCACACCAAAAACACAACACCACCATACTTCACTGGCACGGTGCACGTGCACCGTGGCCCCAGGCACCTCCGGCCATCCTCTGGCACCCCCACACGACGCCAGTCACTTCCAGATCCCATCACAATCACCAGAAGCTAGCCCCTTGCTCGAAAACAAAAATACACCTTCTCCTCTACAACCTGGAAAGACAACAAGCAACAGCCCCAAAACCTGAAACCTCCACCGCTCTTCAAACTCCGACCACTGGAGTACCACCGCCTCTGGCTACAGCTTCTACCATGTCCCCACAACCATCCCCCAGAGTTTCCTCGAACTCGATCCTTTCTTGGCCCACGAAACGATCAAATTTCCAGCCATAGGCAAAACTAGGTCTAGGAGATAAAACTAGCTACCAACGTCACCTCCGGTCATAGATCAATTTCCTGACAATTTTCCTGGCCTCACCGACCCTCCAACTACCTCCAAAACGAACCTTCAGCCCTCCGATCAACTACACTTCCAGAGGCAACCCAAAATGCTCGAATGGTTCAACCCAGTAAAGCATGTTCATAGCTCAACTAAAAAATGAAATTTGAGTTTTAAAAATCCCAATTTTGATTTAGTAATCAGTTCATAAGCTTGAATGGATAATTTAAGACATTCGAAATTATCACTTGTATTAGATTTAGACTGCTCCTAAAGTTTTACAGAGCAAATCAATCTTGTTTAACATGAGTTAAATTTTAAAATTTACTTTATAATCAACAAAACATATTTTATTTAGATGTCTTGTCCTAACAATCAATAGGTTAATCAATAACGATTTTTGAATTAACTCAGGCTTTTGAAAATTTAAACAGGGGCAAACTCCAGATAACATGCAGGCTTCATTTCATCATGATATAATGCAATGCATATACAATCAGACATCTCTGCTATTCTTCATAAAACTAAATTAACTTAGGTTATTTTAAGATATAAGTTACTCACAGCAATGGGAAAACAAAGCAAGTTTATAATGAATCAGTTTGGATTTGTAGGCTTAAACATACAGTAATTTCCATTTCACCATAATCCAGAGTAAAAATGAATATATAAATATTCATTCAATATATTCAGGCATTCAAATATTTGCATGTAACAGGTTTAAAAAAACTTAAGAAATTTAAAAGTGTTACTCACCAATGCTTGAGAATGACAGAGCACTTCTGGTTTGACAGTTTTGAACTTAAAAACTGGAAACTGTTTTGCTTTCCAAAGCTTCTTGCCTTGTTGATGTTGCTCCAGTAATAAACAAAATAGAAATGCTACTTGTATATGTTAAGTTTACTATGTTATATTGAACGAACTAAAGAAGAAAGACAGGTATATATAGAAGTTTATAGGGGTAGGTGTTTACTGGGTTTATGTTATGTGCAGGTAGGTGATAACTGGGTTAGCAAGTTTGCAAATACTATTATTGTGTTTTGTTTTTATCAGGCAAGATTTTATTTTTGGGGCCTGCAATGATCTTATAAGATTTCGAAATGACTTAGGTGGCTGCTAATAAATGGAGTCATTTAATGCTAATGTACTTAATGTCTCCTATTACTCATTCTTATGTATAGATATTTTTGTTTTGCATTCTCTTACAAGCAACCTACATATTTTATTTTCTTTTATTTCTTGCCTGAGTCTTAATCTACAAGCTATCAGTATTATAATTTATTTTACACAAACCGGGTTGTTTCATATTTGACGTTCATACTTGTCTGAATCTTATTTTATAAGCTACTTTATTTTATTTTGTTTACTCTTTAGCTTGCATATCTATTTTATAGTCATGAATACTTGCTTTTGTAATTTACATACATATTAGAAAATTTGTTTTAGTCAGTGCTTTTGTTTATTCCTTATTTACTTATTATTTCTTATTCTTATGTTAATATTACAATTTCTTAAGTTTATGTATTCAGACTTATTTTTTTATAATCATATATTTGGTTTACACTTATGTTTCATATTTATAACGTTTGTTTTATTTTTAAACAGTGTTGAAAGATTTTACTGTTAAATTTATAAATCATAGCTTTCCAAAATACATATGTATATACATAAAATTAACATAACAACTTCCATTTAGTTACAATCCATTGTAAAGATATTACATTATTGTTATCGTGTAAAAATAACTCATTATGAATTCATAAATGAAATGATCACTACATAAATAAAGTACTTATTTTATCAACTATATTTAAAACAAAAACAAAACAACCTTTGTTAAATTTAGATTTAAGTCAAAATCATTTAAACAAATTTTCTTATTTATTAAATTTTAAAACTGATCTTTAGATTATACACACACACACAAAGATATATATTATTAGAAAACAATCTACTAGCTTTTTAAAGATACATCATCAGTTAAATATTTATTTAAAGGAAGATTATTACATCAATTCAAATCTTATTAACAATTATTATCAACTAATTTAATTTTCCATACAGATTATTAAATTTATATTGCCAAAAATTCCAGGATATCACACCCTACCATTTAAAATTTAATACAAAATATCACTAAATATATACAGAACAAATGTATATTTTATTAAATAGTGAAATGTAAACATATATATATATATATATATATATGCGTATACAACTTTATATAAAGAAATGACAATATGTAAATGCGAGTAAAATGGAATAAAAAAATTAATATGCATAATTATACATATGCATAAGTATATGTATAAGTTTATATTTATATAATAGTATACAAGAAGAATATAAGTACATGTGTGAATAAGTATATACATTATTAAAAAAAATGAGAAAGGCATACATGTATTGGTACTCTATCAGGAAATGGAAGGGCAAGTATATGTATAAGGATATACATACATATCAATTCATATAGAGATACATGTAAGCATACAAGGGTGATGCAGCGGAAATACGAAAATTAAATGAAACGGTGAAAATGGCAATCGGTGGATTGAAAATACTGCAAGGCCCAAATTCGTTGATCCGAAGATACCGAATTCTAGCTATCTCTGACATGTTGATCGCGCACGATACCGTGAAAAGAGATCTACAATTCTTCGAGCGTTGATCAAGCGCACTTGATACCATGAATTGGCTTCAACGATCGTTGATTCGAGCGCACTCGAATACCGAAGGTGGAGATATGAGATCACACTCAACTACCAATTTCAAGTGGCACAAAGCACACAAAACAAGAGTTTATTCCAAAATCAACCACTTACAAATGACCACTACCATGCCTATTTATAGGCTACAACTCACACGACTCAGCAGAACAACGCTACCGACCTAACATAGGTCGTCCACGACCTAAAATACAGAAGTTAACAAGACCCAGGTCGTTCACGACCTAACCACATGACGACCTACGAGTTACGACTCATCAACACTACAACGCCACAACAACAAGCGACTCAACCATATTTACAACACGAGTTACGACTTAAGGAAAATGTAATTACAACACAATACACGAGTTAACAAATATACGATACACGACCTAACCAGTGAACGACATAACAAACAATTCGGGAAGCCCGGCAGCGACCTTCTGGAAGCGACCTAAGAAAGCCCGCGACGTAAGGACACTCATACATAACTGGAGCGATTTAAGTAGGTTCGTGACTTAGCCAAACCCGCTTCAGGTTTCCTTCACGCGACCTAAGCTTTACGCGACCTTGATCAATAACGTGCGGCATTGAGTAAGTTAACTCGCTAGGTCGCTCGCGACTTAGTATAGGTCGTTCCAACAACTTATCCCCCTGTTTAACCTCATTAGGTCGTTCCAACGACCAATGGTGCTCTTTCTTGCTTTCCACTGTGCTCCCCACGTTCTCTTCCTCGAGACTCTTCACGTTGTTAGGTCGCACTCGACCTTGGAATTTGTTAGGTCGCTCGCGACCTAAGACCTCTTCAAACTGGGCTGCATCATCCTCCCCTGGTTGGGAAAAATTCATCCTCGAATTTAGAAGTTCTTCCCCATTGGCTCGTTCATTTCCATAATAAGGTATAAGACGTTTAACGTTAAACACTTCAGAGGTATACACATCCTCCGGCAGCTCCAACCTATAAGCATTTTCATTGATCCGTTTCACAATGTTTACAGGACCAATCTTTCAAGCTTTAAGTTTATTGTATGCCCCCACTGGAAAACGATCCTTCGTTAGTACAGCATATACTAAATCTCCTTCGTTAAATTCAACACTTCTTCGCTTCAGATCCCCAGATCGCTCATACTCCTCATTCGACTTCTCCAATCGTTCCTGAACGATTCTATGGCATTCCGTCAAACCATCAACAAAATCAACGGCTCGTTTAACTATCCCCTTCGGTTGTGGTATTATCGTTAAATCCAACGTCCCTTTCGGGAAGCTTGAATATACAATCTGAAATGGACTGAAACCTGTACTACGATTCACCGCATGATTATGAGAAAACTCTGCTTGACATAACTTCACATCCCAACTCTTCAGATTATCTTTCACAAGACATCGCAATAAATTTCCCAATGATCTGTTCACAACCTCCGTCTGTCCATCTGTCTGCGGATGATAAGCGCTGCTAAATTTCAGTTTCGTACCCACCATCTTCCACAAACTCAGCCAAAAATGACTCAGAAATCTGGTATCCCTGTCTGAAACTATTGATTCTGGTAACCCATGTAAACGATAGATCTCTTTAAAGAACAATTGTGCCATATGAACTGCATCCGCTGTCTTCTTACAAGCAACAAAATGTACCATCTTCGAGAAACGATCCACCACAACATATATCGAGTCATTTTCCCATTGTGTCCTCGGCAAACTCAACACGAAATCCATGCTAATGTCCACCCAAGGTTTTGTAGGAACATGTAACGGCATATACAAACCCGCATTTGTTGCAGTCCCTTTCGAAATTTGACACACATGACATCTCTCCACAAATCTTCCAACTTCCCTCTTCATCGACGGCCAAAAATAAGATTGAGAAATCAACTGTAATGTGCGATCACGTCCAACATGTCCTTCTTCATGCAACTCCTTGATAATCTTCATTCTCAAGCTGCAATCTGGTATACCTAATCGATTTCCCTTAAACAAAAATCTGTCTACCAACACAAATTCATCAGCACTTCCCTCCTTGACCTTTTCAAAAATCTTCATAAAGTAAGGATCTTCTTCGATCAGCTCTGGCAATAGTTCAAAACCTGTCACCTCAACTTTCATTGTCGTCAATAAATGATTCCTCCTGCTCAAAGCATCAGCTACACGATTTGTCACTCCTGATTTGTGCTTTACAACAAAAGTAAACTGCTGTAGATACACGACCCATGATGCATGTCTCGCTGAAATCTTGCCCTGACCTTGTAGATGTTTCAACGCCTCATGGTCAGTATATAACACAAATTCCTTCTGAAATAGATAATGTCTCCAGTGCTTCACAGCTTGAACAATTGCGTAAAATTCCACGTCATAAGTGTTATATCTCAACTTAGCTCCAGACAATTTCTCACTGAAATAAGCAACTGGTCTTCCTTTCTGACTCAAATCTCCACCAATTCCAACTTTTGAAGCATCAGTATGCAATTCAAACAACAACTGAAAATATGGTAAAACTAGAATTGGCGCTGACGTCAATAGTGTCTTGATCTTCTCAAAAGCAACCCCAACTTCCTCTGACCATGCAAACTTCTTTCCTTTCATGCAATCGGTTATAGGTGCCATCACGCTACTAAAGTGTGGAATGAATCTTCGGTAAAATGAAACCAACCCATGAAAGCTTCTCACTTCAGTAATTGTCTTTGGTAGTGGCCAACTCCTGACAGCTTCTACTTTACTTTCATCCACTTGAATGCCTTCCTTCGATAGAACATACCCCAGAAACAAAACACTGTGCGTCATGAACACACACTTCTTCTTTGCAGCATAAAATTTCTCCTGTCGTAGAATCAACAATACTTCATGCAAATGTTGGACATGCTTTTCCATACTCCCACTATAGATTAAAATATCATCAAAGTAAACAACCACGAACTTCCCAATGAATGGTTTGAAAATCTGGTTCATCACCCTCATAAAAGTACTCGGAGCATTTGACAATCCAAACGGCATAACCAACCATTCGTATAGACCTTCCCTGGTTTTAAAAGCAGTCTTCCACTAATCACCCAGTCTAATACGAATCTGATGGTATCCACTCTTTAAGTCAATCTTTGAAAACACAACAGCTCCACTCAACTGGCCAATCAAATCATCAAACCTCGGCATAGGAAATCTGTATCTCACAGTGATCTTGTTTAGAGCCCGACTGTCCGTACACATCCTCCACGAACCATCCTTCTTTGGCACCAATAAAGCTGGCACTGCACAAGGACTCAAGCTCTCCTGAACATGCCCCTGTTCTAACAACTCCTCCACCTGCCTTCTCAGTTCTTCATGCTCCTTAGGACTCACCCTGTAATGTGGCTTGTGAGGTAATACTGATCCTGGCACAAGATCAATTTGATGTTGAATGTCCCTCAACGGTGGTAACTCCTTCGGCAATTCTTCTGGAAACACATCTCTGAATTCTTCCACTACTGGCTTTACCTCCTCTGGAACTACAACTGATTCAGTAGCTTCACGTCCAATCAACAATAACACCTCTGGACTCTCTTCTACTTCTTCAACAAATTCTTTCAAAGTCAACAAAGTCTTCAGCTCCTCAATCTCTTCTGATTTGCTTTCTCCTTGTTGTCTCTTCTTTGGAACTAAAATGATCTTAACACCTTCAAACATAAAGTCGTAGCTATTGGTCCGACCGTCATGCTGCACTGCTCGATCATACTGCCATCGTCTTCCCAAAAGCAAGTGACAAACATCCATTTCCACAACATCACACCAAATCTCGTCTTTATACTTCTTCCCAATAGAAAATGGAACATGTACTCGCCTGTCCACCTTCACTTCTCCTCCTTTTCTCAACCATGCTAACTTGTAAGGATTTGGATGCTTCTCCGCTTTCAACTTCAACTTTCTCACACCTTCAGTAGAAATGATATTGTCACAACTTCCTGCGTCAATCACAAATTTACACACCTTCCCTAGAATAGTGCATGTCGACTGAAAGATGTTACTCCTCAACCAACTAGCTTCTTCTTCCTGTTTCGGTGTTAAATAAATCCTCCTCATCATCAGATTACATCCTTCATCTCCTGACGTAATATCCTGTTCATCCTCCTCGGCTGGACTAGAATAACCTTCACCAATATCCTCACCTTCAACTTCGGCAATCATAGTTCGTTTCTTTGGCTTCGGACATTCATTACTCTTGTGACCCACTTCTTGGGAATTATAACAATTGATACTGTTGTTGACCTTTGCCTTCGCAATTTCATTCACAACTGGTTTACTGACGGCTTTAGAAACATTGGAACTCCCACTAGCACCCTTGCTCTGAGTATTGGAACTTGGAAACACACCACCTCCTCGTCTTCCTTGCTTCTCCCAAGCCAACGCTTTCTGATATGCTTCTGCTACAGATCTTGGATCAAACATATTAACCATATCCTGGATCTGCATTCGCAACCCTCCAACAAATCTTGCAGTCAACTGTTCTTCTGTCTCCATAATATCATTCCTGGCAATGAGTTGGTAAAAGTCATCTGCATAATCATTAACTGACTTCGTCCCTTGTCTCAGATTCTGCAACCTATGATACATGAGTGATTGATAATTGTAAGGTAAAAATGTAGCTTTCATCAGTTTCTTCATCTTCTCCCATGATTCAATCTTCGACTTCCGCATCCGTTCTCGTGTAAGTTTGATTTGCTGCCACCACTCCATAGCTCTCCCCCTCAACCTTGTAGCAACCAACTTCAGTCGACGATTTTCCGGAACCTCCTTGAAATCAAAGATCTCTTCAACATTTGACAACCAGTCCAAAAACTCTTCTGCAACCATTCCTCCTTTGAATTTCGGAATTTCTGTTTTCATCCCTGATTCCCAACATCGATCTTCATCAATCTCCCGATACTGACGTCGTCCCTGATCTCGATCTCAGAAATGAACACTTCCTCTATCACCTTCAAAGTCCTCATCAAAATCTGATGTATATCGTTGTCGATCACGTCTACCAACATCTCTACCACTTCCACTTCTACCACCAACATCCCTTCGATCTTCATTTCTCCTTTCACGATCATCAACATTCCTATTACGATTATCTGCACTTCTGCGATCATGACTTTCTCTCCTCTCCTGATATGAATGTGGTGAGATTCTACTTCCTCCATGGCACGATTCAGGTGAATTTCTTCTACTACTTTGATTCATCTCGAGCATCATTCTTTCCAACCGACCAATACCTTCATCAAACTTCTCATGCATGCGTTGTTCCATTTGATCAGCCTCTTCTCTTCTATACAATGCTTCAATATTTTGATGGCGGTTAGCTCTCCTTGGTGGTATGATTGATCTTCACAATTTTTCAACAAAACAACTTCAAACTTCAATTGCACGGCTACCCCTAGCTCGGCTCCAACTCAACTTCAACAAAACAAAGCCACGGCTCAACTAGCCCGAACGAGCTGAACGACCTAAGGCTTAGGTCGGCTCGGTTTCAAACAAAGCACGGCTCAAACACACTTCAACAAACAAGGAACGACTCAAGTTCAACACCTTGGCGCGCAAACTATCCACAAGAAAAAATCCAAACTCCCTTTGAATTTTGATCCAAAATGATATGGATCAAAAACCCCAAACTTGTTGCAACAAACGATGAACACGATGAACAACAAACTTCAACTTCAAACTTCAAACTCGGCTCCAAGTCTCGGCTTAGCTATGATTGGCTAAGTCTAGCTCTGATACCAATAATGATGCAGCGGAAATACGAAAATTAAATGAAACGGTGAAAATGGAAATCGGTGGATTGAAAATACTGCAAGGCCCAAATTCGTTGATCCGAAGATACCGAATTCTAGCTATCTCTGACACGTTGATCGCGCACGATATCGTGAAAAGAGATCTATAATTCTTCAAGCGTTGATCAAGCGCACTTGATACCGTGAATTGGCTTCAACGATCGTTGATTCGAGCGCACTCAAATACCGAAGGTGGAGATAGGAGATCACACTCAACTATCAATTTCAAGTGGCACAAAGCACACAAAACAAGAGTTTATTCCAAAATCAACCACTTACAAATGACCACTACCATGCCTATTTATAGGCTACAACTCACACGACTCAGCAGAACAACCCTACCGACCTAACATAGGTCGTCCACGACCTAAAATACAGAAGTTAACAAGACCCAGGTCGTTCACGACCTAACCACATGACAACCTACGAGTTACGACTCATCAACACTACAACGCCACAACAACAAGCGACTCAACCATATTTACAACACGAGTTACGACTTAAGGAAAATGTAATTACAACACAATACACGAGTTAACAAATATACGATACACGACCTAACCAGTGAACGACATAACAAAAGATTCTGGAAGCCCGGCAGCGACCTTCTGGAAGCGACCTAAGAAAGCCCGCGACGTAAGGAAACTCGTACATAACTGGAGCGACTTAAGTAGGTTCGCGACTTAGCCAAACCGCTTCAGGTTCCCTTCACGCGACCTAAGCTTTACGCGACCTTGAGCAATAACGTGCGGCATTGAGTAAGTCAACTCGCTAGGTCGCTCGCGACTTAGTATAGGTCGTTCCAACAACTTATCCCCCTGTTTAACCTCATTAGGTCGTTCCAATGACCTATGTTGCTCTTTCTTGCTTTCTACTGTGCTACCCACGTCCTCTTCCTCGAGACTCTTCACGTTGTTAGGTCGCACGCGACCTTGGAATTTGTTAGGTCGCTCGCGACCTAAGACCTCTTCAAACTGGGCTGCATCAAAGGGGGACATAACATTTAATGCATATCCTCTCAAGCCCACGATATATCAAATCTAAGCATGCAAACCGTAAAAAGAAAAGAAAAAAAACAAATCAGTTTTCAGGTTTCACAAATCGTATCAGGGGATTGCTGACCAAAAGAAAAGAAAAAAATATAAAGAATAAGCGCATAAAAGCTTGCTGTAGAAGGCAGCCTACTTCTCTATATATGCCTCTACAATTGCCTCGTTTCTTTCATTCATTCAAACTAATACCAGTAAAAGATAAAGCAACATTTTCATTTTAAATAAAGCAGAGTATAAAATCTTCCATTAGGAAAATCAACTCAACAAAAGTCAAATTCAACAAATCTAAACCAGAAGAGTAATCAGAGCAAAAGTAAGCAAAGTTTAAGCCTGAAGCTTCAGTCATTTCAATTAAACATGAAAGTTCCAAAAAAAAAGAGAAAAGAAGAAGAGCATGTCCTCTGTTCTTTCCAACAGATGAGTACTCCTGGAAACTGAAATTTGCTTGAATTAGCATGAGATGAATACCAGAAGTATGATATGAATTTTGCTATGCATGATGTTAAAAATGATTTCATATTTATATACGTGTATTTGTATCAGAGTTATGTCTGGAACAGGTTAAGCATTCCTCTATTAAAAAAAACATTACAGGGATGGAAAACCAGATTTAAAATTTAACATCATCCAATTTAATATTTGTTAGACCTTGAGCTCTAAATGGAAAATGTTCGTATGAGTACAACATCATTTTTAAAATTTGATTCGAGTAAAAATGTTAAGAAAATTTCTCATAAAGTATTTTTTTTTAGTAATGGACAATTAGTGTCAAAATTTCATCCATCAAATTTCCATGTTTGGATTATCTTAACGAAATCGTATTGCAGTTTGATGAATTTAGAATTGAAATCATGATTTTTAGACAAGGGGTTGTAAGGGATTGTTGAGATGACCAGAATATTGGTTTTCGTCTACTGCCGACGAACGGTGTGTAACCGGACTTCGCAAATTTGACTGAAGGAGGCTGGGTTCTCGAGTGACGTGGGAAAAACAGTGGTTCATCTTCTCTGAAGCCGTGGTGGTGTGACAGAAGAGATTTAGGGTTTCAGATGTTATTCTGAAAGGGTTCAAGTTCGAGTTTATTGCGGCGTTGCGACAGTGTCGAGTTAAACCGGTCTTGGAGTAAAGCATAGAGGGGGTCGTGGCTCTGGATTGGGTGAAGAATGGTGATCGATGGTGGGTGGAATGGCAAGGACGAGGTGTTTACGGTGGTTCATTCATTTTTGTTTGGGTTCGTGAGCTCGATATTTTGATTGGGGTTGAATTCGGGAATTCTGGTGGATAGGATGGGTGTGGTGGCCAAACGTGGGTTATGGGGAAGATCGGAAGTGGTCGCGGTGGTTCGTTGTCGGTGTACACGTGCACGCGTTATCGTGTGTATCCGTTGATGGCTTGTGGTAAGGCGTCGGGAAAGATGGGTTCAGAATTCGAAGATGATATCGTGTTTTGATCGAGGGGAAGAGATGAGAGGTATAGCACCAGTTGTGGCTCGGGGTTTTCCGCTGTAAGCTCGTGTTAACCATGGTTTAAGGTAAGGATTGGATATTATCAAAAGTTTAAGTTAACAGGTTTTGATTTAAAAACAAATTGTGGACCGGATTTAACTAAAGGAATGGGGTGATCAGCAGAAGTAAATTAGTGAATAAGTTCCGAGTAATTTTTAACAAGGTCCCAAGCAAAAGTGGAAATTGCGTGGAGTTTATAAAAAAGAGTGGAAGATTTCAAAAGGGTAGCAAGGTCTAATGTTATCTTGAATTTAATTAAGGTCTTGGGAAATTATAAGATTAATTAAAAATAAATTAAGTAATTAAAGAGAAGTTAATTAATGGTTAAAGTTGGTTAATTAATAATTAAGATAAAACTGATTTGTTAGTTAATAATTAATCAATTAATTATAAGAATAATTATGGATTAATTAATTTGTATTAAGAGATATTGATTAATAATTAAGGTTATTAATCAATAGTTGATGGTTAATTAATCAGTTAATTAGAGGTTAATTAATTGATTGATTATTAAGTAATTAAGGATTGTTTACTTTGTATTAAAGGAGATTAATTAATAATTGAGGTTTATTAATTGATATTTAAAGGATAATTAATCTATGATTAGATATTAATTGGTTGATTGATAAGGTAAAAGGAGTGATGAAATAATTAAATGATTGTAATTATTAATGGTTGATTAAGCAGGATTAGATGATTATTTCTGATATGAATTGATAATTCTTTCTTATGGATGATTGTTCGTTGAATGTCTGAATTGAATGATATCTATTGGATGATATGCTATGACATTCTATTGATATGATATTGGTTATATCAATCATAAATGGGTGATGTTTATCTGTGATATTGCTGTGTAAAAGTGACATCCAGTATTTGAATTTAATCACTTGAATAACTTGGGTTAAGATGTCATTGGATTCAAAGAGACCGAAGTCGGGTATTAGTAAATACCCAAAACCCACTTCGATACTTTGTAAATTTGATATGTGAAACCAATAGGCTGAAGTGGAGTGACTTAAGTGGATTGGACCATTTAATCTAAGTTTTGGCACTTAAAAATTGATATGTGAAATAATTGATGTCTATAACAAGTTGTGAAGTTGTAAATTGATATAAGTTACCCTGGGTTTATATAAGTTATATGCTTTTGTACTCCATGTTAGATGGGTTTACTCACACTGGTTTCCAGCCTGACCTGGGTGTTACTTTGATGTAATGCTCGGGTCAGACCGAGTATTATAGATTTCCGGTAAGGACGTTCTAGAGCTCAGGAGGCGAGCTTGATGATATGAACGTATGGAGTGTATTCCGCTGTGATTTATCGTAGCTTATCTGGGAGAAATTGTTATAACTGTCCAGTGGTTGTATAATGAATGTAACTCTGATGTATTTAAATGTAATTAACTGATTCAGTTTTTCCTTTGTATAACTGCTATTTTATTTAATAGTATATTTTGATCCGCTGCGAATGTGAGAATCTGTTTTTGATGTTTCCTATTTTCTTCTTCTTCTATATCCTTGTTCTTTTTCTTAACTATTTAAAAATTTCGGGATCGAAATTTTCGGGTCGTTACAGTTGGTATCAGAGCTGAAGGTTAAGCAAGAACCTTGGCTCTGATGGGTGTACTCATTAAGGATAGGGTCAATAGTACCCTAAAATGAGTTGAGTGTATATAAATATATATATATATATATATGAGAGCGTACTTGTTATTTTCTTATATAAAGATTTTAAATGATTTTATGTAAGAATATATTTTGATATTTATAAGGAAATATTTCTTACTAATAAATATTAAGGTAATTGGTTGTTAAATTATTGGAATTAAATTAAGTGGTAATGGCAATATAACCAAATTGAAAATTAAATAAAGGTAAGTTTGACATGGATTCGAACTGAAATTAAATCTTGAATTTGGGGAAAGGTTTCAAAATAAGATAATAATGAATTGGTTTCCAGATATGATAATCTTGGCTACTATCATAAATAGTTATTGTGTTTAATAATGATATATTTGTTAATAAGTAAGCCAAATGAAGTAAACTTTTAAGATGAGTATAACTTCTAAATAGAAGTGGGTTTTAAATTGTGGAATTTCGAAACCTAAATCTAGAAACATTTGGATTGTTTCAAATGTTAAGAGAAATTTGTTTTGAATTAAAAACCAAAGGTGGTTTAAAATTTAAGGATGACTTAGTGTGTAAAGGAAATAATATGTATATATGAGGAATATACATAAATCAAAAATAGTTTGAATAAACTCTAAATGTTGAGTTTTAAATTTGGAATGAGATGTGATACCCAAAGTGATATGTTTTTGAACTTAATAAGTGGGAAGATTATTAATGTGAAGTTTAAAAATTGAATTAGGAATTCAAATGGAGTAAGGTTGAGTGGATTATGTAAATTGAATTTAACTTGGGAGAAGTTAAATAAGATTGAATGAACAACTTGAATTGGAAATTTCAAGATGAAATTGAAATTTAACTTCGAAAGTTAAATGGTTAATTTGAATTGGGAATTTGTGTGATCTCAAAATCGATTTGAGATTTGAAAATTGAAAATGGATGGATGTTTTAAATAAATTGGATTATATCATCCGACTGTTATTAAAAATCTTTAAATTGCGAATTGGATTTGTTTAAATGAATGAGAAATGAAGTGAGGTAATATATCCATTATTGAGATAAAAGGGAAATTTAACTTTAATTTGAAATTATGGGTATGGAATTACTTTGAACTAAAAATTTGAATAATTGAATTTGTAAATTAAAATTGTTTAAGAACTGGTTTCAAACTGAAGATAAAATTGAGTAATGAATTAAAATTTTAAAATAAATTGTTTTGAACTCTTATTTGAACTTTGAAAAAAGTTAAGTAGAGATAATTTAAAATGGAATTTTGGGAATTGGACTCAGAACTAAATTGTTTAAAGATTTGGATTATTGATTTAAAAATAAAGGTTAATTTGATCTAAGGGGTTGAATCAACATTTGGGAATTTAACTCGTATTTATATAATTCGAGATGGGTTAGAGTCGAGATTTAGATTTCATTAGTTCAAATTTAATTTAGTTTGAATTAATTAGAATTGAAGATGGATAAGTATAAAATTCAAATGGAAAATTTGAATTGGATTAATTTGAAATAAAATAGAAGATTGAATGAGTTCAAATTCAAACGGGAATTGGGACTAATTCATAGAAATTGAAATGATTTGAAATTGAAGTGGATTCAATTTGAAATTAGTCTAAATTAATTTGAATAATTTGGAATTGTAGTTAAAGTAATATGTTTAAAATCAAATGGAATATTATTTGCAATTGGAAAGAAATCGAGGTTAATTCAACTTGAATTGGAGATAAATCAAGTTCCAGGGAAATTGAAGTTATTCAAATTAGAATTGAGTCAATTTAAATGGAAGTGGAAATATAAATTAATTGATGGTAAATTGAACAGTTTGGCTCTAGACTATTTTTAAATAAATCATTTTGAGATAAACTATTTTTAGTCTATTTTCCTCACTATTTACTATACAACTTTTCTTTTTAAATTCCAAGACTATCTTATATTTATTTAACAACTACTTTTGGAACTGTTTAATTATTTTACAACTATTTTATAAACTAATTACTATTTTTCCAACTACTTTATAACTAGTTACTATTGTGCAATTATTTTACTATTTTTCAACAATTTTACAATTACTTAACTATTTTACAGCTATTTTACAAACCAATAATTATTTTTCAACTACTTATCCATTTTAATTTTTCAAGCTATTCTCTAAATTCAAACTAGACAGAGTTCGAACTGTTATGATTAAATTTCCATTTGAGATAAGAATTGAAGTGATAATCCAATGGAATTGAGGCAATTGTAAATAAGTGAATGAAAATTTAAGTGAATGTGAATAGAAAGGAAATTGATTTAGTTAATAATCAACGAAGATAATTACGTTGGATGTATGTATATTATTCTATTAGCGTAGTGATTTGATCCAGATTAGAGCACAGAATTTCGAGATAATTATATCGATCCGAGTTGGGATTTTTCGCTCGATTTTTGACGGTAAATCTGCATACGGATTGTTGATTGATTCTGGACATTCTCTATCATAGTATGGCTATGCAAGGAGAATGACGTTTTCTGATCAAGAAACCAAATTTTGAGTCCGCGCTAGGAAGTCGGGTGGACGATACTAGTTCAGAAGAGAAATTGTGTGATCGAGTGAGCGATCAGATTGGTGTAGCGTACGGATGATATGTGTACATCGTACGGGTTTGAATGAAATTGAACTGGGAATTTGTGAATAAGAAATGTGAAATGGTTTTTGAAATGGGAAGAATATTTTGTGAAAATATACAATGAATAAAGGTGGAAATTGGATATTTCTATGGTAAAAATTTACTTATTGGAAGTGAGTAAATTTGGTAAGTGACTTTATAAAAGAGTGATCAAATTTGAATATTTGATTTTGAATAAACAAAGTTATATATCTTTGTTATATAAGATAAAATCTCCTCTTGTTGAATCTATTACCGGATCGAAAGGATTTTAAAAGTGTTTGAAGTATAAAAGGAGTTTTATATAAGTTTGAAATGATCTAAAGTTTTTAAAAATTATATATTTATATATATAAAGGATTTTATGAGGATTTTGGAAAAAGGTTTTGGGAACCTTTGGATTTGGAAAGGCTTTTGATTTTTGGGTAAAATCAATATTGGATTTGGAAAGCCTAGTTTGAGAATTATCGATTTTGGGATAATCGATTTTGTGTAAAGGAGCTTTATATGAGATTCATACTAGGTGTATGATTTGGAAGATACTATGTGTGTATAGTATAAAGTGTTTTGATAATGGCTCTGGGGAAAAAGGCACTCCCTTGAAATGAACTTCTCAGGAGTGCCACCAGGTGGTGCTGCCTTGACCCTAAGGGGGGTTCTAAAGTTGATCATGTGAGGAGTCCAGACAAAACTAGTTCCTGAGGATTATGAGTTGTGTGTAGCGAAAGTCGAGGGGCGCTGATGCCTACAGAGGCATTTGGATTATGCTATGACGACAGTGTAACTCGATGTCACTGCAACCTACTGCAGACCATAGCGAAAGTCGTGTGTGTTGCTGAGAGCCAACAGTCTACGTTTGATTTTATATCGGTAGACTGCGACCTATGGTAACATAGCGAAAGTCGTGTGTGCTGCTGAGAGCCAACATTCTACGTTTGATTTTACATCGGTAGACTGCGACCTATGTAGGAGTGGTGAAGTTTCATTTTGATAGCGAAAATCGAGGGCGCTGATGCCTACAATTACATGGGCTTTTGCTGCGATGGCAACGTAACCCTGGAAGGTAACTGTGATCTATTGTGGGTTCCATGGCGTGATCGAGGGGCGCGGAATGCCTACAGTTACATGGACTTTTGCTGCGATGGCAACGTAACCAAGGATGTAACTGCGACCATGGATGGGGGTGATGATTTCCAGAGCATTCTCACCAAAGATATTTCCTCTATTTTCAAAAACGGTTTTCTATATTTTCAATAAAATTATTTTCTCAAGTATTTTCACTTGGTGTTGAAAATGGGTTTACCAAGTACTTATAGATTTTCAGTCCTACGTCTGATCAGCATATGACCGAATTTCTGTGAGAATAAGGATGGACTTGTCGAGACATAGAGTTATAAAAGTATTTTTATAAAAAAAATTATTTTAGTAAAATTATATATATTTTTAAAGTAGTTTAAAAATGATCAAAGAAAATTTATCTGATTTTAAGCATTTTAATAATGCTGGCTTCGTTCCTTTTCGAGGACGAAAAGATTCAAAGGGGGAGGAATGTGACAAGCCGGATTTTGACGTGTGTCAATCGGACGATTAACTGAATTTAATTATTGGGGTATTAACTTTTATTAAACAAATAAATAAATTTTTGATACTTAAATGCCTACATATATGTATATAAATAAATTTTCTGATATTTAATACCCGAATCTATAAATTGATTTAAAAGCTATATTAAATATTAGATTATAAAAATCGCTGGATATGATGAATCTCACAGGAAATGTATATAAACCCCACCATTTAAAATTTAATACAAGATATCATTAAATATATACAAAACAAATGTATATTTTATTAAATACTGAAATGTGTATATATATATATGCATATACAACTTTATATAAAGAAATGACAATATGTAAATGCGAGTAAAATGGAATAAAAAAATTCATATGCATAATTATACATATGCATAAGTATATGTATAAGTTTATATTTATATAATAGTATACATGAAGAATATAAGTACATGTGTGAATAAGTATATACATTATTAAAAAAGTGAGAAAGGCATACATGTGTTGGTACTCTATCAGGAAATGGAAGGGCAAGTATATGTATAAGGATATACATACATATCAATTCATATAGAGATACATGTAAGCATACAAGGGGGACATAGCAATTAATGCATATCCTCTCAAGCCCACAATATATCAAATCTAAGCATACAAACCGTAAAAAGAAAAGAAAAAAACAAATCAGTTTTCAGGTTTCACAAATCATATCAGGGGATTACTGACCAAAAGAAAAGAAAAAATATAAAGAAAAAGCAAACAAAAGCTTGCTGTAGAAGGCAGCCTACTTCTCTATATATGCCTCTGAAATTGCCTCATTTCTTTCATTCATGCGAACTAATACCAGTAAAAGATAAAGCAACATTTTCATTTTAAATAAAGCAGAGTATAAAATCTGCCATTAGGAAAATCAACTCAACAAAAGTCAAATTCAACAAATCTAAACCAGAAGAGTAATCAGAGCAAAAGTAAGCAAAGTTTAAGCCTGAAGCTTCAGATCGTTATAATTAAACATGAAAGTTCCAAAAAAAAGAGAAAAGAAGAAGAGCCTATCCTCTGTTCTTTCCAGCAGGTGAGTACTCCTGGAAACTGAAATTTGCTTGCATTAGCATGAGATGAATACCAGAAGTATGATGTGAATTTTGCTATGCATGATGTTAAAAATGATTTCATATTTATATATGTGTATTTGTATCAAAGTTATGTCTGGAACAGGTTAAGCATTCCTCTGTTAAAAAAAACATTATAGGGATGGAAAACCAGATTTAAAATTTAACATCATCCAATTTAATATTTGTTAGACCTGGAGCTCTAAATGGAAAATGTTCGTATGAGTACAACATCATTTTTAAAATTTTATTCGAGTAAAAATGTTAAGAAAATTTCTCATAAAGTATTTTTTTTAGTAATGGACAATTAGTGTCAAAATTTCATCCATCAAATTTCCATGTTTGGATTATCTTAACGAAATCGTATTACAGTTTGATGAATTTACAATCGAAATCATGATTTTTAGACAAGGGGTTATAGGGGATTATTGAGATGACCAGAATATTGGTTTTCGTCTATCGTCGACGAACGGTGTGTAATTGGACTTTGCAAATTTGACTGGAGGAGGCTGGGTTCTCGAGTGACGTGGGAAAAAATGGTGGTTCATCTTCTCTGACGTCGTGGTGGTGTGACAGAAGAGATTTAGGGTTTCAGATGTTATTCTGAACGGGGTCAAGTTCGAGTTTATTGCGGCGTCGCAACAGTGTTGAGTTAAACCGGTCTTGGAGTAAAGTACAGAGGGAGTCGTGGCACTGGATTGGGTGACGAATGGTGGTGAATGATGGGTTGAATGGCAAGGACGAGGTGTTTACGGTGGTTCATTCATTTTTGTTTGGGTTCGTGAGCTCGAGATTTTGATTAGGGTTGAATTCGGGAATTCTGGTGGATAGGATGGGTGTGGTGGCGAAACGTGGGTTGTGGGGATGATCGGAAGTGGTCGCGGTGGTTCGTTGTCGGCGTACACGTGCACGCGTTATCGTGTGTATCCGTTGATGGCTTGTGGTAAGGCATCGGGAAAGATGGGTTCAGAATTCGAAGATGATATCGTGTTTTGATCGAGGGGAAGAGATGAGAGGCATAGCTCCAATTGTGGCTCGGGGTTTTCCACTGTAAGCTCGTGTTAACCATGGTTTAAGGTAAGGATTGGATATTATCAAAAGTTTAAGTTAACAGGTTTTGATTTAAAAACAAATTGTGGACCGGATTTAACTAAAGGAATGGGGTGATCAGCAGAAGTAAATTAGTGAATAAGTTCCAAGTAATTTTTAACAAGGTCCCAAGAAAAAGTGGAAATTGCGTAGAGTTTAAGAAAAGAGTGGAAGATTTCAAAAGTGTAGCAAGGTCTAATGCTATCTTGAATTTAATTAAGGTCTTGGGACATTATAAGATTAATTAAAAATAAATTAAGTAATTAAAGAGAAGTTAATTAATGGTTAAAATTGGTTAATTAATAATTAAGATATAACTGATTTGTTAATTAATAATCAATCAATTAATTATAAGAATAATTATGGATTAATTAATTTGTATTAAGAGATATTGATTAATAATTAAGGTTATTAATCAATAGTTGATGATTAATTAATCAGTTAATTAGAGCTTAATTAATTGATTATTAAGTAATTAAGGATTGTTTACTTTGTATTAAAGGAGATTAATTAATAATTGAGGTTTATTAATTGATATTTAAAGGATAATTAATCTATGATTAGAGATTAATTGGTTGATTGATAAGGTAAAAGGAGTGATGAAATAATTAAATGATTGTAATTATTAATGGTTGATTAAGAAGGATTGGATGATTATTTCTGATATGAATTGATAATGCTTGCTTATGGATGATTGTTTGTTGAATGTCTGAATTGAATGATATCTATTGGATGATATGCTGTGACATTCTATTGATATGATATTGGTTATATCAATGATAAATGGGTGATGTTTAGTTGTGATATTGCTGTGTAAAAGTGACATCCAGTATTTGAATTCAATCACTTGAATAACTTGGGTTAAGATGTCATTGGATTCAAAGAGACCAAAGTCAGGTATTAGTAAATACCCAAAACCCACTTCGATTCTTTGTAAATTTGATATGTGAAAGCAATAGGCTGCAGTGGAATGACTTAAGTGAATTGGACCATTTAATCTAAGTTTTGGCACTTAAAAATTGATACGTGAAATAATTGATGTCTATAACAATTTGTGAAGTTGTAAATTGATATAAATTACCCCCGGTTTATATAAGTTGTATGCTTTTGTACTCCATGTTAGATGGGTTTACTCACATTGGTTTCCAGCCTGACCCAGTGTTACTTTGATGTAATGCTCGGGTCAGACCGAGTATTACAGATTTCAGATAAGGGCGTTCTAGAGCTTAGGAGGCGAGCTTGATGACAGGAACGTATGGAGTTATTCCGCTATGATTTATTGTAGCTTATCTGGGAGAAGTTGTTATAACTGTCCAGTGGTTGTATAATGGATGTAACTCTGATGTATTTAAATTTAATTAACTGATTCAGTTTTTCCTTTGTATAACTGCTATTTTATTTAATAGTATATTTTGATCCGCTGCGAATGTGAGAATCTGTGTTTGATGTTTTCTGTTTTCTTCTTCTATCTCCTTCTTCTTTTTCTAACTATTTGAAAATTTCGGGATCGAAATTTTCGGGTCGTTACAGCAGTGGATAAAGGCAAGCTAGGGGTCGGTAAGGTATTCGTTTTTCCTTTTTTTTCATTTAAAGTTGATTAATATAAATATATTTATACAGTTTGGAAACATAAATATAAAGTTTTAAAACAAAAAAGAGAAAATAATACAGTAAGTTTATAAAAAAATTTAATTCTTCAATTTATATATTTATGTATGTATATACAGCAAAGTAGAATACTGTCATTATTTATAGAAAACAAAGAAGGAAAAAATTTGCAGTATACTTTTTGAAAATGTATATGTATGTATATGTAAAGGAATTTATGGTAAAGCATTGAAAACATTTCTATTCTAATATATGTACATATAAGTTAGGAAGGAATTTAATATATATATATATATATATATATATATATATATATATAATGCACCTACATATTTTAACACACATACCTATTTTAAAATTAATATGTACACTGTAATAAATAGGGAATTATATAAGATTTTGGGAAAAGAGAATATAAGGGTTATGAAGAAAATTAGATTTTTAAGACTTATACAGATTATTTTTACATGCGGTTTGAAAATAAAAATAAAATGTACCTATACACATTTTTAAATTTACTAGTTTATTTTAAATAATGGATTTGGTGCTTAATTGTTCAATCGATTTATATAATTATTTTTAGGTACTTAAAGACTTTCAAAAGAAAATTTATTTAAAAATCAAATTATTAGTTAAATAAGTAAATGGTAATTTATTGTTTGATTTATTCAAATATTAACAAATCGTAAATTATTTATACAAGGTCAAAAATCATGAAAACAAGGCAAGATGGAAATGGTCTGCAAAACAAAAATCAAAGGTGAGTTAATCTCACTCACATCTGGATACCGGTTAATTTAAATAGTTAAATTTAAATTATTGGTTGTTTTATTGAATTGACTGGATGTGGTATATTATATAAAGTAGTATATATATATATAATATATATATATATATTGGAGTGATTGATATTCCCGCATTATATAGCGGATGAGACCCTATGCGTCCCGCATAATTGCGGGTGACCCTATATACCGCGATATCCCCCTCGTAGTGGGATTGGTATTTTCATATTGTGCTAACATCTGTGGATGTAGGGAAACGGTTGGAGGGGTCCAACTGGATTCCTCAAAACGTTGAATTTATCTTATATACAGTGATGTGATTTATTTGATGATCTGCGATAGATTATATTGATTACATTGGGGATTGAAATTATGGAATGCTATGCTTGGTTGAATATATATTGGTATTTTGAGAAATGGAAACTATATAAAGTTTGGATTTTTAAAGGAAATGAAAAGAAAATTCTTAAGTAAATAATTATTAGGAATTGGTTAATCGAGTAATAAAGGGAATTTAAAACCAGGAAATCGGATTGAAATCGATTTAGTGTCTTGGAAGCTATGATTTAAAGGAAAATGAGAAATGGGAATTTGTAAACTGGTTTATAAATAAGTGGAATATTTATCATTGGATAAATTTAAAAGTATAGATTTTGGTGGAATTTATAAGAAAAGGTGCAATTCATTTTAAAAATCAAAGGTGATGTTATTTTTATAAGTTGGAAAGTATATTTTTCTGAAAAACTAAGTATATTTTCAAAGAAAAGATTTCAAAATATAAACTAGATGTTGAAAAAAAAATTAGAATGTTTTAGGAATTTATTATTTTAATTATTTTTAAGTGAAAGGTAAATATTTATTTAAGTTAATTATGGTAGTTAATTATTTTTAAAGGAAAATTAGTATTATGATTTTTAAAAAGGAATTTTAAAACAAATATTTGATATAATAACTTTATTTTAAAAGGAAATCTTGGTTTATGTTTTACTCAATAACTCTTATCGAATTTCTTAAGCATTATTTTTATTTAAGTAATTTTAATAGCCTTAATGTAAATAATTTAAGTATATATTTTCGATAGTAATTATAAGGAGATAGGAAATGTGTTTTGAAAATAAAAGTGGTTTTATTTTTAAAGTGGGAAAGAAATTTACGGGTTGAGACGTAAATTAAATTGGGATAAATCAAGAAGGATTTATAAATGATTAGACGTTTATATTAGAATGGAAGTGAATTTTGTGAAAAGCCAAGTTTGTTTTCAAAGCAGATTGTTAATTAAAGTTGTTTAAAAGAATGTTTTAGAGGAATTTGTTATTTAAATTTTTTTAAGATTTTAAAGTAAATATTTATTAATTTAGTTATAGTACTAATTGTTTTAAAGGTTAAACTAGTATTATAATTTAAAAGATAGTTACTAAATATTTATACTTTATATAAATAACTTTTATTTTAAAATGTAGTTTTGGCTAAGTTTTACTTGAAAATTATTATGGAATTTCATAACTATTATTTTGAATAAAGTCTTTTAAGTAGTTTTATTTTAAATGTTTTAAATATATATATATATATATCTTTGGATAAAGTGATTTAAATTATTTAACATCTAAGCTATTAGGACTTGGTGCTTTTTAGCAGAAATGAAACAATTGTTTGGACGATTGATTAATTTGATAGTTAAATAACCGACTATTAATATTGACCAATACGTTGATCGTTTCTAAGAGACCGGGATCGGGATTAATTTTCGAAAACCACTTCGATCCGGTTTGAACGTTTTTGTGAGGAAGACAAGAGCTTGGGGTCGAAGATGGAGCAGCGAAGTGCAAGGGCAAATCGCTAATAATCCTTCGGGTGATTCCAAAATGGATGTGGTAGGAGTAGTGCCTTCGGTTCCGTCCGGACCCGGAACGGACTTGTATGGATGAATGCTATCAGAACATTGTCAGGACGACAGATAGCATTCTAAGTAAACGTGTGCTAAAAAGGTAACGCATAGCCCTAAGCCTCATCAACTGGGAATGGCTAAAACAGGGGATGTGCAGCAAGGCTAAGTGGCTAGCAACCAATTAGGATAAGGTCATCCCTGTCTAGATGCCCCTTATTTCGGCTGTGTGGGCGGTTGCTGATCCCAACCGTGGGGTGATCTTATTCGGATTATCCAATAAGGGGTAGCTCCAGTCTTGTGTTGTAGGGGATCAGGGTGGATCCTCGGTATGCTGATCAAGACCAGGTACTGTGATAGGCAGTACCCCAGTAGCTCTGCCATTGTATGGAATCCAATCTCTAATAAGTGCCTGTACGGTTTTGATTGTACCCAACTATTGCTGAAACATAAGATGCAAGCATTTAAACTAGATTCTATTTTACTTTCTATGGACACTATTATAATATCAGATGGATTTGATAAAAATGTTTTGGTTATCGTAAGATAAAAAACCAGCATGTTTATTTGTGGCGTAGTCTTACGAGATACCTTTGATTTCAAAGGATTTTGAAATCTTTAATAATCTAATTGAATGTGTTTTCTCATGCTAGTTTTCCAGACTGACTCGGGTATTGTTTTATTATAATTCTCGGGTCAAATCGAGTATTATAGAATACAGATTCTAGATGGACTGCTATGGAGCTCAGAAGACGAGCTGGATGGCGAGACGTATGATACGTATTGATGTATATTACGCTGTGTGTGATTAACTGCATAGTTAGTCTTGTGATGACGGGTTATGATAACTGTCCAGTTATGTGCTACGAATTTTGTTATACTCTGATGATGTAATGTATATGATAGATACAACTCTTTTGTATAAAAACTTAGTCATTTATCTATTATATATTGTTCTGCTGCGATTGTGATATTCTGATATTGTTTTTCATTTCTTCTTCTACCTATTTCTTCTTTCCCTTACGGTCTGGTTTTTCGGCATTCGATTGTTCAGCATTTGATACAGTGGACGTTTGATGTCGATTTCTTGAGTGTCGAAAAATCGGGTCGTTACAATTGGTATCAGAGTTGAAGGTTAAGGAAGAACCATGGCTCTAGTGGGGATTACTCATTAGAAATAGAATCTGTAGTACTCTAGAATGAGTTTGAGTACATTAATAGATATGAGTGCGTATTTGTTAGTGAATATAAAATGGTTTTATATTGTGTTGATTGGTTTGTTGAGTGGCTTATGGATTCTGGTCAATACGAGTACTTAACGTTATTGATAGGGATCTCTATACACTTGAATATAACAATTCGACATAGTATTGTTTTAAAAGTGGGTAAATAAAATAATTTTGCCCAAATTATTTTTGTATATAAAAGAAATATTTTTTATAAATTATTATAGTTAAATATATGGTTGTTTGGTTGTTAGGAAATGATAATATTAAATCATTGTATATGGAAATTGAATAGGAAATTAAGGTGATAACCAAAGGCTAAGGAAATAAATTCGTTAACATAATGAAATTTGTAAATGTGAATTATAAATGGGACTTATAATTGGAAATGAAATGAAATTCCAGAGTAATATTCGAATATGAGTTGAAAGGATTTGGAATTTAAAAATATTTAAAAAGGTTTTTAAAGAGGTAAAAGCAATGAACTCACTTCGGTCGTCGGAAAATAACTTCGGTGATGACTGCAGCATCATCGCTGTCCATTTTCGAGTTTCGAAGGGAGGAATTTGTTGCCTGATGGTTATGAATTAGAGTTGTTTGCAAACTGGGTTTGGTTTTAAAATTCAAGGGATAATTTGATATGAAAATGAATTACGTATATATATGATTTGTAAAATAATTTTGAATGTTAAAGAAAATTGTTTAAAAGACTCTGGAATCTTATTTAAAATGTTTATGGAAATATAAATGGTTTGATAACTAGTAAAATTTGAAATTTCTAGAATAGAAAATTTTAACTTGAAGAAGAGTTAAAAATTGGAAGTAAGTAAGAAAACAAAATAAGTTAGAATGTAAGCCAACTAAATAAAGTAAATCAGAAGAAGTTAGCAAATGGAAAGTAAATAAGTTGAAAAACTTATCGAAGCTTAAAATTTGGACTGAAACTGAATATTTGAATTGTGTTAAATAAAGTGAAATGGAAAATTAGTCAAGTTGGACTAAACAAAAAAGGATTGAAAATAAAATTAGTAGGTAAACTAATTGATTTAAATTGGTAAGCATATGAATTGAAGTTGAATATTGGGATGATATTTAATTTAAATTGTGTAAAATAGAGTGAAGTTGTAGAATTAATTCAAAGTGGACTAAAAATAATTAAAGTTGGGAAATAAAATCCATTGAGATTTAAAATAAAGTAGTGAATGGAACTAATTAAAGGGATTGGTTCATTAAGTTTGGTTTGGGATAAGGTGAATATAATCAATATTTAAAAATGAAAGGTAAATTGAATTCATATGGAATCGGAGATCCAATTCGAATAGAGTATCTATAAATAAAATTGGTGAAGTGAAAATAGTTATAAGAAGTGTACAAAATATTAATATTGAACTTTAGAAATGGATGGCAAAATTCTTAAGTAAATTTGGTATTGGAAATATACTAAGTTAGTTAATGAATGAAAGTTTACTAAAGATGTGTGAAATGATAAGTGGGTAGAAATCAAAATAAAGATGAATAAAAGAAAACTGATATAGCTAAAATCGATTGAGATAAATACGGAGGATGTACATATTATTTTGTTCGCATAACGATTTGATCCGGATTCGAGCACAGAATTTCGAGATGGTTATACCGATCCAAGTTGGGATTTTTCACTCGATTTTTGATTGATTCTGGAAATTCTCTATTATAATTTATGGCGATGCAAGGAGAATGACGATTTCTGATCAAGAAACCAAATCTGAGTCTACACTAGGAAGTCGGGTGCACGATGCTAGTTCGGAAGTGAAATTGTGTGATCGAGTGAGCGATCAGATTTTGTATAGCGTACGGATGATATGTGTACATCGTATAGACTTGAATGAAATAAATATTAAAACTTGTAAAGAAATGTATAAAGATTTTGAATTCTGTGATTGGATATTATTGCTAAATGAGGTACAGGTATTTATAAGCAAAGGAAATTGATGATTTTGATTTCAAAAGATAAAATTGTAGGGCCCGACAAAAAGGTATGTATTTAAATTTCTGTATGAAATTCGATGGTTTTCTAATCTAGCCACTTGGCCTTTTGTTTTCTTTTGAAATTTAGGGGCTCGTAGAGGCATTTTTTAGTTGTTCTGAGCTAGTCGCGCAAAGGAGACGCTGGCGAAATTTTTCAAAATTTTAGGGAGTTAGAAAAATTTTGAGATAATTTTGATAATTTAAATTTGGCTAAAGAATTAAAATTTCAATTATTGAGTAAGTAATATTGTTTGAAACTTATGGATGAGTTTCGGAAGTTGGTAAGAGTGATAGTGTCTTTAATAAAAAAATATAGTTTGGGTGTTGTTAAAACTGCTTGATTTTGGGAAGAAAAGTTTACGGGCTATGGAACATTCCTCTTAACTAGTAATTTAGAGGATGAAATTCTTTTAAGGGGGGAGTAATGTGACGACCCTAAATTTTTGGATATTTGAAATTAGAACATTTAATTGATTTTAAATATTTGAAAGTTAGCTTAACTTGAATTTCAAATTCACTATTTATTTGAATAATTAAATTATTGGATCAAACAATTGAAAACGGGGTAAAATATGGAATCTGGAATTTAAAAGCTTGTTAAAAATATTTCAATGGTTTATAAAATTTATATTGGCAATACTGAAGATAATAGAAGAGTTAAAATTGAATTTTTAGGCGATCTGTTCGGTTTTAAAAATATATCGTTTAAATTGATATTTAAAAAATAGCCTTCCAAGGCACGGTCTCGGAATTCAACAAAACTAGTTCCATTGGATTCGTGATAGTGTATTATTATTAGATTTCAAATTTCATAGCATTCGGAGTTGTCATGTGATCGTACGATATACAAACGCGCTTAAATTGTATATTGAAAATTTAATATAATAGCCGAGTCCAAAAAGCTATTTTCTCCATACGATCGAATTAGGACTCGAAACTTTTTCCATTGTGTTCGGAACAGGGTATAACCTTATAAATGCGTAACAGCATGCCTCGATAGGATGTTAAAATTTTAAGCTTTGAATTGAAGTCGATTTAAATTTGAATTGAAATATAATATATTTCGCATCAATACTTTTGCTTTCATTTCTCAACCACTATAGCAGCATAATATTTGCACGTAAGGCGGTTTACAACATATGTCTTGCCTTTTCAAACATGTGTTCTACTTGGTAACACGTGTCTCCCCTATTAAAAGAAAAAATATAAAATAAAAGAGCCAAGCCCTTTCTCTTTCAAATGGAATCTCATCTCGTCGAACAAAAAAAAATGGCAGAACTAAGAATATTATGATGGTCGAATTTTTAAAAAAAAATAGAGGTGGCCGATTACGATTCAAAGTCGAAAACCAGATCGAAATAGTTATCGCATTCTGCCTCCTTTCCTCCGAATAGAACATCATTTCAACTTAAAAAGGGAAGCGATCGAATCGAAGCGAGGCGAGGGCTAGTTCGCATGTTATGGTGGGGAAGCGGCGGGCGTGGGGATTTGTGGGCGAAGGTGGATTTATGGGTGCGGGAATATCGACGCTCGTGGAGTTTTGTGGGTCATCAATGTCAAGGTTGTCGCGGTGAGTGGTTGTGTGGGATTGGGTTTGGTGGATTCTTCCTGTCGATAAAGACTGAGACAATGGCAATGGATGGAGGCAGGCTAGGGGTGGGTGAGGTATTCGTTTTTTGTCTTTTTATCGTTTAAAGTTGATTAATATAAATATATTTATAAAGATTGGAAAAATAAAATAAAAATAAAGTTTTAAAATAGAAAAGAGAAAATAAAACAGTAAGTTTGTAAAACAATTTAATTCTTCAATTTATATATTTATGTATGTATATACAGTAAGTTTAGATTACTGTCGTTATTTACAGAAAAAAAGAAGGAAAATGTTTGCAGTATACTTTTTGAAAATGTATATGTATGTATATGTAAACGAATTTACAGTAAAGCATTGAAAACAATTCTGATTTAATATATATATATATATATATATAATAAACCCACATATTTTAATACACATACCTGTTTTAAAATTAATATGTATACAGTAATAAACAGGGAATTATATAAGATTTTGGGAAAAGAGAATATAAGGGTTATAAAGAAATTTAGATTTTTAAGACTTATACAGATTATTTTTACATGTAGTTTGAAAAAAATGTACCTATACACACTTTTAAATTTACTAGTTTATTTTAAAATAATGGATCTGGTGCTTAATTGTTCAACTAACTTATTTAATTATTTTTAGTTACTAAAAGATTTTCAAAAGAAAATTTGTTTAAAAATCAAATTATTAGTTAAATAAGTAAATGGTAATTTATTGTTTGATATATTCAAATATTAACAAATTGTAAATTATTTATACAAGGTCAAAAATTGTGAAAACAAGGCTAGATGGAAATGGTCTGCAAAACAAAAATCAAAGGTGGGTTAATCTCACTCACATCTAGATACCGGTTAATTTAAATAGTTAAATTTAAATTATTGGTTGATTTATTGAATTAACTGGTGTAACGACCCTGGATTTTGGCCCTATTTATTTTAATAATATTTAATCTGATTAAATAAAATATAAACTGGTCATTTTAAAATGAATAAATCTTTTGAAATTTTTGCTATTTTCTTATATAGATTTGTATTTTTGAAAGGAAATTGATTTGAAAATTTAATCTCTTAAAAATATTTAAAATAAAATCTATCGTATATAATTGAATTAAAATATTTTGTCTTGTCAACATTTGGTAAAAATATCTATACATAATAATGCTTGAAATAAAATCAAATTCTATCAATATAAAATATAAATATAAAATATTAAGTAAAGCATATGAATGTAATTTAAATATTGGTAGTCAAAATATAAAATAGAAATATATATATATATAACAAGAAATAAGTAATTAAGCTATGCATATAACATAACTTTAAAATGTGTAAGTAAAGTATAAAATAAAATAAAATAACACAAACATATGTATATGAATTAGGCTAGAAAATAATAAAACAAATATCTTCATTCACAAGACTAAATCTATAAAGTTAAACCAGACAAACACTATTCAAGCTATAAGTTCACATGACAAATGTTTATACACAAAATATCTTCATCTACAAGTCAAATTCCTAACTGCAAAGTGAACATTTGCATACAAATATCTTCATACAACTAAACATAATGATAATTATGTAAACATATATGGAAACAAGGCATTTAGTCAATTCAAAATATTTATAAAAATCTTAACAAAGAAGCTAACCAGATAAAGCCTCCCTTAAACATCATGTTATCTTATATATATGCATCTTTCTTTTTAGTTCGTTCAGAAGAAAAAAACTTAGTTAACCTGTGAAAAATAAAAAGAAGAAAAAGTAGCAAGCAAACTCAATTTTATGCAAACTAAAAACAGATTCAAGACAGTTCACAACTTCAGGCTTTCAAAAGAAAACAAGAAGTGTTCTTTGTTCAGAAATTTTGCAGGTGAGTAAACATAATTTTTAAAAGCTTTAAGTTTGATTAAAAAACAGTTCAAGATTCTTTGATGATCTGGTTGTATATGCTTCAGTTTGCATATGATTTTGTGATGCTCTGTGTTTCTCTGTAATTGATACAGGGTGTATATTTGCTTTCAAAACTTAAATCTATTTGGTGCTAATCATTGTTAAGTTTAATTTTTCAATCAAACAAGAGATTAAACTTTAAATTTAGATTTTAAAAGTTGTTTTAAAATACTGTTTGAAAATATACACCGTAACTTTGTTTTACAGGTAAGTAAGTAGAAATTTGATAAAATCGATTGTTGTAAAATATTAATTCAAGATCATATCTTGAATTCATACTGCAAGTCATGATTTTTAAAACAAAAATTAAGATTTTTGGATTAGTATTTTATGAGCAGATTGAAATTGAGTAAAAATTGCGTTTTTACAAATTTCAGACACTTTAATCAATTTAAAAAGTTGAAATTTGGTATGAAGATAGTATGGACATCAGTGATGTCAAGAAAAATATGCAATAATTTTTCCATTGAGTAAATTTAAGAAATAAGATCATTTTAGGGTTTAGACTCGAGCTTTTGAACGTGACTGTAATCGAGGGGTGTTCGTCGCCTATGCGCGATCGTGTGTCACGAGAATTTAGGGGATGGAAGATTGACGTGTTGTTGCGGTATGGCCGAAGGTTGAGGGTCTCCGGTGGTCTCTACGGCGGTGGCGAAGTCGTTATGTCATTTTGGTTTGAGCTACAGGTTTCGAACTGTATGCTAAATTTTGATTCGAAATTTTCGAAAGTGATTCGAGTTTGGTTTTCGTGTATACGTGGGTTTTGTGACTTGCTGACCATGTTGGTGTTCGCCAGAGCTCAGTGGCGCCGCCGTTCACGTGTACGGCGAGGAGATGGTGTCAGTGTCATGGTGGTCATCTGTCTCGAGTCGTACTCGAGTAAATAGGTGGTAGCTTCGAGTTTTATGTCGAGTATGAAAGTGAGTTACCTGATGCTATTTATACTTAGTTAAAACTTAAACTACAGCAAAAAAAAGGGGAAGAAGAAGAGCGTACAGGGGGGAGTCTCGGGGAAATGAGTGAATAACTCGAAGTGCTACTCGAGCTTTAACAGGGGAAGTCCCAGGTTTCCTTCAAAACTGCAGTAGTGTATTTTAAAAGTAAAGTTAAGTATAGATTTTCATCAAGCTTTAAACACTATAAAACTTAATAGTGTTTAACAGTTTAAGTTAAAAACTTAGATACAAGTTTAATTATTTTAGTTAATACTTTAAAATGTTTTAAGCTCTTAATTATTATTCTAATTAAGTAATTAATATAAGATAAGTATAAAACTTATTAACACATAAGTTTGTAACTAGCAATAAATTGATTTCAAAACTTAAAGAAGATTTCTTTTAAAATGTTAATTAAGTTAAATAACTTATATTAATTATTTATTTTTGAAAAGCAATTAAGAATAATTACTTTACAATTGTAATTAGAGATTAATTAATAATTAAGTGATAAATAAATGGTAATTAACTACTTAAGTTAATTAATAAATGATTAATAGTTAAGTAATAAGTAATTTAATTAAGAATGAATAATTGATTGACAAGGTAATTAGTAATTAATAAATGGATAATTAAGTTTTAATTAAGGTTATTAATTAATGATTAAGGGTAATTAATTAAGTAATTAAGATATAATAATTGATTAAGAAATGATTTATTAATTAAATAATTTGAAATGGAATAAGTAATTAATTGATAATTAATGATCAATTAAACGGGATTAAGAGATTCATTCTCAAGTAGTTGGTTTAATTGAATTTATTAAATTAAGAATCAAAGATGTTTGCTTATGGATTGTATATGTAGAATGTCTGATTATGATGTTTATTTGATGATATTCTGTGATGTTCTATGATATGCTTTGATATATCTATGATGATTGTGTATGATTTATCTATGATAAATGTTATGTGAATCCAAAGTGTTGAATTAAATTATTTAAACTAATTAGACAACTTGGCCTTTAAAATGGCGTTTGGATTTCCATGAGACCGGGATCGAGTTTGCTATATTACAGCATGATAGGGGGTTCTCGCTTTGCGTTAGGTGGCGAATGGGAGACTCTTACCCGTACATGTCCTCGGGGGTAGTATAAGGCCTTTTGGGGTTGGTTGCGAGTCGAGAGGCTGGCCGTAAAAGCAAACCCGAGGTATCACTGTGAGCCATGGCGGGGCTGGGATGGTTGAAAAGCCTACCGGTCAAGTGAGCCGCTGTCGATGGTTGAAAAGCCTAGATCGTCACAGTTGGTATCAGAGCACTAGGTTGAGCGAATACCTAGGCTCTTGAGTGATTTCTGAGAGAGCTTATTTGTAATATATATATATATATATATATATATATATATATATATATATATATATTAATTTCTACCTATTTGTTGGGTTACCTATTCGGGTTTTCCAATATGAGTTCTAAAGGTAGATAGGGTAGTGGTGTGTGTAACACGACTACCAATGGTTGGAATTTGAATAGTTGAGGTTGGAAGTGTATCTGTCGAGACTGTAGACCTATTACTGTCTCGAGTGACCTCTTGGTGGTGTAAGGATTTCATCGATCTCTGAAGAAAACCTGTTGAGGTTCGGAGTTCAACTATGAAGTGTAAGTTTGGATGTGCTAGTGTTTGGATCTGTTGGTTGGACGGAAGCAAGTCATGATATCTTGATACCTTAGAATGTAGTAGCTGTGTGATGAGACACAGTAACTATGGATGTCTCCGAAGATGCTTCTTTAGGACAAGTTAAGGGAGTATGTCTTCTTCGGTGTTGTGGCTAAGTTCAGTAGGGTGTTTCTGTTTGGTTCGAGGTCTGAGTTTCTCGAAGAGCTTTGGATAGGAAGTCTTTGGGCATCTGAGTCAGCAGTGCAGCTCGGAGTGTTTTGTGTGTCGTCGAGGAGATTTTCTGGTTATCATTTTTTCTTGAGGTAATTTTAGGAGTAGCAGAGTGGATCCATTTCTTCGATGGATTGGCTCGATCAGTATAAGGCTGTTCTGGATTGTGATGGGAGAACAGTTTCTTTGGAAACTGATTTGGGTAGGATTGCCAAAGTGTCGTGTGATAATTCTGGAATTCACTTAAGTAGTCTTTTACATGGAATTGAGACTTCTCAAGAGAAGGTTGAAGATATCAATGTGGTCCAAGATTTTCCCTGGTGTATTCAAGGAAGTTTAGTGTTTGCCTCCACATCGAGAGATGGAGTTTCGTATTGATTTGATTCCAGGAACAGTGTCGGTGATTCAGTCTAGTAGGAGGATGGATCCTAGAGAGAGAGGAGAGTTAGTTAAGCAGACTCAGGATCTTTTGGAGAAGGGGTTGATTAGGCCTAGTTTTTCTTGTTGGGGTTATGCAGCGGCGTTTGTCGCTAAGTCGGATGGATTGCTAAGGTTCTGTGTTGATTTGATAAATCGAGTCTTTCGGGGTGTACTGAATAAGTTTGTTTTGGTATTCATCGATGATATCCTGGTCTATTCTAAGTCCGAAGAAGAGCACAAGCAGCATTTAAGGATAGTGTTGGAGACAATGAGGAGACATGTTTTGAAGCGAAGTTCTCGAAGTGCCATTTTTGGAAATCGGAAGTCAAATTTTTAAGGCACATTGTTTCTGGAGAAGGTATCTGTGTAGATCCAGCGAAGATTGAGACTATTTTGGAATAGAAGCAACTGAAGCCACCGACGGAAGTTCGCATTTTCTGGGATTAGCTGGCTACTACAGGAAATTTATCAAGGACTATTCCAAGATTTCTTCGCATCTGACCAAGTTGGCAAGGGAAGGAGCTAAGTTCTAGTGGACACACCAGTGTGAAGAAGCTTTTCCAGAATTGAAGACAAGGTTAACCAGTGCACCAGTGCATGCTATTCCGGATGGGAAAAGAAAATTTAAAGTATATACAGATGCTTGTATAGTTGAATTGGGAGCAGTTCTGATGCAGAATGGAAGAGTGATTGCGTATGCGAGTCGGCAATTAAAGCCACATGAAAAGAACCACGCTACGCACGATCTTGAATTGTTAGCCATTGTTTTTGCTTTGAAGATTTGGAGACATTATCTCTTGGGAGAGAAGTTTGAATTATTCACGGATCATAAACCGTTGAAATATCTTTTCTCTCAAAAGGATCTTTTTTGAGGCAGCAGCGATGGGTCGAGTTTCTGGCATCATATGATTTGGATATTCTGTATACCCCGGGAAAGGCAAATGTTGTGGCTGATACTCTTAGCAGGAATGCAGTTTTGTCTCTTTTGGAAGTTGTTCCATCTCTCCAGGACAGAATCATTAGTAAGCAAATGGAGGATAAATCTTTTAAGGAACTGATTCTTAGAAATAAGGATGGTCGATATTTTGATTTCAAGGTGGACAATCAAGGTGCTTTGAGGATTACTGATCGTTTGTGTGTGTCTAATATAGATGGATTAAGGCAAGAAGTCTTAGCTGGATGTCATCGCTCTAGACTGAATATTCACCCAGGAATTTCCAAGATGTATGAAGATATGAGAAGAATTTTCTGGTGGCCGAGCATGAAGAGGGATGTAGCTGCTTTCGTTAATAGTTGTGCTATCTGTCAGCAAGTGAAAGGAGATCAACAGAAGTCGGCCGGTTTGTTGCAACCTTTGGAAATCCCAGAATGGAAATGGGAGATGATTTCGATGGATTTTATCGACGATTTTCCTAGAACCAAGAAAGGAAACGATGGAATATGGGTTATTATGGATCGTTTAACTAAGAGTGCTCATTTTATACCCGTTAAGGCAACTCGTACTGCGGTTTCTCTGGCAGAGATTTTCTTGAGGGAAATAGTTAGTTTGCATGGTGTTCCTGTCAGCATAATAAGTGATCGTGAACCTATCTTTACCAGCAAATTCTGGAAGGCTCTGCAATCAACTATGGGAACAAGTTTGAGATTGAGTACAGCATATCATCCTCAGGTGGATGGACAGACGGTGAGGCTGAATCGTATTCTAGAGGATATGCTGCGAGCTTGTGTTTTGGATTTTTGGTGGATCCTGGGAAAACCATCTTCATTCAGTAAAATTCTCCTATAATAATAGTTACCAAGCTAGTATTCAGATGGCTCCTTATGAAGCTTTTATGGAAGACCGTGTAGATCCCCATCATGTTGGGTAAGGTCAAAAGATCATCTTGTGTTTGGGCCTGATTTGATTCAGAAGCTTCTGCTAGGTTGAGCTTATCAAGAAAAGGATGAAAGCTGCTCAGGACTGTCAGAAGAAGTACACGGATAAGAGAAGGAGACACTTGGAATTAGAGATTAGTGATTTTGTTTTTGTTAAAGTTTCCCCGATTAAAGGAGCTATTAGATTTGGAAAGACGGGAAAACTTGCCCCAAGATATATTGGTCCATTTCGGGTATTGGAAAGAATTGGAGTTGTAGCTTTCAGAGTTGAATTGCCAGAACGGATGTCTGGAATTCATAATGTATTCCATGTATCCCATCTCAAGAAATTTTTGCAGGATCCAGCATTAGTTGTAGAACCAGTAGTCCAGGAAGATTTGGAAGTCGAATCGAATTTGACTGTGATTAGGAATCCAGTTCGAATTGTTGATCAAGACGAGAGACAACTCATAAGTGAGGTAGTGAAGCTTGTCAAAGTACAATGGAGCGAGAATCCTAGAGATTGCACCTGGGAAACTCTGGACAGTTTTAGGAAAGCTTATCCAGATTTGTGTCCAGATAGCTAGTGATATTTGTTAGGATAGATTGTTTGGTTGTTTGCTAAGGTATGAATGATATGTATGTTTGAATGGATGATATAACAGCTTTTGAATTATCTTTTGTTTTAAATTTCGGGGACGAAATTCTTTTAAGGGGGGGAGGAATATAACGACCCTGGATTTTGGCCCTATTTATTTTAATAAATATTTAATCTGATTAAATAAAATATAAACTGGTCATTTTAAAATGAATAAAGCTTTTGAAATTTTTGCTATTTGTTTATATAGATTTGTATTTTTGAAAGGAAATTATTTGAAAATTTAATCTCTTAAAGATATTTAAAATAAAATCTGTCTTATATAATTGAATTAAAATATTTTGTCTTGTTAACATTTGGTAAAAATATCTATAGATAATAATGCTTGAAATAAAATCAAATTCTATCAATATAAAATATAAATATAAAATATTAAGTAAAGCATATGAATGTAATTTAAATATTGGTAGTCAAAATATAAAATAGAAATAAAAAATATATATATAACAAGAAATAAGTAATTAAGCTATGCATATAACATAACTTTAAAATGTGTAAGTAAAGTATAAAATAAAATAACACAAACATATGTATATGAATTAAGCTAGAAAATAATATATAAAAAAATATCTTCATTCACAAGACTAAATCTATAAAGTTAAACTAGACAAACACTATTCAAGCTATAAGTTCACAAGACAAATGTTAATACACAAAATATCTTCATCTACAAGCCAAATTCCCAACTGCATAGTGAACATTTTCATACAAATATCTTCATACAACTAAGCATAATGATAATTATGTAAAATATATATGGAAACAAGGCATTTACTGCCATCATCTCAGCCTAACATGTAGTCAATTCAAAATATTTATAAAAATCTTAACAAAGAAGCTAACCAGATAAAGCTCCCTTAAACGTCCTGTTATCTTATATATGTATGCATCTTTCTTTTTAGTTCGTTCAGAAGAAAAAAAAACTTAGTTAACTTGTGAAAAATAAAAAGAAGAAAAAGTAGCAAGCAAACTCAATTTTATGCAAACTAAAAACAGATTCAAGACAGTTCACAGCTTCAGGCTTTCAAAGAAAACAAGAAGTGTTCTTTGTTCAGAAATTTTGCAGGTGAGTAAACATAATTTTTAAAAGCTTTAAGTTTGATTAAAAAAAGTTCAAGATTCTTTGATGATCTGGTTGTATATGCTTTAGTTTGCATATGATTTTGTGATGCTCTGTGTTTCTCTGTAATTGATACAGGGTGTATATTTGCTTTCAAAACTTAAATCTATTTGTTGTTAATCATTGTTAAGTTTAATTTTTCAATCAAACAAGAGATTTAAACTTTAAATTTAGATTTTAAAAGTTGTTTTAAAATCCTGTTTGAAAATATACACTGTAACTTTGTTTTACAGGTAAGTAAGTAGAAATTTGATAAAATCGATTGTTGTAAAATATTAATTCAAGATTATATCTTGAATTCATACTGCAAATCATGATTTTTAAAACAAAAATTAAGATTTTTAGATTAGTATTTTATGAGCAGTTTGAAATTGAGTAAAAATTATGTTTTTACAAATTTGAAACACTTTAATCAATTTAAAAAGTTGAAATTTGGTATGAAGATAGTATGGACATCAGTGATCTCGAGAAAATATGCAATAATTTTTCCATTGAGTAAATTTAAGAAATAAGATCATTTTAGGGTTTAGACTCGAGCTTTTGAACGTGACTGTAATCGAGGGGTGTTCGTCGCCTATGCGTGATCAAGTGTCACAAGAATTTGGAGGATGGAAGATTGACGGGTTGTCGTGGTGTGGCCGAAGGTTGAGGGTGTTCGGTGGTCTCTGCGGTGGTGGTGAAGTCGTTATGTCATTTTGGTTTGAGCTATAGGTTTCGAACTGTACGCTAAATTTTGACTCGAAATTTTTGGAAGTGATTCGAGTTTGGTTTTCGTATATACGTGGGTTTTGTGACTTGCCGACGATGTTGGTGTTCGCCGGAGCTCAGTGGCGCCGCCGTGCACGTGTACGGCGAGGAGATGGTGTCAGTGTCGTGGTGGTCATCTGTCTCGAGTCGTGCTCGAGTAAATAGGCGGTAGCTTCGAGTTTTATGTCGAGTACGAAAGTGAGTTACCTGATGCTATTTATACTTAGTTAAAACTTAAACTACAGAAGAAAAAAAGAAGAAGAAGAAGAGCGTACAGGGGGGAGTCTCGGGGAAATGCGTGAATAACTCGAAGTGCTACTTGAGTTTTAACAGGGGAAGTCTCGGGTTTCCTTCAAAACTGCAGTAGTGTATTTTAAAAGTAAAGTTAAGTAACCAGATTTTCATCAAGCTTTAAACACTGTAAAACTTAATAGTGTTTAACAATTTAAGTTAAAAACTTAGATACAAGTTTAATTATTTTAGTTAATACATTAAAATGTTTTAAGCTCTTAATTATTATTCTAATTAAGTAATTAATATAAGATAAGTATAAAACTTATTAACATATAAGTTTGTAATTAGTAATAAATTGATTTCAAAAGTTAAAGAAGATTTCTTTTAAAATGTTGATTAAGTTAAATAATTTATATCAATTAATTATTTTTGAAAAGCAATTAAGAATAATTACTTTACAATTGTAATTAGAGATTAATTAATGATTAAGTGGTAAATAAATGGTAATTAACTACTTAAGTTAATTAATGAATGATTAATAGTTATGTAATTAAGTAATTTAATTAAGAATGAATAATTGATTAACAAGGTAATTAGTAATTAATAAATGGATAATTAAGTTTTAATTAAGGTTATTAATTAATGATTAAGGGTAATTAATTAAGTAATTAAGATATAATAATTGATAAAGAAATGATTTATTAATTAAATAATTTGAAATGGAATAAGTAATTAATTGATAATTAATGATCAATTAAATAGGATTAAGAGATTAATTCTCAAGTAATTGGTTTAATTGAATTGATTAAATTAAGAATCAAAGATGTTTGCTTATGGATTGTATATGTAGAATATCTGATTATGATATTTATTTGATGATATTCTGTGATGTTCTATGATATGCTTTGATATATCTATGATGATTGTGTATGATATATCTGTGATAAATTTTATGTGAATCCAAAGTGTTGAATTAAATTATTTAAACTAACTAAACAACTTGGCTTTTAAAATGGCGTTTGGATTTCGATGAGACCGGGATCGGGTGTCATTTATGATATTCCGAAAACTACATCGATCCAAATTAAACGTTAGGTCGTGAATTCTCAAGTGGAGATGAGATGGTGTTTTCAGAATGCAAGGATTATTGTCGTTGACTCTGAGGGTGATTCCAAAATGAATGTAACGAGATAATGCCTTCGGTTTCGTTCGAACCCGGAAAGAACTAGTATAGATTGAATGCTTTCAGCACATCGTCAGGCGAACGATGAGCATTCTAAGAGATATGTTCTATAAAGATAATCACAGCCTCAAGCCTCATCAACCGAGAATAGCTAAAACAGGGGATGTGCAGCAAGGTTTGGTGGGTCATGCCCAAGCAAGACGAGATATACCCCTGTCTAGAGGTCCCTTTATATTTTGGCTGTGTAGGCGATTGCTAGCTACAACCGCGGGGTTATCTTGTTCGGGACTGTTCAGTAAGGAATGGTTCCGGCCTTGTGTTGCAGGGGAGTTAGGGTGGCTCCTCGGTACGATGATCTAGGCCACGTACTGTGATGGGCGGTACCCTAGTAGCCCTGCCATTGTATGGAATCCAATTTCCAATAAGTGCCGTACGTTTTGATCGTGCCCAACTATGTTGGAATGTGAGATGTAAGCATTTCAGCTATTTCTGTATTTTACTTGAAAACCCTAGACACTATTATAATATCACTGGATTTCCTATAAAATGTTTTGGTTAGCGTAAGGTAAAAACTTACCCGTATTTACGTGTGGGGAGTCTTACATGATACCTTTATTTTCAAATGTTTTTCAAAGTTAAATAATTTTAAACCGTTTACTCATACCAGACCCATGTCTGACCCGGATTTTATATTTTGTTTTTCATAAACTCTTGGGTACTCAAATTTTATGAGTAGCCAAGTGATAGGTTTTGGATTGTTGAGTTCTAGAGGAGCTTGGAGCAGGAGTTCCAGACGTATCCATATATCTATCTATCTAGTTTCGTTGTGTAGTTGATGTATGTTGTATCGTTGATGTACGTATTGACAGATGTATGTATGACTGTCATGTGTATGATATTGTATAACTCTGATATATGTAAACTATGTAATAGTTATGTTATGTATTATATTTTGTTCCATTTCTGCTGTGAGATTCTGATGTTGTTGTTCTTTCTTTCTATTCTTTTCTATTTCTATCCTTTTCTTTCATAATTGATGATACGTCTTTCTGGGAGTAGAAGGGCGGGTCGTCGCAACTGGATGTGGTATATTATATATAGTAGTATATATATATTAGAGTGATTGATATTCCCGCATTATATAGCGGATGAGACCATATGCTCCCCGCATAATAGCGGGTGACCCTAGATACCGCGATATCCCACTCGAAGTGGGATTGGTATTTTTATATTGTGCTAACATCTGTAGATGCAGGGAAACAGGTTGGAGGGATCCAACTGGATTCCTCAAAACGTTGAATTTATTTTATATACAGCGATGTGATTTATTTGATGATCTGCGATAGATTATATTGGGGATTGAAATTATGGAATGATATGCTTGGCTGAATATATATTGGTATTTTGAGAAATGGAAAATATATAAAGTTTGGATTTTTACAGGAAATGAAAAGAAAATTCTTAAGTAAATAATTATAGGGAATTGGATAATCGAGTACTAAAGGCAATTTAAAACCAGGAAATCAGATTGAAACTGGTTTAGTGTTTTAGAAACTATGATTTAAAGGAAAATGAGAAATGGAAATTTGTAAAGTGGTTTATAAATGAAGTGGAATATTTATCAGTGGATAAATTTGAAAGTATATATTTCAGTGGAATTTATAAGAAAAGGTGCAATTCATTTTAAAAATAAAAGGTGATGTTATTTTTAAAAGTTGGAAAGTATATTTTCCTGAAAAACTAAGTATATTTTCAAAGAAAAGATTTCAAAGTACAAACTAGAAGTTAAAAAAAATTAGAATGTTTTAGGAATTTATTATTTTAATTATTTTTAAGTGAAAGTAAATATTTATTTAAGTTAATTATGGTAGTTAATTATTTTTATAGGTAAATTAGTGTTATGATTTTTAAAAAGGAATTTTAAAATAAATATTTGATATAATAACTTTATTTTAAAAGGGAATTTTGGTTTAAGTTTTACTTAGTAACTTTTATCGAATTTCTTAAGCATTATTTTTATTTAAGTAATTTTAGTAGCTTTAATGTAAATCATGTAAATATATATTTTCAAAAATAATTATAACGAGATGGGAAATGTGTTTTAAAAACAAAAGTGGTTTTATTTTTAAAGTGGGAAAGAAATTTACATGTTGACACGTAAATTAAATTGGGGTAAATCAAGAGGGATTTATAAATGATTAGACGTTTATATTGGAATGGAAGTGAATTTCGTAAAAAGCCAAGTACGTTTTCGAAGCAGATTTTTAAGTATAAGTTAGAAGTTTTGAAGTTTTTTAAAAGAATGTTCTAGAGGAATTTAGTATTTAAATTTTTTTAAGATTTTAAAGTAAATATTTATTAATTTAGTTATAGTGGTATTTGTTTTAAAGTCTAAACTAGCATTATGATTTAAAAGATAGCTACTAAGTATTTATACTTTATATAAATAACTTTTATTTTAAAAATTAGTTTTGGCTAAGTTTTACTTGAAAATTATTATGGAATTTCATAACTATTATTTTGAATAAAGTCTTTTAAGTGGTTTTATTTTAAATATTTTAAAATATGTATATCTTTGGAAAAAGTGATTTAAATTATTTAACATCTAAGTTATTAGAACTTGGTGCTTTTCAGTAGAAATGAAACAATTGTTTGGATGATTGTTTAATTTGATAGTTAAATAACCGACTATCAATAATGACCAATGCGCTGACCGTTTCGAAGAGACCAGGATCGGGATTAATTTTTCGAAAACCACTTCGATCCGGTTTGAATGTTTTCATGAGGAAGACAAGAGCTTGGAGTCGAAGATGGAGCGTTAAAGTGCAAGGGCTAATCGCTACTAATCCTAAGGGTGATTCCAAATGGATGTAGAGGGAGTAGTGCCTTCGGTTCCGTTCGAACCCGGAACGGACTTGTGTAGATGAATGCTATCAGAAAATCATCGGGAGGACGATGAGCATTCTAAGTGAATGTGTGCTAAAAAGGTAACGCATAGCCTCAAGCCTCATCAATCGAGAAAAACAGGGGAGGTGCAGCAAGGCTAAGTGGCCAGCAACCAATTATGGTAAAGTCATCCTTGTCTAGATGTCCCTTATTACGGCTGTGTGGGCGGTTGTTGATCCCAACCGCAGGGTGATCTTATTCGGACTATCCAGTAAGGGTAGCTATGGTCTTGTTTTATAGAGGATCAGGGTGGATCCTCTGTACGCTAATCTAGACCAGGTACTGTGACGGGCGGTACCCAAGTAGCCTTGCCATTGTATGGAATCCAATCTCCAATGAACGCTTATACGGTTTTGATTGTGTCCAACTATTGCTGAAACATGAGATGTAAGCATTTCAGCAAGATTCTATTTTACTTTCTATAGACACTATTGTAATATCAGACGGATTTGATAAAAATGTTTGGTTATCGTAAGATAAAAACCCGACATGTTTATTTATGGCGTGGTCTTACGAGATACCTTTGATTTCAATAGATTTTGAAAATTTTAATAATCCAATTAGGTGCGTTTTCTAAGCTGGTTTTCCAGACTGACTCGGGCATTATTTTATTATAATACTCGGGTCAGACCGAGTATTATAGAATACAGATTCTGGATGGACTACTATGGAGCTCAGGAGACGAGCTGGATGGCGAGACGTATCACACGTATTGATGTATATTCTACTGTGTATGATTAACTGCATAGTCAGTCTTGTGAGGATTGGTTATGATAACTGTCCAGTTGTGTGCTATGAATTTTGTTGTACTCTGATGATGTAATGTATATGACAGATACAGCTCTTTTGTATAAATATTTAATAATTTATCTATTATATATTGTTCCGCTGCAATTGTGAGATTCTGACATTGTTTTCTATTTCTTCTTCTACCTCCTTCTTCTTTCCCTTACGGTCTGGTTTTTCGACATTTGTTCGGCATTTGATACAGTGGACGTATTGATGTCGATTTTTCAAGTGTCGAAAAATCGGGTCGTTGCATTGCCATATGGTATGATGCACAATCCGAAAGGATTCCAAGTACATTATCAAAATGTGATTTGATAGAATAACCGAAGGAATATGATTCATCGTCCATATATGTGTCTACAAGAGAAAGACGGATACAGTTGGGATGTGGTGAGCAACATTGATATGTACACAATTGTACTTCATAGTTGTTGAAATTAACATAACATATTCATTATTCAATATGCTCAAGATGATTTAGAAATTACTCATATAATTATTGCTTGGTATGACTATGTGTTTTGGTACATATGTGCTAAAATGGGAAATCCTAAATAATGATTTAGAATTGACTATTTACACATAACAACCAAAGTGTCTCAAAGTCAGCAGGAGCAATATTGGGTTTGTAGGTTTTCAAATATAATCCAAGAAATGATACGAAAGTATCATTCTATAAGCATCAAAAATGAATAAGTATTTTGATAGAAATATCGAATAGTTTGATTTTCAGTTAAAATGTAGAGGAAGTGTGTGTCTATAAGCATTAAAAGGTACATAGATTTTTCTAAAATTATAATTAGCAACATATTGATGATTTTTAATGACGTACTTATGGTAAATTCAGTAATTATCAAGTTGTTTAATACTCGATATTGAATTTGTAATTATATCTCTTATAATGGATATAAAGGATGCTGGGAATGTCCCAAATGATATATGAAGACACCATATTAAAATATTTAAAATGGAACATGTAAGATGGATTCCTTATGTATTGACAATAGGAACTATTATACATGTTGTACTGCCTACAATATCATATATGTATTTGATGCATGAAGCAAATATCAAATCTAAATTAAGATCATTAAATAATATAAGAGTGCTTAATAGTATTTACGAAATATTTGAGAATTATTTCTAGAAAAAATGAACTCGTTATGAATGAGTGTTTGGTCTCTAACTTCATAAGTGCTATTGAGTATAATATGTCCTATTAAATTCAAGTTCAAATCTTAATTAATAAGCTTAAGTTGGAAATGTTCCAAATGAAACATTATGGCTGATTTAATGAAAAGGTTAAGTACATCAACATGAATAGCGTCACAATAAAATAAAAATATAAATATAAATGCAGAAATTTATATTTGAGCTAGGGACGATTACCAGTAATAAGAATACTACATCATTGTTATATGATACCAATATAATGATAAGAGCTCATTAGATGTCGAGAAAATTACTACAACCAATTCCATATGATAAAGGTAGTTTATCAGCATCGAAGAGATTTAATGAACAGAGTAGCTAATTAACACTACATAGCAGATCCATTCATGAAGGGTCTAACTCGAGCGGCTCTCATCAAACTAATCGAAGGGACAAAACAGATATTCCATGATTGGCCCCCAAGTGCAAGTTGAAGATTGATGGAGTTAAGGTATTCCTTAGAGAAAATTATGTAATTGGTTACATATATCTAGCTTAATAGCCAATCTTATTCAAAATAAAATGCAGTTTTTTCTATCATATACTTGTAATATAATGATATAAATAATTAAATAATTAATTTAAAGTATATAAATGGAAAATTCTTAAATGATATGTTATGTAATGGTAATTACAAAGTATTGTAATCATAAGAATTTTATCACATTAAAAATAACATATTATTTTAAATATTCATAGTCATGATGTTTTGAGAAAGGATATCGATTCACTATTGAGACTAAATTACGTGACACTATCCAAATGTTGGGCAATTTATTTCTCATGGTTGGTGGAAGCACTAAGGAGTTACTTACTGATAATTATTAGGCAACTGTGGAATAAATCACTCGAGAGTTCTCCGCTTGTAAATATAACTAAGATCAAACGAAAACCTTGAAGTGATGATGTTACACAATTCCCTCAACTTGAGAATACTATGGAACTTCAATATAGTCATTCCACTTTATAGTTAAATCATAGCATGGTGTCCACTAAACGATTATAGCTGGGTCTGAGTTGAAGCGTTGAAAGTGAAACATTATTCAATAGAGCATTCGTCACCTCAATTATATGGGGTTAGTATCACGATCAATTATAGTCAACTCAAACGAAGTCTCTAACCAGAGTAGTATTGTTAACAATAATTGTTTTTATTAAACCAAGGATTTGTGTTTGGAATTAAAAAGTTGAATGTGGATGATGTTGGAGTTTTGACGAAAACCAAATTCCATAGTCTTAATGTGATATAGTTTTGACGAAGAGAATTGGTGCATATAATTATTACTACCAGACACCGCTTATAGTAAGTAAAGTTAGATTTTACCAAAAGATGTGAAAGCGATAAATTCAGCTAAAATATCACACCATCATCTAATATGATATGTGAACGTTAATATTCGAGTTGTTCAATATTAATCGTTGATTGAATTTACAACTTTGAGTCACACAACCATAATGATGAATTCTCCAAAAAACCACATGTTATCCTTTTTTGACTAGGCAGTATTCATACAAACTTAAATGATTGAATCGGATGAGCAAATGATGGAGAAATGACCCAAGGACATTGGAAATATCATAAAAAGGCAAGAAAAAAGAAATATAAAAAAATGAGCAAAAAAAGTGAAAAATTGAAAGTTCAAGTTTTTGGAAGGGCGGACTCAAAGCAAACCCATAAAATTTTTAGGTCAGAATTGAAGAAGAATAGACTTAATAAATCTCCGAGTTAGACCCAAAGGAATCCATAAATAAACCCAAGCACGACCCAAAGTGGACTCAGTACCGATCCTTGGACTTGACTCCGTATCGACCCCTAATGACTCGGAGCAAACACTGAAAAATTTTAGGTCAGAATCCAAGCAAACAGAGGGAAACTCAAAGCACTCAAAAATCTCATAGATCTTTAGGTCGAGTCCAAAGAAAACACACAAATTTCTCAAATTGTACTCTAAGCAAATTTAACCCAAACCAAAACTACAATGGGATCACCCAAGTTAGGGATCAAAACCAACCCCACTCTAGGGATCAGTGCATTACATTTATTTATATCACAGTGTTTGTTTGATAGGTTATGTTTAGAACCCTCATACCTAGTTACTTTCATAAGGGTTGCAAATCCGATAGGAGGGTATGCAGCTCTGGGAATGAGACGTGACTCTAGTAAGAACTAGACTTGTTAGGTCATAAGTTTGTATATAGTTTGTTTTTGATTTCAATAGCTTCAGAATCATATTTGGGTATGGATTGGTTAGATAAATATGATGCTAGGATATTTTGCCAAGATAGGAAAATATCGCTAAAATAACCTAATAGTCATAATCGAATTATATTCTCAATAGAGAATTCAAATCTAAGTGCTTGTGCTTTATTGAGTACCGTGGAAGTAGAAGAAGTGTTAAGTAAGGTTCGGGTGGCAAGAGAATTTGTAGGTGTTTTTTAGCCAATTACAGGACTATTGCCAAAACGAGCCATTAAGTTTCGGATAGATCTTGTGCCCGGAGCAAAACCTGTAAGCAGACCATCTAGCAGGATGACATCAACCTAGATGAAGGAATTGAAGGTGCGGCTAGTGGATTTAGAAGGGAAGAATTTTATTAGACCAAGCAGTTCGCCTTAGGGAGCGGCTGTGGTGTTCGTGAAGAAACGGGATGAATTATTAAGGATGTGTATCGACTATCATAGGTGGAATGAGAAGACGATCAAGAATAAGTATCCTTTGTCGGGAATCGATGATTTATTTGATCAGTTCTATGGAGCCAGAGTATTTTCTCAAGTGGATATGGAAATAGGTTTCCATCAGGAAAGAGTGGCAAGGGATAGTATTCCATTGACGACGTTTCAGACTAGGTGTGATTTGTATGAACGGTTAGTAATGGCATTCGGTTTAACGAATGCACCAGCATTCTTTGTGGATTTGATGAACCAAGTTTTTCGAAAGCACTTGGATAGGTTCATATTGGTATTCATCGATGAAATTTTAGTGTACTCCAAGGATGAAAGAGAGCATGAATCTCATCTTCCAGTAGTGCTTGAGACGCTATTAGCTGAGAGCGAAGTTTTCCAAGTGCCATTTCTGGAAGAAAGAGATTAAGTTTCTTGGTCACATGGTTTCAGAGAAGGGTTTGTTAGTTGAATCGGATAAGATCAAAGCTGTTAAAAACTGAAAGAGACCAGAGATGGTGACTGAGATTAGAAGTTTACTTGGATTTGATGGCTATGACTAGAGATTCATTAAGGATTACTCACGGATAGCAACGCTTTCAGTAAGCTGACTAGGAAGGATGAAAAGTTTATTTGGTTTGACAAATGTGAAGAAGCATTCCTTAAGTTAAAGCATTTGTTGACCAACGCGCCTGTGTTAGTGGTTCCAGATGGAAACCAAGGTTTAGTAGTGTATACCGATGGATGTGGAACTAGATTAGGGGCTGTGTTGATGCAGAACTGTAAAGTTATTGCCTACACTTCACGACAGCTAAAACCGCATGAAGTGAGATATCTAATCATGAATTAGAGTTGGCAGGGGTGATTTTTGCATTGAAAATATGGAGACATTATCTCTTAGGGGAGAGATTTGAGCTATATGCAAAACAAAAGTCCTTAACGTATTTATTCTTTTAGAAGGAGTTGAATATGAGACAGCAGAGGTGACTGGAGTTCCTAGCGCTTATGATTTTGGTATAGTATACACCTAGAAAAGGAAATAAAGTAGCTGATGCTCTTAGCAGAAAGCATCAAAATGTGGTGTTAGCCATGCTGGGAGAATGGAAAGATATAGAAGCTTTGACTACTTGTAGTATGCAGTTAAGATCAACTGCTAGTTCTAGTTAGATCACCGCCATATTGTCCTGTTTGGAAGTTCAACCCATACTGATCGAAAGGATTGCTTCTAAGTAGAAATAGGATCCATTATTAGCCGGGAAGAACAAAAGGCTTAAGGTTGGATTAGAGATTGATGATCTAAAGGATTTTAATCTTGACCGGAGAGGATGGTTGAGAAAGAAGCGTCTATGTGTTTCGGATAATGAGGACTTAATGAAAGAAGTTCTTAGGGAATGTGTAACGACTTGAGAATTTTAAAGATTTTATAATGTAATTAACTAAAAAAAATCATGAATATAAAGATAATATTTTTAAATGAAATTTTGATATTTGAAACACATCTATTTAAACATAGCAAGTGGTGATTTTTACTGGAGAATATGAAGTTAGTTTATTTGTGAAATTTTCAAAATCTGAAATTATCATTTTTTGAGTTAGATGTCATATTCTGTTTCATCAATTTTGGACTGCATAGCCCCGTTTATTTTATTTCCGGCGTTTTAGCAGCATTTTCGACAATGAAAATTCGAGTTTCTATAACTTCGTCATATCACTGATATCTATATACCATTCTCTTCATCTTGTCGTGCTGATCTCCGCATTATATTCATTCCCGTAATTCGGTGTCCGGTACGTGATAAAAATGACAAAACCAGTTTGTCGTATCGGTGCTGTATTTGTGCCTTTTTGTTTTTCCTTTGTCTTTTCAAATTTTCCAACCGTGTAACCTTTAGTCCATGCTTTAAATAAATTCTCAAACCAATGTTTGGCCCTTCATATTTCATTGATTTTCATATATATTTGTCGTGCCTTTTCATTTTTGCCTCATTCGTTCATTTTGGAAAAAAATGAAAGATAAACAGGCCATTGTTCTTCTTCTCTCTGAATAGCTTGTGCTTTCCCATGCCAGACCCGACGCAAGCCCCGTGATTTCTCTTCACTGAACTGAGCTAGAATCCCAAGCCACTATTGCCTCGGCCAACATCGCCACCACTAAACGCCCCCACCAAACCCGATCCATCATCCGCTCCTCCCTACCCATTCAAACCCGAAGCGCCTCTAGCCAAAACCCACCATGACTCGAAGAAACCAACCCTCCAACTCGTAGCAAAGCCAAGGCTCCCCGATGTTGTTGCTACTTCAACCTATCAAATCGGCCCCAAGTTTTTTCTCCCTTGACTCGAGTAATTCCCCTTTTTCCGAAATCCACACTCGGGTTTTTCCCATCCAACATGAAGCAACTCAGATCTGCCGCCTAAACCACCTCGTCACGAGGTGCTCTTCCTATCTCCTCCGACCAGAGACCCGCGCCTATTCTCTCTGACCTTCCTCTGACCCTACCTGACAGCCTTCTCTTCTTGTTTTATATATATACGTTATATATATGTATGTGTGTGTGTGTTGTCAGAAGCTTCATATTGCTCGTTTTCATATTGTTCCAAATTATTTTCCATTTGAATGCATATAAACTGTAGAGCGATTTATTTATATTTGTTGCCAAGATGCAGAAGTTTTGCATATAATGATGTATAGTGTTGCAAAGATTCTCTCTGCCGTGCATATATATTGTTTGTATATATGTTACACATACAGACTGTATATATTTGGCTGTGATGTGTGTGTGTGTATTGATATATATAATTGGCACAGTTCGTCCAATTTCTTGTGTATCCCTATGTGCCATGTGTACATATTAATCGAGATATGTATATGTGCGAAAATACGGAGGCTCGTATATGTTAGATATATACACACACACATTGCATATTGTATCTTTGTCCCTTCTAATATTTATAAAACAAATGTGTGTGTGTGTATGTATTGCATATTGTATATATATTTTTCATCGAAGTTTCATGCTAAATCTATTTTTTGTTGCAGCTATTTGACGTGTCGTACTCGTGTCCGTGTTCGTATCCATGTCAGTTGCCTCTCATTTCCCTCGCTCTCTAGTCTCGAAAGATGAGCAACCACTCACGATTATTGTTCTTATGCTTAGTAAATTGATTTCATAAGAAATGACAATTTAAAATGTTGCTAATTAGAATTTTTAGTTATTTAACTATTGCATATGATATGTTGATATTTTAAATTGATCACTTATGTAAATTGACACCATTACATGTTGACTGCTATTTTATTTAAATTGTTATTGATCATATATATTAGTAATTGATATGTTATGCTATTTCATTTTATCATTCTCACTTTGCAAGTTCCCTTAGTTTTAAAAATCATTATGGGTTGAAAGAATATATACCCGAACGATCTTGTAGATTAAGGGAAAATCATTATGGGTTGAAATGATAAACTCAAGCGATTTTCCTTGATTTTTGAAATTATAGGATTGCTAGTTTAAATGATATAAACCCGTAAATTTAAATTATTGTAGATTGAAATGATAAATATATGTATCACTTGACCTTAGGATAGAAAATTATATACGGATACTATTGGTCTATTTTTGAAAAATGATTTCCAAGGTTTTGGAAGGTAATATATGAGTTTTGATTTTGAAATATAATAAATATTTTATTTTAGTGTGTAAATTTAGAATTTTAAAATTATATGTTATAGAATTTTAAAATTATAAGTTTAATTTAAATGTAATTTATAAAAATTTTACTTATAATTTACTATTTTAACTATATAAAATAAGATTTAAAAATAGATTTAAATAAAAGTTTTAATTTAATTTAATTTTATAATATTATTTTTAATTAATATAAATATAATATTTTAAAAATGTTTGTTTAAAATTTGTATTTAAAATAGATTTTTTAATTAATTGAAAATTTGGATAGGTAAATCAAAATTGTTTGTAATTTAAATTTGATTAATAATTGAATTTAAGTAAGGACTTATTTGGAACTTACTAATTTTGGAAATTTAAAGGTATGATTTTATTACTTGATTTAATTAAAGGTGATTTAACGAATGTTTTCAAATTTAAATAAAATTAAAATCAAGTATTTAATTTTGATTTAAATTGATGAATTGAGATTTTGGTAGAAATTTATAAGTGATTTATAAAATGACCACGGTATGAAATAAATGTTTGGTTGTTAAAAAGAACGGGATCAGATATTGTCATACTCTCTGCTAATACCAAAAACCACTTTAACAACTATGTACGTGATGGAGATTCTAGAATGAAATAGGATGTATGGCGAACGATTCTATATGAGATATTTACGTAGCCCTGACTCCTGCGAGTCAGCTTAATGTGACTAAAACAGGAGCCATGCTGGGCCTAGTTGGGCCGCTTCCCCTATCGGGCACATTTGTTCGAAACCGTATCTGTTGGTTTTGTGATTAGATTTGCTGTGCACACCTTTGATTGGGAGTGTGTCTCGAGGTGGGAAGCAGTAGCTGCCATGCATTACCAACAGTCCGGATCCGCAAAACGGCAGTATCCTACCCTAGGCATTGTCTTGTGTGACTTATCACATGCGTTATCGCGCCTTCTACGAGCTTGCTTTGTACCGTATGCATGGAGTACCCTCTGATAGTCCTCCAGTTTACGGAGGAATTATGGTACAATATAGACTACGTGAATATATAAAATGTGTTAAGGAAGATATGGGTAACGCGTTAATGCTATTTTGATATTTTACTTTACTGTAGACATTATATATGTAGCATATTGTACTATGTATGTAGATAGTTTATCGGTTCCTTAAATGATGGAATTCCAACATCCTTTAAGTTATATTGCATTTCACCTGACATTTCACTTGAGTTTTATTTACTTGCATAAGAATGTTAACCTGACTCGAGTGTTTTGTATTTTATTTTACGCTCGGGTCAACCTGAGTGTCACAGCTTTTGAGACTCATCTTTTGGAGCTTAGAGTTTGCTTGGAGGATCTATCTTATCTATTTCAGCTTTCTGTTATTTTCAGTTGTATGTTTAAGACTTGTCATTTGCTTTTGTGTTAGAGACTTCTGTATACTGGGATTTTTGTTGTATTCTATTTTGGACTTTATTATTTATGTTGTAGCTTCATGAACTACTATTTATCTTTTCCTCTACGTATTGTTGTAAACTATGTGTCTGTGATTCTGTGATTGATTTATTTACTATATATGCTAAGTTTTGCTAATTATAAATTAACAATCTGTTATTTTGAGCAATTCAAGTCTAACATGTGTGGATTATTGTCGATTTGAATGGTTCAAAATAGCGGGTCGGTACATTTGGTATCGAAGCTCTGGTTTAGGAAAAACTTAGCATATGGAGTGAAAACTCATTAGAGATGGGGTAGTAATACCCTAGAATGAGTTGAATTAATTACGGAATCATATTTCTTTCGAGCTTGAAATTCCTAATTAGGATCCTCCTCTATTTAGAACTTCTCTTGAATTTTGGCTTTTTTCTAAATATCGATTCATGTCCCTTAATGTCCATGGTACATGTCGTGGAAATGCCCCTGCACCACCAGTTGCTCCTGTTTCACCTGCTGTTGATCATGTTCCTCCAGTTCAACCTGTTACGTTCACCCAACATTATAAGGAGTATCTTAGCTTGGAGGTACCAAGTTCACCGGTGTAGAGAGTATCATCGAGGCTCAACAGTGGCTGAAGAGTCTTGAGAGGATTTTCACTGGACTTGAGATCACTGATGCTCAGATGCATCATTTAGCTACTTGGAAGTTATAGGATTCCGCCCAGGATTAGTGGGAATCTATTACCGCTTAGACTGTCGAGGCTAATATCACTTGGCAGCAGTTTAAGTGAATCTTTAGTCATCCTTTTCTAGCTTAACTATTTTGAATCTATCTCTGAAATTTATCTCCTTTATCTTTGTCTAATCTTGGATCCATCTTTCAGGGATGTTTTCATGGCCAAGTGGATGCCCAAAGCCAGGAAATCCCAGTTGTATAGGGCATTCATGCATCTTGAATAGTGAGATATGACTTTTGTTGAGTATGAGAGGAAGTTCAATGAGCTATCTAAGTTTTGACCTGGTTTGATTGACACTCAGCTCAAGAAGAAGGAGAAGTTTATTCACGGTGCTCGTCCAGAGTATTCTGACCGCTTGATTAGTCATGTTCACAGCACCTTTACTTCTCCGATGGATATGGCCACTAGATTCGAGAATCCTACTTCCAAGGGTAAGCAAGTAGTTTCAGCATCTCAGGGTAGTTCCAGCAGTTCTAAGAAGAGGAAATTCTGTTTTCAGCAGCAGAAGAAGAATTGGCAGAATACTCATGGTATTGTATATGCTCCTCAGAAGCGATCTCTTGACCTATCTTCCATCACTTGTTTCAAGTGCAACAAGAAAGGTTACTATGCCAATGGTTGTCCATCACCTGCTGGAGCTGCTATTCCTCTTCCAGCCTAGAATGCCAGGAGCAATCTTTGCCACCTCTGTTTCCAGCCTGGACATTTCAAGAATTGTCGTCCCACTCAGCAGAAAGGCAAGAAATCTAGAGTTTTTTCCATGACTTCTTCCACTCCTGTTCCTCCTGCCAGTGATAACGAAGGTAGCCTTCAGAGCTCCTTTACTTTGCATGAATATCATGTTCTTGTTCTATTTAACACTAGTGCATCCCATAGCTTTATACTTGTTGATCTTTGTAATAAATTTAAGCATATCTTGCAACCTCAATTGGCGACTTCATCATTATGTGCAACTAATCCCATCGACGATCCCGCCAATCTTAGTATGATTTGTAAAGGGGTGAAACTCTTACAGAAAGCGTCGATTCACCGGAGGTTTCTATGTTTTGGGTTTTGATGCATTTGATATTTTATTTGGAGGTGATTAGTTAACTCGTTATGATGTTGCCATTTCTTATAAGGCCCGAACTGTTTCCTTAGTTAGTGAGCAGGGCGAGCCATTGGTCATTGAATGTCGAATGCCTCAGGATTATACAGGCGGCTTTATCTTCTCGCTGGATGCTTAGCCTAGTGATCCTGACTCCACCCCTATTGTCAAGGATATTCCTGATGTTTTTGGTGAAGCCACTTCTCTTCCTCCTAGGTGGGAAATTGAATTCCGCATTGGTCTTATTCCTGTTTCTTGACCTGTTGTTCTTCCACCCAGATGGATGGCACCTAGAGAGAAAGTTGAATTGAAGAAGAAAATTGAGGACTTGTTCTCTAAGAGTTTGATTAGAAAGATTTTTCTGAATGGGGCGTGGCTGTAGTCTTTGTCACAAAATCGGATGGTTCTTTGAGGATATGTGTTGATTATAAAGAGCTGAACAAGCTTATCTTGAAGAACCAATATACCATGCCTAGTATCAATGATATGTTTGATCAGCTCTACAAAGCTAAGGTATTCTCACAACTTGATCTTGCTATCGGTTTCCACCAGCTTCGTGTTGCTGAGGATAGCATTTCCAAGACCACTTTCTGAATAGAGAATGGTTTTTGTGAATGGTTAGTCATACCGTTTGGATTAACCAATGCTCCTGCCTTCTTTGTCAATGAATCGTGTTTTCCGCAATGTTCTGAATAAATTTATTTTGGTTTTCATTGATGATATCCTCGTCTTTTCTACATTGGAGAAGGAGCATGAGCCTCATTTGAGCTATGTTCTCCAGACTCATGGGAAACATCAGTTGAAAGCCAAATTTTCTAAATGCCACTTCTGGAGAGATGAAGTCTGATCTCTTGGGCATATTGTTTCAAAGAATGGAGTCTCAGTTGGCCTAGTAAAGGTCGCCACGATTAATGTAAGTCTATCCACCTTTTCTCTTTTGAATTCATTTATCTTATCAATCTTTGAACTTATCCACCTTATTCTATTTCCAGGATTGGGAGACACCTAAGACTTCATCCGATATTCGTAGTTTTTTAGGCCTTGCCGGTCATTATCGGAGATTTCTTGAGAATTTTTCCCGCATAGCTCACCTCTTACTGATTTGACTCGTAAGAATGCCAATTTATTTGGAGTGATAAATGTGAAGCAGCATTTAATGAGTTGAAGCAGAAGCTTGCTTCCGCTTCTATTCACACTGTTCCGAATGGGAGTGAAGGATTATCTAATTAAACCAATGTTAGTAGAGAAGGTTAGGGTGTTGTTTTGATGCAAGATGGGAAGGTCATTGCTTATGCTAGTCCGAAATTGAAGCCCCACGAAGCTAACTATGCCACCCATATTTAGAATAGCTTGCTATTGTGTTTGCTTTGAAATTGTGGTGGTATCACCTTTCGGGAACTAAGTTTGAGCTTTTCACCGATCATCGGTCTCTTAAGTATATTTTCACTCAGAAGGATTTGAACTAGAAGCAGGTTCGATGGCTTGAGTTCTTAGCATCTAATGACATCGACATCAACTACACTCCTAGGAAAGCCAATGTTGTGGCTGGTGCCCTCAATTGTAAGAAAGCCATGTTGTGTCAGATTGTAGCTTCTTCATCTCTTATGGATGGTATCGCAGCCAAGCAGGATGAGGATGCGATGCTTAAGCTAATGAAGGAGAGCATTTGAAATAAGGAAGGTGATAATCATAATGAGTTGGGAGCATAGATTGACCAGAAAGGAGTTTTGAGGATTAATAAACGAATTTGTGTTCCGAATGTTGAGGTTTGAGGCAAGAAGTTCTTAGGAAGAATCATCAGTCTAGCTAGACTCTCCATCCATCCGGGTATTACGAAGATGTTTCAGAATATGAAGAAGTTGTATTGGTAAAATGGTATGAAGCGGAACATCTCCATTTATGTCAATAGATGTGTCACCAATAGATTAGTTGGTACTATAAATATACACGTGAATGTTCGTTTTTTCTAGTCTGTACATAAAGATAGGAGACATAAGATAAAGAGAGAGTGATTTATGTGGTAATTATATCAAAAGAAAATATTAAAAGCAGGGATGATATCGTTAATGTGATAATTTATGTTCATAAAACAAATTTTTAATCAAAATGCAAAGAAACAACATATATACATACATACATACATACATACATACATATATATATATATATATATATATATATATATATATACGCGCACACACACACATATATATATACATATATATACATATATATATATCACATATACATATACATATACATATATATCAATTATTAAGCACTTACAGTTGGCAGTCAACATTCAACCTGTCTAGTATTCAAAATTAAGCATTCTAAAACCTTAACTATTTATTGAAATAGACTAGTCTTGTTTGGCTAGGTTCACAATAAACTTTTAGATGCGAATCATCAAACTTGCATGCACTTCATATTGCTATCTTTTATATTAATGTTGTTCGCATATTTAAACATACATATTATTGTTCACAAAAGAGGATGGTATAACAATAAGAATATAAAGAATACGTTCTTTTTTCTCTCGGTCATGTAGTTCGGTGTAATTATCAGAATTAACACTAATTTATATTAATGTTTTCTTACTGGTTATAGATGAACCATAGTCAGAATCATAAAAGCTTCGCTACCTCTGTAATTGTGGTTTACTTTTAACCAAAATAAAGGAGGAGGAGGAGGAGGAGGAGGAGGAGGAAACAAAGAAAGGTAGGTTTATGGGAAATATATTCCATTCTCTAAACATGTTTTTTCAACTTTAATATAAATAGAATTTACTTTCTTAACATGTTACTAATAATGACTTTACGTATGAAGAACAATTAGTACTTTAATACGTTTATGTTCTAGGCTATTAACACGAAACTCAACTTTTATTATCATGACCCTTCAGCTACTGTATAGTTAAAGTGACTCCGATCCTGTACACAAAATGAGTGTTGGTTTTCTAAACCTAGAATTTACAATCAAATTTCACAGCTAAACACACATGCACAGAGAAACCAAGTGGAAGTAACCATTCCTCATTTTCTGTTTATTATGAATATCCTACTGTACTCCTAACGTTTCCAAGAAATTTAAACTGGACAAACGAAACAAATATATCCTTTAATAAAAGAGCAACAGCACTATAATAGCAACAACTAATTAATCAACAACATTTAGATTCTACAGCACTATCCAAATGAACAACAAAAACGGAATGACTTAAAAAAGAAAAAGAAAAATGCAACTATACCATCACATTCCATGCACGATTTCTCAACTTCCCCTCATTGTAAGCTTCCAGTACCAGCAAAAGACCTTGAAGAAGAAGAAGTTGCAGACTTAATGAACTCGGAATCCAAAGAAATATGCTGCTGTTGCTGCATCCCACCCCCCATTCCTCTCATAATGCTTCCTACTCCAAGAAAATCCCTAGTCAGCCCATCACTTATACTCCCAGAATTCGTCAACCCTCGTTCAAATTTACTCCTTTCATCCACTCCACATAAACCTGTTTCGAATCCCATAGAAGCTCCGAACATAGTACTATTTCCATTTGCAAAAGAATTCATGATCTCGTTGATATGCTGTGTTTGATCATTGGTGCTCGTAGTCGCTCCCATTTGAGCCGCCTTCTGCAGAAGAGCAGTCGCCGACATTTGAGGGAGAACTTGTTCCTGACCCTGCACGTTGTTGAACATAGATGACATTTGAGCGTCGTTCATCATGTCATTGATGTTGTTAGGGTGTTCGTTGTTGTTCATTAGCTGATCATGTTCATTAGGGTTAGGGTTTTCGTTTGCAAAGAAGCTTAGGTTGAATGGTGAGGAATTGCTTGTAGGATTTTGTAGTTCATGGGGAAGTTGCATTAAGCCATGATTGAAAGGAGAATGCTTTGTACAAACTTGATTGTTGTTATTATTGTTGTTGTTGTTATCATCGTTGAAATCTAGGTGATTCGATGTGAATTGGAAAGGAGAAGGGTGGAGATGGTCAAAGGTAGGGCCACCTCCAAGGCGGAGGAGGTCGGAGTGGTTTTGTTCTTGCAAGGAGGAGAGTTGAGTGTTGACTTGGTGAGAGAGGTTTAGACCTATGGCGTTAGTGGTGCCATATAGATGGTTCCCTAGGGTTGAAAAGCTCGGTGGTAGTCGAGCACTTTCTTGTGCTAATGCATCGCAAAATGCTCGATGTGTTATGAAGCTATCCCTCCTGCGTAAGAGCATAGGAACAAGTACACATTTTTAGAAAGAATAAAAACTTTGATTTTGACTTATCAAGCTCTAAAGTAAATTTATCTGCCTCTTTATAAGTTGTTGGCAAAATGGATGAACGCTAAGCAACTTATGGACTGTTTAGATCGACTTGATATTTTAATTTACTTTACTATGTAAAAGTAATTGCCTAGTATACTCTAAATAATTTCCAAAATTTGATTTTATGGTTCAGACAGTATGATGAACCTTTGACCTAATGCCAAAAATGAAGCACCAACCTTGTTTCAGCAAATTGTGCACATCACTTCATTTAATACAAAGAAAGAGTTTTTGCAGCAAACATGAAAATAACTTCTCAGACTTCATTAAATTCAATACTTATCAAGTCATCACATTGATTACATTATTCCTTGCATTATTCCCCTGTCAAAGAATTTTGTAAGTTCATGGAAGACCCACATTAATAAATTACGTCCGGATTCAGCATATTAACTCATTTAATTCACACATATCACTCACGTTGAAAATGAATATGCTAAAATTTATTTCTGTTTCACCGTTTACTTGGAATCTTGCAGGAACGATGGACCCCAAATAATCACATTATTGCATTCAGTCTTAATTTAAGGGAAGTTTTTGAATAAAAATTGAATATTTGGGCTCAAATTTCAAGGTACAGCTATAACAATAACGTATTCATGAAAAGATGGAGCTAGGTACAAATGTAGCCAACCGAGAACAAACAAAGTTGTACATTGCTGACACGTGAATCTGTATGAAAACTCTCTGACCATGTCTAGTCCCTTTTAATCCATTCACATGTTGCTATGTTTTTTCACCTTCCAATCATATAACAACCCTAATTTTAATTCCCTAGCAAACCCTAAAAAGAAAAACTTTTCCCAAAAGGAACTTTTTGTAACAAATAAAAATCATTTTGATGGAATCCATGTTGATGTGATTTGAATTATGGTTTCATTGTAACATCATGACCCAATAATTGTCATGTAACAGTCCTACAACTGTTGAATTTTCTTTTCAATCTTAATCTAAATACCGTGTTCAAAGCATCAAAAATAATTAGTCACTCTTTGATGCTATTACTTTCTTGTTAACTCAAGCAAAATCATTGAAATTTCAACAACGCCTAGTAATGGACATTTTCATTTTTAATGCCTATTCTTTTTCAGTAGTTATCCCCAAAATGCATCGAAATATGTGTTTCTCAAAAAGTTATTAATCTTTTGTGTCATCTCTTATGATCTATAGTACCTGAATGAAAAACAAATTTAAAAATGATAAGCGCTATCGTGCAAAGTTATAACAACTTTCAATAACTTCATTTTACTTTAAGGCTATGAAAATCAAATATGAATTGTAAACTTGAGAAAGTATTCAAATGCATATTCTGAATAATTTAAAAATGAAATGCCATAGAATGAAATATGAATTCATAAGCATTACCTTGAGAAGAGAGTGCCACAATCACATCTATACTCCCTAGTGCCACAAGTCTTGGCATGTGCTTTGCAATCTGATTGCACAGCATATTTCTTCGAGCACTTCTCACATTTCCACTTCTTTTCACCGTGCTTTCGACTGAAGTGCTTTTTGATACCAGTAAGATCACCAAGTGCACGTGATGGGTCATGGTGCACGCAAGTTGGTTCGGGACATAAGTACACTTTTCTTCTTACTTCTTTAGTGCTCTTTTGGCGTAATTTCCATGGTAGATTGTGACCTCTTCGATGCAATTGTAGGTTTTGCTCTCTTTGAAATCCTTTTTGGCATACCTCACATATGAATCGATTGGTTGCCATTAGTGATTTAGGTGAAAGTGCAATTACTTCTGCATCTGGATCTGATAAAATAAAAAAATAAAAATAAATGAATAATGAATATTAAGAAAATAAATAAATGATCAGGTTTGGTAAGATACATGTAGCAAGTAACTATGTGCATGAATGCAGAATAATTGTTAGGTTTTGTGATGTGGATTGGGAATCGGAGAAAGCTACAGTAATCTATTGAAAATTGAGTATTAGGTAAACTTGAAAGTGAAAAATATTTAGGTAACAGTGAGCTGAAAAAAGCTTATTTCATGTGTATTCAATCAGAAGCTGAAATTTAAGTTGGATGCACAAACAGTAAAGTTTTTTAGAACATATGTATTGGATAAGGATAAAGAGAAAAAAAAAAAAAAAAAGTTTTTCCTTTGATTTCACTATCACAACTAAATTCATGCCAGCTAGAAACATATCCTAATTATTTTGTTGTGAATTCATGTACACAGAAAAATAAAAAAACAATAACAAAAAATAAAAATCAAATGTGTAGAACACTTGCTTGGAGTTCCAGGAAGATTTCGCTTCTTTTTAGCAGCAGTACTTCCACTTTGAGCTGCAGTTGCAGTCCCTTGTTGTTGTGGCTGATGTTGCTTTAATTGTTCTTCGTCTCTAATTCCAAAGAAGGAATTTGAAGCTGCAGCCATCTTTGATTTTATTTCCAGTAAAAAAAAACAAGTTCAATCCCTTTATAGCTAGTTCTTGATAGCACACAGAGTCTGAAGACAAGAGGAAAACAAAATTAATTAAGAAGGAAAAAATAAAGGTTAAATGAAAAAAATTGGGTAGAACTATGGCTAGCCAGCTATTAACTTTAGTATGATTCTTCCTAGATTGACAAAACAACAAAATAATATAGAAATTCAAACAAACTCACGTTGCACTCAAAATTAAAAGAAATTCAGATGATACACAGCTATTAACTTTAGTATGATTCTTCCTAGATTGACAAAACAACAAAATAATATAGAAATTCAAACAAACTCACGTTGCACTCAAAATTAAAAGAAATTCAGATGATACACATATATAGGTACAAAACAAGAAATGAAAAATGAAACAAAATAGACTTACAGATTAGTTAATCTATTGATGATTTTGCTCCATTAAATTCTATTTCTATCCTTTCACTTTCTGTGTTTGCAAGTTGTGATAAGGAGAGAGTGACTACTATATATACTATATTATACTTTAATTTTTTAGATCTAATAATATATGAAAGCTGAATATCAATTCTTACATAATTTAATTCTTATAGATGGACCAGAAGGAAAATATATGTGCAATTATATGAATGTGGGAGAGGGGGGTGTGGTTTAGTAACATGAGGTGTTGAAAGAGGTCACACACAGGCGACTTATGTCGTTAAGCGGCATAGGGTTGGGCCCACACTGACCTGTAGGCCTAAGCCTTTTTACCCCTTCTGGTCAGCTAAGTAATTTATGCTGCGTGGTTGATTACTCTTTCCTCCGTATTTTCCTTGTATAAGTTGGTATTTATTTTTTTTTAAATTGAACACAGCACCTTACTATTTCCAAATTTTGATCCTAAATTCAAGTTTGCTAGCTAGATATCCAACATGCTTCAGATGTCTTTTACTGTAAAAATATTTACATCAATTTTAGGTACATTGTGTGTCTTGCACAATGTTAGAATTTTAATATTCTGCACACCGAATACGGATTCAATTTTTGTGCCTCCTTCAATCAAATATCACTGATTTAGTCCCGTAACAAAGATTAAGAATGTTACACTTTGCAGGTAGGTTCAGTTCATCCATCTTCTAATTTAAACTCTTACAATCTTCTAATGATTTTCTTTTGTTTGGGTTATATATTACCATATAGATAAAGCTTTTGTGTATAGTTGTGTTTTATAAAACATGACAGAAGATCACTTAACCTATAGTAATTTGCAAAAAAAAGAAAAGTTGAAACTAAAGAAACGATGCCAGAAAGTAACCGATAGTTAAAGTGATGTTATAAGATAACCACGATCACAGCATGCGAGTTTACTGATGTGTATTTTCTTAAAATAGTATTGCTCGCTCATTGATGTTGAAAGAAAAAATGGAAACTATTTACTACGATAAAACTGATCTCTCTACACACTTTCAATGGCGAAGATCGACGAATTCAAGAACCAGTGTATGAAAAAAAAAAGTAAGATAAATGAGGAGTGAAATTTATTTGTAAAAGATTTTCCTACTGATATTTACACTATCTCCTCATATATTCACACAATCTGTGGGGTAATTTTTCGCAATCCGGTACTTTCACATCCACGAATATACGAAATTCTGATGAGTTTTTGGTGTCGCTATGTAGGGGCGAATCTACATCAAGGCCATAGGAAGGAACTGACTGCCTTAAATATTGAATTTTTAATAATATTTTGCATTTTATTAGTAAAATTATGCTTAGTTAGCATGTTTGTTTATGTTGTACACAAACTTTTAGCTCCTCCTCTCCCCTCTCAAGTTTTGATTCCCCTAGACTTGATGGTTAGATTCATCCCTGTCGACGTTACGTCTAGTATACCAAAACAGAGACTAATCGATAATAAATTCTTCTCACAAGTTTACAAATCAGATTTCCACTACTTTGAAATTCTGTATTAACTATTTTTAACAATAAGTATGTTGTAATTAATTACAATAACGAACTAACAACTATAGTAATAATAACTATAGCGATAAGTCAAACGTTATACTATTTAAAGAAATAGCACAACGTAGAAACGAAAATTATATATATATATATATATATATATATATATATATATATATATATATATATATATATATATAAAATCAACTATAAATCTAACCGGTTGAAAAAGGAAATTTCGTCTGAGGCTTGTCGAAATAACTTCTTTAAGACTTTATTTAAAATCTTCCAAGATACAATAAATATAAGCTGTTCGAGATCGTGATGTGTATGATACTCTGTGTGATAGGACTGATTATGATTTAAGAAAATGATAATAAAGAAGAGATAATTCGGTTTGAAAATTGAGTGAGGAAAGTGATTAGGTTTTCTCCCTATTTATAGTCAAATTCCCAATGGCTACACCCATTGAAAAAACAGCATCCATTCATTTGCAACGCCAAAAAGTGTTACTGTTCGCTACGGTCGCGTCCGTTCGTTTGCAACGCTTCAAAGTGTTACTGTTCGTAAAAGTCGCGTCCGTTCGTTTACAACGCCACAAAGTGTCACTGTTCGCAACAGTCACATCCGTTCGTTTGCAACGGTTCAGAACTGTTGCTTTTCGTTGTAACGGTCATCTGGAAAAATCTTGTCTCTTCATCTGTTTGCAACGGTCACAACCGTTGTAAAATCCGTAATTTTATAAACATACTCCTGTTTTAAAATCGGTCTATTTTTTAGGTAGCAAAAATATATGACACAACCCAATCTCATTTGACCCGCACCTTACCTGATTCGTTCGGTCGGACGGGCGGATGACGGCGCGCGCGTGTTAGTTCATAGCCATATAGGTCCTTCCCTCGTACAAAATTACCCGACCCTAATGGCCAATATAAGGATTAAGATTACACTATACAAAAACAAGAAAATGAACTTATTTTTGACGATGTGGGGTATATCGCATTCACTATTTTTGAGAATTCTAACAATCCCCACATGAATGACGATATATGTCTCTCCCACACAAAGTGTAATATTACACAATTCATATGAAACTAATGTTATATCGAGGATAAGTAAATATTTCACTTTGAACTTTTCCTCGTTAAAACTTGTCGGGTATACTTGGCTAATCGGTGAATTATTTCAGCTTGAACCGTCAGCCGTTATTGTATAACCAGACAATAAGCTTTACAAAGCATTATTTCCTTTCACATCCAATCTCTTGGTTGTGTTCATTTTGGTGCTGAATAATTTTTGGTTCTGCGAGTGGTTTTAGAGAATAAAAGTCTTTAATATTCTCATAGAGCCGACCCAGCTCACACTAATATAGGTGATCACAACCATTAAGATTATCCTACATATACCCCACTTGTTATTTTTAAGATATAGTCATCATTAAAAAACATAGTTTTATTCTTTTAGTACTTCTGTAGACATGCATTTATACTGCACACCATAGGAATGGAGTATAGGACTAAGTCCAAACAAATGCATTATGTCTTGAGTTATTCAGAACTGGCTTGCCTATTGATCCTAGTCCGTGGAATCTCCAATCGCTAGGATAGGTTTCCGTATAAGATAACTCATGTTGATCTAGGCTTTTAAAGCCATTCCCCTCGATGCGTAGTTAATTTTCTCTCTTGATAAACCTGTAATAAATGGATCCGCTTGGTTATCATTTGTTCGCACATAATCTATGCAAATAGTTCCATTTGAGAGTACTGCCTAACTGTGTTATGTCGTCGATGAATGTGTCATGACTTTCCATTATAAACAAAATTTTGCGCTTTGCTTAATGCTGCTTGGTTATCACAGTGTATGCATATGGCCGATACAGGTTTAGGCCAAAATGGAATATCTTCTAAAACCTTACGAAGTCATTCTGCTTCTTCGCCTGCTTTATCTAAAGCGATGAACTCCGATTCCATAGTGGATCGAGCTATGCATGTTTGTTTAGTATATTTCCATGATATTGTTGCCCCTGCTATGGTAAATACATAGCCACTCGTTGATTTTGATTCCTCTGAATCAGCAATCCAATTTGCATCACTATATCTTTCTAAGATAGCAGGATATTTTCCATAATGTAAGGAATAGTTTGTGGGTTTTTTTAAATATCCAAGCACCCTCATTAATGCTTTTCAGCATTCCTTCCATGAGTTGCTTGTATACCTGCTTAATCGACTTACTGCATAAGCTATATCTGATCTTGTGTGATTCATGAGGTACATGAGACATCCTATTACACGAGAGTATTCCAGCTGCATTACACTCTCACTAGTGTTTTTATGCAGTACTTTCTGTGACGACCGCCCATGACTCCCGCACCAAAACAAGGAAATAATGCGCTGAAAGTGTGCCAGGCAGCCATGGACGATAGTCAAGGGTAGAATAAACATCGCAGACTCTATCATACCACTCACAGCGCATGGATAAAATACAATAGGGAAATATATAGTGAAGCTCCATAACAGAATGTCATCATATAAGCATCATAGTAGTTTTATACAAACATATGAATCGTCATACATCAAAGCCTCACTACATAACACTCAATCAGATACAACAGCGGAACACCCGGTACATATAGTAAGAAAACTAATATGCAAAGCCTCCTGCTCGTCTTCGTCATCATCAGCGTAGATCTCTGAGAACAGCACCTGTCACCTGCTACCTAGTCTGCCCATCCCAACATGGATGAACAGCCCAAGGTAATAAGAGGAGACATAAAACCTTGAGTCAGACAAAGTCTTAGTGAGCAGTAAATCAACTATCAAACATACCAAAAGAGCATAAAGGATAGAAGGAATAGGAACCAAACCATCCCACTCCACCTCTTTCTACAGTGATATCCCCCAGACACATACTAAGAAGAAGCAAGCATAACATAGCAGATAATTAAGGTAAAGCAATAATCACTCGAGCCAAGGACGATGTTTTCCAAATACAAAACCCCAAGGCCAAAACCAAGATCAGATAAGCACCCAGAAAACACCGCTCTTGAGACCGAATGATAATACAACCAAACATCCATGACTCTGGTTATCACTGTTATCCTTGCCTTGATTTCACCGTTAGTTGAATGACCACCTGTCAAGGGCTAATGGTGACCCCGGTTTTAGACATAACTCCGCACGTCATCATGACCCGTGCCTAAGCCGAACGCATCAGCCCAGAGTACTAGCACGTCTTCGTGACCCGTGCTTGGAACGTCATCGTGACCCGTTCCAACGTACCCTTGCTTTGAGTATGCTAGAACCTTCAACAACGATGAGATCTTAGCCTCCTAGTCATCCTCCTTGACGACTCTTTCCATACTAGCTCAAGCGCCTCTCAAGCTAACCATTATCCATCCCAACTCGGACCGCATCACCGAGTTATAACTTTGCACGTCGTCATGACCCGTGCTTGGAACGTCATCATGACCCGTCCCATCTCAACATATGCCTTGCCCCATCACATCATAGCAAAGTCCCATCTCAATATCATGCTTTGCCTTTTCGCATTATGGCAAGGTTCCACATCATCGAATCCATCCATATGAGCTTCCACATCCGCTTCATATGTTACAGGCAGCTTTCACCCTTCAAGAGCCTTTCCACTTAGCTTTTCAATCACCATCGACCTTACTTGTCCAAGTCAAGTAATAGATCAACTAATCAATCAAATCAAACATTAATCCAAGTAATCAATCATTCAACAAGATCTACATAGAAAATCAAGTAATCAAACATGATCTAAATAGGCATTTATAATTACAATGGCAATTTCGTAAATAAATGAGCATAGATCTAACATACATGAATCATGGGTCTTTAGCATAGATCTAACAAATATAAATCATGGGTTTTGTCTCTACAACTAGATGAATGAACTTGCATAAGTAAACATCTTCATAAGTAATGGATCTACACTTGGATCTAAGGAAAATGTATGAAATCACTATCTACAACACTCCAACAAACCACCAATCCAATATACTCCTTTGGGTCCGCGTGAGAGATAACTACCACTCACCAAATCACCCAAACACTTCAAAAACTATCAACTTCAGATCTGGACAGCGAAGATTCAAGCTTGATTCGTCGAAATCCCGCTTGAAACGATGAAATCTAGCTTGGTTGGATGAAGATCTTCAACTTTAGCTCTTGGATCTTCAATCTCGATCTTCGATCTTGGATGGATGTTAGAACTAGATTGGAATGGAGAAAAGGAGATGAAGAAATGTTGTAGTCGAGCTCTCAAAATGGCAGCACTTCGTCGCTTCAAAATTCGGTGCCAAAAAGTGCACAAGTGGTCACGTATTTATAGGCTGAATCGCCCCCCCTTAGGTCGCTCAGTCCATAACTCGCGCTCGGTCTTAGGTCGTTGCCGACCTAACATGTTACGACTCATGACCCAAAATTCCCACGACTCACGACCTAACGACTCAACGTCATAAGGCTTAGCACACGTTACGACCTAACTCTAATAGGCTCACGACCCAACAGGCAACACGAGTTACGACCTATCATTAAGTCGCTAACGACTTAGCATGTGCCGACCTAACTCTTAGGCGACCTAAGGCCTTAACTCGTACCAATGACTCAACCAAAACTCGGGTTAACTAGGTCGTTAACGACCTAACTCCAAAGCCCCTCTACAACCTATAAGATCCAACGGCTCACAATCCCTATGACCTAAAAAGAACGCAGATAACTCGTAAACGAGTTACGACTTACGACATAGCGAGCTACTAAGTCGCACACACGATCTAACGGTCCTAAAGCTGCGCGACTTAAAATGAATGCAGATCCACGATGCCGCGACTTAACTTCTTAACGACCTAACACTTAACACGTTAGCTCATAATTCCTTAAGCCTTAACTCGTTAGCACTAACACGCTAACTCGTCCAAATCTATAGGTCGCTCCACTCGACCTACTCTCACACGACCTAATTCCTCAGCATCCTAACTTAGGTCGTCTACGACCTAACTAACATGACTAACTTCCTTAGGTCGCTCATCGAATAAGTCGTAAACCCCATAGGTCGGTCAACTACTATAACTCGTTCACGACTCAACTTCCATAGGTCGTAAACACTCTTAAGTCGTTGTCTAGTAAGTCGCTTAACCCCTAAAAATGATAACTCGCCTAAGCTACTAACTCGTCCAGTTCCTTAGGTCGTTAACCCTTAACTCGGCAACCACCCTAAGTCCTAAACCATTTCCTTAGGTCGTATAACCGACCTATCCCCTTAACTCGTTCTAACACAATAACTCGTGAAACTTCTATAGGTCGTAATTCCTATAACTCGAAACCCCTTAAGTCGTCTACGACTTAAAAATACACGACCTAAGCTAAATCCACCTACACGAGTTAGCTTCCACACGAGTTAACTTTTCATGACTTAAGCTCTGAACAACATGAACAACCCTAACAACCTAGTAGCCATTATTTTACGATTAGTCAACACGTAAAATACGGGTCGTTACATTCTCTCCCCCTTAGGAATTTCGCCCCCGAAATTCCAAACAAACAACAGCAATCAAAACTATTCTGCATGCCTACCATCCATAGCAATCAACAAACCATGCATCCAATTCCTAACCTAGCATGCAGAATTCTAAGACTAGAACAAGGTACAAATTCATGAGATGTCACGACACCTTAGGGCCATACCTCGAAGAGTTCGGGATGAGCTGCCTTCATCCTCTCTTCCTCCTCCCACGTACAGTCGTTAACATCATCACTCCATTGTATCTTGAGCAACGTAATCGTCTTCCTCCTAAGCTGTTTCGTATCGGTTTCAACAATACGAAGCGGCTTACGAGGTCTTCTAACAACTGGATCAACCTCCAAATCTTCACAGCTACCTGCAGAAACCACCGTATTCGAGTCGTGCACATACTTCCGTAGATAAGATACATGAAAAACATTGTGCACACCCGCCACCTTTTCCGGTAACTCCAATCTATAAGCGAGCTTTTCAATTCGCTCAATAATCGGGAATGGTCCAACAAATCTCGGAGTTAACTTTCCTTTCTTCCCGAATCTAATAACACTCTTCAGAGGAGAAATCTTCACAAAAACCCTATCACTTACGTCGAATTCCAAATCCTTACGACGCTTATCGGCATAACTTTTCTGACGGTCTGGGGCCGCCTTCATTCGTTGCCGAATGATCTCTATACAATCCGAAGTCTGACGAATCATCTTAGGCCCAAGTATCAGCTTTTCTCCAGTTTCCAACCAACATGTCGGAGAGTTACACGGTCTTCCATACAGTGCTTCATATGGTGCCATACCAATGCTAGATTGATAACTGTTGTTATATGCAAACTCCACCAAATGATGGTGATCTTCCCACGATCCTCCGAAATCCAAAACACAAGCCCTGAGGAGATCTTCCAAAACTCGGTTGACTCTCTCAGTCTAACCATCTGTTTGGGGATGATAAGCTGTACTCAAACACAACTTGGTTCCCAAAACATCCTGGAAGCTCTTCCAAAATCCGCTAGTGAACAAAGGATTTCGGTCGCTCACTATATTCTTCGGAACACCATGGAATCGAACTATCCACTTAACATAAAGCTCAACCAACTTCGATGCAGTCCTAATCGATCGAACAGGAATGAATCTTGCACTCTTGGTCAACCGATCTATGATGATCCAAATCCCTTCATTTCCCGCCTTGGTTCTAGGTAGGCCATCGATAAAATCCATCGACACTTGCTCGCACTTCCATGTAGGAACCTCTAATGGCTGAAGTAATCCACTTGGCCTTTTCTGTTCAGCTTTTACCAACTGACAGTTCATACATTTGGAAATAAAATTTCCAACGTCCTTCTTCATATCTTCCCAGTAATAGGTTCTCTTCATATCCCGATACATCTTATTTCCTCCTGGATGAATTGTCAACTTCGAGTGATGACTTTCCTTCAGAACTTCATCTCTCAACTCATCGATATCGGGAACAACCAGTCGTCCTTGCTTCCGAAGCCAACCCTCTCGGTCGACTTCGAATCTTCTATCCTTCTCTGGTTCCAATCCAGATTCCAAATCACGAATAATCTTGACAAGCTTATCGTCTCGCTTTTGGCTCTCGCCAATCCTTTCCACAAGAGTAGGTCTTACCGATAAGTTTGCCAACATTTCAGGTTCCAATTCACATCTAGGCTTGAAATCAAATCCAGCCAAATACTCGAGACTCTTCCATTCCGAAAACATGACTCCCAATCCCGCATGTCTTCGACTCAACGCATCAGCTACTGCGTTACCTTTTCCCGGAGTATAGGCTATACCAAAATCATATGATGCTAAAAACTCTAGCCATCGTTGCTGCCGAAGATTCAAATCCTTTTGGGAGAAAAGATACTTCAAAGACTTATGGTCTGTAAACAACTCGAATCGAACACCCAATAGATAATGCCTCCACATCTTCAGAGCAAAAACAATCGCCGCCAACTCCAAATCATGAGTCGGGTAATTCCTTTCATGCGGCTTCAGTTGTCGACTTGCATACGCAACAACTTTATTTTTCTGCATTAGCACTGCTCCAAGTCCAGTACCACATGCATCGGTGTAAACCACCATCTCATCATTCCCACTTGGAATAGTCAAAACAGGAGCACTCGTCAGTCGCTCTTTCAGGATTCCAAAGGCCTGCTCACACTTAGCATCCCAACTGAATACCTGATTCTTCTTCGTCAATCCTGTCAATGGTGCAGCTATCTTGGAAAAGTCTTTGATAAACCGTCGATAATATCCTGCTAGTCCAAGAAAACTTCTCACATCTGATGCATTCTTAGGTCTGACCCAATCTTGGATCGCTGCCACCTTAGCGGGATCAACCGCTATTCCATTTCCAGAAATAACATGGCCTAAGAATCTCACTTCACCCTTCAAGAAGTGACACTTCGAAAACTTAGCCTTCAGCTGATGTTTCCGCAAAATCTCCAAAACAATACGCAAAAGCGTATTGTGCTCTTCCTGAGTTCTGGAGTAAATCAGAATATCATCCACGAACACAAGTACAAACTTGTTCAACTGGTCTCTGAATACTCTATTCATAAGATCCACAAAATATGCTGGTGCGTTAGTCAATCCAAACGGCATTACCAGCCACTCATAAAAACCGGATGGTGTCCTAAAAGCAGTCTTCGGCACACTATCCTTCGCCACCCTTAACTGGTGAAATCCCGTTGCCAAATCCATCTGAGAAAACACCTTAGCCTCGTGAAGCTGATCAAACAAGTTATCTATTCTCGGCAATGGATACTTGTTCTTCTTAGTCATCTTATTCAGCTCACGATAATCGACACACAACCTCAACGATCCATCCGCTTTGGTTGCGAACACAACTGGTGCACCCCATTCGGACACACTACGCCGAATGAATCCTTTCCGTAAAAGGTCATCAACTTGCACCTTCAACTCTTGCTGTTCCCTAGGCGCCATCCGCCTAAGAGGCATCACAACGGGTCTGGCTCCCTCAACTAGATCAATAGGAAACTCGATCTCTCTATGCGGCGGTAACCCTTTGACTTCGTCAAAGACATCCTCAAATCCATTCACAATAGGCACCGATGACAGTCCATCCCGTGGAACAACCAGCGAATACATGAAGCTCATGAAGACGCCTTCTTCATGCTTACATCGTATCATAACCTTTCGCCCTTCCACATTCCCGACTGTCACCTCCAGCCTCTCACAATCAATCTTTGCCGCATACTTCCTAAGCCAGTCCATACCCAAAATAATTCTGAACCCCGCAAAGTTCAGAACAAAGCAATCACAAACAAACGAACAATCATGACTCGACACAACTAGGCCACGACATATCATACACAAACATGACGAACCCCCAACTGGATTAGTCACAACCAATGGCCTATCAACAATATCCGGTTTCAAACCTAACCGGCCTACCAAAACATCACAAACAAAAGAATGCGATGCTCCAGTATCAAACAACACTCTAACTGGAACACCACAAATGGAAAGAGTACCTTGAACCACCACACTCTTCCCCTTCTCTTCAGCAGTAGGAGCTTTTGAAGACGACGGCACAGCTCCCAAAGCATAAGCTTGCACAACCTGCCTATCTTTCCTCGGTTCTGGACAGTCCTTCTTGATATGTCCCAGCTTATCACAGTTGTGGCACTTCAACTGCACCTTTGGATTCTTGCAATCCCGGGAGAGATGACCCTTCTATCGGCAGTTGTAGCAAGTCACTTCGCCTTTCAACTTCTTCTGGCCATCCTTTCCCTTCTGTTGCTGCTGCTTCCTCTTCTTATTTCCACCCTGCTGTGGCTTAGACCCTTCCTTGGTTACAGCAACAACAGAACCTTCCCTGGGAAACAAACTCTCATGCCTAAGAGCTTTTTCCACAAGCTTCTCAAACGGATCGTCCAAATGATCCACTAACTGCCTTCCAAGATAAGCGTCCAAGCCTGTCACGAACTTTTCATTCTTCTGATAGGGAGAATCAATATACGACCGAGCATACTTGGACAAAGCCTCAAACTCAGAAACATACTCAAGAACCGACCTCCCGCCTTGCTTGAGCTCAACAAACTTCTTAAACAAAACAGAATTCTGAGCAGTAGAGATGAACTTAGCTTCAAACCTAGCTTGAAACTGCTCCCAAGAAATCTCTTCTTCTGGAGTATCAATGGTGATAGAGTTCCACCAATCAGCAGATCTCCCTTGAAGCTGTCTCGATGCAAGCTTCCTCTTAGTTGCATCCTCAATTCCTAAATCTCCAAAGATCCTCCTACAAGCATCCATCCATCTCTGCACTTCAATGGTCGATTCCGTCCCTAAGAAAACCTTTCCTCCAAGAGCAGTATAGTCCTTACACAACTTAGCAAAATCCACCGGCCTTGGAGCTTGAACTTGAACTCCAACATCTACAGATGGCCCTGGAGCTGGTATCCTTCTCATGATAGAAGTCATCATGGCTTCAAACATAGCTCCATAATCAGCAACTCCTTCAGCGGCACGGCCTTCCCTTGCAACTGGTCTCCCTCTTCGACTCATCCTTAGTATCTACAAAAAGGACTAATTAGAACACCTTGAGGAACAACTACATAAGGAGTTCAAATCCATCTAAACTACTATATTATATATAGTAATCATCCATCAAATTACAATTACGTCTCTCTTACGTAGTTACGTCAGCGAGCGTTGGCTAAAATCGATTAACCAAAGCTCTGATACCAAATGTGACGACCGCCCATGACTCCCGCACCAAAACAAGGAAATAATGCGCTGAAAGTGTGCCAGGCAGGCATGGACGATAGTCAAGGGTAGAATAAACATCGCAGACTCTATCGTACCACTCACAGCGCATGGATAAAATACAATAGGGAAATATATAGTGAAGCTCCATAACAGAATGTCATCATATAAGCATCATAGTAGTTTTATACAAACATATGAATCGTCATACATCAAAGCCTCACTACATAACACTCAATCAGATACAACAGCGGAACACCCAGTACATATAGTAAGAAAACTAATATGCAAAGCCTCCTGCTCGTCTTCGTCATCATCAGCGTAGATCTCTAAGAACAGCACCTGTCACCTGCTACCTAGTCTGCCCATCCCAACATGGATGAACAGCCCAAGGTAATAAGAGGAGACATAAAACATTGAGTCAGACAAAGTCTTAGTGAGCAGTAAATCAACTATCAAACATACCAAAAGAGCATAAAGGATAGAAGGAATAGGAACCAAACCATCCCACTCCACCTCTTTCTACAGTGATAGCCCCCAGACACATACTAAGAAGAAGCAAGCATAACATAGCAGATAATTAAGGTAAAGCAATAATCACTCGAGCCAACGACGATGTTTTCCAAATACAAAACCCCAAGGCCTAAACCAAGATCAGATAAGCACCCAGAAAACACCGCTCTTGAGACCGAATGATAATACAACCAAACATCCATGACTCTGGCTATCACCGTTATCCTTGCCTTGATTTCACCGTTAGTTGAATGACCACCTGTCAAGGGCTAATGGTGACCCCGGTTTTAGACATAACTCCGCACGTCATCATGACCCGTGCCTAAGCCGAACGCATCAGCCCAGAGTACTAGCACGTCTTCGTGACCCGTGCTTGGAACGTCATCGTGACCCGTTCCAACGTACCCTTGCTTTGAGTATGCTAGAACCTTCAACAACGATGAGATCTTAGCCTCCTAGTCATCCTCCTTGACGACTCTTTCCATACTAGCTCAAGCGCCTCTCAAGCTAACCATTATCCATCCCAACTCGGACCGCATCACCGAGTTATAACTTTGCACGTCGTCATGACCCGTGCTTGGAACGTCATCATGACCCGTCCCATCTCAACATATGCCTTGCCCCATCACATCATAGCAAAGTCCCATCTCAATATCATGCTTTGCCTTCTCGCATTATGGCAAGGTTCCACATCATCGAATCCATCCATATGAGCTTCCACATCCGCTTCATATGTTACAGGCAGCTTTCACCCTTCAAGAGCCTTTCCACTTAGCTTTTGAATCACCATCGACCTTACTTCTCCAAGTCAAGTAATAGATCAACTAATCAATCAAATCAAACATTAATCCAAGTAATCAATCATTCAACAAGATCTACATAGAAAATCAAGTAATCAAACATGATCTAAATAGGCATTTATAATTACAATGGCAATTTCGTAAATAAATGAGCATAGATCTAACATACATGAATCATGGGTCTTTAGCATAGATCTAACAAATATAAATCATGGGTTTTGTCTCTACTACTAGATGAATGAACTTGCATAAGTAAACATCTTCATAAGTAATGGATCTACACTTGGATCTAAGGAAAATGTATGAAATCACTATCTACAACACTCCAACAAACCACCAATCCAATATACTCCTTTGGGTCCGCGTGAGAGATAACTACCACTCACCAAATCACCCAAACACTTCAAAAACTATCAACTTCAGATCTGGACAGCGAAGATTCAAGCTTGATTCGTCGAAATCCCGCTTGAAACGATGAAATCTAGCTTGGTTGGATGAAGATCTTCAACTTTAGCTCTTGGATCTTCAATCTCGATCTTCGATCTTGGATGGATGTTAGAACTAGATTGGAATGGAGAAAAGGAGATGAAGAAATGTTGTAGTCAGCTCTCAAAATGGCAGCACTTCGTCGCTTCAAAATTCGGTGCCAAAAAGTGCACAAGTGGTCACGTATTTATAGGCTGAATCGCCCCCCCTTAGGTCGCTCAGTCCATAACTCGCGCTCGGTCTTAGGTCGTTGCCGACCTAACATGTTACGACTCATGACCCAAAATTCCCACGACTCACGACCTAACGACTCAACGTCATAAGGCTTAGCACACGTTACGACCTAACTCTAATAGGCTCACGACCCAACAGGCAACACGAGTTACGACCTATCATTAAGTCGCTAACGACTTAGCATGTGCCGACCTAACTCTTAGGCGACCTAAGGCCTTAACTCGTACCAACGACTCAACCAAAACTCGGGTTAACTAGGTCGTTAACGACCTAACTCCAAAGCCCCTCTACAACCTATAAGATCCAACGGCTCACAATCCCTATGACCTAAAAAGAACGCAGATAACTCGTAAACGAGTTACGACTTACGACATAGCGAGCTACTAAGTCGCACACACGATCTAACGGTCCTAAAGCTGCGCGACTTAAAATGAATGCAGATCCACGATGCCGCGACTTAACTTCTTAACGACCTAACACTTAACACGTTAGCTCGTAATTCCTTAAGCCTTAACTCGTTAGCACTAACACGCTAACTCGTCCAAATCTATAGGTCGCTCCACTCGACCTACTCTCAGACGACCTAATTCCTCAGCATCCTAACTTAGGTCGTCTACGACCTAACTAACATGACTAACTTCCTTAGGTCGCTCATCGAATAAGTCGTAAACCCCATAGGTCGGTCAACTACTATAACTCGTTCACGACTCAACTTCCATAGGTCGTAAACACTCTTAAGTCGTTGTCTAGTAAGTCGCTTAACCCCTAAAACCGATAACTCGCCTAAGCTACTAACTCGTCCAGTTCCTTAGGTCGTTAACCCTTAACTCGGCAACCACCCTAAGTCCTAAACCATTTCCTTAGGTCGTATAACCGACCTATCCCCTTAACTCGTTCTAACACAATAACTCGTGAAACTTCTATAGGTCGTAATTCCTATAACTCGAAACCCCTTAAGTCGTCTACGACTTAAAAATACACGACCTAAGCTAAATCCACCTACACGAGTTAGCTTCCACACGAGTTAACTTTTCATGACTTAAGCTCTGAACAACATGAACAACACTAACAACCTAGTAGCCATTATTTTACGATTAGTCAACACGTAAAATACGGGTCGTTACACTTTCGATGGATTATGCAGCGTTCGTACTCCTTTAATTCCAAAATTTTGAAAATTTTCAATTACTTTTTCTGCATAATATGACTGAGATAATTCAATTCTATTAGGTGTTCTTATTATTTTGATTCACAAAATAACATCTGCAACTCTAAGTCTTTCATATCAAAATTGTTGATTAACATCTGCTTAGTGGTCTCTATTATCTTAGTATTTGGATCGAAGATTAGCATATCGTTTACGTATAGACAAATCATCACGTATGATTGTCCAATTTGTTTATAATAAACAAATTTATCACATTCATTTATACAAAACCATTTTTCATCATGACACTATCAAATTTTGCGTGTCATTGTTTTGGAGCTTGTTTTAGTCCGTATAATGATTTGACTAATCTACGTACTTTATTTTCATTCCCTTTGGATATAAAACCCTCAGGTTGCTCCATGTAAATCTCCTCATCGAGATTTCCATTTAAGAATGTCATCTTTATATCCATTTGATGAATCTGTAGATTATAGATGGATGTGATTGCTATTAACATTCTTATAGAGGTTATTCTTTTTACTGGTGAATAGGTATCGAAGAAATCTACACCTTTATGACGATATCATTTGACTACCAATCTTGCTTTCTATTTGTTGGTGGAGTCATCTGGTTTCATCTTCTTTTTCAAAATCCATTTACAACCAATTGGTTTTATTCCAGGTGTAAGATCAACTATTTCTGAAGTTTTATTACTCAGAATTGAATCAATTTCACTTTGGATTGCTTCTTTCCAACATGAGAATTCAGAAGATGATATTGCTTCCTTGTACGTTTGAGGTTCATGTTCTAACATATATATTAAAAATTTCGAACCAAATGTCTTGCAAGTTCTTGCCCTTACGCTTCTTCTTGGTTCAACTTTCTCAGTTTCACGATGAGTTTCATCTTCATGTGATTTACTCAATTCTTCTCTTGTCCTTTTGGGGATATTATTTCCTTCATTTCTTTTGTGCGGAAATACATCTTCAAAGAATGAGGCGTCTCTTGATTCCATGATTGTATTTACATAAATATCAGTTATATCAGACTTGAATATCAAAAATCTGTTGGTACTGCTATTTTGGGCTGGCCCTAAATAGTAACAATCTATTGTTTTTGTTCCAAGTTTGACTTTCTTGGAAGGCGGAACTGGAACTTTTGCCAAGCACCCCACAGTTTGAGGTATTTAAAACTTGGTATGTGACCTTTCCGTTACTCATATGGAATTTTTCCCGTTTTACTGTGAGGAACCTTATTTAATATGTGATTAGACATATTTAAAGCTTCCCCCCACAAGTTCGTCGGTAGGCCAGAAGTTAAGAGCATCGCATTAATCATATCTTTTAATGTTCTATTCTTTCTCTCGGCTATACCATTTTGTTGTGGTGAATATGGTGTTGTTGTTTGATGAATTATACCATTTTCGGCACAGAATTGTTCAAATGGTGATTCATATTCTCCACCTCGGTCAGATCTCAATCTTTCTATTGAACTGATTTTTTAACTCAGCTTTGTACTTCATAAACGATGTAATTGCTTCATCCTTGCTATTTAAAAGATATACATAGCAATATCGTGTATAATCGTCAATAAAGGTAATAAAGTACCTTTTTCTACCTCTTGTAGGTTTGAAATCACGTAAATCAGTATGAACCAAACCTAGTGGTTCGGTGCTTCTATCAACTGTATGAAATTGTTTTTTGACCATTTTTGCTTCTATGCATGTCTCACATTTGTAGTTTTTATCTAATTAGAGTTTCGGAATTAATCCCAAGTTTGATAGTTTTTTCTTTTTTCAGAAATTTATGTGTCCTAATCTATCATGTCATAGTAAAATTTCGTGCTCAAGCAAATAAGAAATTTCAGTTTTTTTTAGTAGTATAATCAGAATACATAGCTTTATTGCCGATAACGGCTACATTTGCCTTAAATAGGCCATCACATAAATATCCCCTTCTTATATACATTCCAGCTTTGGACATAACCATCTTGTCTGATTCGAAGACCATTTTGAATCCTTTCTTTGATAGCACTGGAACAGAGATGAGATTCTTGCATATGTCTGAACGTGGAGCACGTCATTCAACTTGATAGTTTTTCCAGAAGTAAACTTGAGGATTACTGTGCTGCTGCCTTCGATCATGAAAACTACAGAATTATCCATATAGAGTTCTTCTTCCTGATCGAATTTCTAGTATGTAGAAAACTTGAATTTGTCAGAGCAAACATGACGAGTAGCGCCTGTGTCCACCCACCATTGGTTAGGGTTCTGAACCAAATTGCATTCAGATATAACTGTTGAAAAATTAGACTCGTCTACTTCCATGTTATCCACCATACTGCCTCTGAGTTGCGTTCCTTCTTGTGTCTGTAATCTCTAGCGGCGTGTCCTACTTTTCTACAAACCCAACACTCGCCATTAAATTTCTTGGTTCGTTTGTTGTCTTTGGGTTTTTTCAGACGCTTTTCTTTTCTACGGGAATTTCTTCTTCTTGTTTTTCTTGAAATGCCCTTTGTTCTTTGACTCTTCTGCCACAAATGCTTCTTCGCTTTGTTTTGTCACTCCGTGGTTATCAGACTCATTTTTAGTCTGTCAATAAGATCTTCTAAGGAAATCTCATTTTTCTTATGTTTCAGATAATTGCGGTAGTCTTTCCAAGATGGTGGTAATTTCCCTGTTATCGCTTCAACAAGGAAGGATTCTCCAACTTTATGTTTTTGTGCTTCAAGTTCATGAATTATGAGTTGGAATTCTTGCACTTGACTAGTTGCGGATTTGGAATCAACCATTTTGTATTCCATAAACTTATCAACGATGAACTTCTTCAAACTGTCATTCTGTGTTTTGTATTTATATGCAAGTGCATTTCATAAGGATTTTGCTGTCTGGTGTGGCTGATATATTTTATATAGTACTTTATCTAGACAATTCAGAATATAGTTTCGGCACGGGAAGTCTGAATGTTTCCATGAGTCAATTCGGAGAACAACAACTGAATCTTTTTTTCTAGTTTGTCCGTCTTTAGGCTTTGGTTCATCCTTCTCGATTCACTTCTGCAGCCCTAATGTGGTGTGATAAAACAACATTTGATTTTGCCATGTTATGAAGTCATCACCATCTCCTTTGAACGGATCAGACCTGTTGTGAGTAGTAGCCTTTGTCGATAGTTCAACTGTTGTCATCTCTGTTTTAGTGAAAATAGGAAAGTCTTAAGATGTTATACGTCTAGTATACCAAAAAAGAGACTAATCAACAATAAACTTGTCTCACAAGTTTATAAATCAGATTTTCACTACTTTGGAATTCTATATTAGCTATTTTAGCAATAAGTATATTGTAATTAATTACAACAACGAACTAACAACTATAGTAATAATAACTATAGCGATAAGTCAAACGTTATACTATTTAAAGAAATAGCACAAGGTAGAAACGAAACTTATATATATATATATATATATATATATATATATATATCAACTAGAAATCTAACCGGTTGAAGAAGGCAATTTCATCTGAAGCTTGTCGAAATAATTTCCTTAAAACTTTATTCAAAGTCTCTCAAGATACGACAGACGTAAGCTGCTCGAGATCGTGATGTGTATGGTCCTCTGTGTGATAGGACTAATTATGATTTAAGAAAATGATGATAAAGAAGAGATAATTCGGTTTCAAAATTAAGTGAGGAAAGTGATCGGGTTTCCTCCTTATTTATAGTCGAATTCCCAATAGCTGCACCCGTTGAGAAAAGCAGCATCCCTTCATTTGCAACGCTAAAAAGTGTTACTATTTGCAACAGTCGCATCCGTTCGTTTGCAACGGTCTTGTGGAAAAATCGCATCTCTTCATCAGTTTGCAACGGTCACAACAAAATCCATTTTCATATCGGGCTTTCCCCTCGCACAAAATTTTTTGACTTTATGAACCAATATAAAAATGGAGGGTACACTATATAAACAAGAAAATGGACTTATTTTTGACGATGTGGGATATATCTCATTCACTATTTTTGAGACTTCTAACAGGTATGACATCGCCAAAATGATTGGCGATATTAGATGCTCTAATGGAAAAATGCTCATCGCTTAAAATTAACATGGATAGGGACGCCAAAATTTTTAGTGATGCTAGAATTCTGATGCAACACGATTGTGGCTATAGCGTAACAAAATTCATAAGTCGTCGAATGTTTGAAGTGATTGAGATCATTTAACGTCCTGTATGTGTCTGTTTAAAAAATATGATTATATTAGAAAATCTGGAAAAGGTGACATTACTAAAAGCCTAGCATAGCTCAGTCCATGATCGAAGACATTGCTAAGTGCATCAACAAAGTGCCTCGAATGTCAATTCAACAACGTCGGCAGTATCTTGTGTTGATTATCATATTTCTCTATCTTTTAACAACTTAATAGGTTAATCAAAAGCATGCATATATACTCATATCCTATATTTATTTTGCTTGATGCAAGATTATCCTTAAACTTCTCATAGGAATTTTTCATTCACGAGACGCTGGAATTGGATGTATGAATATATTATCTTCATTGGCTAGTCAAGGAGTACAAGGTGAATACAAGACGTTTAGTGCATGGGTCCAAGCATAAAGCAGGCCCAAAGCTTTCATATACTCTAAAAATCTTCCACATGATTGAATAGTAGCTTTAAAGGCCAAATTACAATTCTTTTTGCACTTGAATTTAAGTGATAAAAAATCCTTGACTTTTCCTATTGGTTATCTGTTGGATTCGCTAATAAATCTGTGAATTATGGTTTTTTTAAACTGTAAGTTGTTTGGATAAGTCGAGAAAACAGATAATGTACATCAATTTTTCCTATAGATCTTGGTTCTTTATTTTTATTTTTATTTTTTATAAACACTGATCAAATGAGTGTTCATGACCAGAATTCGACCACGCAGTTTCATTTCAGTAAGGTCTTCATACTCATATAGGTATATACATAAAGCTTACCCCTACGTCTAGTTCTTTTAACAACATAGTAGTATGTGCACGTCATTAAAAGCTGAATTTATCCTATTCTCCTATAAGTGGTACGTTGATTTATCATAAAATGGTTAAGAGTGTAAGTTTCCTAATGTTAAGTTTATCCTAAATTTAGCTGTCTTTAGAACCTAAATTTTGGGATCTATTTATAGTTTTCACTTTAAATCATAATCACTAAATAAGTTTTCTAAGAGACCTTGAGTGTTAAAAATATATATAACCATACTCTTGCTGACATAAAAACATCACACAAAAATATTGATATTATTTCTTAATAATAAACTACTCCTTCAACACTAATCTAAAGTCAATAGGAATTACTGGCCAATAACTTAAAATTCAATCCGGCAGCCTATCGGTTGTTTAATTAAATGGTTGAGCTATCATATATTTCGCACCAAGTAAAACCATGAATGGTTGGGCTGCCCCCTAACGGTAGACCAATATTTGCTCTGAGTAGTATTCTTGAGCATTGTTCTGCTCATAACATGGTCGCTGAATCTCAAATTTGCAAATCATTTCACCGTTGGAAAGCACTAGATCAACTTTTCAGATGAGCATAATATTGTCTTGCACAAATTCACAACAATGCATGGCACGATATTATATTCTTTGTTAGCTTCACCTTGGTTCAAAATATTTCACCACCATAATATTGTCTTGCTCATAATATGCTATTCATTTGATGTATTAAGTTTGTTTCAGGTAAAATATTCAAATTGTCCTTTTAATTTGTGACTAAGGTTCTAAATGTTATAAATTAGCTTTCCCTTCCTATTTTGCAAAAAAAGAAAATCTAATTTACATTTTCTTTGGCACATAAACTTTTCCGACTATCACGAAATAAATAAATTGGTGATTGGTAGCCACCGAATATATGGATATATGAAAAACTAAAATGACACCACTATTTACCATGCATTCTGTGTAATATACCATATTGGAATTCAACCTACATCTCTTGATAAGAGACATGGACCATGTTGGTAAGGCATATCACAAAAACTGAAATACCCACAAGGGCCCACTAGTCATGGGCTCAATTATAGCGTGTTAAATAACCTATTAATTATGCACAACATTGTCAAATTTTGAATAATTTTTTGAGGTCAATATTAGGTCTTCAATAATGGTATGAGATAAATATGTCCAACTTGTGAGGCTAAGCTGCTCAAGGACATTCTTCTTACCATTTCAACAGTTTATACAGGTTAATGCATGGATTTTTTTTTTACTATATATGATATATTAATGTATAAAAATATTAAATTATAGTATGTGTACTACTTTTTAACTAGCATAACTATACAACTATGAATAACCGACCGTCCGATTGTATAATTTTGAAGAAAAAAATATTTAATGTAATTTTACTTTAATTTTAGTTAAACATGAAACGATAATATGTTGAGAAATATTTAAAATTAGAGAGATTTAAGGAGAAATCTATGGATAGAACATAGTAAATAACACTAAAGCATGTTAAAATCATATTTGTTTTATTTTTATATAACTTCACAAGAATTGATTTTGCAAGCTTACGGTGGACAAACCTTTCTAAAGGTCGACTTGACTATCTGTGGTCAATTAATGGGTCCATTTTCATTAATTACTGTAACCATTTGCTAAAACTAACATGTAAAGTGGACAAAAAATATATTACATCATCACTTTATAAGTTACAAATTAACAGTCATCTTGTTTGACCATGTGAAACTAATTCATCAGTTACTTTGTTTTGTTGCAATTTATGTCTTACCACATTCTCCTTGCTTTCTCTTAAAATTTAATAAATGATGAGTCCAAAAACCAACGTAGCTGGCTGCTATCTATTTGTTTCCAAACATTGTATCACACATTGCTTGCATGTTTTGACTCGAGTAATTCAGTTTCTTCCTCACATTTTGATTCTTTCTTTGAATTAACCAAATATATATTACCACATATATGTAAATGCATCAATATAACAACATGCACTTAGAATACCTCTAATTTACCCAACTATCCAACCGTGGAACACCGTTGATCGCCTCATGCTGAAAACAATAGTGTGTTGCCAGCGAAAATATGTGCATGGAAAAAGAATCAACGGGACCATACTAACGTTTCATGACATCACCACTCAACATCACAATTTTATTGCCGTTGTGCGAATGACGACAATCTTCTGTCGGTCGAAAATCGGGAAAAAGGAGATTACTAGATGCACTACATTTAGCACCACTTCTTTGAATAAATGAAAAATAATATTAACTATTAATGCTTCTACATTTGATACTTGCATCTTTTATTGATGTATTGATATCTTCATAAATGGAACAACAACCAATGACAAATTATTTAGGTGTTACGCAAAATTCAACTAAGAATAGGATAAGCTTTGTGATCAACTACCAATATCGATTAAAGAGCCAATGTCAAACCATTTGGATCGCAAAAAAGATAAATATAAAATAAAAAACAAGCAAACAATTGACATACATTCATAGATCCAACGATCCAATTTATTAATTCACTATTAATAAGATTCAAGGAAGACACGGTTTGAACAAGATTGTAATAAGTGATGAAGAGCAATTAATGTTTTTGAAAGCTAATATAAAATGGCAATTTCTTTACATACACCATAAAAAAAAATTAATAATATTTTGGACAAAAATGCCCTTAGTTAAATATAAATAAAACTAATATTAAAGAGTCACAAATTCATATTATAGTTGGCACAGTTTCTTCCATTAAGTAATTAAAATTTCTATACATCATCAACTGAATTAAATTTAAATTCTTTTTAGGTATTAAATTATATTCATATAGTTTGAAGTTGTATTCATACACAATCGACCTTACATTTTCACTTCAAATTAATATAACAATACATTTTTTTACTAAAATCAATATGATTCATAGAATGCTAAATTCTTCTTTATCTTCATACTATTTTAAATTCAGTGTTTGACATCAAAATTTATGTAGTTTAACATTCTAATATTCAAAAAACTAAATTCAAATCACCATACGTAAATAATTAATTTAGTTGTTTAAAGTACTTGAATTTGAAATTTGCAGAAGTGATTTTGAAGACTTTAGAAACCTTTATTTGGTTAATGCTGTAGGATCGATTTCACCCAAGAAAGGGTGAATGGGGTGATACTAATAATTATAAAAATTAACGCGGAAATATATAAAATAACTGCAGCACAGATAATATCAGAATAATAGCAGCACAGATAATATCAGAGTATTAAAAGCAGAAATAGAACAACACAGATTTATCCAGCTTGGCAAAACTCTGCCTACGTGCTGCCCCCATGGTTTCTACAAGAAATTAAGTAGTCAGACGCTTACAAACATAAACTCACAACACCCGCTATCGACTAACCCAACTCTACGCTCAAAACTCTAGCACAACTCAGCCACTGAATTGTGAATTCTAGAACTACACCACCGTAGTTTGTCCCCTAGTCACACGACTAGACTTTAAAAAAGTTTAAAAGAGAAATACAAAATAAAAACAACTAAACACACAAAACCCTAATTTATAATTAAAAGCCCTATATGAATTAGAAAATGCAGGCCCAAAAGATTTAGGTAATAGAAAATTTTCCCCCCTTTTTTATTTCTTCGGCCGTACCCTCCTTTGTGAAAAATGTCTGCTTCTTCGTTCGTTCCTTTTTCAAAACTTTAGGGTTTCTGAAATTTGTTGAATTCGCCGACTAAAGTTGTTGAGTGAATGATGAACTATCTACAGTTTTCTTCGTCAATTAATTTTTCACTTTGATTTGCAAACGGCTACTTCAACAAGTCGAGTTCGAATTGAATTGGTATATGATTTTGCTTTATTTCTTTCATTGATATGCTTGAACTCGATTCGATTCGAGTTATTGATCTTTGTTCTGTGATATTTCTTAAACTCGAATACTTTAAATGCCAATGATGTTAATGGTTTAAATAGGACTCGAAATCCTATAATCTCATTCGTATATATTATATGAATTCGTCTGTTATTTTTTTGCTTTGTCGTTCGATTTTGCTTTATTGCTCGTGATTGATCCTGACAGGTTCAATTCGTATATTTTCCTTTATAGTTTCTTAGTCACCACGGCTTCATGAATTAGAACTTGCTCCGTTCTTTTCTGGTTTGACTTCGGCCACTTTGAATTTGTGATAGTTCGAACTTGTCATTATCTGGGTCACCATGGCTTTGATTCATTGACTTTGTTTGATTCTACCTTGGTCGCCACACCTTTGACTTTGGTATTTAAGATTGTGATGGTTTGGACTTGTTTGATTCTTGTTGTCACCTGACTTTTACTCTGACTTGTTCGAACTCCACCTTGGTCAATAGTTTTGTAGTTTGACCATTGATTTTCTATTGCCTCTTGTTTTACTGCATATATATATATATATATATATATATATATATATATATATATATTGTGTTCACGCATGTTCACGCATGTATATATTCATGTTATATGTTGCAGACTTGAGTCTTGTGTACTGTTAGGTTGTATATGTGTTTGCCTCTGTTTTCATGTGATGTTTCCATACATATATAATATGTGTGTGACTAATTATCCTTTGGTATTACAGTCTTGTTCGTTACTGCATATATGTATACATATTGTTTATTGCTTCACTGCATCCATATTGTCACTGCATATGTAGTTGTAAATATTGAGGCTTGAACTGTACTGTTGATTGGTTGAAGTGTTGATTCCCCACTTCGTACATTTGAGTCTAGTTCAAATATGTTTGTTCAATTTGGTAGCTGCAGTTTGGTTGATTGCACTGTCCACTTTGTTGCACTACATATTCCAATGTGCCTCTGGTCTCTATTTCAACACTGTGTTACTTTGTGACTGCACCTGATGTATCGATTTAGATCTGTTGGTCTTTCCAGTCAAGTAGCTTGCTTATGCACTACACTTGTATCATCACTGGTGCCATTGATATTCGAGTCTACTACACCATGTGTTTGCTTGAAGTTTTAGCCTTGCTTCCATTTAACCTGGTGATGTTGTATATGTTTTGGAAACTGATCTGGTTGTTATGGTTGCACATGGTTGGTCTGCACTTTGACATTAAACTTGTTGAATTTCGACTGGGTTGCCTTGGTTTGTTTTCCTTGACCATCATACCTGATTTTTCACATTTTGTTTGAAGCAGTTCTTAACTATATACATACATACATACATATATGTATGTATGTATGTATGTATGTGCACAACTGTTATCTTGATATTGCTTTGTTTGCATTGAGTTGATGTGCACTGACTTGAGTTTTTATAGGGATCGATTCCCTATTTACTGGTCTTTTTCAGTGCTTTACTTGTGCATATCACTTTGCATTTTGTTTTCACTTGAGCTTCATCTTGATATTTGGAATTGCACCTAAGTTGAATCCGGCTTATAGCTCGGGTTTGACCTTGTGCTCATGTCGTGACTTTATTTTTATTGCATTTGAGTTGAACCTAGCTTTTGGTTGGGTTTGACTTTGTGCTCACCTGTCCTTGTAATTTTATCAAGTGTATATCGATGCGCACGGCCTTGTGGCATGTACAGTGATATATGTGCATGTCATAAGTTGTTCGTGTATAATGAATTCAAAATAGATATGATGACGAAAAAACCAAATAACTTGGGTATATAATATTTTCAAAATACACGTTTTATTTTACACTGCAAAAATATTTTCTTTTCGATTTTACTGCATAAGTGTTTATTTTGCAGATAATTCAGATGCTGGATACAAATTGGAAACAGCTGAAGATCAAATACGAGGGAAATGTAGTGAGGTGCAAATGTATGTATAGTGAAAAATGTGAGGTAATTGAAATTGTAATTTAATTGAAAAATATGTATATGCAGTGAGAGCTCAAATTTATACTATTCAAAGTTGTAATAAAATATCTGTTTGAATCAAATATTTGTTTGAACTTAAATTCTGTATTATTTATTTTATTCAGCAAATATTTATTTAATTGTATGAAAATAAAATATTACAATAACAAATACATTTAAATGAATATATATATATATATATATATATATATGTTTGTTATCATCAAACAAAAATCATCTACTAGCATATTCAACAAATGCATGTGGTAGAGTTAGTGAAATGAAATAAGTATTATGTTTTACTTCAAAATAAGGGTTATTTTGTAATTATATGTTGTATACTAAGTAAAAATGGTATATATGATACTGAAAAAAATTTGATGTATGTTAACTAATTAATGATGAATAAACTTTGTCTATAAAAAATATCAAAACTATCAAGAATATTTTCGTAAACAACAAAAGGCAATAAAAAAAACTTGTGTGCTTTTAGTGATGACTAGCGAAACCCATGCTAGGCACACTGCGTTCTTAAAAACATTACTTTGTTAATGTAAAAGATACAATTTCAATTTGATCAGTCAAAAATTACAAACCAACTAATCATGGCATAGCTTTTGCTCCTTTACAAAAGTATGCTCTACATTTTAAAATGCACATGTATAATTGAATATTGTAGGGAACAATATTGAATTCCATTATATATTGAAAATGAAACTACCATCCAACCTAATCAATGCACATTAAGATTCTTATTTCAAAAAAAAGTATGTTGACGATTCTTGCTATGAATGCTTATGAATAGGCAATACTTAAGAGAAAAAAACATAGACACCAAAAATGATGAAATTCAAATATGAAAACGAGCTTTTTTGGCACGTGCAACGCATGCGCATATAAAAATCCTTTACGAAATTATTAAATTTAAAATTCTTATGTAGCTTGGTAAAAATAAACTGAAAAATATAAGGAAAATGTAATATTTTACTTAAAATAAGGTTTTGAACTTTTAACCTTGTTTATGTTTCAAAATTTTCATTTGAAGACGGATATTAGTCTTTGTTCATAGTGGAATTCGAACTTCTGACCACTTATCCGTATTTAAGGGCACTTTTGAAATTTCTTGGTCGGACCAAAATGTTGTATTTTTATTCCAATTATTAATAAAGATTTATCTTTACACATTCTCATTTCAAAAGATAATAAATTTAGTGTGCTGCTAAAGGCATCTTGATTTCCTCTTGCTAATACCATTTCTAAAAAATATTAGTAAATTTGGTTACTATATTTCACAATACCATTACTAATCTAGGGCTATCAAACTTACCAAAATTTATCAAATTCATAAATATTCACTATATATACACAATTTGTTTATAATAAGATCAATCTACTCAATTGTTTATAAGTAAATCAAGTCAATACATGCATAATCATGAATAAGGTGTTTCAAAATATCTCTCGGATAATGTGTATTTATATATAAGATTATTTTTCATTCAAAGATTTCTGAAATTCATAAAATCTAAAACAATATTTATGAAATTCACATTTTTCAAAAATCTAATTTCAAAGATATTGGGATTAGTGAATATTTATATATAATTCATTTTTAAATTACATCTTTGAAAAAGGTGGAAATTGCTAAGCGGTGACAATGTTATGCCAAAAGACGTTGAATCTAACCATTAGTTAAACAAAAATCAATCATTGGATTTGATTTGCATGGTTATTTTTCATGTTTTATGATTAATTATTGAAACAAAAATAAGTATACTTGTGGCATTAGAAGGAGTGAATATTTAATAGATTGTAATTAAATTTGAATGCTGTTAGTAAAATTAAATTAAGATTCCTTTAGCTTTATAATGAATTTAATCAGTATCCAACAATGACAAATTTCAGAATTACGTTTTGATACATATACATATTTGTTATACATATTAACCAAAAAAGGGAAATTTACTAGCTATTTTTAAAATGCTAAAAAAGGCGTTACCAAGCATTTAGCACAAAACCAAATAAATTTGAAATATAGTTAAGATTTATGTTTTACACATGACTCCAACATAATATGGATTTCAAGAAACAATACTTCAGAAGGTGCCAAATGCTTATAGAGTAAAAGGTGTATATTATAACCTAATGTGAAAGTTGTGATTTGTACTTGGTAATCATTAATATAACTAGTGCGAACCCGTGCTTCGCATACGGACCGCACTCAACCTCTTATCATCATAACATGTTTAAATGATTTATATGGTTCATTGATTAAGAAATAGTGATCTTTTTTTATCAATTTTCAAATAAGTCTGCATTTTGTCTAAAACTTGTGTATAAATCTTTGAAAACAATAATGCAAATAGTACTGGTGCTTGATAAACAATTGCAAAATATCGAGCAAAAATGATTTCAAAGATCAAATTTCCACACAATACACATATAAATTATACACATATAAATTTATTGTGTGCATCAGCTATTGCTCCATGCATCAGCTGTATTATATGTAACTTCATTTGGTGAGATATCTTTATGAATCATTTCCTTTAATACTTGATGTCATTGATTCCATTTGCTTCTTCGGTAATAACCATCATTAAGAGTAGTGCAAGTAAAAACATTTGGTTTACACTTGACCATTGGTCCAAAAATGCCAAAAGCAACGTTGATATGATTCATGAGAACGCAAGTATTCATGATGATCCCATAACTTACTATGTCTAGGAACACATTATGCAGCATCATATTATTATAGAATGATAAGATTAGAGGATAAAGAGATTTATTTCTGTTTTGAACAATTCTTGTGAAAAATATGCTAAATCTAAAGCATACATATTTTATGTGTGAAGTGTTGGAACTAACAACCATTACTCAACAATATTTATTTTAATGTGAAGAATATTATTGTATTTCTTTTACACTCAATGCAAATTCAGTATAATAAGAAGCATATAATTGTATTTAATGTTTTTGAGCTTTCTGGTTCCATTTCTAATTCCATCTAACATTGTTGTTATATTTTGGTAATGTTGGATTTCACCAGACTTGACTGCAATTTGTGGAAGTAGAATCAGTGACTGGAAATTTTCAAAACAATCAACGACATAGATTAGTTAAAAGAAATAAAGTCAAACAGATTTAATAACTTTAATAATATGAATAATCCGAAAAGCTATGATTTTAAAAAATTTATTTTTAGCTATCAACAATGGATATCATTGGAAAGCATATTAAATTTAAGATTTAATAGTGAAATCGACTCTTAAATCCAATTAATGCAGAAAAAGTTATCACATTTCAAAGTTTGGAATAGAAAGAAATTAAAAACGTGACTGTTCATTTTTCAAAATATAAAGGAGGCCTGTGTGCTCTTGAAATCTAACTCAATAATAATATTATAGTATAGATTATTTATCAAAAAAGAGCGAATATGTAACAACTAAACATGAATACCCTAATTCTAATCAAAACTACAACCCTACTAATTAGTTCAATGGAACTTTGCAATTTGAACAATAGAATTATATTTCTCTAGTAAATTTAGATATATATGTCAAAACCCATACGCAAATAATATATACGAAATATAGCCATTTAAACGTCTTTACTACATTATAAAACGTATAAATGCATTTATTTTTAGATTTCAAATGTGATGACTTGTTTAAATAGTTTAATCAACCAAACTACTTGCAGTCCCAATACTATCGAACAACTCCTTTGTTGCGTAGACTAAGAATTTTTATTTGCTGCCTTTACTAACCTAAAGTAGAAACTCTTTAAGAATGATGCACACTATATAAGCTTACAACATCAAACGTACTTCCAAGGATCAACCTACTCATGCACCCTTAGTTTAACCTTATAGCATGCATTAATGGATACTTTAATTGGATGGAATGTGAAAAATGCACTTATTCTAAGTGGGTATATTTTATATACCAAGAATAGTGCAAAGGGGTGTTTAATCAATTAACTTTAAAGGATTGTCTATGCCTCTATCAACTCAAAGTGTAAAAAAATATGATGTTTTTTTAATAAAATTTTGCATCCATTACAAAAAATAATGTGTTCCAGTAGATGTCGAGGTTTACATCTAATTTTTTTACTTGAGTAAAAACGCACCACCAAATTTAGGTTGAATTCTTTAACCAACCTCAAAAGATAATAAATTTTATTACCAATTATGGAATTAGAAGGAAATCATATGTTAAATATAATATATATCTTAGATGAAAACTTAAGAACATAAAAAGAATCATCACCAATTATGCAGACTTACCCCATTATTAAAGAGTTTGTTTTCGAAACTTCACCAATAAACCAAGAGCCCAAAGTAATTGCATCTTAATGATGCATGAATTATAAAGAATCTTATAGATCTAATCAATAGAAAATTAAATCTATCTCCAAACAAAAATAAACACCAAAGTCAGTGGAAAACTCCAAACGGATCAGCATAGCTGATGCAAAAAAATTAATCAAACAATTCCTAAATCCAACACAACGATTAATCATAATCATAATAATAGAGAGAACAATGGTAAAATAGCAATACAAAAATGACAATGAGATTTTATAACGGCTCCACCAACGACTTGTCAGTGTACATCAACATTGTGGAGTGCCTTTATTAATTCCAAAGAGAGTGATATATTAATATTTTTCCTTGAGAATTGATTTGATGGCGATAAGAGATGAGGAAATAGTAGTAGTGGAAATCATAGAGCAATAGACCAAATCTTAGCATCTGCGGGGTTTCCTTAAATTTGTGTTAATCTTCTCTTTTATATATTGTAGGAGAAATACAATTAAGTCAACAAAAATACTTTAAGAAAATGTACTTTAGATCCACTTTAAGAATTCTCCATAGCAACTGATCAGTCGACCAACCAAAAGTAAACTTCGACTAACCCCTCCAAGCCAAAAACCACATAAGCCAAACAGTCGAATGTTTAGGGTCAAACAATCAACTGAATCTTCAATCAGTCAATTGTTTGCATCCTAAGCTATTAATTGTATTTAACAAAGAAACTTTCAAGATAAACAATAGAGTTTGCTATAGAAAACGATCAACCGGTTGAGGACTAATGGTTGAATTTTTTACTGCAGCAAACTTTTCCAGCCTATCTGCAACCTTTGTCCTCCTTTGAATCATGATAACTCTTCTATATGAGCACCAAATCACAAGTAGTTCGACTATTGGAAATTTTGTTTAATTATATACACATTCACACATATAGTATTGCCAAATTCAACACTTTACATCAATGCCATATTCAAACTCCATTTCAACTTGATACACTAAATGAGATCATATCAATCACCACCTTCATTCAATAATCATCCTACCAAAATACAAACATCATCTTACATCTACTCTTCAACAATATAAGCACCTACTCCCCAAACCATGCCACCAAGTGGCAACCAACACTTCATCAAGTGAACTAAATTTTAGCAATGCTAAAATTTTCCAATTGGCAATGCTTTGTTAACATATCCACCACAATATCCTTTGTGTGTACTTTCAAAAGTTAAACAAGCTTAGCCTCATCCATGACAATCGAACAGACATCCTTACCTCAAAGTGCTTCGTCTAAAAACTAAAAGTTAAGTTTTTTGCCAAATAGATAGCACTTTTGCTATCATAATGCATATCACCACCATCATGTACAAAATCCAAGTAATACACTAACCTCCGCAAATAAAGTGACTCCATGCCGCTTCATCCAGTGCAATAACATCTGCCTTCATGGTTGACAGAGCAATCATGGTTTGCAATCTAGATTTTTAACTAATGGTCGTTCCACTTAAAGTAAATACATACTCGAAAGTTGATTTTCTCCAATCTCTATCCCCGGTGTAGTCTGGATCACAGCAACAACCAAATTTCAATCCATGCCAACATTACCGAAAAACAAAAGGTCATGACTGGAAGTTCCTTATGATGTCTCAGAACTAACTCTCACAGCCGCCTAATGCGATTACTTGGATTATATATATGGTGACTAACTTCCTCGATGACATTTGTAATATCTAGCCTTGTACACGCCATTGCATACATTGAGCTACTAACTATACTTGTATATGGAACCCATTCCATGTATGTCATATCCACCTCCAAAATCGATCAATCCTTTGATGAAAGCTTAGTATACAATGGTAATGGTGTACTAGCTACTGTTAACCAAATTTATGGTCAACACCCCAAATATTATTTTATCATAAGTAGAAAGGTTAGTTTGAATGATGGGCTTGATATCCCTAAGAATTGCCTTTTTATTTTGCTCTGCTTGCTACTATCTCTTAACTTGAACCTTTCGAAGTCGCTAAAAGGTTTACTCCTTGAAGTAGATAACCTCTCGTCTCGATAGAACTAGTATGAGTGTCTTTATACTGCTTCTTCCCTTTGCTAGGATAAAACTCCTAAATTTGTTCCTTAAAGGCTGGTTTTAATATTGTTGAAGATTAAGATAAAAGTTTTCTTTGGTTTAAAGTAGTGAATTAGACTTCTTAATGGATATGTAGGAGATTTCGACCATTTTGAAAGGTTTGATCACCTCTATGACGTGTATATTTGATCTCTGCCGAAGGGTGTGAGTGCAGTTTCTTTTGGATTAAGCCTTATATGTTTGGTTATATTTTCTCAAGGAGAATACTTTGACCAAGTCTAAAGGTTTGGACTTCAAAGTTAACTACTTCGGAAGGTTACCATTATTATGGATCTAAATAAGTTGTTGACCTTATCGAAAGGTTTGGATTGAAAGATTGATGACATCAGAAGGTTGCAGTTTTTATTTGTACAGGAATGCTTCCGGCCTTGTCGACAAGAACCTTCTGATGTGGTTGAACTTGAAAATATGAGTTAATCTAATAAGATATTGAACAGAACAATAAGCAATAGATAGAGCTTATGACTTCCCTCTTTATTCGTGATCTACTCTTTATTAAATAATCCCTAAATCGATTCCCAATTAGAGTTACAATACTTTCATTAAGAAGTTACAAAAGTAGAATGTGAGAAAATCCGCCCCCAAACTAAACCCCTTAGATCCTATTTATAGAAGCAGGCAGGCCTCTGTTTGGTGCCATGCCTTTGACTGGGTCAGAGAGTCACCTTTTATATCCGGTTGTAAAGATTTCAAACTTATCGAAAGGTTTGTGGTCCTTTGAATGTTTTCGAAAGGTATGTTATGTTCTTCTCTATGCCTGTTTCTACCAAAATTGGGCACTACACTCTTCTGATGTGTTTGAAGAGATAAAATGAAGAAAGTAAATGTAAAAGGAGGTATATCTAACAAACACACCAATCAACAAATAAGAAAATGCATAGAAACACATGAAGCTAGAGTAGTTCGGCAGATTTCCTACGTCCACTATGAAATGATTGATGTTTACAATAGTACAACTGAACTTTAATGATAATTTCGGTAGAATGTCAGCGTAGAGAAGCACCAAAAGTCCCTCTTCTGTAGGTCCAAGGTCACTATTTATAGGTGTAGGTAGCAAATATCTCGCCCAGATCTCAAAAGACTTCTTCTCTCACGTGAGTGGGCCCACGGGAGCGAGTTCAGGTGATTTTGGCTTGATCTAAGAGTGATACGACTTGAGTTCGTATCGATCCAAAAATAGTCCTTTGAGGCTGAAATTTATCAGGCACATTCTTGGAGTTGTATGCAAGCTCCTATGAAAATTTGGTGGCATTTGGACTTGAAGATTTTGAGTTATGATCGATGTAAGTTTGAATTTGTTGAACGCTGTCGAGTTCGCATTGCTTCTGTTTGCATCACTTCTAGGCACGTGATGACCGATGATGTGGCGCTAACTTTTAAGATCGATCCACTTTTCATGCCGAGTGACCGAGTCTTTCGTTCTGTATGTGCCTTCTTCGTGTCGCTCTCATTCATGTTCTTCGTATCCATGTCGTTCGTATCCATTGTCATGGTTTCGTTCGTATCGCTTCCTTCAATTCTCATTCGCATCAGTATTCCCAGGCGCTATTTCGCATCGATCAACAAGGATGTTATTCGTATCGATCCATCGCGTATCATTCACATTGATCCCTGGCCGAACGATACGAATAGCATGTATATGCGGATTGTACGAATAAGTTAGTGGACGATGGATGCGAAGCAGGGTGAACACAGACCGGTATGAGGTGAGGCATGTTTGATGGATACGAACGATACTTCCTTTCATGGATACGAATCGCCACTTACCTCGATGGATACGAATTAGTGTTGCCATGATGGATACGAATGAAACCGATATGAAAGATGTGCGGTGATGGATATGAATGAGAGCATTGCTTGATTTTCATCGATCATATTTTGAGCATACAGACTCTGATTGACTTGAAATTTGGAACATTGGCTTTTATAGCTTTGATAGTCATGTCATATTAATTGTAGCTCGATCCGAACTCGGATAAAATTTACCAGTATCCATAGACATGCGTATAATTGGTTTTGGGATGAATTGTCTTTGGTTTCTATCCAATTCCTTGGTGTCACTGCCTTGCCAAAAGGCGGGATAACATTTTCCCTCCAAAGTACATCCTGTGCATACATGACATGCTTTGAAAAGCTGCAATCTTTAATTTGAAATAGTTCTATCTGATTCATTGAGTAGTCATTGTCTTTTCATCAAAAGATGCAATCTTTGATTAATCTTCAGTTGTACAAATAATGAATTGTTGACTTCCAATTGCTGTACTATGCACTGTTGTGATTGAGTGTTGAATGATAGCAAACTGTTGGTCGTTGTCATAATTGTCACCAAATGAGCATTCAATTCCTGTGAATTTTGAAAATTGAATATTAATCCATCAAACATGCATATATGTTAAAATGACTCCCGTTAATGTTCATACTTTCACGAGTCGTTGTCAATTTCCTAGCATCGAATTCTGTATTGATTCTCTCTTGAATCAATGTGAAATTCGTGTTGTAACAATGCTTGATGATTGTCCTAGAGTATCTCTTCTTATCGATCCTCTCCTGGATCGATGTGAAAAGTTGAAAAATTATTTTCATACCGATGTCAACCGACACGAATTTGGTTGTTGTTTTTATGCAGTTCGTATCGGTGGATACGAGATTTTAGGGTCTTCGAATAGGGGGATATGAATCTGGCACTTCATATTGATGGAATGGAGTGGTCCAAATATGATCTTGTTGCAACTTTCGTATCGATGGGCTTCACATCGATGGATACGAAATAGATGGTTGCTCGTTGATGGCTATGAAATGCCAATGGATACGAACCAATTGGACTGCCTTTTGTTGATGGATACGAAGCTGTGTCTTCATATCCATGGATACAAATGTTCCAGATATGTTTGTCCATCGTCCCTCGTATCGATACCACTTTGACTGCCTTTGTCGATTTTTTACCACTGGGATACAAATCATTTTTCTTTTAGTTATGAAAGCATATAAAAGGATTCTGGACTAGACAAATTTTCCACTTGCCTTTTGTTTTCACTCCCGCTTTGCATCGATCGGAAATAGCAGAAAACTGTAAAGTCTTATTTCCCAAACAATTATCTTTTAATCCATAAACCAATCCATCGATCTAGGTAATCAATTGACTAGATCCATATCAAAATGATGAGACTCGAGACTTGATGCCACTTCATCCAAGGTCGTGGCCAATTCCGAAGTCGTCGATGCCGAATTATAGTTGGAGTGAGGTCTGGGAACCATTTTAATGGTGTTCTGGAAGCTTGGGGAAGAAGAGGAGTGAACGACTGAGATGATGAAGTCACTCATATCGATACTAGGCATGGATCGATCTAAGACACTACGGAGTGGTTTGTCGATCGATCCAAGGCGAAGTGATTCGTATCGATGATGGAGGAAAGATGGGTCGTATTGATCCGAGGTGAGAGTCGTTCGAATCGATCTGGGAAATAGGGCTTCATGACAATGAAGTGGGGATCTTCGTATCGTGTGATGATAAGGTTTAGTATCGAATCGAGACGATTGATATCAAGGATTTAAACTTGCTGATCGATACAATGGGGTCGCATTTGATCGATATGAAATTCAATGTTTCTGATCGATACGAACTACGCGCTAGGAGATTGATACGAAGGCACATTTGCTGATCGATACGAGCTACGCGCTAGGAGATCGATTCGAAGGCACCTTTGCTGATCGATACAAACTCGTATCTTAATGGATTCGAATAGCATCCTTGACCGATACAAATTGGAGCATTTTTGGTGGTCGATTCAAGTTGAACTTTGACGATTTTGATACTTCTTGCATATTCGATCATATGACTTCGATGAGCTTCTGCTATACATAATTTGACTTAACCATTTCATTGCATTGACTGTACTTTGAAGCTTGTCGATGGAACTATAGGTTGACCAATTTTATGAACTTGAACTTGGATCGATATTCAAAGTCGGGATGGCATGGTTGTGACGGTCAACGATGGCAGACATTCCGATTGGACTCCGAAGTCTCGTTGTTTGAACATCTTGTTAATCTTTGTAGAACTTTCTTAAGTACTACTCAATACTGCATTGCACAACACATTCATTCACTTCAACTAGGGAACAAACAGGCTTATTATCATCTAATGATGGTTTTTGACAAGTTAATTAGTTATGGAACTGGGAAGTTCACAACAACAGGAGGTTCAGAGCCCACCTCCTTTGATACTAGAGATGTCGATCATTGCGATCGAAGTTATAAGTCTAGCTTCGGACGAGTTGCCAACAGCAATCTTTATAGGGAATCCACAAGATTCAGTATCATCTAACGTCTCCGAAGATATGTTGGGGAGAATCTGCTTAAGACATGGGCTATCGCTAGATGACGTTCTGCTACCAGGGCCGAATGACAGGCCGCATACTTCTCTAGAAAGGTACACCGCTTTTAACAGACATTCGTGGATAGTTGGAACACTTCCTCTATTTAACCAATATATTCAAGAAGTGTTAGCTTACATAGGGATTGCTTCGTCACAGTTGCATCCGAAACCGATATGCATTATTGAACAACCTATTCATTGTTTTTATGGAGCATCTCTTACGACCCTCAATTCCAAAGGAAGTCAGATTCTTGTTCAATGTCAAGAGTCGGGGAGATAATTCCTCGTTCACATTCTTAGAGGCGGTTAGGAATTTTCAAGTTGTGACTGGAACTTGGACTAGACTTATCTACTTCAAGACCGAGTGGTTCTACGCTCGGTGCCCGCCAGGGTTTGCTAGACGGTGGTTAGTTAGACGTAAGTGCCGCAATTTCTCCCGTGACTAATGAGGTAGTTGTAATCGACATTGAGTCTAATATTTTATTTCCTTTACAACCGCAATTCCATGACCCGAAGGTGCTCGATTTAAATAAATAGTGCGAATTCTTCAAGAGGTTCCTGGTGAGATTAGAGAGATCGTCTCAGCACTTATGGATGAAAATTTGAGGGCCGTTGGGCTAATTGACCGAGACCAGAGCATAAGACCTGAAGGAGCTCTTAAGGCAGCCTCGGCAAGACGGGCTAAGCGTACGACGCCTGGGATTGTAATAACTGAGCAGGGCAACGAAGGGGATACGCCCACCGAAGACGAACCCATTGCCGGACCCTCGGATAGCCCTCGACATTCAAAGGCAAAGAGGAAAGGCAAAGCGGTTGCTCATAAGCTTCACAAGTCTTCAAGCTGGAAATCTATGGTCATGTCCTTGCCAACCGCCTGTGTAATAATTCTGAAGGCTTCTCCCCCACAAATGGAGAGTCCCTTCGAAGGACTCGCTGACATTCCAATTTCGGACTATCTTTCGCTCCAACAAGATGCCGGATTGGAAGGGCTTCATAGCGCTTTAGATTTAGGTGAGTCACTTCCTTCGAGGATGGCCAACCCTTCGAGGAGGGTTTGCACATGCATACATACACTTCACGGAACTACACAATTTCCAATCATAAGCTATTTATTTCCGGAGATTACCAACTCTTCTTCTCTTTTTATTTTATAGATACGATGACAAGGCGAGAGTCTATGCTTGTAAGTCTTCGCTCTGCATGCCATTCATCTAGTTCGTATTATGAGTCCCGCAAATGGGAGGCTGATAGACACCGCGATCGCGGTTATTCTAGTCAAGAGTGGGAACGCTATGAAAGGGCGAGGGACAGCGGGAGGGAGAGGAAATATAGACGTCGTTCCCAATCACACTCCCCGCCAACTCAAGTTCGAACACAAACTTCTAGTCATGGAAAACAACCCCTTGAATCTTCGTGCTAAATTCCACATTCTCAAGTGCCAAGGCCTGATGCACAGCATTGGAGGATTGAAGTAGAAACTCATGCTGTTACTGAACAATTTATCACAAAGCCCACTGAGGAGGGAGTGATCAGAATCGCCAAGTTGAAAAAAGATTTTCCAAATATCTGCGTTGATGGCTTCATCTTTCCCCCCAACTTAAAGAAAATTCCTATCGAGGCAGAAGAAACAATGCATGACTACATTCACGATGTCTATAGCCGATACCATGAATGGATGAAGACCGCGAACAAAGTATTGGCGGTAGCCTTTGAGTGAGCGAAGCCTATTGAAAAAATTGGGACTGATCTCGCTCAGAAGGACTGCATAATCTAGGTGCTTAACAATGAGAATGAGTCTGTGAGAAATTCAGAGATAGAGGCCAGTAAAAGGGTTGATGAGGCAACTCGACGAATGGAAGAGATGAGGCGGACGCATTTAGCCCTGGTGGAGGAGATGGGGCATTGGACCCCCACAGTTATGGCCAAAAGAGACAGGGGGTTTTAAAGAACTTGAAGAACTTAAAACCAAATTTGCTGAAATCATCAAAGAGACAGACGATGCAAACAAAGCCACCCAGGAAGCATGTGAATAGGTGGTGCTTAAGGATGAAAGGGATGCAGCAATGCTCAAAATTCAAAAAGCCGAAGCCAGGGTTGAGAATGAAGTGAATGCGGTTGAGTCCAGTTTGGAAGCTGACAGCGAAGATCTTCTTATTACATACAACGCTAATGTCCTAAAGCACCAAACTTTAATCTGGCTTGAAAACTATCCTTCATACTTATACAATGCTTGGTGCCTCTTAGTGGAAGATGAAAAAGCAGAGCATCAAGCCGAATCTATAGATGAATTTAAATTGGAGAATCGAGTGCTGACTGAAGATGGGAGAAGAGTTCTCCACGACATCACTATCACATATGAAAAAGAGAGACTCGATACTCGGCATTCCGAGGCTGGTGAAGGTTCTGCCATTGAGCACCATGATGTGGGTTTCAAAACACTTATGCCAACCCTACCCAAATCTACTTCTACGGTTGATCCTCAATTTGTTCCCACATATAATCCTGATCAACCGCAGTTGTCTCCAACTCGTGAGCATGTCTCTGAAGCTGCTTCACTACTGCGAGCCAATCTAAGGAATGTATTCTGAACATTTCTTACACTCATTCAAAGTCGAAAGCGTTGCTTGAAGTAATTATTAACAACTTTTCTTTGTCTCTATTCAGTGACAGGAGCTACATCAGTCGTGCCTCCTCTAATCCTAGGGCCGATCACACGCAGGAGGCCCTCATAACAGAAGCGACCACTACAACGGCTTCTGCACCAACCGACGGAGCATAGGGGATCACTTTTACTTTTGATGAACAGATAATGGAGGAGCTTCTTGGCCACCAAAGCGACCCTTTTGCCGATCTGCCATTTGTTATGAGCGGAGGTGCACCTGTGGTTAGCTCCTCGGGTGCAACCGGCAGCATCCCCGCGGACACCCATAAAGTTCATGAAGAAGAGATAATAGCTGAAATCAATGCTGAAATGGAAGTGGCTGCGCGGGCCAGTGGCATTGGAGGTGGAATGGCGGGCCCTGTCTAGCCCCTCTGCAAATGATTTCTCCAAGTGGCACTATGGTCGACATCGGTGTGCCTCTCTCATCTTCCAACGTTAATCATATTCCTCTGACTCCGCCTTCAGGAAGTATTCCAATTCATGTGAGTTCAGAGGAAGAGGAAACCATAATACCCCAGGCTGGAGATCAATTGCCAAAAAGAAAGGGCTCAAAGATGCATCCAAGCGGTAGTTCCAGCGGGTCTACACCAAAGAAGAAGAAGAAGAAAGTGAGAGAATAGGCATGTCTTCTTAGTGCATTTTTGGTGGATAGATAGGAATTTCCTTTTGTTTCTTGTAGGTCGTGTATAGATGTGGGTTCAGCCCCTACTAATAGGCTTATGCATGATACTTTTGTACTTATCCTTCTTTTTCAAAGAATAGTTGAAATAAAATTTCATTTTGTCTTCAGCATATTTTGTATTTATTTGCTTAAGTGATTCAGCGTTGAACTTCCGTTCAATACACTTGTGAAGTTTTAGCCTTTGAATTGGACCTAAATTTAGTTGTGGAGTCTTAAAGCTACGGCTTCGGGTCATGACCAAGAGTTAAGTCGAATTCCAATACTGGACTGAGTAGCTGGTATTCAAGTTTTGCCTCCAGTTCCGGGGATAAATTGAAAAGATCGGTTAGGAGTTGCATTTCGCCTTCAATACATCGAGCTTAACTTTGTTGAATCGAGATTGAAACAAGGGTAGTTCGGGTGGTCGGATCACACCCGCTCATTCATTAGTGATTGCGTCCATGCTCTGGAGATTGCACTTGTTCGTCGGTGGTCGGTTATGCCCGCTTAAGATTTGGAGATATGTCTGTGCTACGGGGACTTAAGTCACTTTATGGGTGGTCAGTAACCGCCGTTTAATATTTAGAATTTCGTCCGCACTCTGGGGACTCAGATTGATTCGTGGGTGTTCAGTCACACCTGATTTGCGTTTATACTCCGATCCGCACTCCATGGACTCGGAGTTGTCATATGGGCTATCGTTTCACACCCGGTTTGTGTTTATATCCACGCACTCTGGGGACTTAGAGTTAGCCGGTGGGTGGTCATTTACACCCATTTTTATACTTATACTCCAGTTTGCACTCTGGAAATCTAAAGTTGGTTAACAGACGGTCGATCACATCTTCTTTGAGTTTTAAAATTTCGTTCGCACTCCAGGAACGATAGATCTATCAGGATCGTGGAAGGTCAATTCACGTCCACCCTGAGTTAACAAGTGAGGTCATTAGACGGACGGGTCCATCCTCCTCGATCTTGGTTTCAATACGAGCGAATTCCACCCTCCTCGAAACTGTATTTGTAAGTTTATACTCCAGTTTGCACTCTGGGAATCTAGAGTTAGTTAGAGGATTGTCATGTATCAATCCTTTCTTGGCTTTAGAGTGATGGCTTTCCCCCGAGCTCAGGTTACACTTAGCGAGTGATTGGTCGTATTACAATCAATCCATATTTGAAAAAATCCCACCGTAGGATGGAACTTAGCTCTTCGTGCATTGTGATTATCGTATGACGCATTTTATAAATAACTACTCTGGCTCAAAGAGATCGCATTTTATTGCTAAAATAAGAAAATACGGCAAAGTCAGTTGCCTTATTACATATTTAAATTTCGAAATGCATAAACAATTTGTAAATGAAAAGGAAACTGAATGTATAAATAAAGCCTATTATGTGTAGTAGCGACGAAGACTCTCGCTATTCCAGGCTCTCGGCAGGATGAGACCATCAACGGTCGATAATTTAAATGTGTCATCTTTGAATCTTCGTTCAATGACATACGGCCCTTCCAACGTTGGTTTCATATGTGAAGGAACCGGGTAAATTCCCTTAACGACGAGGTCATCGAGTTCAAAGGTTCGGGGTTGGACCTTGGCATTGTACAATCGAACGACTCAACTTCGGTACACGGCTGCCCTCAAATCAGCCTATTTTTGCTTCTTATCCAATAAGCCAAGAGATCCAGCAAGTAATATAGCATTCGTCTTCGGATCATAATATGTCACATGGTGAGAAGGTACTTCCAATTCAACTACAATAACAGCTTCTGAACTGTAGGAAAGAGAGAATGGAGTGTGGCTGGTCGTGGATTTGTGGGTTGTCTGATAACCTCATAGGGCCATAGGGAGTTCATCGACCCATTTTTCCCACCCTTTTCCAGTCTTTTCTTTAGAATGGATTTTCTAACTTTATTAACGGCTTCAACCTGTCTATTTGCTTGAGGGTGTGCAACTGTAGAGAACTTCTTCTCGATGTGGAGTCATTGATAGAAATTATTGAATTCAACACTATCGAATTGGGCTCCATTGTCAGTGATGATGGTATGTAGGAGACCAAATCGACAGATAATGTTGCATACCACAAAGTTGATTACTTTATTCATTGTGATAGTAGCAAGAGGCTCAGCTTCTGCCCACTTGGTAACGTAATCAACTGCAATGATGGCGTACTTCGCACCACCTTTAGCTAGAGGTAGCGAACCAATAATGTTGATGCTCTATATATGAACGCCCAAGGACAGACCATTTGAGTTATTTCGGTAGGTAGGGCTCTTGGAATCCGAGCATGCTTCTAACGTCTGTCACATTTCCTGGCGTAATCCAATGCGTCACGATTTACAGTGGGCCAATAATATCTGTACTGAAGTATTTTTTTGGCAAGAGCTTGCACCCCGGTGTGACGTCGCATTATCCTTCGTGTACATCATGCAATTCTCATTTGATTTCATCGTGGGCAATACACCGGAGTAAAGGAACGGAGTAACCTTTTCTATACATGACTCCATTTTGAATAGTGAACCATGAAGCCTTTCGAAGAACTTGTCTTTTTTCACTCCTGCGCTCTGGCAGGGTTCCGTGCTCGAGATAGGTCCTGAATGGAGTCATCCATGACTCCTTTTCGGGAATGACTTCAAACATCCAATCTGTTTCCATCTGATCAATGCTTAGGGAAGATAATGTCTCTATAGTAACGAGTTCCATCTGCCATGCCTCACCGATACTGGCTAACTTTGCGAAGGAATTGGCTTTCTGATTGCGTTCTCATGGTATGCAATAGATGACATAATAATTGAACTAATTCAATATTTCCTGAACCCGAGAAAGATAAGTGGCCAGCCTTCGGTCTTTGGTCTGGTACACCCCTCAAACTTGGCACACGACCAATTGTGAATCGTAGTAAATCTTCACAGCAATAATTCTCAAATCTCTGGCTAGCCTTAATCCAACGAGTAGGGCTTCGTATTCGGCCTCATTGTTGGTTACATGAAAATCTAATTTTAAAGCATAGAATATAGATCGACCTTCAAGAGTTTCAGGTAGAACCCCGGTGCCCGAACAACGGTCTTTTATGCACCATCGGTATGTTGCTTCCAAATATATTTGGGAAATTCACTGGTTTTGGGCAAGTTCTCCAGGATAGTGAACTCAGCGATAAAGTCTATCAGGACTTGTCCTTAGATAGCTCGCCTTGGAGTGTAGGTGATGTTGAACTGACTCAGTTCGAAATTCCACTTAAGTAACCTACCAGACGTCTCAGGCCGTGTAAGGGCCTGTCATAATGGCTGGTCGGTGTATATGGTGATAGCGTTAGACGGGAAATACGGACAGAGCTTCCTTGAGGCAATGACAAGACAATAAGCCAACTTTTCCAGCTTCGGATAATTTCTTTCTGCTTCGCTCAATTGTTTGCTAATGTAATATACTGGCCGTTGTATCCGGTCCTCCTCCCGAATTAAGGCAGTACTGATTGCGTTCTGTGAAACTGTCAAGTAGATGTACAATCTCTCATGATCAATAGGCTTTGACAGAATGGGAGGTGTGGATAGGTATTGAACTAGTGCTCGGAATTCGCCCTTACAGTCCATTCAAAATTTTGTTTTCCATTTCTGATTAGATCGTAGATGAGAATGCATTTGTCGGTGGATTTAGAAATGAACCTGCTTAGTTCTGCTATTTTTTCGTTGAGGCTCTAGACTTGCTTTATAGCTCTTGGAGTCTCAAGATTTCTGATCGCCCAGATCTTCTTGGGATTGGCTTCAATTCCTCAAGCATTGACGATAAATCGAAGGAACTTTCCAGAAGTGACCCCAAAGTGACACTTTAACGGGTTGAGTTTCATTTTGTACTCTTGGAGGATTTTGAAAATTTTGCCCAGGTCTTCTATATGACTGGTGGAGAACCACGACTTCACAAGCATGTCGTACACATTACCTTCATTTTTCGATCTGGTTGGCGAACATACGATTAACTAGCCATTGGTAGGTGCCCCAACGTTCTTGAGTCTAAAGGGCATGACTTTGTAGCAATAAAGTCCCATATCGGCGACAAAGCTGGTACGCTTCTAATCAGGCAAGTGCATGGGTATCTGGTTGTAGCCAGAATACAGATCCATGAAGGATAAGAGTTCATGTCCAGCCGTCGAATCTACGAGCTGATCGATTCGGGGAAGTGGAAAACTGTCTTTAGGGCAAGCTTTATTCAAGTCTGAGTATTCAATGCATGTTCTCCATTTTCCATTTGGTTTTCTAACAAGTACAGGATTGGACACCCATTCCGGATATAATTCATCTCGGATAAACTCGTTCGACTTGAGTTTATCTACCTCTTCCTTAAGGGAGGCAGATCTCTATGGATCCATACCACATCTTTTTTGCTTGACCGGGACGTGCCGCAGTTCAATATTCAATGTGTGGCTCACGATGTCCGATGAGATCCCACAAATGTTGGAATGCGTCTAGGTAAACACGTCGAGGTTTGTCCAAAGAAATTCAACCAATTCCTCCTGCATCTATTGGCTTAGCTGAGATCTAATCTTTACCATTTTAGAGTCATCGATATCATCGATCGGAACATCGATCATCAGCTCTACCAGGAAGCCTGATTGTCTTTACTTTGATCTTCACTTTTATCTATCAGGTCAAGATCCCTTGGGAATTGGTTGGTGTGCACGGGCCATGGCCCAAGCATTAGCTGTCAATTCTCTACAAAGCGGACGCGGAGAGATTCCTCTACGCCCTTTCCTTTTTCTTTTTGCTGCGCCTCCTATAGCTCAGCAACATAACAGGCTCGTCTAGAAGACTGGTCTACCTGAACGACTCCAATTCCATTGTCGGTAGAGAATTTTAGAGTCCGACACCATGGGGAAATAGCAGCCCTAAACTCGGCTAAGTCCGGTCGGCCTAAGAAAGCATTGTCTGACGAGTCTATATCCAATACAATAAACTATAATATCCGAACTCTCCGGCATTCTCTAATTCCCAACTCCACTGGTAGCTCCACCATCTCAGTGGGTATAGTTGCACTTCCATTGAAGTCATGAATGCGAGATTGACTAGGCTTCAAATCTTTTGCTTCCATCTTCATTTGATCATAAGCCCGCTTAAATAGTATGTTCACTGAAATTCCACTGTCCACTAAGATCCTCTTCATCCAAGCAGGACCTATCTGAGCTGAGATAACTAGTGGATCAATGGTTAGGGCTTCAATTCTGTCGGCATCCCTGTCATGAAATAAGATGTCATCTGTTATCATTTTCTATTGTTCGACCGAAGCCCCGTCTTCCAAATTACTATAACATTCAAAGCTTGCATGCCTAACAGAGCTGGCATACGACTCCATTTCCCTCCAGCTTCGATCAGCTGGATGAGGACCACCACTAACAGTATTAATCACTAGCCTCCTACCGGTACGAGCAGATTCCTCCGGTCTCGCCTGATTTGGTATTTGGTTTTGATTCAATGGGCATGCACCTCCAGACTGCGGCGCCTGAACAAACTTCTCCAACTTTCTTTCTTGTATCAACTTCTTGATAATATCCTGTAAATGACGGCACTCGTTCGGGTTATGGCCATAGTTATCATGAATCTACAAAACTTCCCTGTTTGAATTTGTTTTTCTGATAATTATTTTAGAGCAGGTTTCTTATATTAGATAGTATTGCAGGTCTGCAAGTACACGTTTTCTAAAGACGTATTTAATAGAGTATAAGTGTCAAACATAGGAGCCCTAAGTTGCGGCCAACGATTCTGGTCTTGTTTCCTGTTTTGATTTCCATCGCCTTTCTGGACTCTGTTTATTCTGCATGCTTAACTGCACCTTTCCAAAACTCTCCCCGGTTTGTTTAACGGCGACATTGCTTTGGACTCCTCCACACTGGGTCCAACATCATCCTTTTTCCTAGACTATTTCGCATTCTCTCGTCTCAAGAATTAAGCTACCTAGGAATAGAAATGGTCCAATAACGCAGGGGGTTTTCCGACCAACCAGTTGCCAAATTTTGAATTGGGATCGATCCCCTTAGTTAGTGCCATCAAAATTGAGTTGTCATTAGAGTTACTAATCTCAGTGCATGTAGCATGAAACCTCTCTAGATAACATTTGAGTGTCTCTCTGGGAGCTTGAGTGACACTGGACAGGGTATTAACAACTTTCGGCTTTGTGACATGCATACGAAACTGTTCAACAAACTTCGTTGCCAACTGTTCGAAACATGAGATAGATCGAGTTGATGGACGAGTAAACCACATAGTTGTTATGCCCCCTAGAAAGATCGGGAAACTTCGCCATTTGACTGTGTCAACAGCCCGTGTGGCATTCATTAACCATTCGTACTCTAAAATGTACTGGTTAGGGTCAAAGCTTCCTTCGCAAACAGGTAGAGTTGGCATTCTGAATCGTTGAGGTGATTCAGCATAGAGGATATCCTAGGTAAAAGGGGCATGACTCTGGGAGATTCCCTAGTCGTCATTGGTGAGACCCTGACTTTCATGGATCATTGACGGATCATTGTCGATATGTCCGGCATCTAGACATTCTAGGCATGCTGAGCCAAGGTGTGGTCGGGTTTCACAATGCGAGGATAGGCCGATCATGGTCGATGGTCCATATCTCGCCTCCTTGGTTCTAGGTCTTAAGGAACATAAGGCTCAAGAGTATAATTGCATTGATGGTGGGTCGGATCTGTTCGGTTTCGTGCATGAACTCCCAACTCAATAGTGGCGATAGCAGCAAGGCTGTCGGTAGTGTGATAAGAAACAGTATCTCCTCCAAAAAAAGGGTCTGGTCTAATGACTGGTTGACGGGCCAACTCTCGGTTGCCCAATATTCAATATGCACTGATATCCAGTGGCTTGTGTACATCTTCCATCCAGCTGTGGGCACATGGATCGGTGATTGTAGTCAGAAGAGGCAAAACTCTCAGTAGATGAATAGGAAGCCCGATCCCTTCTGGATCTCCTTCGTCTTTCATGGTTCCGTCGATTGGTCAATTCTGTGTTAGCACGGAGTTGTTGAGTAAGCTGCTGGCGGCTTTGCGTCAGCTCTTGCGTTAGTAGTTGAAACTCTTCCCTGGTGACAGGGTCTTGCGGATCTGAAGATCCGGCAACATTCTGGTCAACAGGAGGAAGTTGCATGGGGTTCTGTCTGTCCCGTCCTTCTGGCTGCAGCTTTTGAGGTAGTCCAAGTGTTGACCATGGTGGATATCGAAGCTCTCTCTTTGACTTGGTACAAATCTGAATAGGATAGAAGGATATTTAGGGTAGAAATCTGGATCTTCTCCTTAGATTCTTGCAATCCAATATCGGCAATAGATCCAATGAGCAGGAGAAAAGCAGGGTTTTCTCAATGAAAGCACCAAAGTGTTTGTACTAAATTTGGGCAAAACACTCTTCGGATGTGTTTGAAGAGATAAAATGAAGAAAGTAAATATAAAAAGGGATAGATCGAACAAGCACACCAATCAACAAATAAGAGAATGCGCAGAAACAAACAAAATTAGAGTGGTTCGGCAGATTGCCTACGTCTATTATGAAATGATCGATGTCTATTGACTCTCACTCGTTGATTACAAGAAGTTACAACAGTACAACTGAAGTTTAATTATAATTGTGGCAGAATGTTAGCATAGGGAAGCACCAAAAGTCCCTCTTCTATAGGTCCAGGGTCACTATTTATAGGCGTAGGCAGCAAATATCTCGGCCAAATCTCAAAAGACTTCTTCTCTCATGTGAGTAGGCCTACGGCAGCGAGTTCAGGTGATTTCGGCTCGATCTGGGAGCAATACGAATTGAGTTCATATCGATCCAAAAATAATCCTTTTGAGGCTGATATTTGTTATGTACATTCTTGGGGTTGTTTGCAAGATCCTATGAAAATTTGGTGGCATTTGGACTTGTAGATTTTGAGTTATGATTGAAGAAAGTTTGAATTTGTTGAATGCTGTCGAGTTCGCATCGCCTTTATTCGCATCGCTTATAGGCACGTGATGATCGATGATGTGGCGCTAACTTGTAGGATCGATCCACTTGACTGAGTCTTTCCTTCTTCACGTGCCTCCTTCGTATCGCTCCCATTCATGTGCTTCGTATCCATGTTGTTCGTATCCATTGTCATGGTTTCGTTCGTATCGCTTCTTTCAATTCTCATTTGCATCGGTATTCCCAGGCGCTGCTTCGCATTGATCAACAAGGATGCTGTTCATATCGATCCGACACATATCATTCACATCGATCCCTGGCTGATCGATACGAATAGCATGTATAGGTAGATCAATACGAATAAGTTGGTGGACGATGAATGCGATGAAGGGTGAACATGGACAGATATGAGGTGAGGCATGTTTGATGGATACGAACGGCACTTCCTTTCATGGATACGAACCGCCACTTACCTCAATGGATACGAATTAGTGTTTCCATGAAGGATACGAATGAAACCGATACAAAGGAGGTGGAGTGATGGATATAAATGAGAGCATTGCTTGATTTGCATCGATCATTTCTTAAGCATACAAACTTCGATTGACTTGAAATTTGAAACGTTGGCTTTCATAGCTTTGATTGTCGTGTCATGTTAATAGGAGCTCGATCCGAACTTGAACAAAATTTACCAGCATCCATAGTGGGCCTGCATATAACTGGTTTTTGGGATGAACTTTCTTTGGTTTCCTGCCAATTCCTTGGTGTCACGGCCTTGCCAAAAGGCGGGATAACAATGCCTTCATGAACCTTTCGATCTTGTGGAAGGTTGCCTCTTTACTTTTTACTGACTCATGGATGTTGACTTCTTCATAAAACTTTCGACATTATCGAAAGGTGTCTTGTATGCTTTCCACCTGGTTTGAAAGGCTCGATATGCTTTCGAAATGGTCATTAAGTAGTTGCTTATACTTGCTTTGCTCCTTCTTCCCCTTCGAACATCTTGGATACTAGAGATGGAACCTTTTGACTCCTTCGAAAGGTTTTATGTCAGTAAATTTTAATGACTGTATCCCTTCGACTCCTTCGGAAGGCTCGAGCTGCGCTTTTCCTTCCTTTGCTTGTTGAATAACTCCTTCGGAAGGCTCGAAAGGTCGATTTTTAGTATAACATTTTCCACCCCATTCGAAGGGATGCTCTTGACTTTCAAAGTCATCTTTGCTGAAAGCTACAAAATTTTCCGCCCCTAAGTCTTCCCCCATTGATCTGGAACGTCCACCCAAATCTAATCCAACGGTTGAAAATTTAGGCGAATTTTCTTATATAATGTGCTCCTTCTCTTTCTTCTTCTTTTAATTGATATCAAAACCATTGCAAACAATTAAAAGAATTCTCAAAAGCTTTCTAGATCTCAACTCACTGCAGCAAGGTATTCCTTGAATTTACTTCATAAATCTTAGTTTAATCTTCATCCTCATCAATTTCAAACTAAATTTCCTATTTCTCGAATCTGAAATCGAATTTGGTTTTACTGGAAATTCATTTTTCCTTAAATCTTTTTTAGGATAACATTTATCTATGGTTTTAGATCTTAAGCTGGTGATGTTTGCCGCGGGACTTATAGGGCCTAATTTTATACCCAAAATCTTTAAACTCAGCTCTTGTTTTTTCAAGTTTGATTTTTAATCTTTTGAAAATGTTATACTATTCTTCATAATCGAATCAGATTGACTCCAAATGAGGGTAATTTTGATAATAGTTTTATTTTATTTTTCTTGTTCTTCAAGCAAAATTTGAAATCGCATTTATTATCGGGTTCGGGCTTTCTTAAACCTAGCATGGTAACCTGGGCGCTATTAGCATACAATTAGATAATGCAAAATGACTTTCCCACCCCTTTGAAAGAAGTCGAGGCGGCAAAAATTAGGTTTACGTCTTTTTGCATCTTTCGACAACGTCGAAAGGTATTTTTATTTTGATGTTACCTTTTCATTGCGGTCGGAAGGTTGGTTAAGGCCATAGTGAAACCTTTCGACCAAGAGCTGCTGACAAGATTGAAGAGTTTGAACCTTTCGTCTACATGCCTCCGATAAGGTTGAAATCTTCCAATCTTAAAGTCGTATTTTAACACCTTTGACCAAACCTTTCTACAATATTAACAATATCCATGTTTTTCTATTTGGGAAATCTGAGATTTCAAATTTTGTTTGTATCGAAAGGTCTTGCCATTTATCTTTAGGTTATACCTGCAATGGGCCAGGTTTTCATAAAACCTTCGGCATTGTCGAAATGTAGCGACTAGGTAAATATTTCACTTTTTCCTTTCGATCTTGTCGACAGCTTTAAGAAAGTTACATTTTGCATACTTCTAAATTTTGTTGGAGCATAATGGTCAAAATTAAGGTCATTATTCCTTCCGACATTGTCGGAAGTCCACTCTATTAGTCCTTCGACATCATCAAAATCTTTTGTTATATTCCTTTCGACTTTGTCGAAGGCTCCAGCTGTAACCTTTCGACATTATCGAAAGCTTAAATTCTGGGTTTTTTGATTGAAAATCCACATCATTTTGGATCTTTGTGGATATTTTCATGCTTAATCTAAGCAAATTTATTTACTTTTATATTTTTTGGTTGCTACCTAAATTTATAATTGGTTAAAGGTTTCTAATTAGAACGTTTTCACCAGGCAGAACAATGAGTTCTTCAAAAGTCGAAGCTATTGCCAAGAACTCTTTCATTGAATCACAGAGTGAAGTAGATTCTATTCTGTAGTTTGGTATTATTGAAGTTGAGGCCATTCCTCCCAAACCCACCGATACTATTGACAACCCTCCAGAAGGGTACTTTGGATTAACCGCCATCCACATATGGCATGGTGGCTTTCTTCTGTTTCCCGCATTTCTACGCTCTTTTCTATCCTACACTGGAGTTGCTCCGATACAACTCTTTCCTAATGTGTATACCCATCTTCTATCTCTCGAGATGCTAGCGCTGAAGTCTGGAATTCCTTCGCTTAGCTCTGAAATTTAACCTCCTTGACCAAATTGGCCAGGTCAAGTAAGTCTAACAAGTAGATTTTCAGGGTGAATTATATAAGAGATTGATATTGGATGGTATTAACAAGTTTAAGGATTAGCAGAACCAACTCATTTTTTCCAAGTGCTTCGCAGATGTCAATGGGGCCTTTGCATTTCCTCATAAGTTTATTTTAATGTTGTCCATGCTATCCTCTATGCTTCTTGTTAACAAATCTCTGATCTTTTTCAGGTGATCCCTCCAAAACACTCAAAAAGGAAAACTAAAAAATAATCAACTCATTAATGGCAGCTCTGGCACGTCTTAGGAGCAGGTTGACACTCCTAACCTTTTCAAACTTGAGAAAACATTCTTTGCTTCCTACTAGACAAAGAATTCTTGGCACTTTGCCTGTCATCATGCATAACTCCCAAGGAAACCACTTCTATTCTCTAGGGGATGCTGACCATTTAACTTCATTATTGCCTATTGGTTTCGATGTTTTAGGTATCCTGTTAGCCTAGTGTTTTCTTTTTGCGGGATTCTTGAACTGCTTCAACTATTTATATCTTCTTGAATTCGCTATAGCTCTCCCCATGGACGCCGTGCCTTTAAGTGAAGTTGCCCCTCCTTCATCTTCTATGGACGTCGCACAAGTTTTGGAGGCTTTTGCTAGCTACAAGAAATCTTCAAAGAGAAACTAGCAGTGCCTCCTGAGGAAGTGCCTCCAGTTAAATTAGCAAAGATCATCGATGTCGAGGAAGAAGAAGAGCGCATATCTCCGAAGAAAGCTTCAAAAAGTCCAATTGTCAAAGCTTCAAAAGATATAATGGAGCCAACTCCCCCTTCACATGTTCCTCTTCCACCTATTTCAATCTTTGTTTCTCCAGCTGCATTGGAATAGATGCAGGTTACTCTTTTTCAGACTCCTTCTAAGTCTCATACTCTTCTGGAATCGTCATCTTCCACCTCTTTCCCAACTAATTTTGATAATCTTATCAAGTCCATTCTTTAGTCAAAATCTTTTACCTCCTCTTCCCAGCCATCTTTTAGCCCAGACTTGGCAGAGAATCATCGTATTCTCATGGAGCAACAACTTTTGGTAAGTTCCTATCCAATTAATTCCATATCACTAAGTTTTTCTAATTATTAACCCGTGCTTCTTTTCTTGTCGTGGATTTCTTGGAACCGGGTTTCCCTTAATAAGCATGTCTCCAAACTCTCTGTTGGATGCTCCAACCTTCAGGAGGAAAATGCCGAGTTAAAAAGTCAAATATCTTCACTAAAATTTTCTCGAAATGACACTTCCTTCGAATTGGAGTTAATCAAGGCTTCCTTTTCCAAGGTTGAAGCTGACCTTGAAGTAGAGAGGAAGCTCATTGACTGATCTCGGACGAGAAATTTGCAATGGTGCTTGCTCTAAAAGACTCAAAAGATGAGAAGGCTCATTTGATTTCCAAGAATACATTGTTGGGAGAAAAATTCAAGAGGTGCAGAGCTTCACTTGAACTTGCTGTTCAAACCCTCTCTGACCTCCAAAAGCAAGTTTCTGATTTTGTTGACTCCACCCTGGGGAACATGATGTTGAACTATTATGAAGATGCCCTCATGCTTGCCTATACTGACAATCGTGATAAATGTCCTGACTTTGGTCTTTCTTCACTTAATCCAACTATAGACAAAAGAGTCATGGACAAAATCAAGCGAGTCAAGCAGGGTTCCAAGCCCAAGAGTGAAGCAAGGACGGTTGAATTTAAGAAAGCTCTCTCTTTCGACATTCCATTGTTTGACATTGAGTCTGACTCTGAAGAGGAGGATGACCAAAGTAAAGATCCCAATGAGAAGGAGGATGATGATCATATGAACTGGGATACTGATGATGATGATAACGATGATAACCCTCTTGGAGGTCAAGGCTATGATGGAGACAAAGGAGGTCACTCTGGTACTCAAGAGAGAGATGATGGTGGTTCAACCAAATCTCCTGAAAAAGAGCCATCGCCTCATAAAAATATGCCTCCAACATCCCCTGGCCCTTCTACATTTCCAAAGGAGGAAGTTGCTCCCGCTTATACCGAGGGTTCACAAGAGAGGGAACAAGCTCCTAAGGCCTTCATTCCAGTTTCATAGGTATGGGCTTTTTTATTTAAATGTTTTACACTTGGAAGATCACAGTCAGTGATAAACTATTTGTTTTAGTTAAAGAAGAAGTCAAAATTTCCTATAGCACAAAACTTGAGAGAAAAAAAGTGGAAATTAACAAGCTATGTAGGTAATTAGACAAATTAATAATGGAGCATAATGAGAAATATCACAGTCTCGATAAGAGTACCTCTGCACTTGCGTCTTTTAAATTTCAAAGAGCGGCTCCTTTATTAAAGAAAGCGCCCCTCTGATACGATGCTCTATTGAAAGAAAATAAAGAGTTAATAACCTTATTCTGGATGGTGATTGAAGAAAGAGACATTTTAATTAACTTCCTGTATAAAGTATATTATAGACATTCAATCATAGACTTCTCATACTTCAGTGAATTCAATGGGGGTCTACTTAGACATTTTTGCAAAAGATATTTAGAGGAATTTGGATCTGGCCTACATGCCGGAGCATGCAAGAATTTATCGCGAGTCAGATAAATTCCATAAGATCTCCCCCCAAACACTTAAGTATTATAAAGATAAATTTGTTTCTGAGTTTTTCTTTAAGTCCATTTTGTATGAACCTGATGAGTAGTTGTTAATATGTAACAGACAGCCAGTTTATGGATACATATCTTTTATGATACTTTCTATTCTTAGCTTCTTTTGTAGTGTTATTTCAGAATATCAGTTCTTTAGGTCATGTTGTCCCAAGAGACTGCCTAAGTCTATATGTTAGCCTAAGGAGGTTTTACTCTAGTAATGCACTACTCCTAAATATTTCGAAGTTAGCGAGATATTGCTTTCTTTGAGACTTACAAAAATTATATTTGGAATACCCTCGTTTCCACTTTGATTTTCTTGGGAAGGAAAAAGAAACTTTCTTGAAAGAGATTAGAACATTTCATTCAAAGTTAATCTGTGTTATGATAGCCCACCGAGTGGGAAATGGGATTATAGTAAATGTCCACTGGTTATCACCCCTGAAGGAGTTACCATATCATTTGACTCAACAGTTGTACTTCCTTCTAGTACTTTGAATAGAGTAAGGAATGTTGTCTCTCAACCTTAGATGTAATGAAAGTGTTTGTATTTCCTTTAACTTTGCGACTGCTTGAGTTGTAATTCATTTTTATAATAATAAAGATATCTTTTATCTTAGTTCTAATTTTATGTCATTTCTTCTATTTAAATAGGAACCAAAATCATCTACAATCTCTCTTACTTAAAATTTGATATCTCATATCAATACTATTAGGGAAAGGTTATTAACAGAGAGTGAAGCAACCGTGGCTAAAAATAACGTATTATTAGAACGCTTTGGTGGTGGTATAAAAGATATCTCGCCCAGAAAACCATCGCCAAAAATTACAAAGATTTCATCGACCATCTTCAGGCCGAAATTAAAAAGAAGGACGAGGCAATTACTTTGCTCAAACGTCAAGTAAAGTCAAATCCTTCAATTGACTTTGATGAGAAGATGTCTAAGCTCATTCAGCGAATAAGTGACTTGAAGTTAAAATTGAAAGATATTCTGGCACAACGTGCCTCTCTAGAATTCATTTTAGGTGATAAAATTTCAAGGATCAAACTTTCGGTCACACAAGCAACCTCTTCGACGGCGAAGACTACTAGATAGAAGCATCTCACAGCTTAAAATTTTCCCACCATGCTTAGTCTTCCCCTAGGCTTGGACGACAATGTGGTTGGGAACTTGTGTGGGAGAGTGATATTTGAAACCTCTCAGTATTTTAAAGAGCAACAAAAAGTCAAGTATTCCCAGACTATTAAAAATTGCGGCCAAGAATAAAAAATTGGAATATGACATTTACTTGCTTGACAAGCATGTTGCAGAGTTGGAAAGGGAAAACAAAACCCTTAGGGCAACGAATAGGGTCTTTAACCGTGCCTTAAAAACTAACATTGAAGCAATTGATGATGAAAAACCGATTATGAAAAAAGGAGAAGAAACTTAAGGAAGTTCTTCATGTCGCAATTAATCACGTAGTTGATCCTTCGGTAGTAGAGACCCTTAATAAAGCATCTCAAGATTTATAGTCAATATATCTAGGTCATGTAAATTTATCTCATATGCGATTGTGTTGTTTGTAAATTGTTCCGTGAATTATGATAATTTTGTAAATATCATCTGATGTGTGATCTTTTATAGTGTGACCTTTAATTCGCCTTTGAGTTTCTCATTTGACTTTTATTCTTGTTGAGTCTTTTGTCATCCCTTGCCACTTCATCTTTCCTACGGAACAAGTAGCAAAGAATGCCTTTTAATTGTTAGCTTTTACATTGACATATTTATCTATGTATGTCCTTTGCACGAAAAGCAATATTATCAAAATATTAAGATCTTATCTTATAACAGTGGTGAGAAATGGTCAAGGATTCAACTCCTTCCATTTGTTTTGAATGTATAAAACTTGTTGCAAGTAGATTCTTCCTTGTCATAAAGTCATGAATATTAGAATATAACTTTTATTCAATAAAGAACCTGGTTTAGGAGTCAATGTTTGAGATTTTGAAGTAGTAACTTTCTCATCCGTTATTTAATAATATTTGTCGGTACAGGTTCAGGCATTTGAGACGGATAGTAACCTGAAGTCCTTGTACCCAGATTAGGGATTAAATAAGTAGAAGTCTTTAATTCCTAGATTCAGGCATAATAAATTAGCATTTGATAATAATTCGGAACCCAGATTTAGGCTGTTGATAGCTGGTGTTTAGAAATAGAAACCCCGAAACCCAGATTCGGGTATTAGACTTTGAAATCTAAATATGAGAATTTTGAAGTCTGGAATACTCTTTTCGGTAATGAACAATCTGCTGATCCGGTATTAATAGTAGGAGACCAAAAGATCATTTTTAGGCCATAAGTATCAGAAAACTAGAAAACGAATCTAGAAATAGAAAACCGGAGGACTAATCTGGTAATAAGTAGTAGAAGATTAGAATATCATTTCCTATAATAGAAGACCAGAATACCCATTTGGCAAATGATCACGAGAAGAAGTTGGCGATTTCTCTCTAATTCTCTTGTCGAATGTGTCATCTTTAGGCTTTGATGATGTTCTGCATGCTTTTTCTTTCTCGGGCCCGAGTTTCTACTTTCATTTATTTTGGCCTATTTTAGGCAGGGACACTTTAGTCCAATTCTTGTGCTTATTTAAGCAGTGCCCATTACAGGCTGTTTATCATCTTAGACTTTGCCACTTTTTGGGCATTTGCCATTTTTAAGCGGTGCCAATTCCTAGCGGTGCCCATTTCAGGCAAGGACTTTTCTTAGTCCGTCGCACATTTCATCTGGGTTTCCAATGCGCTTGGCTACTTATTCTCAAGCATGGCCCGAGGACTTATCCGACCCCCCTCCAAGAGGCATCTTAACCTGGCCATAGCGTGATGCAGCTAATGTCTTGTTCGGTACCTTTGCTAGGCCATATCCTGGTGGGACAAACGGATTACCTGTCCTCCCTTTAGGAGGTGCCTTATCCTGGCCATAACATGACGTAGATAAGTGCTTGTGCTGCTTTAACCTCACCTTTCTGACTTTGGCATGGATAAGGGCTTACGCCCTCCCTCTACGTGGTGTCTTGGCCTGGCCATCTTGGCTAAACTAATAAATTTCCACCATTATTGGTAGCCTACCATTTTAGATAGTCCAAGTTTTAAGGAGAGTTTTACTCCCAACCATGTAGTCTTCTCTTATTTTGAAGATAGAATTTATTTCCATAACGTTTACAATCTTTTGCAAACTATTTGAGCTTTCCTTGTCCTAGGAAAATAGGGCCATTCTTTTAAGTACCTTGCATTGATTTGCATCATGTCCATTTATCAGATGAAAGTTGCAATATAATCGTTTAAGTTTCTTTTCTAATTTTGACTTTGTTTTCTGAGAAGGTCAATAATTTAGTTCCTTCTTGGTTTGGATGCAGATATCTTTGATCATGGTATTAAGATTATATTATTCAATAAACAATGGTTTTTGAGCCACCTTTTGGCTAGTGTCTAATTTTCTTGTATCTTAGTTCAAGTGCTTTTTCTTAAGGAGAGGTTTCCTTTTCATTGTTTGTCGATCTTCTTCCAAGGATTTCTCTTTCAACCTTAGGATTTCGGTTGGAAACTTCTTGGTAATCTTTATACTTCCACTTGACAATTCATTTGTTATCCTTAGTTCTTCGGTTGTGGATTTTTCTATGCGTCCATGGATTTTCTCTGAACGATAAACTTCATTTATGATCTTATTCCATTTATGTGTAAAATTGTCATAATCCTTTACCAAATTCTTCTCAAAGATAGTTCCATAAGAATACGACTGAGCGGTCATTCTCATTTGTCGAAATAGATCCTCTTTCTTTGAGTTCTCCTTTTCTAGAGAAAAGGTTGGGTTGACTCCGAACGGAATGGATTGATACTCCATTTCAATAAGTCATAGTTTATAACCCGTCGTTTTCTCTCAGTGTCTTGTAAAACTCGGAGCCGAAGGGTTTGCTCTTTAAGTAAGGGCTGGTTATAACCCATACGATGATTAGGCCATCCGTGGACCCTTGAAACGATCTTTCTCTGCAAAAGCTTTCTTTAGCTTTGAATATTGAAACTATACCTTATTATTTAATTGTATTCAAAAGGATTGTAAGTCTTATATTCAAAGTAAGCCCTTGGTTTACATTCTAACAAGGGACATGGCACTTGTTAGTTATATAGGGAGTTAGACAGACAAATAAAAGAGCATAACATTCTATCTGAAAAGTACCATAGTTTTGACCGTAGTACCTCTGCTCTTGCATTATTTAAAAATCAGAGGGCTTTTCCATTACTAAGGATAGTGCATCTTCGATACAACATTCTCCTAAAGGAGAATCGGGGGCTGCTTACTTTGTTTTGGCTTGTGATTAAAGAAAGGGATCTTTTAGTTAATTTTTTGTATAAAGCATATTGTAGACATTCTATCATAGATTTTTCATACTTAGGAGAATACAACGGGGGTCTATTCAGACGCTTTCATAAAAGATACTTAAATGAATTCGGATCTGACCCGCATCCTGGAGCTTACTGGAACTTACCGTGGATCATATCGATTCCCCAAGATCTTCCCCCAGAAAAGCTTAAGTACTATAAGGATAAATTTGTTTCTGAGTTTTTCTCTAAATATGTTTTGTATGGACCATATGAGTGATTATAACATGTAATAGTTAATTGATATATAAATGTATGTTCTAATTCTCTTTTCTTTACACTTAGTTTTTCTTTTCTATACTATTTTAGCATGACAGTTCTTTAGGTCGCCTCATCCCTAGAGACCACTTTAGCTAATACATTAAATTGAGAAGGTTTTGCTCTAAAAATGCATTAATTTTAAAGACTTCAAAGTTAGCGAGATATTATTTCCTTCAAGATTTATAAAAACTGAACTTGGAATACCCTCGCCCCCGTTTTGACTTCCTCGGCAATGAGAAGGAAACTTTCCTTAAAGAGATCTAAACATTTCAATCTAAACTAATTTTTGGTCGTGATAGTCCCCCGGTTGGGAAATGGCACTATAGCAAATGCCCGCCAGTCATTACCCCAGAAGGAGTTACTATGCCTTTTGATTTGACGGTTATGCTTTCAGCCAACTCTTTAGATAAAGTTAGAAAAGTAATCTCTCAACTGTAAATGTAATCACACTAGTTATTGAGCCTTTTTAATTTTTTTTGAGTTGTAATCTATTACTATAATAATAACGATACCTTTTATCTCTATCTTGATTTTAGTTTCACTACTTTTGTTTAAATAGGAGCTACGATTGTCTACAGTTTCTCTTCCATATAATTTATTGTCATGTGTTGACGCTCTTAGAGAGAAGTTGTTGCAAAGCAGTGGAGCAATGGTGCCTAGTGATGACATTTTACTAGAATGTTTTGGCATTAATATTGAGGTCGTGAAATGGAACAAAAGATATGTTATTGAGAAAACCATCGCCAGCGGCAAAAAAGACCATATTGCCTATCTTGAGGCTGACATTAAGAAGAAAGATGAGATGACCACCATGTTGAAACAACAAATGAAGACAAATCCCATGATCGACTTCGATCAAAAGATGTCTACACTTATTCAGCAAATAAGTGATTTAGAGTTGAAATTAAAAGACAGCCGGGCTCAATGTGCCTCTTTAGAGTTCATTTTGGGGGATAAGACTTCAAAGATCAAACTTTCGGCTCCTCAAGCTACCCCTCCAACTGCCAAGCCTACTAGGTCATAGTTTCTTGTGGCTCAAAAAATTCCCACCATGCTCAACCTTCCCCTAGGCTTAGACGATAATGTAGTGGGGAACTGGTGTCGGAGGGTAAAATTCGAAGTTGGCAAATATTTTGACGAGCCACAGAAAGCAAAGTATTCTCAGTCCATTAATGAATATACTGCTAAGAACCAAAAGCTAGAGCATGACAATTATTTGCTTGTCAAACGTGTCACATAGTTAGAAGGAGATAACAAAACAGTTAGAGCTGCAAACAGGGCTTTCAATTATGCTCTGAAGACTAACATTGATGTCATCAATGATGAGAACACAATAAGAAGAAAAGGAAAGATGCTTAAGGAAGTTCTCTGCGTAGCAATCCAACGTGTTGTTGATCCTTTGATAGCGAAGACTCTTAATAAAGCGGCTCAAGGTTTATAATTCATCTATATGTTTGAGCTATGTAAATCTATCTTGTGTGTAAATTTGTTATTTGTAAATGATTCCATAACTTACGTAAATCACATAAACTTTGTAAATATCACCTGATTCATGATCCTCTTTTGTACTGTCACTTTTTGAAATGCCTTTGAATTTCTCATTCAACGACTTTTGCTGAATCTTTCGTTATTTCCTGCCATTTTAATTTCCCTAAGAAAAATGTAGGAAAAAATATTTTCTAATTGTTAGCTTGAAATTGACGTATTTGTCTATGTATGTCATTTGCATTGATTAACAATTCATTTTGCTAACTGTGTGAAAGAGTAATTTATTCAAAAAATTAAGATCTCATCTTTAACCAAGATGAGGAATGATCAAGAATCTAACTCCTTTCACTTATTTAGAATACCCAAAACTTATCAGTATTAAGTTCTACCCTATCATAAGGACATAAATATGAGAATATACTTTATTTAATAAAGAATTTGATTCAGAGATCAATGTTTGAAATTTTGATGCAGTAACTTTTAAACCCATTCTTGAAAATCAATGGGATTTGAAAATTTGAAACCTTTAAGCTCCCATTCGGAGGCTTTTAATAGTGATCTTAATGATTATATTCTCTGGCCCAGATTCGGGCATTTGGGCTGAATTGAAATCCATAGATATTGCACCCAGATTAGGGTTTACATAAGTTGCAGAATTGATCCCCAAGTTCGGGCATTATAAGTTGGTGATTAATAAAGACCAAAAACCCAGATTCAGGCATTAGATGATGAAATTCTTATATGAAAGACCCAAAACTTTTAATTCGGGTATTCATAGCTGAGAGCTAGAAATGAGAATCCTGAAACCCATATTTGGGTAATAGTAAGTGGAGTCATGTTCTACTCCTCTGCCTTCACTTTCTTTGATGTGTAAGAACCCTCCAAGGTTTGAATGTATATGGAAATAATTTGATTGGCTGCCTCTTGAGCTAGGACGTCTTAGTGCATGATCGAATATGCTTTTCCTCGAGTTTGAACATCTTAGTTCATGATTTGATGAGCCTCCCTCTGGCTTAGACATCTTAGTCCTTTGATAAATGTGCCTTTTCTTGGGCCTGGACATCTTAGTCCATTATTGAATGAGCCTCGCCTTAGGCTTAGACATCTTAGTCCTTTATCTGTTGGGCCTCTTCTTAGGCCTTCATGTCCTAGTCCATTATTGTCTGGTGCTCTTGGTCGGCTCATCTTAGAGGCTGGAACCAAGTACTTACCCGACCTCCCTCCAGGAGGCGCCATTCCCTGGCCGTTTTGCGACGTGAACAGAGGCTTGTTCGGTGCTCTACCTGGCCATCTTATGGCATGGATAGAGGCTTACTCTGCCCTCCCTCCAAGAGGTTCCTTAATCTGGCCATAACGAGACGCAGATACGGGCTTGTTCGGTGCTCTACCCTGGCCATCTTATGGCATGGATAGAGGCTTACTCCGTCCTCCCTCCATGATGCACCTTGACCTGACCAGAGGCGTGGCCAAGGGCTTGTCTGGTGCTTTAACCTGGCCATCTCACGACGCGGTTAAAGGCTTACCCGCCCTCCCTCCAGGAGATGCTTTGCCCTGGCTATCTTGGCATGGACGGAGGCTTTTCTACCATCTTAGATAGACTACCATCTTAGGCAGTATCCAAATATGAGGAGCATTTCACTCGTAACCCTGTATACTTTCTTTTTTCAGAAAGTTGATCTTTATTAATCCTTTCTCAAATCCATTTTACAAATTCACTTATCTTTCCTTGTCTAAAGAAATTGATGATCATCCCCTCTAGGGCTCTGCAGTGGTTGGTTTTATGACCATTCATCATATGATAATGATAGAAGAATGCTTCAAAGTTGCTTTCATGTTTTGGCTTTTTCTTTTGTGATGTCCAATAGTTAAGTTCATCTTTTGTAAGCAAGTAGACATTTTCTATTGATGTTGTTAAGTTGCATTCTTTTGGAAGCCTAGACTTGAAACATGACTCTTGAGGATGGCACTTTGACTTTTTATTTTTTGCCCTTATCATTTCATGCTCTTCAATTATTTTTTATTTTGCTACCCTTTGAATCTCTTAGGTTGGAAGTGCTCTTGTTGTAGTTGGTTGCCATTTGTGTGCAAAGGCGTTGTAATCATTCGTTATCTCTCTCTTAAAGATTGTGCCTTTGGAATAATATTGGATTGTTCTTCTCATTTGATTAAAGATATTATCACTTCCATTTTTTCTTTTTCCAAGTGCAAAAATAAGGGTAAGACCCACATGAAAAGTATCTAGACTCCATTTCTCAGGATCATAATATTTTGCTTTCATTTTATTTATAATCCTTAGGGTTCGAGCCTTAGCCTTTGCTCTTCATCTTGATTGGAGATTTTGAAGTTTACTTAAGAGAATCTTGTCAAATGTGGTTCAAAAGACACTTGTTCAGACCTTTTAAATCTTTTGGCCATGATCAAACCAAAATGGATACACTTGATGTAAAATTAATCTAAGGAGGGGTTAGAGAATAGTAATGTTAGGGGGTTAACCAAGTCAGAGGGTTCAAGTCCTCCTTCTGACGCCGAAAATGTTAACAAGATTTCTTTTCAACGCCCTAAAGTTATGCTAAGAATGATGGATAGAGTTTTTTCCACAAAGGGCGTAACACCCTTAATAATTGCCTCGAAACTTGATTTTGTTTATGAATAATTCTTGAATCAGACCTTTCGACGTCATCGAAAGGTTTAGTCTTTGAATTGAATAACCTTTCGAACTTTCTGAGCTTGTTTGAGGTTACTTACAAAGGTTTACCTTTCGATTAGGTTAGGATTCTCTGAGTTAAGTCCTCTACATATATATTTCAATCTTGTTGAAGGCTGGGTGATAGCTTTCGTTGAGTAGAATTAAGAAGTCAAACTCTTTAGTGGATCTTTAGTAGACTTCGACCTTGTCGAAAGGTTAGGTCATTTATATGAAGTAGGTTTCAACTTTGTTGAAAGGTTTGGGAATGACCTCCTTTGGATTAAACCTTTCGAGTCTAGGTATTTGTATTTAAGGAATAGATTTCATCCTTCTCAAAAGGTTAGACCACTTAGTTTGTAGCTTTGAAAGGTTACAGGTATTGTTGGAGCATAAAGTACCATCGACCCTATCGAAAGGTTTAGACCATAGAGCTAATGGCTTCGGGAGGTTGTAATAGATGTTAGAGTCAGAAGTGTCGTCGACCTTGTCGACAAGAACCTTTCGATGAAGTTAAACCTAGAAAAACGAGGTTAATCCAACAAAGATTTTAGTAAACAACAAAGAAATTAACAAAACTCAAGACTTCCCTCTTTATCCAAGAAAAACTGTATTTTTATTAAATTCCCAAATCACCCAATTAGGGTTACAATGCCTTGACTAAGAAGATGCAAGATTAGAATGAGAGTAATTAGATCCACAAAACATGACCCCTTGGGTCTTATTTATAGATGTAGGCGGCCCCCTTTTCGACTCCATGCTCTTGACCTGGATGGAAGGTCTCCTTTTTACATGCAGCCGTGAACCTTTCAACTTTGTCGAAAGGTTTGCTCCTCATATTCCATTAAGGACCTTTCGACATTGTTAAAAGTCGAAAGGTCTGCTTTTCTTTATGCCTTCGTGAACCTTTCGACCCTATCGAAGGGTTTGCCTTCTATATTTTGTTGTGAACCCTTCAGCCTTGTTGGAAGGTTGCTTTTTATTTGATTGTTGTAAACCTTTCGACCTTTTCGGAAGGTTGCTCTTCACTTGATTGTTGTGAACCTTTCGAATTTTTCAAAAGGTTGCTCTTCACTTAAACGTTGTCATGAGCCGTGCTTCCCTCCAATGTTGCCGAAAGGTTGTCTTTCATTCTTTGCTGATTTCTAAATGTCGCCCTCTTCATAGAACCTTTCAACTTTGTCGAAAGGTATCTTGATGAGTCGTAACCGGTTCAAAAACTTGCCATGCTTTCGAAAAGGTCACCATGGGTTGCTACCACTTACTTTGACTTCCTCATCTTCTTCGAAAGGTATGAACTTCATGGATGCTGTGAGATGAACCTTCCGACCCCTTCAAAAGGTTTATGGCTGTTAAACTTTAATGACTGCATCCCTTCGACTCCTACAAAAGGTTTGGTCTGAGCTTCTCTCCCTTAGTCTTTATCGAAGGACCTTTTGGCCTAGTCAAAAGGTGGAGTTTTGGAGTAACAACTCAAGCCAGTCAATAGCTTTAAGCCTTCAACTAGGTCAAAACCCATCTAAAGGACTTAACCCAGGGAATTTCAATCAAATCGAAAGGGAGGCTTTCGAAGGAGATTTCATACTAACTCAATGGGATCAAAAGGTCACTTAACCCAAAACCCATACCTTTCACATCATCGAAAGGCCTAATTTGAAGAATATCTATAAATAAAGCAAAATTAGAAGGCAATCCACAAGGGATTCACATTTACTATTCATGTGAAAAATTATTCATCTTTCTTTGCATTACTTTAGGGTGTTAAAAAGAAGTCTTGTTAACATTTTTGGCGCTAGAAGAAGGGCCCAAACCTCTAACTTGGATACAACACCAACACTACTAATCTCTATCCGTACTTAAGTCAATTCCACTTCAAGTTTATCTGCATTGGTAAATTATGATTACAAGAACTAATAGATCGGAACAAGGGTCCTCTAAACCACATTTGTCACGGTTCCTCCAAATACTCATCAAGAACTCGAATCAAGATGAAGAACAGCGACTAAGGATCGAAGCCCTAAGAATTATAAACAAGAAGAAAGTAGAATTTTATGATCCTGAGAAAGGAGTCTAAATACTTTTCATGTTGGTCCTACCCCAATCATTGCCCTCGAAAAGAGGACAAATGGAAATGACAATGTCTTTAATTAAATGAGAAGAACCATTCAACGTTATTCAAAAGGCACAATCATTGAGACAGAAATAATGGTTGATTACGACGTCTTTACAAATAAACAGCAAAAACCGATTATAAAGAGAACACTTCCTATATAAGATGTACAAAGAGTGCTAAAACAAAAAGCAATTAAGAGGCATTAGAACACAGAGCCAAGGAACAAAAAGTCAAGAAGCCATTCACAAGAATCAAGCTTCAAGTCTAGACTTCCAAAGGAGTGCAACTTAATAACATCAATTGAAAATGTTTACTTGCTTACAAAGGATGAGCTCAACTATTGACCATTATAGAAAAAGAAGCCAAAACATGAAAGGAATTTGGAAGGATCCTACTGCCACTATCATATATGAATGGTCATGAAACCAACCATTGCAGAGCCCTGGAGGGGATGATCATAAACTACTTTCGTCAAGGAAAAATCCATGAGTTTGTAAAAGGAATTTGAGATAAAGTCAATAAAGAGTAACTTACAGAAAATCTACATGGTTAGGAGTGAAATGCTACCTAAGATGGTAGCCTGCCTAAGATGGTAGCTAACTAAGATGGTAGAAAAGCCTATGTCCGCGCCGAGATGGCCAGGGCAGAGCACCTTCCGGAGGAAGGACGAGTAAGCCTTTTGCTGTGCCATAAGATGGCTAGGTTAAATCACCAGACAAGCCTTTAGCCATGCCTTTGGTCAGGTCAAGGAACCTCCTCAAGGGAGGACGGAGTAAGCCTTTAGCCATGCCATAAGATGGCCAGGTTAAAGCAGCGAACAAGCCCTTATCCGCGCCATGCTATGGCCAGTTAAGGCACCTCCTAGAGAGAGGGCGGAGTAAGCCTTTATTCGCGCAAAAAGATGACCAAGATAAAGCACCGAACAAGCCCCTGTTCGTGCCGCAAAAGGGGCAGGACCCCTCTAGGTCGGGTAAGTCCTTGGTTCCAGCCTCTAAGATGAGCTAACTAAGAGCACCGAACAATAATGGACTAAGACGTCTCGGCCTAAAATGTGGCCCATCAAATAATGGACTAAGATGTCCTAGCCCAAAGAGAGGCTCAATCACAATGGAGTAAGATGTTCGGACCCAAAGAGAGGCATATTCAGCAATAGACCAAGTGTCTAAGCTAGAGAAAAGGCTCATCAAATCATGAACTAAGATTTTCAAGTTTGGGAAAGAGGCATTTCAAATTACGGACTAAGACATCCAAGCTCAAGAGGAAGCTAGACAAATTATTTCAATACAAGACCTGAAGGATTTATACATTAAAGGAGTAAGATGGAGCTCTGCTTATAAATACCCGAATCTGGGTTTCGTTTCTAAATCATCGTCTAAAAATACCTGAATCTGGGTTTTGGGTCTCTTACACGGAGTTTCATCCATTAATACCCAAGCTTGGGTTTTGGGTCCTCCATATCTAAATGACGTTAATTAATACCTGGTTATGGCTTTCTGAATATTTGTTTCAGAACTTCACTATTTATTATCCGAATCTTGGTTTCGGGTCTTTGATAACCACTAATTATCTTAATATACCTGAATCTGGGTATCGAGACAATTACTTATTCGAATCCTAATTTAGGTATGGAGTTTCAATATAGAAATCGTATTTTTCTATCATAAATGCATGAATCTGGTTCGAAGAATATTATCATAAAGATCGCTACTAAGAGTTTTTGAATGTGAACTTTAGATTTCTAACTTTTTAAAGGAATGGGTCAGAGCGTTACTACTTCAAAATTTCAGACTGATTTTTGGATTTGGTTCTTTATAAAATAAAGGTTACATCCTAATATTTATACTCCCATGATAAAGCGAAATTTTCTATCGGCAAATTCCGGACACTCTAGCCAAGTGGAAGGAGTTAAATTCTTAATCCTCTCTCATTATGGTTAAAGATTAGATTATAACATCTAGTATAAACCACATTTCATATAATTAACATGATGATTCGTTAATCTAAGCAAATAACATACTTAGACAAATATCTCGATTTCAAGCTAATAATTTGAAATATTGTTATCTACATGCTTTTCAGAAAAACCCAAACAGTGAGGAATAATAAAAGATTCAACGAGTCCAAAAATCAATGATGGAGAAATTCAAAGGCATTTCAAAAGTAACATCATAGAAAAGGATTTCAAATCAGGTGCTAATTTTCAAATTTATATAATTTACATAAGTCATGAGATAATTTACATGTCTATGAAATTTTTACATACATATATACAAAATAAGTTCATTCAAGTTAGACTGACAAATAAATTGCAAATCTTGAGCGGTTTTGTTAAGAGTTTTTGTGACTGAAGGGTCCACGATATAGAGAATGGTCACGCGGAGAACTTCCTTGAGTTTCTTCCCTTTCTTTGTTATTTTGTCTTCTCATCAATATCACCAATGTTAGTTTTCAGAGCGGGATTGAAAGCTCTATTTGCTGCCCAAAGGGTCTTGTTATCCCTTTCTAATTCTGCAACGCGCTTTTGAAAGATATAAATATCGTGCTTGAGCTTTTGATCCTTAGCAGCATAATCATTAATAGCTTGAGAATATTTGATCTTATGTTGCTTATCGAAATATTTGGCTATCTCAAACTTGAATCTCCTGCACCAATTGCCCTAGGCATTCTCCTCTGAGCCCGAAGGAGGGTTGAGCATAGTAGGGAAATTTTTGACCGTAAGAAGCTTCGACCTGGTGGGTTTAGTAACTGGAGGAGCATGGTGAGGGACCAGTAAGTCAATACTCGAAGTCTTGTTCCCCATGATGAATTCCAGAGAGGCACACTATACCTGTTTATCTTTTAGTTTCAACTCTATGTCCCTTATTTGCTAAATAAGTTCTGACATCTTTTGATCGAAGTCGATTGTAGGATTTGTCTTCACTTGTCATTTAAGCACGATGATCATCTCATCTTTATTCTTGATTTCAGCCTCAAGGTAGGCAATATGATCTTTGTGATCGCTAGCGATGGTTGTTTGAAGAAAATACCTCTTGCATCATTTTACAGCTTTGAAGTTACCACCGAAGCATTCTAATAAGATCACATCACTAACCACGATCCCTTCGCTCGCTGTCAACAACTTCTCTCTAATGGCATCAATGTGTGACAATAAGTTACGAGGAAGAGAAGTTGAGGATAACTGTAGCTCCAATTTAAAAATAGTCAAAATCATGAGAAATCTCTTTATTATTATAGTAACAGATTACAACTCAAACAACAACGAAATTAATAAGATAAAATAAACAAATTGATTACATTTAAAGTTGGGAGACTACTTTTCTAACTTTATCTACAGAGTTAGCTGAAAGCATAACTGTCGAACCAAAAGGCATAGTAATTCCTTCCAGGGTTATGACCGACGGGCATTTCTATAGTCCCATTTCCTAGCTTGGGGACTATCGCGACCACAAATTAGTTTAAAGTGGAATGTTCTGATCTCTTTAAGGAAAGTTTCCTTCTCATCGTCGTTGAAGTCAAAACAGAGGCGAGGGTATTCCAAGTCCAATTTTTGTAAACTTCGAAGAAGGCAATATCTCTCTAGTTTTGAAGTCTTTAAAATTGATGCATTTTTAGAGTAAAACCTTCTCAATTTAACATATTGGCTTAAGTAGTCTCTAGGGATGAGTCGACCTAGAGAACTGTCATTCTGTAACAGTATAATAAGAGAAGCTAAGCATAGAAAACAAAGGTAAAAACATATATTCATAAGTTAATTAATTATTACATATTCAATCATTCATCGGGTTCATACAAAATAGACTTAGAGAAGAACTCAAAAATAAATTTATCTTTATAGTACTTAAGCTTTTCAGAGGGAGATTTTATGGAATCAACCTGACCCGTGGTAACTTCTAGCAAACCCCGTGATATGGGACAGATCCGAGTTCATCTAAGTATCTTTTATGGAAACGTCTGAGTAAACCCTCGCTGAACTTGCCTAAGTACGAAAAGTCTATAATAGAATGTCTACAATATGCTTTATACAAAAATTCAACTAAAATATCTCTTTCTTCGATCATCATCCAAAATAACGTTAGTAACTCTCGATCTTCCTTTAAGAGAGCATCATACCAGAGGCGCACTCTTTTTAATAAGGGGGCAGCCTTCTGCTATTTAAAAGATGCTAATACGGAGGTAATACTTTAGAGTTTATGATATTTTTCAGAAAGAAAATTCTGCTCCTTTATCAATTTTTTTAATTCCCTATATAACTTGTTAATTTGTGCTTGTTTCCTGTCAAGTTTTATCCTATAGGGAAAGGTTGACTTCTTCCTTATCTAAAGCAAATGAGTTAGCACTGATTATAATTTTCAAAGTGTAAGACATTTAAACAAAGAATTACGTACCTGATAAATCGCAATGGAAGCCTGCGAGGCCTGTTCTTTCTCCTTTAGATCTTTAGTATGGGAAGGAGTAGGCACGTACTCGAGAGGAACAAAAGGATCAGGGGATGTAGGAGGAAAATCTTTCTGAGGAGATGTCTCTTGTTTGGGAAATTCAGTATTGTCGCCACCATCCATATCAGAGGCTCCAGAGGGTCCCCTTTTATCTCGCCTAAACCCTGGCCACCGGCAAGGTCGTCACCATCGTTGCTATCATCATCGTCGTCATCGTCATCATCATTACCTTCCTCCCTGGCGGCATGATCTTCATTACCCTCATCTTTGGAGTCTGACTCGATATTAAAAGAGGGGACATCAAATGAATGGGCTTCAAAAGAGTAAATTTCCTCCTCGTCTGCAAGCTCAATCCCCTATTTCATCTGATTGATTTCCCCATCACTCTTTTGGCAAGGGAAGAATCAAGAGAAGTCATGGCATTTCCAGTACTTGTTGGCGTACGCAAGCATGAGAGCATCTTCATAATTTTTCAGCATCATTTTCCTTAGGGTAGCGCCGGTAAACTAGGACGCTTACTGCTTAACATTAGAGAAGGTACTAACAACGAGTTTGAGTGAAGCTCTAGTCTTCTTGAATTTGTCTTTCAGAGAAGTGTTTTTAGCAACCAGACGAGCCTTTTCATCTTTCGTATCTTTCAAAGTGAGCTCCATGGCGAGTTTTTCATCAGTATTAAGTTGATGGGCCTGCTTCTCTACTTCTAAATTAGCCCCGACCCTGGCAAGGGAAGCTTTTACTTGCTCCAACTCTATGGAAGTGTCTTTTTTGGCAATGGTCAAGGAAGTTACTTGATTTTTAAGCTTGGAATTTCCCTCCTGCAGCTTGGAGAATCCGATTGAAGACTTTGAAACGTGTTCGTTCAAGGCTATCCAACTAACAGAAATCCAAAGTGAGAAGTGTAACACAGGTTAGCAATTAAAGAAAACCAATGATGATAAGGTCAATTGAGTAAGAGCTTACCAAGAGTTGCTGCTTAATTAAAGAGCAATAATTCCCCGCCAAGTCTGGAGTGAAAGAGTGTGGAGAAGAAGAAGTGAATGATTCAGAATGCAAGATGAGTTCGACTAGTTCTTTAAAATTTGTAGATGGAGGAGTAGAAGGTGATGACTTCGGAGGAATTTGTTTCATGGAAGGAATCATCAATAAAGCTAGCTGCATCTGTTCAAGTGCAGCTGGGGAATCAGAAATGGAGATGAGTGAAAAGGGGTCAGGAATAGGTGGAGTTTTCTCTGGTTCATCTTTGAGGGCTTCAACAATAGGGCTCTTTGGGACTTGTTCGGAGGATAGGCGCTCCTTCTCTTTCACCACATCAATGATTTTAGCGACTTTCTACGGGGGTGCATCTTCAAGAGACTCCATTGGTTTCTTTTAAAAGTTTTCTTAGATTTTTCAAAAGGTGCCATGATTGATGTCACTCCAGAAGTTGATGGAGAGAGGGTAGCGCCGCTAGAAGACACTATGACATGAGGAGAAGGTGGAAAAAATTCAAGCAGATGTAAAGTCAGTGAAAATAATTCAAAGATTGTGAGGGTCAAAAAAATTTCTAAACTAATAATATACAAGAATGGTCAGTATAGATAAGTGACATTAGGGAGAAGTGTTCAACATCTCCCCAGGAGAGAAAGTGTTTGTCGCATGAAGTATGCAAGATAGAGGGAGGAGTTCCCAAGATTCTCTATCCCACTGGCCGAAGAGAGTGCTTTCTTAGTTTGAGGGAGTTATAAGCATCAATCTGCTCCCAATTTGTCTTGAAGACACAAATAGAGAGTCAACTATTCTCTTATTTCCATCATTAAGCTTCTTGGAGGAGACACCTGATAAAGCAAGAGATTTGTTAACAGAATATATAAAGTCGGGGAAAGACAACACAAGACCAGACTTACGGGGAGAGGCAAATGTCCTACGAATATTAGCAAAACATTTGACAAAGAAGAACTAGTTCTCCCAGTCCCTGAATTTTTTGATCCCATCTAATATTAACTTCTTATAGGGGTTATTGAGATTGCCCAGCCTTACCAACTTGGATAAGAAGTTCAACACTTAGCGTTATGAGAAGGGAGGCTAGATTCCAATGTCATCATCTCTAGAGACAGGAGATGAGTGTAGACGTTTGGAGACAGCTGGATTGGGGCGATTCTAACATAGGATAGACATGAAGATAAGAACTTCGGAAAAGGTAAGAATCCGCCATGCCATATGTGAATGGCGGCATAAGAAAAATACCCTTTAGGAGAGTTGTCTATGATGTCAGTCTCCTGAGGAGGGATGGCTTCAATTTCGGTGATACCGAAATCCCTAAGGATGGCATTAACTTCATCTTGGAATGCGATGGAATAATGCTTAGAAACGGCTTCTGCTTTCTTAGGAGAATTCATGATTCTACCAGGTGAAAACATTTTAGTTAAAATCCTTGATTATTTATGAATTTGAAATGCATTCGAGAATTAAACAAAGAAATCTATTTAGATAATTTAAACATGAAAGCAGACATAAAACTTTAAGATTGTGCAAACAGTTTAAGTTAGAAACCAAATAACTTAATCTTTTGACAATATCGAAAGGACGATAGCATTTTAAACAAGTATACCTCAACATTGTCAAAAGCTTAAAAAAATAATGCGTGTGTTCCTTTAGCTATCCACAAAGTCGAAAGGACAAGATGTAACATTAATCCATTCATCACTTTCCGATAGCGTCAAAAGCTCTATGGAAACGTAGATACTCTACAAGCATTACATAAAGATGAATAACAAGGCCTTTCGAAATTGTCGAAACTAATAACTTTAATTCCTGAGTAAAATATCGATGTTATCGAAACCTAGCCTACCCATTGAATTCGAAAGGTTTCAAGTTAAACTCATATATACTTTGGACTTTTCAACAAAGATGGACAGAGACAACTCTACGGGAGTTTCGACCTAGTGGTCAGAAAGTTTCGACGTTGTCGAAAGCTAATTGTCGAAAGGGGTCAAATGGGTTTTGACTAAGTCGAAACGTTTTGCTATCAAAGGGGTATATATACTCTATTAGCTACATATCCTTTCGACAAAGTTGGTCAAATTGGCACCACAACACCTTTCGACCCCATCGAAAGGGGCTAAGAAAGCCAATCCAATATTTCTGCCTCAATCTCTTTTGAAGGGGTAGAAAGGTCATTTTATGGCATTAATTTTTCATCTGTACATTTGAAACTTTTGGGCGAAGAAAACAAGTTACACCGCCTTCTACAAACCCGATAGAAAATCCAGATTAACAAAATGGATTCAAACTGAAACTAATCAGACTCTATTTCAAAAAGCATTGAAGAAATTAATAAATTAAAGACCCAGAATAAATAGCAGTGGTTTAAAATTGAAAATTTAGAACCCGATAAGGGATGGGTTTAAGAATCATCCACTGTAAATTTCAAAATCATAAATGAATGAAACTTTAAAAATTCTGAAACTAGATTAAAGAAAACTTTTCAGTAAATTAATTGAAATCCACCTTCAAAAAAATCAAAATTCCAATGTATTCAAATATGAATTTCAATTTTAAAATCTGAAGGGATAAAGTTCGATCGAAGTTAATGAAATAGAGTTAACTTAAAACTTACATATTGGATTTGTAGATGATTTTGATTTCTAGAAGTGAGATGAAAGTTTGGGAGTCTGCAGAATTGTTTTACTTGTGTTTAAATTTTTAATTGTATGAAGAATGAAGGAGGAGGAGGAAGAAAAGCATATTACATAAGAAGAGTCACCCAAAATTATCAGCCATTAGATCAGATTTGAATGGACGACCAAGATCAAAGCAGGAAGGCCAAGAGGAAGGAAATTTCTAAGTTTCGACAAAGATGGCCCAGAAAGTAAAGAGATCACAAAAGAGTGAGGGGTCAAATGTTACTCCAAAAACTCACCTTTTGACCAAGTCGAAATCTCTTTGACTAGGGAGCTAGAAGGAAGAGCTGCAGTTAAACCTTTCAAAGAAGTCGAAGGGATGCTTCCATCAAAGTTTGGAAACCTCAAAACCTTTCGAAGGTATCAGAAGGTTCCTTCTATCAATATTTAGAGGGTTTCAACCTTTCGAAGAAGATGAAAGAGTCGAAATCTCGCTTCCGCCTTCGTTTACAACCTTTTGAAGAAGTCTTTTCGATTGAGTCAAAGCAACACCTTTCAAAGACAAGGGGAACAACTACTTGCATATGCGCTAAACCTTTCGACACCAAAGGTCTCACCTTTGTCTGAACTATGAGCAAGCAAAGCATTGACCAGAACAATCTCTTCGGAAGCTATAGTAAGGCTTTCGAATCGGTCGAAGCACACGTGGTCTAGGAAGGTTTCGCATTATATCAAAACAAGAGCATTGTGTAACCAACAACATCAAAATCAATGACGATTGAATCTCTTCGAAACCAATGTAATCAACCTATCAACCAGGTCAAAGGCTCCAAACTACTTCCACTAACAACAAGGAGGAAAAGATCCACTAAGACACCTTTCGGTAATGTCGAAGGTGGTGCGAAGAAAGCAATGCTAAAAAATTAGCAAAGGTGAAATAATGATAAAGGACCTCTCGACAACGTCGAAAGGAGGCATGGATTTTGTTTAGGTCGAAAGGTTAAGAGGGAATGAAGGAATTTCTAGAGTATGACAAGAAGAACAAAGACACCTCTCGACAATGCAAGGAGGCATAGCTTGCGATCAAGTCGAAAGGCATATAACAGCATGTAAAAGGCAAACCTTTCAACTAGGTCGAAAGGTTCATAACAGCATATAAAAGGAGGACCTTTGGACATTTTCAAAGGCAAGGGCGTGAAAGGGGGGCCACCTGCATCTATAAATAAGAACCAAGGGGTTACATTTTGAGGGATCCGATTTCTCTCATCCCAAACTTGTATTTTCTTTAACAAAACATTGTAACCCTAATTTGGAGATGATTTAGGAATTTAATGAAATAAAATCTTCTTAGATAAAAAAGGTAAGTTTTGAGCATTGATAATTACTTTATTATTTACTAAAGCTTTATTAGATTAACCTCTTTAATTTTGGGTAAACCTCATCAAAAGGTACATGATGACCAAGTTAATATCTCTTCAGGCTCTAACAATTTCCGTAACCTTTCGAAGCTATCAGATCTGTGATCTAAACCTTTTGACAAGGTCAAAACTTGTTCTCTAAACACCAAAATATGGAATTACAGAGTTAATTCAAAGGAAGTGGTTTCCATATCCTTCGACAAGGTCGAAACCTACCTTTATCATCCCTTCTCTGCTCAATAACCAAAACTCAAGCTAATCTATAGCTTTAAGCCTTCAAACATGTCCAAACCCATCTAAAGGGCTTAACCCAGGGAATTTCAATCAAATTAAAAGATGGCTTTTGAAGGAGATTTCATACAAACTCAACAGGATCGAAAGGTCACTTAACCTAGAACCTATGCCTTCCATCGTCATTGAAAGGCCTAATTTGAAGAATATCTATAAATAAAGCCAAATCGAAAGGCAATTCCCAAGGGATTCACACTCACTATTTGTGCAAAAGATTATTCATCTTTCTTTGCATTACTTTGGAGTGTTAACAAGAAATCTTGTTAACAGCGATCAACGCTTCATACTTAGCTTCGTTATTTGTTGTAAGGAATTCAAGTTTCAGTGCGTAGCAGCAATTGTTCCTTAGGATACATTAATGCAACTCCGACACTAGAACACCGATCATTGGAAGTTCCATCTGTGTACATTTTCCATCGGTTGGTCGGTTCTCCACTGCTCTATGGATAGTTGTCTGATGCAATGAATTCGGGTATGAAGTATACCAAAGTTTTCCCATTGACAGCTCTCTAAGGGAGATAAGTGATATCAAATTGGCTTAGCTTGATATTCCATTTGAGTAACCTTCCAGACGTCTAAGGTTGCTGCAGGACCTATCGTACTGGTTGGTCGGGATAGACATTAATAGGGTGAGCCTATCAATCCATTTCTGACATCATATACTGGTCTTTGGATACATTTCTCTTCGCATAGCATTGCGGAGCTTATGGCGTGTATCGACATAGCTAATAAATGTATAAATCTTTGTGATCCGACGGCTTGGATAGTATGAGAGGTTTCTTTAAGTGATCTACAGGATCTTAAAATGCACAATGGAGCCTTGCATCCATTCAAAGTTTCTTTTCCATCTCCTAATTAGGCCAAAGAAAATAGTACACTTGTCGGTGGCCCTGGAGATGAATCAGCTTAGGGTGATGACCACCTATTTAGACTTTATACCTGCTTGATTGTCTTTGGTACCTAGATATCTTTGATTGCCTGAATCTTCTTAGGGTGGCTTCAGTTCTATGAGAGTTAAGCATAAACGCGGGAACTTCCCTGACGCAACGCCGAAATAGCATTTCAAGGGACTAAGTTTCATTCCATATCTTTGGATAGAACGGAACATCTTTGTTAAGTCATCGACGTGGTCATTTAATCGTCGTGACTTTATTAGCGTATCATCCACATATACTTCGGTTGATCGCCCGATCAGGTCTTTGAACATCTTGTTGACCAGTCTCTGGTAAGTAGCTTCAGCATTATTTAGTTTAAACGACATCACAACATAATAATATAGCCCCAGATCGGCAATGAAGCTAGTGTGCTTCTGGTCTAGGATGTGCATCAGGATCTAGTTGTACTCGGAGTACATATCCATAAATGAAAACATTTCATATCCAGTGGTTGAGTCTACCAGCTGGTCGATCCTCGAAAGTGGAAAGCTGCCTTTCGAGCATGCCTTGTTCAAGTCTGAGTAGTCGACGCATAACTGCTACTTTCCATTAGCTTTTCTCACAAGAACTGGATTGGATACCTATTTCGGGCAGAGGGTGTCATGGGTAAAACTATTTTTTAGTTTATCCACTTCCGCTTTAAGTCAAGCAGACCTCTCCGGATCCATGACACATTGCTTATGTCTCACCGGGACATGCCTTAGGTCGATACTCAATGCATGGTTTGCGATAGTCGGTGAGATCACATGCATGTCAGAATGGGTCCAAGCGAACACATCAAGATTCATTCAAAGAAAGCCAGCTAATTCCTTCATCATCGTTGCTTGAGCCGTGATTCACTACTAAAAACAGGCCATTCGCATCGGTTGTTCACCCCCCCGTTGCATCAGTTCTACAACCGATGCACATGCAACCGATGCACATGCAACCGATGCAACAGGCTTAACAGTTTTGCATCAGTTCTAAAACCGATGCAAAGCGGTCCTTTTTGCATCGTTTGTTACTAACAACTGATGCAAAATACGGTTGCAACAAAGGAACATGTTGCATCGGTTGTAATGAAAACCGATGCAACAAAGGAACTTGTTGCATAGGTTGTTGAAAACCGATGCAACATCTATCACTTCTCTGTTGTGCATTTTCACACCTCTGTTTCATATTGTTTCATTCCAGTTTGCATTTGTTTGTGCAGTACATTTCAGTTCGCATTCACACTTCATTTTAGTTTTCCTTTCTTACACAAAACTCATTTTCTATTCAAAACTAACAAATACATTTCTGTTTCACATTCCAAAATTACAAATCTGTTCCAAAAAAATACACACATTTGTATTGAAGTTCTGTGTTGTGTTCACTGAACATCCCTGCCTCCCCCTGCAAACTGTGCACATATACCATTTCATAAACCTTCCACAAACTCAGTCCCACTGCCCTGCCTCTACCATACTTCTCTACATTTTCACCTCTGTCACCCTATTGCTGCTACACCAGCCTCTGCCACAACCCAATTCTCTTCATTCTTCCATATCAACATACACAACCCTCCCTCTGCTTCCACATCAAAACCACCAACACACAGTGCACTTCATACTGTCAGTGCCACTAAATTCCTCCAGTAAACACAACTTCATCTCCTCACTGCCCATACGACCATCTGGTTCCTCTACACTACAAAGCTGTGCATACCACATCCGCATCTCAATTCACCATCACCATAACAAACTGTACATACATAAACCACTACATTCTCAAGTACAAACTTCTATAAAATCAACTACACAGTGCTCACTTCCTTCTCCACTGCCTTTCTTCCCCTTTGCTCACCACTGCACAGCCTTCTACAATGTCTCATTGCTGGCTACCTTACAACCATCAGTACACTACTGCATTCAACCCGAACCAAACAACTACAACACGCAACCACTTCAAACTACCAACATTCAATTCCGCAACCCACTGCGAACTGCACATCACTGCAGCACACACTTCTCTGCCCATATTCATACATCACCACACGACTGTTCAACCACTATAATTACATACAAATTCCTTCATCACCATTTTCAAACTTCATCTGCCAACTTCACACTACAGTCACCACTGTAGTTACAAACAATCATGACCCATCATCTCCTTGCATCATTTGCTCCTCCTCACATTTCACATTGCATATCAGAGAACCACCATCAAACCACATCTCAAACTGCAAGTTTATCAAACAACAATATAACCACAACCACCACCACATCCAAACTAAACTTCCTCACATGAACCTCGTCATCTACCACCACTTCATCACTACCCTGCCTTGCCACCAGTCTCCTACCGAGCACTGCTATTTCCAGCCACCAAGCAATAGACACTTCAAGACTGGTAGATATAACACCTAGAGTATAATAATTCAACATCGTAAAAATTAGGTTTTCCACATCTGTTGTATAAAAGTAACAAAAATGTATATGTAAGCCATTGACCTTTTTATATGAGCGCACTACATGCCAACATCTTCACCCTTCACACACATTTCGAATGGCTTTAAAAACGACTCAACCATATCCCCTCAGTCGCCTACAAAATCAAATTTTCAGGTTCATATATTCACGTTCATAGTAAATTAAAAACAAAAAAAAATAAGTGTATGCATCCATTAGCACTGTAAGTGAATCTATCAACATGCATATCACCAAAAGTAGTCCTTTATCAACAATTTTAGCTATTTGGCTGAAGGTGATACAAGAGTACCACTAAGTTATGCAACCTGTAAAAAAGAAAAAATAAATGCCAAATCATTACAGCTTAAAGAATTCTCCTTAATTTTGTATGAAATAAGTTGATCTAATATACAATCAAAGAGAAAAGCATAATTACTAAACAAACAAAAGAAGGAAAAAAATAGCTTAAAGTTAGGAACATCATAAAAGCAGCGACGAAGGCCCGTTGATCATGGTACCTACCACCTACCGCCATCTCCATCACAATGCCCTGCCACCTATTACGCAACGCCCTGCCACCTACCGCCACTCCATCACAACACCCTGCCACCTAAAAATTATAAATATTGGATACTAGTTACACGGCAGCAATAATATGGAAACTCTGCAATACTATAATTTTGCAGACATAATCCAACATTTATACCTGATATGTCTTCCTGAAAGGTTTCCACTTATTGATGCCAAGAATGACCTGCACTTTTCTTCCTGCTCTACATCTCTAACATTTAAAGAAAATTGCTTGTACTGGTAGTGAGCATTTGAGCACAAAGTCAAAAAATATCAATAAGTACCTAGATTTTGCTGTAAGTACCTAGATTTAACAGTTTCAAACCCATCAAGTTTAATCTTTGGCAGGAGGGTTTTGTAAAACTTTCCATCTAAATTAAAACAATGAAGTAAGTAACCAATGAAATCACTACTTTACAAAGAATAAAAATGTTGATTTTCATTAATCAAAGATAAGAAAGCTAGGCTCAATGGTAAAAATAAGTAATGTCGAACCACTGATAGTCACTGGATTAGAAAAATCGTATACAGTTAATATTACAAACATCTCCAAGGCTAATGTCAAATATTATGTCGGTATCAAAAAACCATGGATAAACAAGCAAGTTATACTTCATAGAAAACTCAATGCTTGTGTTTATATGAATGGCACATGATTGAAACTACATAATTTTGCATTACATATATTTTTAACAAAGTAATACCTCAGGACATAGGGCATTGACTCCGATGCCTTCGTTGCCTAATGAACCATAGTATCCACTAAATAAAACTTCATCACTTTCAAACATTTAAAAACTTGAAAAGATAAGGAGAGTTTCTATTTACATTATACTTCTAACAGCTTGAGTCTCCCAATCCAAGAAATGCGTATTGAAGCCTTTCTAGCCATTGACAACTTGATTTTTTTCAGAAGAAATCTCTGAAATGCACGAAAAACAATATATCAACAAACTTCATAATAGATGGCAAAAAATATAATCAAGAAAAATTATAAAGTGAACAAAACTTCATGGAATTTGGTACCACCCTGGTTTAATCTTTTAAGAAATTGTTTTAGTTCTACCTAGGTTTTTGAATCAGATTTGGTACCATTAGCCTGAAAAATTTTCAGGTGCAAACAATGATATAAACAAGGTCAATTTAAATCATGTAATGCTGAAAGTATGAAAGAGACAAGAATAAACTCACCATATAGTAGCATATAAGAAGACTACATCCACTTATGCATGATATAACTAGCTAAATTATCACGAACCTCATCTATCTCTTGCTGGCTATAAGAACCATCTTGTACAAAGTACTGCAATTACAAGATTGCTTCGAAACATTAATCGTATAACTACTTAACAAAAATTACGAAGGCAAAAAATTTAAGTGGTACCTCATGTATATCGGTGCTCTTATCCTGGTTTTTTACTAATATGAATTGTTGCCTAACAAAATTTCGCCTATTAAAGAGGTTTAAATAATTTAAGTAGCAGCGACATCAATGCCTTAACACAGTAAGCATTCCCTCAATTACAGAATATGTATCTTTTGGTAATCTAACAGGCTGGTAGAAGGTTTTCACAATGGAGAAACAATGCAGAATCAAATTTGCAGTTAAATTTAATCACAATTTGTTATTTGAATTTATAAAATACTACAAATCAACTAAAATACAATGAAGTAGATCATAAGGTAAACAATAGAGGAAAAAAGGGAGAAAAAAACTTAATCCAGATTCTGCATGTAATTTTTTTAGTTAATAAATTTATACCCTTATAATATTTTATTTACCGAGTAACTGAAAAACCTTATATATATTTTGTACGCAATATATTTTTGTGTGAAAATTTGAAGTCCAAATACCAATTGGCATTTATAAAAGGGTAACTGAAAGATGCATATAAATTATATTGACGATTTAAAATCTCGTTAATTTAACTAACGGTTCAATTTGACATGAAACAATACAACTTGAAATCCCAATCCAAATTTTACCAGGAGTTGCCCCAACAGAAATTAAATTAAAGAATTAGTTCAAAAAACAAACCAGAAGTATATCTCTAACACAAATCAAATAAAGCAACAATCTAAATTACACTAATCAAAATATAATGATGAAATCTACGTTCAAAATTAAATATTATACAAAAAAATTACCTGGTGGAGAACTATAGAAGTGGAAACAAGAGAGGCGTTAGGGACAGCGAGAAGGAGGACAACATGAGGGACGGGAAGACGAAGCAAGTGATTTCTGGGAAGGACACAAACATCAGCCAACCCATAATCGCCCACTTCAACATATCCGAAACATCAGTCTAGTCAATCGCCTGTAAAAAAATCGCAACCCAAACATCAGCCAATTCATAATCTCCTCTAATGGCTAAGCAACCAAATCGTCTGCCATCAATAATCGACTCGTCTAAAAACATGGGCAACACGAATCGAACACGGCGAGAACTCCCAAAATTCGATTTGTGTTGCAATTGAATTTTGTTTTCTGAGAAAACTGGGTTGAGAAATTATGAGTTAATCTATTTTTGAGTGCCGCCATGAATTATGAAAGTAGTGTGTTTGGAGATTTAGGTTTTATTAAACTGACATTATTCTCAGTTACATTCATTTTGTAGTGTAGGGTTTGAGTGTGGGTTGCGGGTTGTTTTCGCATACCCGTTTTGTTTTTTGTATTTTCCTACTGTTAGAACATATGTTGGTAAAGGATGCAAATTAACGTAGTTGCATCGGTTGACTTTAAAACCGATGCGACTAAAACTATTTGCATCGACGTATTTGCATCGGTTGTTGGTGACAACTGATGCAAATTTGATTTTTTACTACCTATTTCTTTCCACGTACCAATTGCATCGGTTATTAAGACAGAACTGATGGAAATAGTTCTATTTGCATCAGTTTTTACTTCAACCGATGCAAATGAGGCGAAGCAATATGCATTTTTTCTACTAGTGATTCAATCTTCAGTACATGTGATGGATCGCCATGGCTGACTGTAATGTCAACTATCAGCTCAGTGGGTGAAGTTTTGGATTATTTAAGTTCATATTTAACTATTTCACGTAACAATCAATGTGGAATCTGGTTAGGATAGTCAATGACGATGGTTACTACGGTCAAACCTCAGGGTCTTATCATGAGTTATTAAGTCTGATAGTGAAAGGCTCTAAATGCTTTGAGCGATTATCAGCAAATGGCCAAAGATCAAGCTTAGAAGCACGTTGAAGCAATGTCGAGTATGGGTCAGCCTCGAGTTGTGTGCAGCTGCATAGTTGACTCTTGCTTTGAGTTTGAATCTTCTTGTATATTCAAGTAACGTGCTTTTCATTCAATGTACTAGCGATCTGTTGCTCATCATTTAGCTTAGAATGATAGACAGTTGCCCATGAGCTTGGGCATCAATTCCATGATTCTATTTCTAGGCATCCTTTCGGTCGTACCCACGAGTCGATGTAAATACTATATATAAGTTACAATATTGAGCGATTGATGTGCACGTAAATGTGCATATATTTACATCCATATTTATCTATTTTTATTTAAATAAATGCCATATTTGGGCATTTTAACATGTTTAAAACAAAATTTTAATTATTTTCAAATCATCATATTCATCTTCATTTAGGGGCAAAATGGTCGTTTTTTTGCATGTGTCAATTTGAGAATTTTTACTTGGAAATTTTAATGATTTTTATAGGAAATTTTGATGCATATGGAAAAGGGATTCAAGAAGAAATATGCATGCATAAGGGAATACATAGGAATGAACAGGAAATAATTCAAGTTCACGATCATGGAGGACCCCACCCACTTACCTAAATCTACATTTAGAAGCTAATAGACAACTAAGTGGAGTAAAAGCTTCATGCACTTTTAATGATGGATTAATTAGTGGCTAATGATTATTTGGTGGCCACAATTCCTAAAGGGCATTTTGGGAAGCATCCTAAAAATTGAATTAGGGTTTTATGCATGTATAAATACCCATTTTATGTACATGTAAATATCTTCTACTCTCTCTCATTTTACTTAGGAAATTAGCAAGTTGTAAACACAAATCAAAGTAAAATAAAAAATGTCTTTCAAGCGTCTTTCACTTCTCTTTTCTACTTGCTTTTATTTACTTTTATGAAGATTTTTATTCTTATGCTTTCTTTCATTTCATGTTCATAGATAGATTTACATTTATGCACTAGTTTTGTTCATTTCTTTCTAGTTGTAACGATCCCGGATTTTTAATAATTTTAATTTGATAATTTCTTTTAATTTTGAATAAAATTGTGAAATTAATTGGTAATTGATATTTAATATCAGTTAAATTATGAATTTCTGAGAAAATGTGTTTAAATTTTATTTGAATTGGATTTATTAAATAATGTAAAGACAATTAGTATTTAAGTTAAATATTTAGGTTAGAAATGGAAATTAAATTATATTTAATAAAGTAAACATATTAACTAAAATCTAATAATAGAACTTCATTTATACCCTTAAGCAATAAAGCAAAGTACAAGCAAATAAAGGAAGTATGTAGGCTGTAAACTTAAAAATAAACACATTAGCTAAAATTTAAACAACATAACAACTATAGGATTCTATTTAGAATACAAAGCAAACCAAAGATATATTCAAGTGTTCGGACAATAAAAAGACAAGTAATGAACAAAACTAAAATTTATAAGTATCTATGTAAAAACAAATAAAAGAAGTTCATTTTTATTTTATAAAGTGATAAGGCCAAAGCAAAGCAATATGACTAAATTAAAGAAAAGAAAAATATCTTTGTACACCATAGGAAATTCATATTATCTAGAAGCCACTGAAATATATAGGAAAGTATATATTCATGTACACTTGCAAAATGATGAAACCAAACAATAAAAATAATATATGTGAAGTTTAGTGTGCTGGCAAAAGAGGACAGCAAAGATATATTCAAAGTAGAAATAGGAAAATATCAACATACAAAAGGGCTAAGCATGGGAACATATAGTACTCAGCATTAAATGCTTCCCCCTTTGGCAGCAAACTAAAGTCAGTCCGAACCTATAAAAAAAAATCATTTTTTTGTTTACAAAGTATCTGGCCAAAGTTTGAAAAAGAAAAGCAAAGAAAAATCTTGTACCTGTGTTGTATAAACAAATCATAACCTTGTAACTTGTTTCCTCTATAAAACTAAGTAAAACTGAAGTAAATATTATTTCAAAAACTTAAACAAACTCAAGCCAGAGATCAAGGGAAAGGATTTAGTTAGCAAATTCAAAGCCTAATGCAAATAGAGCAACTCTGTTCTTTCCTGGCAATCAAAGTGAGTAACATTTTTTTCTCAAAATACTTAAGTATAAATATGAATTGAATTGCATGTTGATGCCTGTGACAAGTATGGTTTGTGTAAATATAGATGAGTGAGTTTGCATTTATATATATATGGATGTGGATGTGTGCATATCTGCTAATGTTTAAACACCACTATTCCCAGTTCAAACTCAAAAAATTTGAAGTATAAAATAGTTTGAATGTTATTGCTATGATAAGTATGTCAAAATATAGATATATATGAATTTTTCTGAGTGTATCTGAGTAATAGATGTGCAAAGCTGTTTCCAATCAGATCTTGCTCTCTATTCAAGCTTCAGTTTAAGTTGAAAATCATTTCTTTTTTATCAAGGCGTGATGGACTTAAGATTTAAACAAAACTTGGTTGATATATCATAAACTCTAGATTAACATCTCACTTAAGTCAAAATAAATTAGTATTATTCCTGGAAATCAAGATATATGAACCGAACTTCAAATAAGTCAAAATTTCAAATTTCTTAATTTACGAATTCAGGTTTGAAAATTGAATTTGTATACTTAAATAAGAATTTTAACACTGAAATCAAAAATTTTAGATCACGAATCAAAGAGAAGTTTGGGTTTGAGCGTATTGGGCATTTTGGGTCGCCGTGGGTAATCTCATTGATTGAAGGAGTCGAGTTCCCTCCTGGAGGTGGTGGAGTGACCAGGGGTTCACGGAAAAATGGCGCGGTGGTGGTCAGACCATGGTGGTAGCGGCGGCGAACGTTTAATGTTTTTAAACCTAATTTTGTAAAGCCGAAAACTTTTGATTCGTTCGTCCTATGGGATGCATCGAGTTCGACGTGCCTTTGGGAGATAGTAGAGGGGAGGACGGCGAGTAGTGGGTCGGAATTTTAAGTTGTCTGGTGATCTAGGTTGCGAGAACGGCGGTGGTTTTCAGGTCGATGATGGTTCCAGTTCGTTTCCAGATTATGTCTAAGCAACTCAAACGTGATTTCTAGTTGGAGAGGTCGATCTGATGATCAAGGTAGGGTGCTTGGATGGTTTTCGATATGTGGAGGTCATTGTTGACGATCAACGATGATCGGAGTAGATGTGCACGTTCATGCGTGCACCGGTTGTCATTTGTTCAAACGAAGTTGCAAGTTCGGGGAAGAAGGATTGTGACCCGAAGTTGATCTCGAGTAATCATGTGCTTGACTCGAGTTGCTTAATAATCTAACTAGTTTCAAAAAGGTTAAAACAAAGTTCAGTTTTAAAGAAAATTTAAAGAAAGAAGCTGTAACGACCCAGTATTTTCAACCCTTCGCATCCGCACATGTCGGACTTTGAATTGTTCAAAATACTGCGTTGTAGAATAAATTTGGCAAAAACTCAGAATATACAATAAATAAATCACAGAATCACATACACAGATATCAGAATCTCGCAGCGGAAATTAAAAATTTAGTGGTTCATGAAGCCACTGATATAACTTTTACAAAACAGAACTTACATTGTCTATAATACTCAATACAATGTTAAGACATAAATAGAGATAGAGTCTTCAAAGTCTTGAATTCCAGAAAGTATAAAGGCTGAATCAACTTCCAACAGCACGAATGATCTACTGAGTGTCCTAGCTACGGAGAAGAAACTGAAGCTGCAACTCAGGCTGACCCGAGCGTACAATAAAACAAACACTCGAGTCAGGACATACATACTTATATAATGTAAGCTAAATCAAGTGTACTGTAATATATAGCAAGTAACTTAAAGGATGCTTGGGACCGCCCATCCTCTAAGGATCCGTTAAACTATTTACTATGTAGTATATTGCGCTATTATAATAGTGTCTATTTATAAAGTAAACATACTTATTTCTTAGCATTAAGGGGTTACCCATATAGCCCTTAACACGTAATAGTCCCAGTAGTCCATCCAATATCATAGCTCCTCCTGATCGGGAAGCAACTAGAGGATACCACACGGGCTACGGGAGAAAACCAAACTCGTACAAGGCTCGATATGGTAGGTGACACGGCACAACTAGGCAATGCCAGGGTAGATATACCAATTGCTATCCGGACCGGTGGTAACGCGAAGCCGCAGCAACCGCCCACCTCGAACAACACTCCCCAAATCAAGGGTGCACCCAAACAATCACAAGAGTAATAGAATGGTATACGAAGAAGTGCGTTCGATCAGAGGAGCTACCTCATTAATCCGAGAATCGCTCCTGTTTTAGCCACCTTATGCCAACTCACGGGAGTCGGGTCCACGTATATACCTTTCAAGAAACCGTCACCACCAACCTACTTCATTCTGGAATCTCCACCGCGTACACGGTTAGTCAAAGTGGTTTTCGGTATCGACAGAGAGTATGTCCATATCCGATCCCGGTCTCTTTGCCAACCAAACGTTATTATAACCCGTGGCCATTTAAAAACAGTTTATTCTTTAAAACCAGAATAATCATTTCCATTTCAAATTATAAATACGATATCATTTTAAAACCAAAACAATAGGATATCGTTATATTCAAATATAATTCTTTTCCAAAACCATACTGCTTAAAATTTATAATATCTGGAAACCAAATATTTGAATTATATCTTCGAAACATAATATTTTGGAAATTTACTTTAAAACCATAACTCCCAAACACAATGGTTTGGATATTCAACGGTATATATAATAAATGGGTTAACTTTATGGTTACTTTGTAAAGAAGAGAATTTACATAGCTTTACAAATAATTTTTCTTTATTTAAAGTTTAAACCATAATTTAAATATCACTTTATGTTCCCAAAACTATTTCAATTCTTATATATATATATATATTCAATTGGAGTACTTACTATTCAAACCAAGTTTGGACTTTATCCTTCAACAAATCAATGTTTTATTTTTAGCCTTGAATATTCCCTTAAATTTCATAAATAAACTCCAATTTTAGCCATTAATTATTTTCAAAATTTACTTAATACCAGAATATTCATCTTAAATTTATTAAGGAAATCCAGTTATAAATCATATCTTAAGATTCTCCAAAACTTAAAAATAAAATTTATCAAATTCCTTAAAATTTAAAACAATCAATTCTAGATTCTGTAGCACTTAGGAAATGCTACCTAAAGTTACGGGTGAAACTAGTCCAATTTCAAAAAGACAGCATTTAAATGCTGTAGTAGATTGTTTAACTAAATAAATATTTCCAAATATAACTTATTTATTTATATATATTTTCTTAACTGAAATCTTATTCTTTCAAAAATCCCGAATTGCCAAATTAAGTTATATTCCAAACTTTTATTCAAATATTTATTTATTTATTAACATTTAACTCATTCAGAACCAATATAAAATCCTTTAAAGATATTAAATCAAATATTTAACTTCCAAAATAATTTTTAAAAATTTCAGAAAATATTATAAAGACCACGGGCCTGTATATAGTTTTCTAGCCTAGGTCAAGTGATACGGATTTATATCATTTCAATCCGTAATTTACACAACCCCGGGTTCTATCATTTCAAACCCGCAATCCCAAGTTAATTTACAACAGTTAACAGAACAAGTGAACAATAATAATCAATTAGGCCTATCATTTCAGCCCATAACAATCTATAATAACAGGGAACTTGCAGTGGTGATTTAAGTAGTAAATAAACAATAATATAATATAACTGCAGAATATCATACAACAGATAATAACTGATGAGGTGTCAATTTAAATGGGGTTCATCATTCTATATTACACTACGGACAGATAATAGTGAAATACAATTATACACATACACTTGCAATAATTTACGAAATATAAATACGTATGTCTGGTGAGAAATACTCACCTGGACGTTGCAGAAAATTTGAATTCAAAATGACGATTCACCGGTAATGACCGACAGAAAATAACGATCAAATTTCTTCTGATGTCGCCTAGATTCAAATCTAAAATAAAATTCAAATATTTTGAAACGCGACTTTAGAAATTTCGGTCAAATGAAAATTTAAAATAGAACAAAAATTGATTTGCTTTGCTCGACCACTCCACCGTGTAATAAGGCCAAAATATAACCCAAAAATGTGAACCGGGCTTATACTAAAAATTTCGACAAAATTTTCTAAAGTCAGACTAAGCAATATGGGAACGCTTTCCTATTATATGCCGTAGTACATTGGTGCACGTGCACGCCTCCTTTCTTTTGCTCATGCACACGTACACTCCCCCACCATTTCACTGCTGCCTAATCTATTCATGCATGCATATCAAGTGGCCATACCTTAAATCAGAACCTATCATGCTTCAGCTACTTGAATTCAGTTCTTTTCAAAACTAACATAGCTTCTTCTTTCTTATATTCACAACTTTAATTCAGCTACTTGTATTAGCAACTGGTTTACACCTTTTTTTTTTCTTTCTCAGGCTACAACATGTCCATGCAGACTCCATCTGGTTGTCTTTGCCCATCAACATCCTTCACCAACTCAGCTAAGATTAAATCTCAACTTCAATCTACTTCCAGACTAAACTGAAATAGGCAACTCTGCTTCGAGACAGCTGCTAAATCACTTCGAGTCACCCCCCAATATGCTTCGAGTCACATGTGTCTCTGCTTCGAGAAAATTTTTTTTTTTTTTTTTTTTTTTACACCACTGAAACTTGAAAAGAATCACTTCTCCTCTTTCTATCTACTCATCAACTCCACCAGTACCCTGCTTTGGTAGCTCTGTATCTGACCCTGACCATTTTAACAACATAGGAACAGATAATATATAAGTATACCATACCACTACTATTCCTATTTTCTTTCTTCAAATTCCAGTTTACACTTTCACCAGACAGTCTTTACATATCTGATGCTTGAACCATCCAACTGCCCTTAATACTGTCCATCGCCATCAACTCTAAATCTTCATAACCCAGGTCAGATACACATCAACCACTTTCAGACAAGCACAGGCTTAAGTGCCTTACCATTATACCGACATAACCATCTCCCATACTTCTCTACCATACTTTCTCTGCCCAATGTGTTCCACCCCCATCAGTTTAGCAGCAAGATCAAGCTCAGCTGAACTTCCACCTGGCCAGCCTGACATGCACAGCAGTGTGCATGTGCATGCTCTCTCCTTCTTTCCAGTTCACCACTACTTGCCTACCAAATCACTAAAGCTCGGCATCAACAAAACTCCAGTTTGCATCTTGTTCATGTCAGTTTCACCCATGTACACAGTGATACCTATGTGTACACGTGCACACCCCAAAACATCTCCATCTTCTTAACCTTTGGTACATATGCAGACTTAATCTGAAACTCACCCCAAAGTATTTACACCTACCCAACATTTGTATTTATTTTCTACTGCAAATCCCTATTTAGTCTACCAGTCTGTTTCACTGTAAGGTCAAAGTGCCCAGCCCAGACTACAACAAACATAATCATCTCCTACAGTTTGTTTTAACTTAAATTCATTTAACCAAAACAACTTTCCAGACTTATAAATATGCATTCTTCTACCAGTACACACCCAACTACCCCTAACAACTTAGGTTGTCTAAAATGCAAAACGAGCCAATGATGTGGTGGACACACTAGGGTTGCAAACAAATGGAAGATCTGGAAAAAAAAAAATGCAGACAATTCTAAAATGCAGGACTTATCTTTTCTTCCACTATGTCTTTATACTATTTCCTACCTACATCATAACCTTATACCTTAAATATGAATCAGGCAAAACCCCAGATTTAAAACATGCCCAAAATTTTTGCACCTACTTTCACACCAAAATCAGATCAACTCTTAGCCCACTATCTCTGATGTTATATGCATATGAGAACTACCAAAAGGAGAACTCTGTGAACCCAGTCCCTATATGTTTAAACTCAAGTCATATGCCAAGAATCCCAGAGGAACACAGTGAACGAAAGTGTGGCCGAGCAAGGCATCAAAAGGAAAAGAACTGAAGAAAGGAAAAACAAGATCATTACCTGATGATGAGATGAAACCAGAGAGATAGTCAAAATGTGGAAGGAACTGATGGGGTTGGTATAAATATATAGGTAGCGGCTTTCGAATTGAAGGTAAATAAACATGTCAGTTTTTCTTTGATAAATGCTGCGCGTGATTAAAGCAAAGAAGAATGGAAATGAAGGGTTTCCAGTTAAAATTTGTTTGAACGTTTTGGAATATCAGATGAGGCCGAGAGATCAAAAATGTATCTGATGTATTTAAGGCCAGAGGTTTTAAATTTGGAACTTGATGATGTTTATAAGACCAGAGTTATATTTTTGCGTGATGAAAGGGTTTGGTGTATTTGGTACGAACAGAGGTTACTTCTAAATTTTTAAAGCTTGCGTGATCTTAGGGGAGAGAAATGGCAAAAGAAAGGAACGTATGCAACATAAATGAAGGCACTAGATCAGAGAATATGTTGAGTGCTGCCATAAATGTAAGGCATTTGAAAAGAGTAGAGGTGAAAGAAGGCAAATGCAAACGTTACACAGTTTTTATCAATGCTTGCGTGACATATGCTTTGTTAATAAAGTTTGAACGTTATACGTGATTTGTTTTTAATTTAGCTGAATTTTAATTTTGGTTTGATGACAATAAATAGTAAGGTGAATATTTATGTAGAGAAAACGTATACAATTTATTTGAAATCAGACCGTTCGTTAAAACAACGTAACGGTTGCTATAAAACTACTGACTGATATATTTCTTCAAAATAATTTGAAAACTTGATTTTTATACTACGTTAAACAGATGCAGGTTAAAACATCAAAAATTTCTGGAAAAATAACAATTTAAAAACACACGTTTTGTTACGTTGCTTTATACCCTATAATTGACGCGTCTGTCAAACGCGAAATTTAACTGTTCAATCTTAGATTAAATTTTCATAGTTATTATTAAATTTTATTGACATACACAAATCTATAAAATATATCTTCAAATTAAATAATTAAACTATATTGTTAAACACAATTTATATAAATATATTTCAAAATTAAATAATAAAATAAATAGCTAAAACTAGGGCTGTTACACTCTCCCCCACTTAAGAACTTTTCGTCCTCGAAAAGGAACGAAAGAAGAGAAACAAAAGAAAATAAGCTAGATAAACAAGAATCTTAACCGAATAGTTCCGGATTTGAAACACGAAGAAAATCCTCTAGCATCGGTTTTACTCCTTTAGTTTGACCGTCAGTCCATGGGTGATAAACGGTGCTCGGGTCCTGATGAGTAAAAAGATTTCAAAGGTTATCGAAAGATTTCTAAATAGACTGGTATAAGCAATAGCCTCCCCATTCTGTAGCAGATAGGGAAACCAAGGACACTCAAAGATAGTTTTAAACAAAATAAGATAATAACTTTGAAATCATAATTCTTTTGAAATCATAATACTTTGAAAGTCAATAAGATTTTATAGTTATTATCATTTGGAAATCATACTACCAAAACCAAAACACTTTAAAAAAAATCTTCATTTACTCAATTATAATTTTCCAAAACATTTTATTTTTAGAACCGCAACACTTATAATATGCTATAGTAGATATATTAGTAATTCAAATCAGTTCAATTTCTGAAATATTCATTTGGATATTATTTACTTATATTTTATAAATAACCTTTATGAATGGGATATTCAACTTCATTTATTAAGTCAAGTTCATTATTTTACTTAACTCTTAATTTAAAAAATAACCTAACACTTATTTTAAAATACCTATTTTATAAATAAGATACTTTTTAATAAGTTACTCTTGAAATTTCCATTTGAAACCAAATTTCAATTATCAAATTTTACTGATATTAAAATATGTCTATTTCTCAAATAAAATATTTATTCATCCAACATCAATTAAACTATGATTTTTAAGATAAATAATCCTTACTACAAAATATCTCTTCAATAATTTATGAACATATTCCCTTCAGGAAAAGAATTTTTATTGAAATCTCTTGGTTAGATCTAGGGTTCCATATTAAATCAAATTTGATTATTAAGTTATTTAAATAAATTTCTTAAATTCCCTTTTCCTTATTTACCCTTATTAATCTTTTATAACTAAAATTTAAGTGTATAACATTTATTATAACCACCCAAATTTTATTTATAACATCCTTTTTATATTGTATATTATCCAAATTCATTTTTAACTTTTGAAAATCAAGGTAAGTTATATTGAAATGAAATTGAGTATTATACAACTAAAACTTCCAAATTCAATTATTTCCAGTTGGAATTTCTTATTCAAAATTTTATTTTCCTTTTATTGAAATTTCTCTTAAGGTAAATTTTAAGAATTAAATTTCTGATTCCCTTCAACCCATTTAGAGATAGATAGCCATATATACATAATATGTCAAATCAATTTTAATTATATATCTAAATATATTAAGTCATACTTTAGAAATTCAAATCAATTAAATTTTCAAGGTAACACTGTAGCCAGACTACAGAATGGTCTTTTCACTCCGAACTCGAAAATGAATGTCGATGATGCTGCAGTCATCACCGAAATTATTTTCCAGCGACAAAGAGAAAAGCACTAATTTTAAAATTTCTTTGGAAACAAACTTCTATTCGAAAATACTTTAAATAGGATATCCCCTTTTTTTTTTTTTTTTAAAAAAAAAAAAAAAAATTTACACAAGGTTTGAATCCATCGGAAATTAAATTCTCAAGTTCTTGTTTAAATTCATTCCTGTTTCTAAATTAATTTATACCCATTGTTTATATTTAAATTTTTATATTAGACAAGCACATGGTTTACAAAATCAAAAATAAATCAAAACTATTATCTCTTGACACATAGTTAGATTAATTATAAATTCTGAAAATCATACTTATATATAATATTAGATTTTATTTTCAAATATAGGAATAAATTTTCCAAAACAAGGATAGAGACTCAAATTTTGATGAACTCAAATCGAATAGAATCCAAGATATGTTGGGATCAGAAAATCTGATGATTAACTAACAAAATAAGGAACTGGGTAAGATATATAAGTCACGGGCAACCTTGACCGGGTCAACCGTGACTTACAGAGTCAGATCGATGTGGTTGGGTTAAATCTACATTGATCTGAAGAGATAGAGTTCAGAATAACCAAAGATACTAGCATATAAACCGAGGATAAATATAAATCTCCAATGAATCAATGCTAATGGTAAAGGAGTTCACCCCTTTATTAGAATAATGGCGAGACCGCCAATTCACAAAAAGATCATCTGAAGTGGAGTTATGAGACACTCCAGAATCTAAAGTGATGAAAAGTGAGGGACACGAATGAACTTTGAAACCATAGGGGATGTTCCAAAATTCGAAAAGGAAGAGATTCAATCTCGAATGAAGGTGATTCTGTAAATCAAATTTACCATACATTCTAAGTTTTGCCTAGAACCAAAGCTCTGATACCAAATGTAACGACCCAGTATTTTCAACCCTTCGCATCCGCACATGTCGGACTTTGAATTGTTCAAAATACTGCGTTGTAGAATAAATTTGGCAAAAACTCAGAATATACAATAAATAAATCACAGAATCACATACACAGATATCAGAATCTCGCAGCGGAAATTAAAAATTTAGTGGTTCATGAAGCCACTGATATAACTTTTACAAAACAGAACTTACATTGTCTATAATACTCAATACAATGTTAAGACATAAATAGAGATAGAGTCTTCAAAGTCTTGAATTCCAGAAAGGATAAAGGCTGAATCAACTTCCAACAGCACGAATGATCTACTGAGTGTCCTAGCTACAGAGAAGAAACTGAAGCTGCAACTCAGGCTGACCCGAGCGTACAATAAAACAAACACTCGAGTCAGGACATACATACTTATATAATGTAAGCTAAATCAAGTGTACTGTAATATATAGCAAGTAACTTAAAGGATGCTTGGGACCGCCCATCCTCTAAGGATCCGTTAAACTATTTACTATGTAGTATATTGCGCTATTATAATAGTGTCTATTTATAAAGTAAACATACTTATTTCTTAGCATTAAGGGGTTACCCATATAGCCCTTAACACGTAATAGTCCCAGTAGTCCATCCAATATCATAGCTCCTCCTGATCGGGAAGCAACTAGAGGATACCACACGGGCTACGGGAGAAAACCAAACTTGTACAAGGCTCGATATGGTAGGTGACACGGCACAACTAGGCAATGCCAGGGTAGATATACCAATTGCTATCCGGACCGGTGGTAACGCGAAGCCGCAGCAACCGCCCACCTCGAACAACACTCCCCAAATCAAGGGTGCACCCAAACAATCACAAGAGTAATAGAATGGTATACGAAGAAGTGCGTTCGATCAGAGGAGCTACCTCATTAATCCGAGAATCGCTCCTGTTTTAGCCACCTTATGCCAACTCACGGGAGTCGGGTCCACGTATATACCTTTCAAGAAACCGTCACCACCAACCTACTTCATTCTGGAATCTCCACCGCGTACACGGTTAGTCAAAGTGGTTTTCGGTATCGACAGAGAGTATGTCCATATCCGATCCCGGTCTCTTTGCCAACCAAACGTTATTATAACCCGTGGCCATTTAAAAACAGTTTATTCTTTAAAACCAGAATAATCATTTCCATTTCAAATTATAAATACGATATCATTTTAAAACCAAAACAATAGGATATCGTTATATTCAAATATAATTCTTTTCCAAAACCATACTGCTTAAAATTTATAATATCTGGAAACCAAATATTTGAATTATATCTTCGAAACATAATATTTTGGAAATTTACTTTAAAACCATAACTCCCAAACACAATGGTTTGGATATTCAACGGTATATATAATAAATGGGTTAACTTTATGGTTACTTTGTAAAGAAGAGAATTTACATAGCTTTACAAATAATTTTTCTTTATTTAAAGTTTAAACCATAATTTAAATATCACTTTATGTTCCCAAAACTATTTCAATTCTTATATATATATATATATATATATTCAATTGGAGTACTTACTATTCAAACCAAGTTTGGACTTTATCCTTCAACAAATCAATGTTTTATTTTTAGCCTTGAATATTCCCTTAAATTTCATAAATAAACTCCAATTTTAGCCATTAATTATTTTCAAAATTTACTTAATACCAGAATATTCATCTTAAATTTATTAAGGAAATCCAGTTATAAATCATATCTTAAGATTCTCCAAAACTTAAAAATAAAATTTATCAAATTCCTTAAAATTTAAAACAATCAATTCTAGATTCTGTAGCACTTAGGAAATGCTACCTAAAGTTACGGGTGAAACTAGTCCAATTTCAAAAAGACAGCATTTAAATGCTGTAGTAGATTGTTTAACTAAATAAATATTTCCAAATATAACTTATTTATTTATATATATTTTCTTAACTGAAATCTTATTCTTTCAAAAATCCCGAATTGCCAAATTAAGTTATATTCCAAACTTTTATTCAAATATTTATTTATTTATTAACATTTAACTCATTCAGAACCAATATAAAATCCTTTAAAGATATTAAATCAAATATTTAACTTCCAAAATAATTTTTAAAAATTTCAGAAAATATTATAAAGACCACGGGCCTGTATATAGTTTTCTAGCCTAGGTCAAGTGATACGGATTTATATCATTTCAATCCGTAATTTACACAACCCCGGGTTCTATCATTTCAAACCCGCAATCCCAAGTTAATTTACAACAGTTAACAGAACAAGTGAACAATAATAATCAATTAGGCCTATCATTTCAGCCCATAACAATCTATAATAACAGGGAACTTGCAGTGGTGATTTAAGTAGTAAATAAACAATAATATAATATAACTGCAGAATATCATACAACAGATAATAACTGATGAGGTGTCAATTTAAATGGGGTTCATCATTCTATATTACACTACGGACAGATAATAGTGAAATACAATTATACACATACACTTGCAATAATTTACGAAATATAAATACGTATGTCTGGTGAGAAATACTCACCTGGACGTTGCAGAAAATTTGAATTCAAAATGACGATTCACCGGTAATGACCGACAGAAAATAACGATCAAATTTCTTCTGATGTCGCCTAGATTCAAATCTAAAATAAAATTCAAATATTTTGAAACGCGACTTTAGAAATTTCGGTCAAATGAAAATTTAAAATAGAACAAAAATTGATTTGCTTTGCTCGACCACTCCACCGTGTAATAAGGCCAAAATATAACCCAAAAATGTGAACCGGGCTAATACTAAAAATTTCGACAAAATTTTCTAAAGTCAGACTAAGCAATATGGGAACGCTTTCCTATTATATGCCGTAGTACATTGGTGCACGTGCACGCCTCCTTTCTTTTGCTCATGCACACGTACACTCCCCCACCATTTCACTGATGCCTAATCTATTCATGCATGCATATCAAGTGGCCATACCTTAAATCAGAACCTATCATGCTTCAGCTACTTGAATTCAGTTCTTTTCAAAACTAACATAGCTTCTTCTTTCTTACATTCACAACTTTAATTCAGCTACTTGTATTAGCAACTGGTTTACACCTTTTTTTTTTCTTTCTCAGGCTACAACATGTCCATGCAGACTCCATCTGGTTGTCTTTGCCCATCAACATCCTTCACCAACTCAGCTAAGATTAAATCTCAACTTCAATCTACTTCCAGACTAAACTGAAATAGGCAACTCTGCTTCGAGACAGCTGCTAAATCACTTCGAGTCACCCCCCAATATGCTTCGAGTCACATGTGTCTCTGCTTCGAGAAAAAATTTTTTTTTTTTTTTTTTTTTACACCACTGAAACTTGAAAAGAATCACTTCTCCTCTTTCTATCTACTCATCAACTCCACCAGTACCCTGCTTTAGTAGCTCTGTATCTGACCCTGACCATTTTAACAACATAGGAACAGATAATATATAAGTATACCATACCACTACTATTCCTATTTTCTTTCTTCAAATTCCAGTTTACACTTTCACCAGACAGTCTTTACATATCTGATGCTTGAACCATCCAACTGCCCTTAATACTGTCCATCGCCATCAACTCTAAATCTTCATAACCCAGGTCAGATACACATCAACCACTTTCAGACAAGCACAGGCTTAAGTGCCTTACCATTATACCGACATAACCATCTCCCATACTTCTCTACCATACTTTCTCTGCCCAATGTGTTCCACCCCCATCAGTTTAGCAGCAAGATCAAGCTCAGCTGAACTTCCACCTGGCCAGCCTGACATGCACAGCAGTGTGCATGTGCATGCTCTCTCCTTCTTTCCAGTTCACCACTACTTGCCTACCAAATCACTAAAGCTCGGCATCAACAAAACTCCAGTTTGCATCTTGTTCATGTCAGTTTCACCCATGTGCACAGTGATACCTATGTGTACACGTGCACACCCCAAAACATCTCCATCTTCTTAACCTTTGGTACATATGCAGACTTAATCTGAAACTCACCCCAAAGTATTTACACCTACCCAACATTTGTATTTATTTTCTACTGCAAATCCCTATTTAGTCTACCAGTCTGTTTCACTGTAAGGTCAAAGTGCCCAGCCCAGACTACAACAAACATAACCATCTCCTACAGTTTGTTTTAACTTAAATTCATTTAACCAAAACAACTTTCCAGACTTATAAATATGCATTCTTCTACCAGTACACACCCAACTACCCCTAACAACTTAGGTTGTCTAAAATGCAAAACGAGCCAATGATGTGGTGGACACACTAGGGTTGCAAACAAATGGAAGATCTGGAAAAAAAAAATGCAGACAATTCTAAAATGCAGGACTTATCTTTTCTTCCACTATGTCTTTATACTATTTCCTACCTACATCATAACCTTATACCTTAAATATGAATCAGGCAAAACCCCAGATTTAAAACATGCCCAAAATTTTTGCACCTACTTTCACACCAAAATCAGATCAACTCTTAGCCCACTATCTCTGATGTTATATGCATATGAGAACTACCAAAAGGAGAACTCTGTGAACCCAGTCCCTATATGTTTAAACTCAAGTCATATGCCAAGAATCCCAGAGGAACACAGTGAACGAAAGTGTGGCCGAGCAAGGCATCAAAAGGAAAAGAACTGAAGAAAGGAAAAACAAGATCATTACCTGATGATGAGATGAAACCAGAGAGATAGTCAAAATGTGGAAGGAACTGATGGGGTGGGTATAAATATATAGGTAGCGGCTTTCGAATTGAAGGTAAATAAACATGTCAGTTTTTCTTTGATAAATGCTGCGCGTGATTAAAGCAAAGAAGAATGGAAATGAAGGGTTTCCAGTTAAAATTTGTTTGAACGTTTTGGAATATCAGATGAGGCCGAGAGATCAAAAATGTATCTGATGTATTTAAGGCCAGAGGTTTTAAATTTGGAACTTGATGATGTTTATAAGACCAGAGTTATATTTTTGCGTGATGAAAGGGTTTGGTGTATTTGGTACGAACAGAGGTTACTTCTAAATTTTTAAAGCTTGCGTGATCTTAGGGGAGAGAAATGGCAAAAGAAAGGAACGTATGCAACATAAATGAAGGCACTAGATCAGAGAATATGTTGAGTGCTGCCATAAATGTAAGGCATTTGAAAAGAGTAGAGGTGAAAGAAGGCAAATGCAAACGTTACACAGTTTTTATCAATGCTTGCGTGACATATGCTTTGTTAATAAAGTTTGAACGTTATACGTGATTTGTTTTTAATTTAGCTGAATTTTAATTTTGGTTTGATGACAATAAATAGTAAGGTGAATATTTATGTAGAGAAAACGTATACAATTTATTTGAAATCAGACCGTTCGTTAAAACAACGTAACGGTTGCTATAAAACTACTGACTGATATATTTCTTCAAAATAATTTGAAAACTTGATTTTTATACTACGTTAAACAGATGCAGGTTAAAACATCAAAAATTTCTGGAAAAATAACAATTTAAAAACACACGTTTTGTTACGTTGCTTTATACCCTATAATTGACGCGTCTGTCAAACGCGAAATTTAACTGTTCAATCTTAGATTAAATTTTCATAGTTATTATTAAATTTTATTGACATACACAAATCTATAAAATATATCTTCAAATTAAATAATTAAACTATATTGTTAAACACAATTTATATAAATATATTTCAAAATTAAATAATAAAATAAATAGCTAAAACTAGGGCTGTTACAGAAGCAAGTGGGTTTCGCCTTGGGTTTTACTCGAGTCATTCCAGTACTTTACTCGAAGCATGGAGGGGGAGGACTCGAAGCAAATTTTGTTGCACTCGGGTCAGTTGTTGTTTCAGGTTTCTTTTGTAAAACCTGACAGCAATTTGGGATTTAAAACAAATTTTTAAAAAAAATTAAATTTGTATACTAGATTTAAATTCAAAGTTAAATTTAGTTTTCAAATAAACTTTGGAATCTTAGTTTTTTTTAATAAATTTAGATTTTAAAGAATTTAAAATCAAGGTTTAAAAAGCAAGCTAAATCAAAGTTTTAAATCAAAGTCAAATTAATGGACTCAAGTTTTCTTCGAATTCAAATCTGTAATTTTAAATCATTTTAAAATCTAAATTATTTTAAAACAAGTTTAAATTAAAATAGTTTTTTTAAGTAAATTTGTTTTCAAACAAATATTTAAACTTTATTTTTTGATAAAGTTCTTTTATAAAAAGGTTTATAAGTTGATAGCTAAATTGGTTAATATTTAAATAAATAATCATTTTTGAATCTCCAATTCAAATGAAATTTGAATCTAAATTTAAAAGTGTAGTGTTTTAAATACACTTAAATATTAATGAAGTCATTAATTATGAAATGGATTACCTTAGAGATAATTAAAGTAATTAAGTGATTTAATTAATAAGATAATTAGGAATAATTGATTTGATTAATTAATTAAGATAATCAATTGTAAATTGTTAATTACTTAATGAAAATAATTAAAGGGTTAATTACTAATTGTAATTTATTTTGGATATTTTGATTAATTTAATGATAAAGATTAATTGGTAATTAACGATTAATTGTTATGGGATGATTGCTTAATAGTAAGTAATTAAAGGTTTAATTTCTTAAAATAATTAATTAAGGGGTTAATTAATTATGTAAATTGGTTTAGAGATTAATTTAATTAATGTGATTAATTAAGAATAATTTATTAATTGAGAATAATTAATTAAAGTGTTTGATAAATTAATTTATATCAAATGATTTGTAATTAATTAACCAGGATTGGATAATTAATTCATAAGTAATTAATTTGAATTAATTGGGAGTAAACAATTAATTCATCCTGCTTATAAATGTTTATTGAATACTTGACCTTACTTATGAATGATTGTATTGTATGAATTGCCTTGAACTGATTGTCCTATCTGATATGTGATATTCTAATTTGTGATTTGGCTGTGATGAATGTAATTAATTATCCGTAATGTAATTTATTATCTGTGATATATATATATATATATATATATATATCTGTGGCCTGTGAATGAATATAAGCGTTCTAGTTTATACCGCTTATCAACTATATTTCTGTGTTTTAATCTGTGACGATTGAATGATGTTGCACTATTGTGTTAAACCCCTGGACTACACATACACACACGAATATGGATTTCATGAGGAAATCGGTTAGGTCACAGATTTTTATAAATCTTAAAGATTTAATTCTTGAGTCCAAAATAGTTTTGGGATTGTAATTGTGAACTTTTGAAACGAGTTTCAAAAACAAAAGTTATTTTCAATAGCTTAATAACACTTGAAATTTAAATAATTTAATTTAAATTTGAATTCAATGATTGGAATTGAATTCAATGACTTGGTCAAAATATTATACAAGTTATAAAAGTGTTATATGGGTTTTTAACCACTTAAAGGTATGATTTTGGAAATTTAAACTTACATCTAAGTTTTATACTTGAATAGCTTTAACTTGTGTAAATTGTAAGCAGTGTCTTCCAAAGCGAGAACTATTTGTTTCAAGTAATAATAGCTCTCATTTAAGGAAAAGGATTTCCAATTTGTGTTACAATGATTTCAATTTAAAATTAAGTTGTGTTGAAAGCTATGGATTAATCTTTGTGAAAGGTTGTTGAACTTCGTTTTGAAAACGAAGAATATTTTAAATGGTGTATCTTTTATATATAAATGATCTGAATTGGGAATGGTTTTTCAAGTTATGAATGAATCTTTGGAAACGTGTTTTGAAATCTATAAGTTAAATCTTTAATTTAAAGATTTAATGGGTTAATCCAATTGAAATGGAAATTGATTTGGGAAATCTATGAATGGATCTTTGTGAACTGAGTGAATTTTATGTAATAAATCTTTTTTTTAAAAGATTTGAAATGGTAAACTGTTTAAACCATTTAAAGAAAAGATTTTGGGTAATAAGTTGTGACTTAATTGAAATCCCAATATCCATAAGTTTTTAAAATATTGCGTTCATTATTCGAATTAGCCGGGAGAGGACCTTTGTGTCGTATAACCCATTCTGAATAATAATACGACGTTATGGATGGCATTTGAAGACCGGTGTTGAAGGCCGGGTATTTGTAAGAACGATAGGATAACCTATCGATTGTCTCTGCACTAGCTGATCCCCGATATAGAGATTCCCTAAGTGATGGGAAGTCCGATCGGGATTATGGATACCCGGATTGCAAGGTCTTCTTTTGAAGTGCCTTCGGTTCTGTTCAAACCCGGAACAGACTTGTATGGTTGTATGTCTGACACTACACTTTGAGATATAAAGCAGATTTCTTTCAAATACATATCTGTTGGTGGCAGAGAATTTATTCTCTTAGCATTAACACCCTTCTCTGAGACGTACGAGCTCAGAGGTTATGTAGTTGAAGGTCATCGGTGATATATTCCCAATTTGGTAGTGTGGCATGTTGAGTGCTGCTATGTGTTGATGATCATTTGTGGATCATTTGTGATCAGAGCATGGCTTTTGTATAAAGCATAGCTTTGTAGACCAGACTGCATCAGGACCTCACATCCCGGAAATGGTCAAAACAGGAAAAATGCGACAGAGGGTCGCTCCCTTTAGGGTGTGTCATTCCCTTCTGGAAAAGGGTGGTATCATGGTATGGAGCCCAGATACTTACTCATGTGGACACCATACATTTATTACTATATGATGTTGTTGGATTAGAGGTACCTCGGATAAAGGTCCCAAAGGACCGGGGGATGGCATGCTCGTGTAGTAGTTATCTAGTTATAGAGGTAACCCGGCCTTTTGTTGGCAGAGAGCTGGTTAAGTTCTCGGGACGTCCCGCCATAGGCGATCCCATGGACAGTGGGAAGTTCCTTAGCCTGACCATTTGTTGGAAATCCATTCACCTAATACGTGCCCTGTACGGTTTTAGTTGTATTACCTGCCATTCACTTATGGTGGCGCCCCACTGTTTGGATGGTAGCTATAGTAGGCATAGTTCGAAATGTCTATGCTGGCTAAGATATATATTCTACTTTCGAAATATTTTCTCCACTGTGCACTTATAATAATAATATCGGAAATTTTCTCGTATCAAGCATGTTTGACTATCATAAGAAGAAATCTCCTTCAATTTTGCGTTTACATTGTGTGTGTGGCGGGAGGTCGTATGGTAGTTTCATTTTCGAAAAGCATTGCGAATTGACTTTAAAATTCTTTTGTTGTTTGTTTTAAAGATAAACTATTTTTGTTACTCATACCAGTCCCATGACTGATCCGGAGTTTATTGTTCCTATCCTAAACTCTGGGTGCTCACTATTTCCCACACGAGCAGTCTAGAGTTGGGTTTTTCAGATAGTTAGGTTTGATAGATTATCTGAAGCTAGTTTCAGTCTTTGGATGTGGACGAGACTTTCTTGTCTTAGTGCATCGTTATTGGGAGTTCGAGCTATTTCTGGATTGGTTTTTGGAGATGGAGTTTCAGTTTTTGGAGTTCTTCGTTGAAGGCTATCTTGAGTTATTTGTTTCGCCGCTTGTGTTATCTATTTTCTTTCTGCTGCTATTTTATTGTATCATATCTCTGATGTATATTAATATCTATTGTATTATCCGTTGTATCAGATATTTTATCAACGCTGTATATCAATGTATTATTCCTTTCTTCCGCTGTGTTGTTTACTTAATGGTGTTATAAGCTCCAGCGACTCGGATTTGAACGCTCGAATCTGCGGCATTCGAGTACGATGTAAAGTATGGATGTCGATTTTCGAAAGAAAAATATTCGTATCGTCACACTAGTACTTCATCTTCTTTTTTTGTTGTTTATTCTCTACTTTATTTTATTTTTAATGTTGAAATCTCTATGTGTTGAAATGATAACACAAATGAGGGGCTAGACACTACAATTTAGGGGTAATGAAGCTTTCTTTTATCATGTATATTTCAACATAAATTTTCTATGTATGATCTCTTGTATGCTTTATGATAAAATGGATGTCTATGTTTATTTGTGTTTTATGTTGAATTTGATAGCCTACTTTATTCATAATAAATACGCTATGTTTATCTCACTCGAACCATATTGCCACGTTTTCGAAATTCGGCAATTTCGAACACGATGACCCATACATCTTCTTGACTAAATTCAAATAAGTTTGCGCAGCCATTAGATTCCAACAACTTTTCGATGACGGAATCAAACTTGATTAATCCCATTCGCTTTTACGGATTACGTTGAAAAATGGTTGTACAACTTATCATCGAACTCAATTAAAACATGCGAAGAATTCGTAAAAGCTTTCTTAAAAAAGTTATACTCCTTGGAAAAAACGAGTAGAATCCGAAACGAAATTGTAAATTTTCATCAATTCAATGGAGAACCATTTGAAAAATATTTTGAAAGATTCAAAGAGCTTTAGATAAAATATCCACACCATAACTTTGAAAAATGGATGATTTGCCACATCTTATACGATGGACTCAAAAACAGCTCACGAACCATGCCCGAATCAATGTGCCAAGGCAACTTTCTTGCCCAACATCACGGCGATGCTTGGAAATTTCTTGAAAACCTGCCCAAAAGTTGTCCCAATGGGAACGTTCGAACGAAAAATCAATTTACTCACGATCGAGTGCACACTCCATAGGATCTTCTTCTGCTTTAGAAGCTAAGATTGACGTAATGATTGAAAAATTCGATAATGTTTTCTCATCGAATCAAATGAACCAAGCTTCCCAACCGATGTGTTACAAATGCAACGATCCTAATCATATAGCCGACCACTATCCCAATTTTGTCTAACAAATCAATGCTTTTAATAAAGCTAAAAATGACCCATTTTCTCCAACGTACAAGCCTAGTTGGAGAAATCATCCAAATTTTGCTTGGAACAAAAACAATCCCAACACGAATACGGTTCATCCAAATTTTCAATCATTCCCGAACAATGCATCGAATCCTCCCTTTCAGCCCAACCATTTTCAACCAAATTTTGTAGGACCATCTCATAATCAACCACAATAATCAAATTTTCAACCAAATGCGGCTTATCCTCCCCAAGACGATAAACATTTAAGTTCACTGGAGAAAACTCTTGAAACATTGGCTAAAGCAACTACTTAAAATCTTCAATCAAACAACAATTTGCAAAATTTATTCACCTCATATATGCAAAACACAAACCCATCAATTGCAAAACTCGAAATGCAAATAAGTCAATTAGCCACGTCTGTAAGTGAACGCGAACGAGGAAAATTCCCAAGCTAGCCCATTCCAAATCCAAGAAATCAAAATGCAAATTCAAATCAATCCCATGTTATTTAAGATTGCAACGTCACCCAATCGAATGCTATCACAACTTTACATTCCAATAAACAAATCGATAATCAAGTCGCTAACCCAAACAATTTACCGGAAACCTCTCTTGACACTTCTAAAACAACGAACGAATCTAAATAGAATGTAGAGCCAAACGTTGAATCGAATGCCAATTAAAATTCTTCTTCTTCTACTTGAGTAAACCCACCTACCGAGTATCATGTTCTATTTCCACATCGTTTTCGGCCAAAGAAACACTCAGACCAAATGGAAAAGATGTTGGAAATTTTTAAACAAGTGAAAGTTAACATCCCGCTTCTTGAGCAGGTCCCAACTTACACGAAATTTTTTAAGGACTTGTGCACCTAAAAGCGACACACTCAAGTGCCCAAAAAAGTCTTCTTGGCCGCCAGTTTGAGTGAAGTCTTGTCCCAATCCATGCCCGTAAAATACAAAGATCCTGGTTGTCCTATGATTTCATGTACAATTGGAGACAAGACGATTAATAAATGTTTGGTTCCATACTCCATTTACGAACAATTAGGCTTATGTGAGCTCAAACCCACAAAAATTAGGCTTCAATACGCTGATTGTTTGATTAAGAAGCCTGTGAGAGAAATCAAGGACGTACTGATTCGAATAGGGCAATTCATATTCCCCGTTGGCTTTATCGTTCTCGAAACACAGCCCGTGGCAAATCCCACCAGTCAAATTCCATTGATTTTAGGCCGACCATTCTTAGCCACCTCAAACGCCTTAATCAATTGTTGTAACGGTTCGATGAAAAAATCTTTTGGAAACATGACTTTGGATCTCAACATTTTCAATCTTGAAAACTAATCGAATGAACCTCGTGACCAAACATTGGAAGTTAGTGCCATTCACGAAAATTTCTAAAACGAGACACAATCTTAACGATGAACGCAAGGCTGAGTACAAAAATTGTTTCAAGAAATTCCCAACGAGATTGAATACACTTTTCCTTTTGAATCGCTTCCAATTGAGTCCGAATCTCAACCCAATTCTTTGATCGAAAAACTCCCGAAGATGGACCTCAAACCACTTCTCGATCACCTTAAGTACGCAACTTAGGTGATAACGAAATGTTGCCCATCATAATTTCCACAACTCTCTTCCTTGATCAGGAAACCTCCTTACTTTCAATCCCATCCAAAATCAAGGAGGCGATGGGATGGTTGATCTCCGATATACAGGGAATTAGTCCCACTCTAGTTCAACATTGCATCCATTTAACCGACGAGGCCACGCCTGTTCGTGACATGCAATGAATGCTTAATCCAAAAATGAAAGATGCGGTGCGTGATGAAATTGTTAAAATTCTCGACAATGGAATCATTTAGCCAATATCTGATAGTTCATGGGTTAGCCCAATTCACGTTGTACCAAAAAAGTCTAGGCTAACTGTTGTCAAGAATGATTCAAACAAACTTATTCCAACTCGTACTCAATCAGGTTGGTGTGTTTGCATTGACTATCGAAAACTAAATGCCGCAGCACGTAAGGATCACTTCCCTCCTCCATTTATCGACCAAATTCTCGAACATTTAGCCGGCCACGAATGCTACACCTTCCTTGATGGTTATTCTGGCTATAACCAAATTCCAATCGCTCTCGAAGATCAAGAGAAAATGACATTCTCGTGTCGATTCGGTACCTTTGCTTATCAATGCATACCATTTGGACTTTGTAACGCTCCTGCGACTTTCCAATGATGCATGGTTGGCATTTTTTCTAACAACATTGAATGCTTTATAAAAGTTCTTATGGAAGATTTCTCTATCTTTGGTGATTCTTTTTCTAAATGTTTGCATCGTCTTGAGTTGGTTTAGAATCGATGTAAAGAAAAAAATTTGACTTTGAATTGGGAAAAATGCCACTTTATGGTCAAACAAGGCATAGTCCTGGGACATATCATCTCAAATAAAGGCATTGAGGTAGATAAAGAAAAAGTTTACATAATTTCAAATCTACCCATTCCTAAATCTGTTAAGGACATTCAATCATTTCTAGGACAGGTTGGCTTTTACCGACGCTTTGTGAAAGACTTTAGCAAAATCGCACATCCTTTGACGACTCTCCTTGGAAAAGACGTTCCTTTCGATTTTAACTATGACTGTATCTCTTCTTTCGAATGTCTCAAAAACAAACTCATTTCTGCTCCAATCATTTGTGCACCCAATTGGGATCTCCCATTTGAAATAATTGGGGCACTTCTAACTTTGCAGTTGGTGCTATCTAAGGACAACTCATCAACAAAATCCTTCAAGTTATTTACAATGCGAGTTTGACTTTGAGCGATGCTCAACTCAACTACACAACAACCGAAAAAGAGCTTCTAGCTGTCGTTTTGCGCTCGAAAAGTTTCGACCTTACTTGATAGGTTCACACATTACCGTGTACATGGACCACTATACGCTTCAATATCTCTTCGCTAAAAAGGATGCTAAATCCCGTTTGATTCGTTGGATCCTTTTACTTGAAGAGTTTGACCTTACAATCAAAGACAAAAAACGACCTGATAATGCCATAGCCCGATAACTTATCTCGTCTTCCAAACGCACCATCTTCTTCGCCAATCAATGAAAACTTCCCTTATAAACAACTTCTTCCAATTTCTATCGATTCATGGTACGTTGATATAGTGAACTACTTAGTCACTAAAAGAACTCCCTCATCTTGGTCCAAACAGGACAAATGCAAATTTATGTCCCAAGTGAAATATTTCTATTGGGATGATCCATATTTGTTTGCCTTGACCTAGTGATCAATACAATAGTTAGAGGACTGCATCCAGCTGATTAGAGCTGGCATGAGATGGATTGCTATGCTAGCTCGATTAAGCATATGAATTTTGAATGTTGTTTAAGTATAGAAGATGGAGCTTCAGAAAAACAACGACATACAATGGCAGATGACATTGAGTTTAGAAACAGAGATGTAGACAAGGTGGACGCACTAACGATCGACCCAATGGTCATTTCGCACATGATCGACATCGCCTCAGCAAAGAAAATTTTGGTTGATTGTGGAAGTTCCTTAAATATAATTTTCAAAAAGGCTTGCTACCGAATGAGGATGGAAGCCAAGGACCTAAAACTATCTTAAGCCCACATTCATGGCTTTAATGGTGCGATGACCGAAACTGTTAGATATGTCAAATGGTCTATGGATTTTAGAGAAGCTGACCGTCGAAGAGTGTGCATTTGACATTTTATCTTGGATGTTGATTCTCCATACAATGCTTTTCTAGGCCGACCAGCACTAACTGAATTTCGGGTAGCTCTTTCACGTGGTATCTAATTTTGAAGTTTCCAACTGATTTTGGTGTTGGAATTATGCATTGTGATCAGACGACAAGACATGTCTGCTATGCAACTGAATTGAGAGACACTCAATGGAAGAAGAAAGGTAAGGGTGTGGACAAGTCTCTCCACATTCGAACCACCGAAGATTGACAACAAGTGCTTGGGCCATGTCCCGGGCGCCACAGTCGATTCTATAAAGATATAAATCGAAGAGATGACGAGGAAGAGCCCAAAGAGACCAAGGTTGCACCAGCTGAGCTGAAGATTGACATAATGGTCAGCCACGACGACCCGTCATGTGTCCTAAAGATTGGATCATAGCTTAGTCCCCTGATGATGAAAGAACTTTTCGGTTTTCTCTGAGTGAATCTTGATATGTTCGCTTGGACTCATTCTGACATGTGTGGGATCTTTCCTACCATTGCGAGCCACGCATTGAATATCGACCTGAGGCATGACCCGATGAAACAGATAAGGTATGGCATGGATCCGAGGAGATCTACTACCAAGAGGTGGATATGCTCAAAGGTAATGTTTATACGCGAGACGCTCTACCCTAAATGGGTATGTTATCTTGCACTTATGAGAAAGGCGAATGGAAAATGGCGGACATGCTTTGATTACTCGGACTTGAACAAGCCATGACTACAAGGCAGCTTTCCCCTTCCAAGGATTGACCAGCTGGTAGACTCAACCGAAGGACACGAATTGCTATCTTTCATGGATGCGTACTCTGGATATAACCAAATCCCGATGCACATTCCCGATCAGGAGCACACTAGCTTCATTACTAATGTTGGATTATATTGGTATGTGGTAATGCCATTTGGATTGAAGAATGCTCGAGAAACCTATTAATGTCTTGTCAACAGAATGCTTAAAGATCGGATTGAAAAGATGATGGAGGTATATATTGATGATATGCTTGTGAAGTCGCGACTATCAAATGACCACATTAGAGACTTAGTAGAAATGTTCGATACTCCTCTATTACAAAATGAAGATCAATCCTCTGAAATGTTCTTTTGGGATGGCTTTCGGAAAGTTCTTAGGTTTCATGGTCAATGCTCATAGAATTGAAGCTAATCCCAAGAAGATTCGAGTAATTTGCAATATTCAGGTGCCAAAAACCATCAAATAAGTATAGAGCTTAAATACGAAGGTCGCCGCCCTAAGTTGATTTATTTTCAGAGCTACCAATAAATGCATTCCTTTCTTCGAATTTATTAGAAAAGGGAAAAGGAACTATGAATGACGCAAGATTATGAAGACGCATTCCAAGCTTTGGTGAACCATTTAGAGAGGCCACCCATCTTGTCAAAACCGGTGAATCATGAAGACTTGTATACCTACTTGGATATATTGGTACATGCTATAAGTGTCGCACTGCTTCGCGAGGAGAATCGAATCAAGAGACTGGTCTGTTATGTTACCAAGCGATCGATAGAAGCTGAAAGAAATTACCCAAAGATAGAAAATTTGGCGTACTATATGTTGATGCTTCGCAAAAGCTCCATGCCTATTTTCAGGCTCATCCTTTCAACGTTTACACCGATCAGCCGTTACGACGGGCCCTACAGTGACTTGAGACATCTGGAAGGTTACTCAAGTGGAACGTCGAACTGAGCCAATTCCTTATCACTTATCTCCTTCGAAGAGCCATCCAGGGACAGGATCTGGCGGACTTTATAGCAAATTTCAGTACACATGATGATCTCCCAAAGAGCGGTGGAGCCCTTATTATTCGATGGAAAATGTACGCAGATGGAGCATCTAATGGTCATTGCTCTAGAGCGGAAATCGTGCTAGTAACCCTGGAAGATCAATTGATTGGCTACGCTTTGAAGCTTGACTTCCCTTCAACGAACAATGAAGCTGAGTATGAAGCCCTGATTGCTGGACTCAAACTTTCTAGTGAACTAGGAATAAAATCTCTTGAAATCTTTGCGATTCACAGTTGGTAGTATACCAATTCATGGGAGATTACCAAGCTAAAGGACAACGTTGACCTCGTACCTTACCCAAATCTAAGAGCTATTGACTGGTTTTAAGTATAATGACATCACACACATTCTCTGGGATCAAAACAAAGAGGCTGACTCATTGGTAAAGTTTGCTAGCACTAGGGAGTAACAACAAATGGGCTTAGTCCTAGTCGAAGTACTAGACGCTTGGAGAATAAACCAGATGGAAATCAATTGGGTACTATAGATGGAGCCTGATAAGGAGTCATGGATGACTCTGATTAAAGGCTATTTGCTACAAGGAGTCCTTCCCAAATAGAGGAATGAAAGGTGACAAGTCCTCCGCAAAGCTTTACAATATATCATTCAGGAAAGAGTCATGTATAGAAAGGGTTTTTGCATTCCTCTTCTTTGGTGTATCACTCATAATAAAATAAAATAAGTCCTAAAGGAAGTTCATGAATGGGAATATGGTGATTATACTAAGGAGCAGGCCTTAGCAAAGAAAATACTCCATTATGGGTATTATTTATCGGCTATTAACAAAGATGCTGCTGATTACGCTAGGCAATGTGACAAGTGCAATATGTATGCAAAAGTTCTGAGAGCTCTGCTGATAGAAATCACACAAATGGTCAGTCTATGGCCATTTTCCATAGGGGCATAGATATCGGTTCCTTACTAATCTCTAAAGGTGGTGCAACGTACGGCATCATCGTAGTTGTTTAGCTCACCAAATGGGCCGAAGCGGTACCTTTAGCCACGATCATGACAAAGAAAGTAATCAACTTCATTATCTGCAACATCATCTATCATTTTGGCCTTCCATGAACCATTGTAACTGATAATGGGACTCAATTCGACAACGATGAATTCAAAGATTTCTGTCGTCGACGTCATATTGAAAAGAGATTTGCGACAGTTGCTCACCCTCAAGCAAACCGGCAAGTTGAAGCTGTCAACAAAATCATAAAGTCCGTTCTAAAGAAGCATTTGGAAAAGGCTGGTGGAAAGTTGGTGGATGAACACCCAACAACATTATGGGCTTATAGAACCACCCACAAGTCTACGACTGGCCATACTCCATTTGTCCTTGCTTACAGATCGAAGCCATTATTCCTACTGAACTTGAAGTCCATTCTCATCGAGTGGCCTACTACGATCCCAGAATGAATAGAGATCTCCTCTTAGAATATCTAGACTTGTAGATGAGAAGCATGAATAAGTTGATTTGTGGGCACATGCACATCAATGGTAAGTCGCCCGATACAACAACACTACAGTCAGACCTAGAACCATTGAAATTGGCGATCTTATGTTGAAATGAGTTTTCATGCCCCATCACACATGAATCCTACGTGGAAAGGACCATATATCGTTGTATAGAGGCTTAGAGAGGGGACTTTCAAGCTAGCGACCGTTGATGGCTTCACACTCTCAAGAGCATGGAATAACGAGCATTTACTATACTATTTCACTTGGTTTTTTCTTTTTCATTTAGTTGTATTCAATTTCCGAATCTGCTTTAGCATTTGATTTTTCATATATGTAACAAATTATGTCATTTCTTTCCATTTGGCTAATAATATTTGAAATTTCCTTCATATCTACGATTGTTGTAGCATTACATATTAGCTATGATATCGACTAACTAATATTGACATGTCTGAGTAGGTTCCTAGAGTTTGGAGCTAGCCTATTACATGAGTTTATGATTGAACTAAACAAATTGAACATGGTCTGACTATTCATTTGATAATTCTTGCTCACAACCTAATGGACGGAGTACCTAATGAGGAATGGACGTGACTCGACCATTCGATAACCAAAATAATCCTACCAAGTGATGGAACAGACATGAATCAAAAGTGATCGTGATATGACCAATTTCTCGCTAATTTAAACCTCGTATTTGGGGGAAATCAACCAATTAAGGGAAATATAATCCGAATATTTTCTAAAATAACTCTTAGTCCCTACAGTGCGGACTAAAGTGTAAACATGAATTGGGTGTAATCCGATTACCCGCTAGTTGAATCTTATCCCCATAGTGTGGATGTAGTATAAACAAATAGACGAGTGTGGTTCGACCACTCACTACTCCATAAACTCCAACATGAAACTGGCAAGAGGAGTATAAACTTTCCGAGGATGGAGTTCGACCATCCATTATTTAATTCCACTAACCAGAGACTGGAGGTAGGAGTATAATCACTCAAATCACTGAACCTAACGGCATAACACTGGGTTCAATCCCGGTGTTTGATACAACTTAAGGCCATGACCACATGAGGCCTTAAGTGAAAATTAATGGAACATTGCCCGAATTATCGAGCAATAAATTACAATTACATTGAATGGAAAAGTAATAGCTCGACTACTTAGACAATTCACATAAGAGTTTGATAGAAAATAAAGAACTTTTATTTGCATATTAAACTTGAAAATTCTGGTACAAGTTTACTCAAAAGCGGGGGTCCTACCCTGTAGTACCTCTAATTTTTAGTAACAATATTTAGGACATTTAATTAGTAAAATTAAATGAAATAATGTAAAATGGTTAAGGGATTAAGGTTTGTGAATATAGAGGGTAGCTGTGTCCATTAAACAAATGAACTAAGGGAATTAAAATGAATCAAGTTAGAGTAAGTATACAAGGACAATATAGGAATAAGTAATATCCTTATACCCTAAACCCTCACATACATTCATTTTACACGTTCATTCTCACAAAACAAAAACTAAAGCTAAAGGTCGACCACCATTAAGGGAAAACAAGAGCAGATTTCAAGAGGAAGAAGTTAATCAACTATATCTAAGATCAAATCCCAACTCCTTAATCTCAAGATAAAGGTGAATAATAGGTTACATCTCATATTTTTGATATTTTTGGTTTCTAGATCAGATCCAAATATTTTCCAAATAATATTGTCATGTTTTTTATTGTTAAAATAGATATATATGCTTGTTGATAATTTATGGTGATTCATATAGATTTTATGATATGTTTTCATGTGAAAAAGCTATTAAATGACATCCAAATGCCTTCCTAATTTGGTATATGATAAAAAGTGATATTATAGAGATGATTTTCAATTTTCAAATGTTCAACAACGTATTAAAAATGATTTATGGGAAATAGATTTTTCCTAAGTGTTTTAATAGATATATAAAATTATTTAAGGTATGAGACTTAAATGTTTTACATATTTACTAAAGGAGAAGGTGAACTTTGTAAATAATTCAAATTATTTATTTCTAGAATTTTTGCAGTACTTTTGGAAAAGAAATTAGCAACCAATCATGTTTTGACAAACAAGACAGGTAGGTAGAAAAGAATAACTTTAAAATGTTAAAAATCAGCTTCAACATGCTTTTTATATGTTTCACCACTTTCGACACTTAGCTTTTGACTAAGTTCCTCCACCTCTATCACTATCAAAACCAATGCACGTGGTATTAAAAACTTGGTACATAGTGAATTGGACTGAGGCGAAAGGTATGAAGTCAAAACAAGTGGTTCCGAAGGGGTCAAAGCTTTACTTTGTTTTTAAATGAATATATGCCTGCTTTACTTTTTCTTTCGAATTGGTTAGCTTCTGACTAGGTCAAATTGTTTTAAAGGAATGGTTTCGAAAGAGGTTGCACCTTTTGTTTTAAATAAATGCTTTCAAGGGGCCGGAAACCCTTATTATTGCATCTTACCTTTCGAAGAAATGCCTTCAAAAGGGTTTCTTTCTTTTAAAACCCAAGTTGCTTCTCAAATGCTTTCAAAGGGTTGGTTTCAACACCATCACTTCTTTACTTAGGAAATAGCTTTCTGAAAAGTGCTTTCGACTTAGTTTATTTATGGCCCTTTGTATCCTTGAAGGTAAAAACCAAAGGTTATGAAAGTAATAGTTTTAAATGGTTTCAAAAGGTTTCCACATGTTTTACTTGAACGGAAATGCTTTCGAAAGGTTTGATTTTATGAAAGGCTTCGAAGGGGTGGTTCTCCAATGGTTTCGAAAGGTTTTAAATGGAGGTTTTCTAATGTTTTCGGAAGGCAATGTTTATAGTGTTTTGATAAAAGGATGTCTAAGGTATTAGAGCTTTCTAAAGAAAGTTTTTTCAAGGTTTTCGAAAGGTTTATTAAGAATGGTTTCAAAAATTATGTTTTGGCCTTTCGGCCTAAGGTTTTACTTGTATCAAAAGGGATATTTTCAATAGATTCAAAAGGGATATTTTCAAAGGTTTAAATGTTTTAACCAACAAAGTTTTGTGTAAAGTATATGCACATAGCAAGGTGATTTGAGTAAATCATAGAGTATATTTTCCTTGTTTAAAATATAGTTTAAAGGTTTAAATCAATTTGAAAGAATAGGTTTTCATGGAAAATTTAAAGGTAGATGACCCTAAGTAAAATGACTCGGATATTAGAATACCAGACGGGACTCTCGTATGGGGTCACACCCTATATATTAGCTATTAGCCCCTAGCTAATTTAGTCTAAAATTCCAATGTATGGGGCTTTGACACTGGTAAGACCAAAATAATGTTATACACAGAAAGCAATATACAAAGTGAGGACATGTTATTGGTGAGTGCGCAAAACTATTAGGATCAGTTGACCTTGGAGAAGTAAGTTAGGGATAGACCGTTCAGAAGAGGAGTATTCAGCAGAAATTAGATTATTTGTTTATTTTATTTGGTAGGCCTGAGTCAGCCAAAGGTTAGTAGTTAGCCAAACAAAACTATATTGTTCAGACAGATGGTCCATTTTGTTACCTAATTTTTATGCTTTCATGATGGTGATATTATTGTTTTAACCAGTTTTGGTTCCAAGATTAAGATTTGTACAAAATCTGTTTTAAAAGGATATTAGTGAGGGGAAACCCATTTTACTAAGCAGTGTGGTCTCACTCAATATCAAATAATCGAGATGTATATTATTATTCACACCAAGCTTTATATCTGACTGTAAGTTTATGTTTTCCCCCTTAAAGTCTCGGGCGCTCAAAATTGATTTGAGTAGGCTGAGGGTTGAGTATTTTTAGGTTTTAGTAGGCGGACGAATAAAGCTTCAAAAGATGAGCAGGAGGCTGAAGTTAGATATTTAGGAGTTGTTATGTTTTTATTTCAGCTGTGTTGTATTAAGTCCTTTATGACTATTTAGTACTCTGGTCATCCAAGGGGACATCTTCATATGTCGCTTTTGGCATATTTATGTAATAATTATATTTGATCTGAACTTGGGAAACGTTTAGGATTATGTAACTTGGAATATGAAATGTTATTTTGAAATGTAATCATAAAAATGTTTTAATCTGTGATGACTTTATTTTATAGTCAAGTGCTTCAGATATTATGGATACCATTAGCATTACCATATTTGGTCACCGAAAGTTAATATTATGGATGACTGCAGCATATGTAGCGCTTAGCTTCAGTCCTCCAGATAGGGGAAGTTACAACTTGGTATCAAAGCATAGGTTTATAAAAAACTTTAAACTAAAATGATTTTTGAAAATATAAATTAGAGAAAAGATCGGGGTATGGAATAATGCTATAATAACGTACTTGTATTTTCTATATATAAGTCTAAGCTATATCTCTAGCTCCTATCTCTCTTAGGCTAATCTTCAATATCTTATGAGGCTTGAATACAGATATAGATGCTAGAAATGGAAGAGTTAACCTTGGAGAGAGAAGCATCACAACTAACAGAAATGCCGTACTAAATACGAGAAGAAAACAAGGTCAGGCACAACTGAAAATGTGGGTGCTGGAGTCCCGCAAGTTGACATGGGAGCAACGTATCCATTCTTTGTCAACATGATGCAAGCAAGTGTTGCTGCAGGGGTGGTCAGAGGAGGAGTTCAGGAAGCTCCAATGGTCAACAACTATGCTATTCTAAGTAGGGATTATGTACGGTTGGGAGGAAAGCCAGTTATTGATACTGAAGATGTAATCAAAGTAGAGAATTGGCCGCTACATTGCGAAAGGATTTTTGCTTATCTAGGGCTCAATGATGAGCTGAAGAGAAAGATTGCTTCTAGATAGCTTCAAGGAGCAGCGTTGTACTGGTAGAATAGCGTTATAGTTGGAGTTAATAACGGGACCATGACATGGGCGGATTTCAAGAGAATGTTTGGATAGAGGTTTATGTCGGAGATCGCTAAGTCTACACTGCTTAGAAAGTTTGCTGAGTTAGAGCAATGGGAGATGACTGTGCTGGAGTATGGTACAAGGTTTGAGTAGTTGGCGAGATATGGCTATATTACGGTTGATATTAATATCAAGAGAAATGAGAAGTTCATCAAGGGGTTGAAGCCTGAGCTAGCTATGGCAATATTATCGCATATCAAGTATTCTTGTGATGTTGTAGTACAAATTTCTTTGAGGAATGAGAAGATGCTTGCTTTTTTGGAGAGAAATAAGGCAAAGAAAGTCCAGGTGGGGCGGAGTCGGAAAAGTCCTTCCATACGAAAGTAGCTCAGAAGGGTAGAGCTGAAAGAATGGGAAGTCAGAGGTTTTCTTTTTTAAGTGCGATAAGAAATGGAATTTTGCTAATGAATGTCGCTCAGGAGATGGAAAAAAGTGATCAGAAGAAGAACATCATGTACTTCAACTGCGATCAAATTGGACATTGTCCGAACTAGTACAAAGAGCTTGGTAAGGATGGGAGGGCAAAGTATATGCATTGGAGCCAGCTACCTTGAGGCCAATTGAAGAGGAAAAAGGAAGGGTGTGTTGGGAGGTACGCTTATGATTCACGGTATGTCAATTAGCGTCCTATTTGATACTGGTGCGCCGTATTTGTTACTCCAAAAATCCACCTTTCGACTTACTCAAAACCATTCTAAGAGAGTAAGAGAGAAGGATTCCAGCTGGACCTTTCGAAAGAGTCGAAGAGATGCGATAGCCAAAGTCTGAAAGCTTTGGAATCCTTCGAAGGTGTCGAAAGGTCTCTACAATCAAGATGCAGAAGGCTCTTTCCTTTTGAAGGAGTCAAAGGATTCGAAAGCACCCTTTCGCCTTTAGTAACCACCTTTCGACTAGGTGAATCCATATGCAAGAATACGTTTCGAATGAGTCAAAGCAGCACCTTTTGAAGATAATGAAGAATAGTACTTTGTATATGCATCAAACCTTTTGAAACCTAAGGTTTCGCCTTCATTCAAACTACTCAAAAGAAAATGTTTTCTTGAATAGCCCCTTCAAAAGCTATAATAAGCCTTTCGAACTGGTCTAAGCCAATGTGATCTAGGAAGGTTCCACTTCAAATCAAGAACAAGAGCTCAGATGTAACCAAGATCATCGAAACTTTTGAACCAAGCCAATCGACAAAGTCAGACAAACTTACACGCCAACACAAAGAAGAAAAGTGCCCGTTCCTGTCGACAATGGCGGAGGCATGCTTGAGTTATTCGGTATCCACCTTTCGATCAAGTCGAAAGCTTTAGGGTCGAAAGGTGCGGACCCGCATGTATAAATAAGACCCAAGAGGTCAGGTTTGGGGATCTAATTCTTTCCATTCCAAACTTGTATCTTCTAAATCAAAAGAGTTATAAACCATAATTACCAAATTGATTTTGGAATTCAGAGAAATAAATCTTCTTTTGCTTGAGAAAGGGAAGTCTCAAATATTTCAGATTACTTTATTGTTTTAAAAGTTTTTGTTGGGTTTAATCTTGTGTTTTAGGTGTCGCCTACATCAAAAGTTCGCTATCGACACAGTTGAAACCTTGTAGATTTAAATAACTGCAGTTACATGCATCAAGCTACCTTCCCCTGAGTTTCTTCTTTTGACAAGGTCGAGACCAATCCCCTATCCACTAAAACCTTTGATTAACATAAGGTGCCTAGAGGTTTAGCTTTCGACAAGGACGAAACCTTGTTCCATGTCATTTCAAACTGAGATTCCTAATCCCAAACCTGAGACATTTAAACATAAAGCCTTCGATAAGGTCGAAACCCTAATCTAGATTCCTGATTCTAGTTTTAACAGTTAAACAACCTTGCTTTCGATAGGGTCGAAACCTCTCTCTCTGATTCTTGGATAAAGTCCTTTCCACACAACAACTAAGGCCTTCAATAAGGTCAAAACCAATAAAGGAATGTCTATCTTGGGTATCCCGATCGTTTCGAAAAGTGAGCTTTTGAAGGAAATTTCAATCTATCTCAACTGAATCGAATGGTTGATAAAGGAATAAGTCGACCCTTTCGACCGAGTCGAAAAGTCATACTGAACAACTTTGTACATCAGCTATCAACTCGAAAGAAAATTCAAGGAAGATAGACCCTTCCTACTCCTTTCCATCTACTCAAGGGATAAACCTTATTACATAACACGACTTTGGGTGTTGGGTGTTGACAAGATTTCTTTTTAACAACTTTGGCGCTAGAAGGAAGGCTCGAACCCCCGACTTGGTTGAACACCCAACACTACTATTCTCTAACCCCACTTAGCTCGATCTCAAGTTCATCTACATTGGTCTAATCATGGATAAAAGAATCATAAGATCTGAACAAGGATCCTCTAAACCCCATGAGATAAGATTCCCTTCACAATTGATCAAGGATTCCAATCAAAATGAAGAGCAAAGGCTAAGGCTAGAAGCTCAAAAATTGTAAACAAGAAAAAAGTGAAATCATACGATCCTAAGAAATGGAGCTTAAACCCCTTTCATGTTGGCCCTACCCTAATTTTTGCCTTAGGAAAAAGGACAAATGGAAGTGACAGTGTATTCAATCAAATGAGAAGAACCATCTAACACTATTCCAAAGGCACCGTCTTTGAAAAAGAAATAATGGCTGATTACAATGCCTTTGTAAATAAGTGGCAACAACCTACTATAATAAGAACACTTGCTGCACAAGAACTGTGGAGGGCGGCCAAAAGAAAAACAATCGAAGAATATGAAACTATAAGGTCAAGAAACAAAAAGTCAAAACGCCATCCACAAGAATCAAGCTTCAAATCTAGACTTCCAAAGGAGTGCAATTTAACAACATCCATGGAGAATGTCCACTTACTAAATAAGGATGAGCTTAATTATTGGCCATCACAAAAGAAGAAGCCAAAGCATGAAAGGAATTTGGAAGGATCCAACTGTTACTACCATATGATGAATGACCATGAAACCAATCATTGCATACCGCTGGAGGGGATGAACATAAATTTCTTCCGACAAGGAAAGATTTATGAATTTGTAAAGAGAATTTGAGAGAAAATCAATAAAGAGTTACTTCTCAAAGAAAAATCTAAATGGTTAGGAGTGAAATACTCCTTATATTTGGATACTACATAAGATGGTAATCTACCTAAGATGGTAGAAAACCTCTGTCCGCGTCGAGTTGGCCAGGGCATAGCACCTCTTGGAGGGAGGGTGGGTAAGCCTTTAGCCGCACCATAAGATGGCTAGGTTAAAGCACCGGACAAGCCCTTGGACGTACCTCCGGCCAGGGAAAGACAACTCCTGGTAAGAGGATGGAGTAAGCCTTTATCCATGCCGTAAGATGGCCAAGGTAATGCACCAAACAAGCCTATGTCCGAGCCGCACAATGGCCAGGGCAGGTCGCATCCTGGAGGGAGGTCGAGTAAGTCCTTGGTTGCAACCTATAAGATGAGCTAACCAAGAGCACCAGACAACAATGGACTAAGATGTCCAGGTCCAAGAGGAGGCCCGTCGAACAAAGGACTAAGATGTCCAGGCCCATCAAATAATGGATTAAGACATCCAAGCCCAAGAGGAGGCTCATTGAACCGAAGACTGAGGTGTTCAAGCCCGAGAAACAACATATTAGGAATAAGACGTCCGATCTCAAGAGGTAACTAATCAAATTACTTATATACAAAACCTGAAGGGTTCATATATATCAAGGGAGAAGAATAGAACTTCACTTATTAGTACCTGAACCAAGGTTTTGGGACTTTCATTTCTAAACAATATCTATTAATACCCAAATATGGGTTTCGGGTCTCTCATATCTGAATTTCATCAGTTAGTACCTGAATCTGGTTTTCAGGATATTCATTTCAGAACTTCATCTACTAATACCCGATTTTGGGTTTCGGGTCCTTATCAATCACCAACTATCTTTGTTATACCCGAATCTGAGCATTGAGACTATCACTTATTTGAGCCCTAATCTGGGTGTAAAATTCGATAATGGATTTCTATTTATCCATCATAAATGCCCGAAACTGGGTCAAAGAATACTTTCATGAAGATCATTATTATAATTTCTCAAATCTGGGTCTTGGATTTTTATTCTTCAAATTACATTAATACCCGAGAATGGGTCAATAGGTTTCTACTACAAATATTCAGATAATGATTTCAAGATTTAGCTCTTTATTAAATATCTCTTGAAGATTACTTTACAACATTTGTACCCCTGTTTGAGGGCGGGATTTCCTATCAACACAACTTAGACATTCCAGCGAAGTGATTGGAGTTGAATTCTTGACTATTTCTCATCATGGTTAAAGATGGGATTTAGACATTTAATATAACTATTTTTCATGCGATTAACAAGATGATTTTCTAATATGAAGCAAAATATATACATAAACTAATATGTCAATTTCAAGTTAACAGCTAGAAATATTATTTGCTTCATACTTTTCAGGGTAATCAGTATAACAAGCAGAAATAAGAGATTCATCGAATACACAAATCAACATATGAACTATCAAAAAGCATTTCAGAAGTGATATTGTAAAAACAGATTACATATCAGGTGATATTTACAAAGTTTATATGATTTACATAACTCATGACATTATTTACAGAACTATGAAGTTATTCACATATGTAAAAGAAAAGTATATATGTTTCAAAGATACAAATATATCACAGGTCTTGAGCAGCCTTGCTAAGATTCTCAACGAACGAAGGATCAATTATATGATGAATTGTGGCATAGAGAACTTCTTCATGTTTCGTTTCCTTTTTCCTAACCCTATCTGCATCATCAATTGCATCAATATTTGTCTTTAGAGCGCATTGAAAGCTCTGCTAGCACACCTAAGGGTCTTGGTTTCCATTTCAAATTCCACGATGCACTTCTGAAGGAAGTAATTATCATGTTCAAGCTTCTGAATCTTAGCTACATACTCTTTGATACTCCAAGAATACTTCATTATTTGTTGTTCATAAAAATAATTATCCATTTCGAACTTAACCTTCCTGCACCAGTTACCCACAACAATCTCATCTAAGCCTAGAGGAGGGTTAATCATTGAAGGAAATTTTTGAATAGTAAGAGAATTTGACCGTGTGGGTCTGGGAACAGAGGGAGTAGTATGAGAAGTCGAAAAATCAGTGCTCGATATCTTAACTCCCATAATTAATTCCAATGATTCACATTCCGCCTGGCTATCCTTCGATTTCATTTCCAAGTCACTGATTTGTTGGATAAGTTCTGACATCTTATGATCAAAATCAATTGAAGGGTTTGACTTTACTTGACACTTCAGTGACAAGATCATTTCATCTATGCATTTAACGTTAGCCTCGAGATAGGCAATTTGATTTTTCAAATTACTAGCAATGGTTTTCTCAACAAAATATCTTTTATACCATTTCAAAGTGTTGCCATGGAAGCGTTTTAGTAAGGTATCATCACCTAGTTCACTCCTTCCACATGATTTTAACAGCTTCTCCCTAAGATTAGCAATGTGTGATGATAAATCAAGGTGGAGTGGAGATGTAGATAATTGTAACTCCTATTTAAGCAAAAAGAAACAAAATAAAGTCAAAATCAAGATAAAAAATCTCTTTATTATTATAATAATAGGCTACAACTCAAACAATATACAATAAACAGTTGGTTTACAACTAAAGCCAGGAAACTACTTCTCTACCTTTGTCTAATGAGTTAGCGAAAAGGGTAACTATTGAATTAAAAGGAATATTGATTCCTTTTGGAGTAATGACTGGTGGGCATTCCTTATAGTCCTACTTCCTAGCCGAAGGACAATTGTGACCGCAAATCAATTTCGTACGAAATGTTCTGATTACCTTAAGAAGATTTTCTTTCTCATTATCAAGGAAGTCAAAGCGGAGAGGAGGATATTTCAAGTAGAGTTTTTGTAAATCTCTAAGAAAACAATATCTTGCTAATTTTGAAGACTTTAAAATTGATGCCTTTTCAAGATAAAATCTTCCCAATCTAACATATTGGCTTAAATGGTCTGTAGAAACAACTTGAGCTAATGAACAGTCACTCTATGATAATATAATAAAATAAAGCTAAGCATAAAGAGCAAGACTAAAATAAATATTTATAAATCAATACATTATTGAATGTTTACTATTATTCATCTGTTTATACAAAACAGACTTAAAAGTAATTCAGAGACATATTTGTTCTGATAATACTTAAGCTTTTTAGGTGAAAGATCTACGGGGATCGGTCTGCCATGGTAAGTTCCAACAAGCTCCAAGGTGCGAGTCAGATCTGAATTCATCCAAGCATCTCTTATGAAAATGCCTAAATAGACCCCCACTAAATTCGCCTAGTATGAAAAATCAATAATTGAATGTCTACTATAAACTTTATATAAAAAGTTGATTTCTCTTTCTTCAATCAACATCCAAAATAAAGTGACCAACTCCTGGTTCTCTTTTAAGAGAGGGTAGTAGCGAAGGTGGGCTCTCTTTAGTAGAGGGACAACATTTTGGTGCTTGAAAGACGCCAGCACCGATGCACTTCTATCAATTCTATGATATTTATTTGAAAGTACATTGTGATCTTTTATTGCTTTCCTAGCTCCCTATATAACCTATTTATCGCTGCTTGTTTTCTCTCAAGGTTGGTTTTATAGGGGTTGATAGATTTCTTCCTTATCTAAAATAAATGATTTTCACTATTATTATCTTCGAAGTGAAAGATATTTAAGAAAATAACCCCATATCTGTGATATCGGGATAGAAGTTTGGGAAGCCTGCTCTTTCATTTTTAGCTCTTCAACATTAATGGAAGCAGGCACTACTTCTTACGGAGCTGAAGGCCTAGTGGATTCAGGCGGAACATCTTTTTGGGGAGATGATTCTTTCTCTGGAGCATAGGTATCATCATCATCATTCTTCTCGGAGATTTCAATATGGCCCCCTTGATCGTCACATGAACCATGGCCACCATCGACATCATTATCATCATTAATGTCACCATGGTCATCACCATCATCATCATTGCCTTCTTCCCCTGCAGCATCATTCTTGTCACCCTCATCCTCAGAGTCAGATTTGATTTCGAATTAGAGGACGTTAAAAGATTAACCGCAAGCGCACGACGTACAATTCTAGTACGTGGTGAAAGCTAAGCTTTGTTTAACCGGTTAATTTCCTAACAGATTAGAAAACCATCGATCAAATTTAAATTAAAATTTAACCACAAGTGCACGATGTACAATTCTAGTACGTGGCGAGTACGGGTCGATCCGTAGAGAACTGTATTGATTTTAAAATTTCTTTTCAGTCAAATTAACCAAAGTCGAGAGTGTTGTTAAGCTAAAAATAAAAATGTAAATAAACTAACAAAAAATAAAAGAGGATAGAAATATGAGAGTTTGAAGGCAATTTAGAGGAAAATCTCTTTTCATGATCACATAAATCAACACAACATGAAATTATGATCTCTTTTTTTTGGTCATTAGTAAATTTAATTAATGTGTTCGTAAGTATGGAATATTTATGCAATTAATTAGCTCTATATGAACCATCAAACTATAACACACCCATTAAACCACTTCCTAACTCTCATGAAATTGACAATGAACTTGAAAAAAATAATCTATTCTAAGCATAATCTATTAACTATCGATTAGAAATATAGAACATAAAATTTTGATTTTAAAATTCACTTCATTACCATAATCATATGTAGATGAAGAGGTAATTTGTGTTTTTGTTTGTTTAAGTATTGCCTATTTGGTCAACAACATATGCTATCAAATTCAAAGCTAAAACTGTAACGACCCGATTTTCTAACGCCCGAAAAATCGAACCATTAGGGTTAAAAGAAGAAGAAGAAGGTAGAAGAAGAAATTAGAACAACATCAGAATCTCACAGTCACGGCGGAATAAACATAATATATAACAATAGCTTTAAAATACAAAGAAATCTGTACTGATTTATGCATTACATCATCAGAGTACAACTCAGTTGAACAACATAATCAATATCCAAATGCTGGACAGTTATATAAACTTGCCCTCAAAACTAAATACCCAGCGGAATAATAATCAAGTATGGAAGTACGTCTCGCCATCCAGCTCGCCTCTTGAGCTCCACAGCAGTCCATCCAAATCTATATTCTATAATACTCGGTCTGACCCGAGCATTATAGTTAAATAACACCCGAGTCAGTCTGGGAAGCCAGCGTGAGAAAATACACTTTAAAGTTTTCAAAATCCTTTGAAAACAAAGGTATCTCATAAGACCATGCCACAAATAAGCATGCCGGGTTTTTACCTTACGATAACCAAAACATTTCTTTTAAAATCCTCTGATATTATAGTAGTGTCTACATACAAATACTTATTCAAATAGCCTAAATTGTTACATTATTAAATTCCAGCTACTAGCCACAAAGTGGGTTCTACAAACAAAAACCGTAAAGGCACGTAGGGAGAATGGATTTCCATTAATGGTAGGGCTACTGGGGTACCGTCCGTCATAGTATGTGGTCTAGATCACCGTACAGAGGATCCACCCTGATTCCCCTGCATCACAAGACTGGAGCTACCCCTTACTGGATAGTCCGAATAAGTCCACCCTGCGGCTGGGATCAGCAACCGCCACACAGCCGAATATATAAAGGGACATCTAGACAGGGGTGACCTTACCCTAATTGGTTGCTAGCCACTTAGCCTTGTGTGCACCTCCCTTGTTTTAGCCATTCCCAGTTGATGAGACTCGAGGCTCTACGTTACATTTTTAGCACACAATAACTTTGAATGCTTATCGTCCTCCTGACGATGTTCTGAAAGCATTCATCCATACAAGTCCATTACGGGTTTGAACGGAACCGAAGGCATTACTCCTACTACATCCATTTTGGAATTACCCTCAGGATTAGTAGCGACTAGCCCTTGCACTTCACTGCTCCATCTTCGACTTCCAGCTCTTGTTTTCCTCACAAAAACGTTTAAACCGGGTCGAAGTGGTTTTCGAGAAATAAATCTTGATCCCGGTCTCTTCGAAACGATCAGTGCATTAGCTAATATTGATAGTCGGTTATTTAACTACCAAAAAACATTCACAAACAACCATCAGACATTAATAATTTTTCAAATTATTTATTTCTCAAAATATCTTCGCAAGATATATTTCCACTTTTCAATTCTTTGAAAATAGTTTCAAACCACCCTTCTCTCACGGAATAAATTTCCCAATTATTTATTTATTTTCACTTAAAACAACCAAGTCCAAATACTTTAGATTTTAAAATAATTTAAATCATTTTATTCTAAATTATACTTTTAAAACATTTAAAATTAAACTACTTAAACACTTAACCAAAAATATATACTTTAATAATATTCAAAATAAAACTACTTCATAAAATATAAAACTATTTTTTTAAAGGTTAAGTCAAATTAAATTTTAAATAAGAGTTACGAAATTCTATACAATTTTCAAATAAAACTTAACCAAACTATCTTTAAAATAAAAGTATTTATAAAATATAAATATTAATAATTATCTTTAATATCATAATACTAGTCAAACCTTTTAATTAATTACTACTATAATTAATTTAAATAAATGTTTACTTTAAAATTTTAAACAACTTAAATAATAATTTCCTAAAAATATTCCTTTAAACAACTCTAAAATCCTTAATTTATACTAAAAATGTGCTTTGAAAATGTATTGGACTTTTCTAGGGAATACACTCCTCTTCCATACCTTTTTAAAAATAAACCACTATTTATTTTTAAAATAAATTACCCATTCCTTTACAAATTCCCATCCTAAATTTACACTCCCAAATATCCACTGATATCTTATTTCACTTTATAAACCTCGTTTATAAATTCCATAGCCTCATTTCCCTTTAAAATTCCAATTTCAATCACTTAATAAATTTTCAATTTGATTTCCAAAATTTACTCCATTTTAAAATAAATTCTTTTACTTTCTCAATTTATTTCAAAATCCATTAATTTCATATTTAACTTCCTTATTATAATTTGAAATCTTATTTTAACTAAAAATACCATTTTCTAAAATTCTTCTTTATTTTTCCTAAATATTTAAATCCTAAGTTGAATAAATCTTTATTTCCTTTAAATAATATCACCTCAGTTTTAAAATTCATTTATCCCCATTTATTCAACAATCTCCTTTCCATAATTTGGAATTTATTTAAATAGAATTTTAAAAATCAACTTTTACCCTTTTCCAATTCATTCTTTAATTCATCCAAATTCTCTATAATTATTTTGTTTACAAATTCCCTTTTTTATTTTCTTTTCAGAAATCCAATTTATATATTTTGGTAACTCGGTATACCTAAATATATTCAATCAAACCATATATTCCCAATTTCCATTGTCAACTATCACAGATTATCCAATAAATCATAATACAGAATATTTAAACAAATCTAATAATTTTTTAGGAATCCAATTGAATCCCTCCAACCGTTTCCCAGCATCCACAGATATTAGCACAATATAAAATACCAATTCCACTTCGAGGTGGAATATTGCGGTAAATGGAGTTATATCATCTCATCCGCTATTATGCGGCGCATAGGTATTATCCGCTATATAATGCGGAAATTAATCACTCCAACACACACACACACACACACACACACACACACTACAATATAATATACCGCATCCAATCGATTCAATCATTCAACAAAATATTTGAATTAACTATTTAAATTTAAATAACAATCCAGATGAGTGAGATTAACTCACCTTTGATTTTGTTTTGCAATTCGATCCAAACTGGCTTGTCTCTCCTCAAATTTTAGACCTTGTATAAATAATTTACGACTTATTATTATTTGCATTAATCAAACAATTTATTTTCCATTTTAAAATTTTAATTAACGAATTTTTTTATTTTAAACTAATAATTTCCCTTTGAAAATCATTTAAAATAACTAGATAGGTTAAATAACCATTTAATCACCATAATCCATTTTTAAAATTCTCATTTTCAAAATCTGATCTACATATATTTAAATTAAAAAAAAATGGTTTTTCCTTTTACTGTAAAAATTAAATACAGGGTTATATATTTTTTCCCTTAACTTTAGTTATATAAAATAATTCTTTGTTTTGAAATTTATCAGTAAGTCACAATATACTTTTCTTTCTATTCAAAACCTTATGTATAAATATATTTAAATTTTCCACTTTCAAAATCTTACCTCTATAATTTATTATAATCATCATTTCAATTTTCTAATATATATATATAAATATATATATATTTATTGATTAATCAAATTAACCAAAACTGGAATAACTTTACTACCCCAAGTCGAACTCGAGATACTCAAGCCTCCATCATCTCGCCTGTATCAGAGTTCGATCGCCCCTCGACTAAGCCCCAATCCAGCATGTCGTCGCATGGCGTTGCTCGAATCCATTGACCTCGCGCTGCCACGCGATTTCCAAACATGCGAAACCCACACTCCTTCTTTCTCCTGTGTGCGCGGCACCACCTCAATTTCGCCCTACCATTGCTTCGGTCGCTCCTCCGTTACCATCTCGATCGCAAATAAGGCTTGGTGCTCACGCGCCAAAGAGTTTCCCCCTTCCATCGATTTGAAAAGGAAGTCGCTACTACCCTTCCTCCCCAATTGAATACGTCCTGAGAATTTAGAAAGGGAGTCGCCATTTTTTTTAACGAACGAGGATTCGATTTGATTACAAAGCTCGACCATTGATTGTTTTGAACGATGGGTATATTCCTTTTAGATTTTCTTTTGATTTTGCACGGCTAAGATTTTAAAAGAAAGAATGAGACACTTGTATACAAGGAAGGACGCATGCAATAATTCTTTATACGAGTCTACACAGCCCTGAATGATGTTCCTGAGGTTTATAAGTCACCGAATATTTTATATTCAAATTTCAAATTTAAATTATCCCGAAATCATAACTAAATTTCAATCTCCTATCAAGGCGTGCCTCTAGGCGTTTATAATGTTAAGCCCCTATTATGAACACAATAGAAAATGTTTCGAATCCAAATTCGATCGTATGGAGAAGATAGCTTTTTGGACCTAGTTATAATATTGAATTTTCGATATAAATTTTAGCGTGTTTATCTATCGTACGCTCACACAACAACTTCAAATGCTACGAAAATTGAAATCCGATAATAATTCAACATTACAGATCCAATGGAACTTGTTTCGTCGAATTCCAAAACTGTGTCTCGGATGCCTATTTTTACATATCAATTTAAACGATATATTCAAAACTGAACAAATAACTACAAACCTCAATTTTAAAGCTTCCATTATCTTCAGTACTCCAAATATAAATTTTCTAAGCCTTTGAAATATTTTTAACAAGCCTAGAAGTCCAGAATCAATAATTTCCCCAATTTCCAGTTATTAATTCAATATTTTACCCAACTTCCAATGATTAAATTCAATAATTTAATTGCCAAATAAATAGTAATATTTTAAATTCAAGCTAAACTATCTTTAAAATATTTAAAATCAATTAAATATTTAAATTTCAAATATCTAAAATTCCGGGTCGTTACATTCCTCCCCCTTAAAAGAATTTCGTCCTCGAAATTACTAGTTAAGAAGAATAATATATAACCCGTTTAACTATTTCCTCAAACTCAAACAGTTTTTTAACAACTTCCCACAACAATCTTTTATAAAAGATACTATCACTCTTACTAATTTCCTAAACTCATCCATAACTTCAAACAATATTACTTACTCAATCCTTTCAAATTTAAATTTAAAAACCAAATTTTAAATTATCAAAATTTTCTAACTCCCTAAATTTCGAAAAATTTCGCCAGCATCTCCTTTGCGCAGCTAGTTCGGCACCAGTACAAATTGCTTCTGCCCCTAGATTTCAAATGAAAACAAAAGGACAAGTGGCTAGACTAGAATATCATCAAATTTCATACAGAAATTTAAATACCTACCTTTGCCGAGCAAATTTCAATTTATCTTTTGAAATCAAATATCCGATTTCCCTTTTGCTTTTTAAACACATGTATATCCTACTTAGCAATAATATCAAATCATAGCTTTCAAAATCATTTTATACATTTCTTTGCAACAGTTCCAATATCTATTTTATTCAAGCCCGTACGATGCACATATATCATCCGTATGCAACACCAATTCGATCGCTCGCTCGATCACACAATTCCACTTCCGAACTAGTATCGTTTACCCGACTTCCTAGTTCGGACTCAGATCTGGTTTCTTAATCAAAAACCGCCATTCTCCTTACATAGACACAAACTATGATAGAGAATTTTCAGAATCAATCAAAAATCCATCAGGGTTCGCCGTCGAAATTCGAGTGAAAAATCCCAACCCGGATCGGTATAACTACCGCGAAATTCTATACTCGAATCTGGATTAAATCACTATGGGAATAAAATAATATACATACATCATATGTATTTACATCCATTGATTATTAACTATATCAATTCTCTTTATTTCACATTATTTTGATTTCTATTCGCTTGTTCACAACCATCCCCTTTCAAAACTTTGAGATTAATTTTCATCTTATTATTAACTTAGTATTTTTGATACCAAATTTACTTAAGAACTTCACCAACCATTCCTAAGTTTAATTTAAGCAGTTTATATATTCTTATATTATTACTTTCACTTTACCACTTGGTTTTTATCTACATTTAATCAATTTGGATTCCAATTTCATATAGATTCAATTTGCTTCAATTTACTAATTAATCTCAAATCTCAATACCTTTTTCAAATTTTCATGCAGATTTTCATTTTCAGTTCTACTTGAAATTAATTCATCTTCAAACTCTGATATTGAATTTTATCAATTATCTTCCATTCGCAACTAGTCATATCATTATTTAAATTAGCCCCACTTACTAATTTATTTTAAATCTCAAAAAGTTCTTATTTCCAAACTTTTATAATTTTAGTTCATTTTGAATTAATTCTATAACTTCGCTTTATTTTACACATTTTAAATTAAATATCATCCCAACATACAATTCCAATTTATATGCTTACCTTCCCAAATCAATTAGTTTACTCACTAATTTTATTTCAGTCCTTTATTTTATTTAGCCACAACTTGACTAACTTCCATTACACATAGTTTAAATTAATTTCCAATATTCAGTTTCAATTCTATATTCTTACAAATGCAAATTCATTTATCTATCCACAATTTTATTCCATTCCATTTACCCACCTTCTTTAATTGGCTTATCTTTCTAACTTTATTCTCTAGTCACACTTACCATTATTTGACCCTTTCAAGTTGAATCTTATTCCATAAATTTCAAATTTCAATAAAAAAGTTTATTTCTAAAATTTTACTCCCTTTAGTTCCTTCGAATAAATTTACAATTCATTTTCTCGACACAATTTTAAACTAATTCTGTTATTTAACTTTAATTCTAGTTCTATTACTTACAAATTTAAATAAATTCAATCTCCTACAAATTTACTTCCAATAAAATAATTGTTTATTTTTATTTACTAGATTCAATTATATTCCATTTTAATTTGAATTTTTAACTTTTATAAGTTTTCCAGCTTATTTATATTCCAATTACATTTTTAATAAGATTCCACAGTCTCTTTTAAAAAATTACTCAATATTTCAAAATCATCTTCAAAATCAATTATATCCAAAATCCTCTGGTAAATTCAATTATCTCTTTAAATTTCAAAACCAAACCCAGTTTTTTTTTGCAAACACTCCAATTCTAAATCTTCAGGTAGCAATTCCTCCCTTGGAAATTCAAAAATGAACATTGATGATGCTGCAGTCATCACCGAAGTTATTTTCCAACGACCAAAAAGAGTTCAATGCTTTTATCTCTTTAAAACCCTTCAAATATTTTTAAATTCCAAATCTCACTAGATTTCAAATCCAATTAAAAAATGTTTTCGAAATAATATCACTATTGTTTCTCCAAAACCTTTGAAAACCATTTTCAAACCAAAGGAATTTAATTTCTAAAACCTCAAATTCCAAATCCTTTCAATTCATAATCAAAAATTACTCTGGAATTTTATTTCAATTTAAATTATCAATCACAATCATAATTTATATTTCAAATTCTATTAATGGATTTATTTCCTTAACCTTTGATTATTATATTATTTTCTTATTTCAATTTCCATACATCAATGATAATATTTTAATATTATCACTTCATAATAACCCAGCAATCATATATAAATATAATAATTTCCAGAAAATTATTTCTTTTATATACAAAAATAATTTGGGCAAAATTATTTCATTTACCCGATTTTAATATTATTTAAGAGTTTAGAAATCCCTATCGATGACATGGCGTCCCACATATCGACTAGAATTCATAAACACTCAACCGATAACCCAACACAATATAAAAACAATTTTTATATTCACTAACAAATAGCTCTCATATCTATTAACACACTCAAACTCATTCTAGAGTACTCTGGACTCTATTTTTAATGAGTAATCCTCACCAGAGCAAAGGTTCTCGCTTAACCTTCAGCTCTGATACAAAATGTAACGATCCGATTTTCTGACGCTTGAAAAATCGAGCCATTAAGATCAAAAGAAGAAGAAGAAGGTAGAAGAAGAAAATAGAACAACATCAGAATCTCATCGTCACAGCGGAATAAATATAATATATAACAATAGCTTTAAAATATAATGAAATATGTACTGATTTATACATTACATCATCAGAGTACAACTCAATTGAACAACATAATCAATATCCAAATGCTGGACAGTTATATAAACTTGTCCATAAAACTGAATACCCAGCGGAATAATAATCAAGTACGAAGTACGTCTCGCCATTCAGCTCACCTCCTAAGCTCCATAGTAGTCCATCCAAATCTGTATTCTATAATACTCGGTCTGACCAGAGCATTATAGTCAAATAGCACCTGAGTCGGTCTGGAAAACCAACGTGAAAAAATACACTCAATTAGATTATTAAAGTTCCTTTGAAAACAAATGTATCTCGTAAGTCCACGCCATAATAAACATGTCGGGTTTTTACCTTACAATAACCAAAAATTTCTTATAAAATCCTCTGATATTATAGTAATGTCTATATACAAATACTTATTCCAATAGCCAAAGTTGTTACATTATTAAATTCTAGCTACTAGCCACAAAGTGGGTTCTACAAACAAAAACCATAAAGGTACGTAGGGAGAATGGATATCCATCAATGGCAGGGCTACTGGGTACCGCCCGTCATAGTACGTGGTCTAGGTCATCGTATCGAGGATCCACCCTAATTCCTGCATCACAAGACCAGAGCTACCTCTTACTGGATAGTCCGAATAAGTTCACCCCACGGTTGGGATCAGCAACCGCCACACAGCCAAATATATAAAGGGACATCTAGACAGGGGTGACCTTACCCTAATTGGTTGCTAGCAACTTAGCCTTGTGTTCACCTCCTCTATTTTAGCCATTCCCGGTTGATAAGGCTCGAGGCTATGCGTTACCTTTTTAGCACCACAATCACTTAGAATGCTCATCGTCCTCCTGACGATGTTCTGAAAGCATTCATCCATACAAGTCCGTTCCGGGTTCGAACGGAACCGAAGGCACTACTCCTACTACATCCATTTGGAATAAACCTCAAGATTAGTAGCGACTAGCCCTTGCACTTCACTGCTTCATCTTCGACTCCCCGCTCTTGTCTTCCTCACGAAAACGTTTAAACCGGATCGAATTGGTTTTCGAGAAATAAATCCCGATCTCGGTCTCTTCGAAACGATCAGCGCATTGACCAATATTGATAGTCGCGTATTTAACTATCAAATAACATTCACAAACAACCATCAGACATTAATAATTTTTCAAATTGTTTATTTCTCAAAATATCTTCGCAAGATATATTTCCATTTTTCAATCCTTTGAAACTATTTTCAAACCACCTTCTCTCATGGAATAATTACCCAATTATTTATTTATTTCCACTGAAAACAACCAAGTCTAATTACTTTAGATTTTAAAACAATTTAAATCATTTTAATCTACATTATACTTTTAAAACATTTAAAATTAAACTACTTAAACACTTAACCCAGAATATATACTTTAAAAATATTTAAAATAAAACTACTTTATAAAATATAAAACTAATTTAAAAAATATCAAGTCAAATTAAATTTTAAATACACGAAATTCTATACAAGTTTCAAATAAAACTTAACCAAACTATCTTTAAAATAATACTATTTATAAAATATAATATTAATAATTATCTTTAAAATCATAATACTAGTCAAACCTTTCAATTATTACTACTATAATTAGTTTAAATAAATGTTTACTTTTAAAATTTAAACAACTTAAATAATAATTTCCTAAAAACGTTCGTTTAAACAACTCTAAAACTTTTAACTTATACTAAAAATATGCTTTGAAAACGTATTGGACTTTTCAGGGAAATACACTTCTCTTCCATACCTTTTTAAAAATAAACCACTATTTATTTTTAAAATAAGTTACCCATTCCTTTAAAAAATCCCATCTTGAATTACACTCCCAAATATCCACAGATATCTTATTTCACTTTATATGCCTCGTTTACGAATTCCATAGTCTCATTTCCCTTTAAAATTCCTATTTCAATCACTTAATAAATTTTCAATTCGATTTCCAAAATTTACTCCGTTTTAAAATAAATTATTTTACTTTCTCAATTTATTTCAAAATCCATTAGTTTCATATTTAACTTCGTGATTATGATTTAAAGTCTTATTTTAACTGAAAATACCATTTTTTCGAAATTCTGTTTTGTTTTTCCTAAACATTTAAATCCTACATTGAATAAATCTTTATTTCCTTTTAATATCACCTTAGTTTTAAAATTCATTTATCCCCATTTATTCGACAAACTCCTTTCCATAATATGGAATTTATTTAAATAGAATTTTAAAAATCAACCTTTACCGTTTTCCAATTCATTCTTTAATTTATCCAAATTCTCTATAATTATTTTGTTTACAAATTCCCTCTTTCAAAAATCCAATCTATATACTTTTGGTAACGCATTATACCCAAATATATTCAATCAAACCATAGGATCCATTATTCCCAATTACTAATGTCATCTATCATAGTTTATCTAATAAATCATAGCAAAGAATATTTAAACAAATCTAAGTATTTTTGAGAAATCCAGTTGGATCCCTCCAACCTGTTTCCCTGCATCCACAGATATTAACACAATATAAAATACCAATTCCACTTTGAGGTGAAATATCACGGTATATGGTGTTATATCATCTCATCCGTTATTATGCAGCACATAGGGTCTCATCCGCTATATAATGCGGGAAATCAATCACTCTATTATATATATACTACTATATAATATACCGCATCCAATTATTCAATCATTCAACCAAATATTTGAATTTAACTATTTAAATTTAAAAAAAAAATCCAGATGAGTGAGATTAACTCACCTTTGATTTTCTTTTGCAATTCGATCCAAACCGGCTTGTCTCTTCCCAAATTTTAGACCTGGTATAAACAATTTATGACATATTATTATTTGCATTAATCAAACAATTTATTTTCCATTTTAAAATTTTAATTTACCAATGATTTTATTTTAAACTAATAATTTCCCTTTTAAAATCTTTTAAAATAATTAAATAGGTTAACTAACCATTTAATCACCATAATCCATTTTTACAATTCTCATTTTCAAAATCCGATATATATATATATATATATATATATAAATTAAAACGGAAATGGTTTTGCCTTCTAACGTAAAAATTAAATATAGGGTTATATATATTTTCCCTTAACTTTAGCTATATGAAATATTTCTTTGTTTTGAAATTTACCAGTAAGTCATAGTATACTTTTCTTTCTGTTCAAAACCTTATGTGTGTGTGTGTGTGTGTGTGTGTGTGTGTGTGTGTATATATATATATATATATATATATATATATATATTTAAAATTTTCCACTTTCAAAATCTTACCTCTATCATTTACTGTAATCATCATTTCAATTTTCTAATATATATGTATATTTATTTATTAAATCAAGTTAACCAAAACTGGAATTACCTTACTGCCCCAAGTCGAACTCGAGATACTTAAGCCTCCATTACCTCGCCTGCATCAGAGTTCGATTGCCCCTTGACTGAGCCCCGATCCAGCACGTCGTCGCATGGCATTGCTCGAATCCATTGACCTCGCGCTACCATGCGATTTCCAAACTTGCGAAACCTAAACCCCTGCTTTCTCCTGCATGCGCGGCTCCACCTCAATTTCTCCCTACCATTGCTTCGGTCGCTCCTCCGTTACCATCTCGATCGCGAATAAGGCCTGGTGCTCATGCGCCAAATAATTCCCCTCCTCCATCAATTTGAAAAGGAAGTCTCTACTACCCTCCCTCCCTAATTGGATACGTCCTGAGAAATTAGAAAAGGAGTCGCCATTTATTTTTTAATGAATGAGGATTTGATTTGATTACAAAGCTCGGCCATTGATTGTTTTGAACGATGGGTATATTCCTTTTAGATTTTCTTTTGATTTTGCACGGCTAATATTTTAAAAGAAAGAATGAGATGCATGTATACAAGGTAGGGCGCATGCAAAATTTCCTTATACGTGTCTACACAGGCCTGAATAATGTTCCTGAGGTTTATAAGTCACAAAATATTTTATATTTAAATTTCAAATTTAAATTATCCCGAAATCATAACTAAGTTTCAATCTCCTATCGTGGTGTGCCGCTAGGCGTTTATAATATTTAGCCCCTATTACAAACACAATGGAAAAGGTTTTGAGTCTAAATTCGATTGTATGGAGAAAAAGCTTTCGGGACCCAGTTGTAATATTGAATTTTCAATATAAATTTTAGTGCATTTATCTATTGTACGCTCACACAAAAACTGCAAATGCTACGAAAATTGAAATCTGATGATAACACAACATTACGGATCCAATGGAACTAGTTTCATCGAATTCCGAGACTGTGTCTCGGGTGGCAATTTTCACATATTAATTTAAACGATATATTCAAAACTGAACAAATCACTTCAAACTTCAATTTTAAAGCTTCCATTATCTTCAGTACTCCAAATATAAATTTTCTAAGCCTTTGAAATATTTTTAACAAGCCTGGAACTCTAGATTCAATAATTTCCCAATTTCATGTTATTAATTCAATGTTTTACCCAACTTCCAATAATTTAATTCAATAATTTAATTGCCAAATAAATAGTGATATTTGAAATTCAAGTTAACTATCTTTCAAATATTTAAAATCAATTAAATTTCAAATATCTAAAATTCCAGGTCGTCACAAAAACAACAAAGTTTAACACATTCAAAAAAATTCATTAAGCACAAAAAGAGATCAAAATTATCAAAATGTTGAATATCATGATTAAGAGAGCTTTATTACCCCTAAATTGAAGAGGTTTAGCCTCTCGTATTTGTTTTCAATTCAAAAAATGTAAAGTTCAACATGAAATAAAAACAAGAGGAAAAATGAAAGCTAATTAAAATAAAATAAAAGCTAATCTACTTGCACAAGTAAATCTAAACTACAAACATGGAAGGAAAGAAAGGATGTAAATAGAAAAGAGAATGAAATAAAATTGCATAAAAAAGAAAATTACATGACAGAAGAAAATTGCTAAGCAACCATGAAAAAGAAAGAGAGCTTATATTTATTTTTGATCCTCAAACTAAACTAACTAAAAAGAACGCTCATAGGAGGCTAAGGGCTTAATTACATGAACATATGAGAATTTATACAAGACTAAAACCCTAATCGTATTTTTGGAAACTACCCCTCTAGGAAGTGTAGCCACCAAGTTATCATTAGCATGAGATAATCCTTCATTTAAATGTGCATGAAACTTTTAGCTCCACTAACTTGTGAATTAGCTTCTAATTGTAGATTATGGTAAGTGGTTAGGTGTGGTTCTCCATGATACATGGTTTGAATTATATCCATCTTCATTCATTTGTATCTTCTTGTGCATGCGTATTTTCCACGATGCGACTTGTAATTTGAATCCAAATTCCTACAAAATAACATAAAAATTTGCAAATTTTCTCAAATTAATATATGCATAAAAATGACCATTTTATCCCTATATAAAGATGAATAAATGATGATCTAAAAATAATTAAAATATTGGTTTATACATGTTAAAATACCATATATGCTAATTTATTTAATTAAATTCGATAAAATATGGAAGTAAAAATATGCACATTTACATGCATATCAAATACCCCCATAGTTATCTTTTTAGTCGTCCTCGAATAAATTAAAACTAAGATAAATCCATTTTCATAAGGAGCACGGTTGAATTGAGCACATGCAACAAGCCGTTTAACCTCTAGGTGTCTCTAATAGGACGAGTGTTGTCTCATTAGGGTTTTCAATAGATACTACCCACAAAATCCAAATGCAATATGCAAGATTCCTAAATGCAAGATTTATTTACAAGGTATGAATGCAAGTTTTCGAAAATATATACAAATGAATGATTTACTTTTAAATTGACATGAATAAGTTAAATATAGGTTTTAGTCATCATCATGAAATTTAGTCATCTCACTTGTCAAAATTTCCAATAAAAATTAAGTTATCATCACAATTGAACTCTAGGTTGGCTAGTTGTTTAGGTTAATAACATAGTGCACCTATGGAATTGATCCTTAGTTGATTATAAAATGCTTTGAAAGAGGCATTTTCATTTCTTTTAAATAATAAATCAAATTAGATAAGTCAAAATAATGCTTGGGTTTCAATTGCTTATTCTCTCTTTAGTTGAAAATTTTATTGATATTAATAATATTTACATATGTCAAACTCAAAAAACTGAGGCCAGATATATCACCCATGCACTGCCTTTCGGGCTTACGTGATGGGAATGCAGAGCGTGGCGAATGACACACAAGTGTATACACCTATGACTATAGGCATTATTAATAAAAGAATGTTTTGTATACATAAACCTAACTCGGATAAACTGAGATCAGATATATCAATCATGCACTGCCTCTCGGGCTTTCGTGAGAAGGGTATAGAGCATGGCGAGTATACACACTTGCATGTGAATACACGACTCTAGGTGTTAATATATATATATATACACACAATATTTTTGTTTTTTTTCCGTTATATATATATATATATAATTTTTTGAAGAGAGAGTTTTGCAAAATAATCTTAGCACCGTCTAACTTTGAAGATCAAAATTGTCATAAACTTTACTATAAATCCACCACTTTTAAACAAAGATTTTCAATTAAGATATACTTCATAATTATCACCCATGAATTTTTCTATATACTAGTTAAACCATTGTTACTTGTAATCAAACTTTATTTTTATTTTTGTTGGGATAAATAATTTTTCAAAAAATTTCAATTTCATTACCAAAATCCTATACTTATCCTATAGTGTTTCTTCGAAAGTAAATAAAAAGAAAAAAATTGGAATTTTTTTGTATTTTTTTTAATTTTAGAGCTTTGGAAAGAAAATGCAAAAAATAAACCATGAAAAATCAAAAAGAAGATGAGACTCCCCCTATACTTGATTTTGATTGTGTCCCCACAGTTAACCCAAGTGAAAGGAGAAAAATAAAATAAAAACAATACCTTTATTTATATGAAAATAAAACGATTATTATTTACATGACATCAAAAAATATATAGTTAAAGAGTAAATGAAACGGTCTTTCAAAGAACAATTCATTTGTCTCGTCAAGTATAAGAGACGCAGCTTAAGCTTGGAAAACCAAACCGTAAATGATTTCAAATTTGAAGGTTGATTAAGAAAAACGAATGTCGTTTTATTAAAAACCATTGTTTTATTTTCTATGATTTTTGGGTTGATAGAACAAATGGTTGAAATTCAAGTTTATTTTCACCAAACTGAAATTCAAACTTATCATTAAAAACTTCTTCAGAATTATTGATTTTAAAATCAAAATGGTGATTTAAATCTTCCCCTTTGGAACTCAACAACTCATCTTTGAAAAGTCTGAAAAATTTGTGTTCATTAAATTTGTTTTCCTTTGTCGAATTATTCACAACTTCATTGCATATATCAAGTTCAAAATCCAAAGTTATGTATTCAATTTTTCAAAATCAAAAAAAGGAAGATCGAATTATAAATTTGGTTCCATACTCTCAAACGAATTGAAATCCAACTCAGTTACCATATTTTCAACAATTTCATTAAGAAAGTCGTTTTCAATTTCAAAAGTTGTTATTTGAAAATTGTCAATTTGGTAAAAGGTGGATTACTATTTAACTCGTCACATGTTAGGATTTGATTTTGTTTCTCACGTTGTTTCATATATGTTTCAAACAACAAATCCGTGTGACCATTGTAAATCTCGTCCATTCGCTCAACAAAGTCAAATTTATAATTCGAAAATTTGAAAAAATTCAATTTGAACTTGTTGAGAATGAAAATTATTAATCTCATCGTAGTCGAGATTATTTCCATTGCCAAAATCATTTAAAACGTTGTTTCCATTTTCAGTTTGACTTTGAAACTCATTTTGATGTTCGAAATTGAATTGGCATGGGCTATACTTGAAATCATTTGAATTTTGAAGTGAATTAAAATCTTGATTATTTTGAAAACTTTGAGTTGAATCATTGCACAAATATGAATAACACGATTCATTTATCCTTTGGCTTTGTTGTGTAGAGAGTTCAAGTAAAGACGAAATCATTTCAATGCTATTTTCAAGAGTTGAAGGTTGGTTATTATTTTGAAAATTTTGTTATTCAAAATTCGAATTGTTTATACAAGACGTGTCATTAAAATATCCATAAGAATTTGCTGTGAAACTATATGGATTATATTGATTTTCACAACTATTGTAAAATTCTAGCGAGTAGGGAAACTCAGACATTTTCAAGAACGTTTTTTTTTTTGAATTTTTTTAAAACGAAAAGTTTTTATCAAAGAGAATTTAAAAAGGGAATTTTTTTCTATTCTTAATTTTTTAATTTTTTTAAAGATGATATTTTTTGGATTTTTTTAAGCTAACTTAATTTATTTTGGATTTTTGAATTTGATTGAAAATTTTCAAAAGAAAGGATTTAAAAAACTGAGTTCAGGAATATTCACAATTTTATAGTTTTGGATTTTGAATTTCTTTTCCTTTTTTTTGAATATGCATGAACTAATGCAACTAAATGAATGCAAAGGACATAATTATAATTTTCTGTCCTTAGTAGCTCCTAACCCAAAATTGTATAACTACACTTTGTCTTAAATCAACAAAATATTTCTTAGCCAGGTAACGGGCTGGAGTTATCGGTGCACCATGCATCACTATAGCAATGCAGCCGAAGATTTAAGTACCTTTAGAAAAACAACTACTATAATATTTACGAATCACCGTAATATTTATAAATGGTTATTGCTCTGCCATAGCCTAGTAAATAAGAAATTAAATTGGTTAAAGAAGACAACTTTTCAACATACAATTAAGCCCTAGGTGAGCTTATGACACCGTTAAGATATCTAGCCGTTATTATTAGCAAATTTTAATATGAAATGCAAAACTGAAATTAAACGTGTATTAACAACGCAAGTACGAATAAAATTTGTTTTTGTTTTTGTTTTGGTTTTTGAATTTATTTTTCTATAATGCAAGCAATCAACAATGGAATTAAAATAAAACTAGAGATGAACGCACGATACCAGAGCATGCAAAATTATTAGCAATTTATTTTTATTTTTTTAGTGGCGATTTTTTTATAAGCAAGCAAAGCAATGTTTTTTTTAACAAGCACTTCATTTCCTTGCAATTTTCTGCTTTGGTAGCCTGAAAATAAAAACAAGATATATATACAGGTTTTTTTTTTGTTTTTTTTTATTTTAAAGAAGAAACTAAAGCAAACAAAAATAAAAGAGATGGAACTAAAACAAAGCAAATGAGACTAAAACAAATGAAAATAATTTTTTTATATAATTGTTTTTTCATTTGTTTTTGTTTTTTGTTTTATAGAAGAGGATGAAACAAAAAGGAAAAACTTAACACCTAAAACTAAATATAAAAAAAAACAATTTTCTCAGACTTCAACCTGACCCGCTAAACAAAACCCACCCGCCCCTTGCGAGTTTCCCTACCAACAAAACTCGTCACAAAATTAACTTTGTAGAAAATTCACATAATAGTAAATTTAACCAAACCAAAATTCCACATGAAATTTGAATTCACACAACTGAAACTTACTCGATTAAAACTTCAACAAAATCGTGCACTATTTGATTCTGGCTATGTAATTTTGGATTTTTGGTTTAGAGATTAGGAGTCACGATGGTTGGCGATTAGGAGTTGCGGCAGTTGGCCATTGTGGAGGTGAGGAATTGTGGTTGAGGTGGTTGCAGGCGATGAAGGTTGTGGTTTGAAAGCAGAGAAGCAGGTTGGTTTCAGGTTATTGGATGTGAGTCGGGTAATTCACAGTGAATAGAAATTACGTGGTGCTGTGTTTGGTTTGATGCAGGCGGTTTTGCTGGATGTGGCGGTGGTCTACGGATATAGGTTGTTTGTGGAGGATTGTTGATATAGATTGTCTATGGATATAGGATTGTTGGATGTGGCGGTGGCACGGTGATGAATGCAACAGTTTACAGTGGCATTGTTGGATGGTGGTTCAGTGTTGCAGCAGAAAGGGGATGGTGAGGGGGTTTCCAAAATGGGCAGATTGTTTCTGAACTGGGAGGAGACTGTAATTGTAAAACAGGGAAATGCACAAGGAAATGTAAAACAGGAAAATGTAAAATATCATGCAAATAAAATTATTTTGATTTGTTTGAAATGCTATTGTGTATTTTTTTTAAATAGAAAAGCAAATGGAAATGAGACTAGCAAACAACAAACAAAAAATCAAAATGCAAACAATAATCACCAACAACACACAACACAACAATATTTTTTTTTTAAATGCAAATTAACAAACAAAACAAACATATAAGAAACAATCAAAAATAATTCGAAGAATATAAATAAAAATCAAAGACAAATCCCAGCAACAGCGTCAAAAACTTGATTAAACGGCTAAATTCCTATCGGATTAGAAAACCATCGATCAAGTTTAAATTAAAAATTAACCGCAAGCGTACAGCGTACAATTCTAGTACGTGGCGAGTACGGGTCGATATGTAGAGAATTGTATTGATTTTAAAATTTCTATTCAATCAAATTAACCAAAGTTGAGGGTGTTGTTAAGCTAACAATGAAAATGTAAATAAACTAACAAAAAATAAAAGAGGATAAAAATAAGAGAGTTTAAAGGTAATTAAGAGGAAATCCCTTCTCATGATCACATAAATCAACACAACATGAAATTATGATCTCTTTTTTTTGGTCATTAGTGAATATCATTGATGTGTTTATCATAGTATGGAATATTTGTGCTATTAATTAGCCCAATATATACCATCAAACAATAACACACCCGTTAAATCACTTCTTAACTCTCATGAAAATGACAACGAACTTGAAAATAATATCTATTCTAAGCATGATCTATTAACTATTGATTAGAAATATAGACCATCAAATTTTGATTTTAAAATTCACTTCATTATCGTAATCATATATGGATGAAGAGGTAATTTATGTTTCTATTTGTTTAAGCATAGCCTATTTGGTGTCAACAACATAGGATATCAAATCTAAAGGTAAAACAACAAAGTTTAACCATTCAAACGTTTCCATTAAGCACAAAAGAGATCAAAAATTATCAAAATGTTGAATCTACTTGATTAAGAGAGCTTCATTACACCTAAATTGAAGGAGTTTAGCCTTCCATATCTGTTATCAATTCAACAAATGAAGAGCTCAACATGAAACAAAAACAAAAGGAAAAAAGCAAGCTAAATAAAAAGAAAGTAATTAAAATAAAATAATAGCTAATCCAATTGCATAAATAAATCTAAACTACCAACATGGAAGGAAAGAAAGCATGTAAATAGAAAAGAGAATGGATTAAAATTACATAAAAAAGAAAATTACATGAAAGAAGAAAATGCCTAAGTGCCATGAAAAAGGAAGAGAGCTTATATTTATTTTTGAACCTCAAGCTAAAATAACTAAAGAGGAGGCTCAAAGGAGGCAAAGAGCTTAATTACATGAACATATGAGGTGTTTATACAAGCCTAAAACCCTAATCATATTTTTGAAAGCTACCCAAACTAACCCTCTAGGAAGTGCAGCCACCAAGTTACCATTAGTATGAGATATTCCTCTATTTAAATGTGCATGAAACTTTTAGCTCCACTAACTTGTGCATTAGCTTTTAATTGTAGATCAAGATAAGTTGGTAGGTGGGGTCCTCCATGATACAAGGTTTGAATTATTTCCATCTTCATTCCTTTGTATCTTCTTGTGCATGCATAGTTTCCATGAAGCCACTTATAATTGAATTCAAGTTCCTACAAAATAACACAAAAATTTTCAAGTAATTTTTCTCAAATTAATATATGCACAAAAATGACCATTTTGCCCCTATATAAAGTGAATAAACGATGATTTGAGAATAATTGAAATATTGGTTTAAACATGTTAAAATACCCTATATCCTTATTTATCTAATTAAATTCGATAAAATATGGAAATAAAAATATGCACATCACCCTCCTTCATTTGATTAATTTTTTCCATTATTCTATCAATAAGGGCAGGGTCAAATGAGGGGAACCTTAGTCAGGACACGTCTTGAAATTGTCAGCATAAGCGAGAGTTGGGGCTTCTTCGTAAGAATTCAGCATTATTTCCCCAAGGGTAGTATTGAGAAACTGAGATACTCGCTGGTATCAGAGATGGTATCAATAGCGTGCTTCAAGGAGGCTTTGTTTTTCTTTAATTTCTCTTTCAAAGAAGCATTCTTTGTTGCTATACGGGCCTTCTCCTCGTTGGAATCTTTTAAAGTTAATTGCGTAGCGAAGTTCTCGTCAGCTAGGAGTTGGCAATCCTTTCTTTCCTTCAGAATAGAAGATTCTGACTGGGCGAGAGAAGCCCTCAACCGCTCCAGTTCAGAAGTCTCTTCACAATTTGCCGCAGAAAGAGAATACACCTAGTCCTATAGAGTAGAGATTTCCTCCTGGAACCTGGAAGATTCAACAGAAGATTTCGATGCTTGCCTATGCAAAACTAACCAACTTTTGGAAATATGAAAGAAGAAAGTGCAATTCAAGTTAGAGATTTAGATAAAACTAATAATGATAAGGTCAATTGAAGTAAAACTCACCAAAAATTGTTTCTCTATCAGAGAGCGGTAATGCCCTGCGAAATCAAAAATAGTGGAAGGCGGGTGGATGAAGGTGAACACCGAGTTTAAGATAGACTGGGATATATTTTCAAAATTGACAGAAGGAGAAGAAGATGTTGGCTTGGAAGGAATGCGCCTTAGAGTGGAGAACAACTTCAAAGCTAGTTACATCTATGCGAGTGCAGCCGGAGAGTAAGAAACGGAAATGCAAGAGAGGGGATCAATGGCAGAAGGAGTCTGCTCTGGTTTTTCTTTAGGAGTTTCCACAATCGAGCTCTCCGGAGATATGTCAAAAGATTAACGGTCCTTCTCCTCTATATCAATAACTTTAGCAACCTTCAGTGGTGGTTTCGCTTCAGTCGGTGGCAGTAACTTCCTTTTGATTGCTTTTTTAGTTTTGAAATCTAAGGTTTCGCCTTTATTCAAACTACTCGAAAGCAAGTATAGTTCTTACAATGTGATCCAGGAGGGTTCTGCTTCAAATCAGAAACAAGAGCTTGGACGTAACCAACATCATCAAAAACATTAAACCAAGCCTATCGACAAAGTCGGAAGTGCTTATAAGGCGACATAAAGAAGAAAAGCACAACCATTCATTTCGACCAATTCAAAAGCATTAGGGTCGTAAGGTGCAAACCCGCATCTATAAATAAGATCCAATGGGTCAAGTTTGGGGATCTGATTCTTTCCATTCAAACTTGTACCTTCTAAATTAAAAGTGTGGTAAACCCTAATTACCAAATTGATTTGGGAATTTAGAAAAATAAAGTCTTCTTTTGCTTGAGAAAGGGAATCCTCAAATATTCAAGATTACTTTACTATTTTAAAAGCTTTTGTTGGGTTTAGTCTTGTGTTTCAGGTGTCACCTACATCAAAAGGTCACTGCCAACACAGTAGAAACCTTGCAGATTTAAATAACTGTAGTTACATGCATCAAGCTACCTTCCCCTGAGTTTCTGCTTTTGACAAGGTCGAGACTAAGCCCCAATCCACTAAAATCTTTGATTAACACAAGGTGCCTAGTGGTTTAGCTTTCGACAAGGATGAAACCTTGTTCCAAGTCATTTCAACTTGGGAGTCCTAATCCTAAACCTGAGACATTTAAGCCGAAAGCTTTTGACAAGGTCGAACCCCAAACCAAATTCTTGATTTCAGTACTAACACTTAAACAACCTTGCTTTCGACAGGGTCAAAATCTCCCTCTCTCTCATTCTTGGATAAAGTTCTCGCCACACAATAACTAAGGCCTTCAATAAGGTCAAAACCAATAAAGGAAAGTCTATCTAGGGTATTCCAACCATTTCGAAAGGTGGGCTTTCGAAGGAAATTCTAAACTATGTTAACAGAATCGAAAGGTTGGTAAAGGAATAAGCCGACCCTTTCGACTGAGTCGAAAGGTAAGACCGAACAACTTTGTACATTAGCAATAACCACGATAGAAAATTCAAGGAAGATTGACCCTTCCCACTTTTTTCCATCTACTCAAGGGATAAACTTTATTCCATAACACAACTTTGGGGGTGTTGACAAGATTTTTTTGTTAACAGCATTCTTTTATATCTCATTGTTTGGTAGACAAGTTTAACTTAGAAACCCTCATATTTAGTTACCTCCTCAAAGATTGTAAATCCAATAGGAGGGTATGCGACACTTGGGATGAAGTGTGACCACCTAGAGTTATATTTTTCTGGACATACCTTTGTTTGCAGTTTGTATGTGTTTGATTTTGTATGGTTCAGATTTATTTTGGGTATGGATTGGTTAAATAAATACGATGCTAGGATATTATTCCATGATAGGAAAATATCGCTTGGACACCTTGATTGTAGTGATCAGATTATATATACCGTAGAAAACCCTAGGTGTGAGGTGAATGCTTTATTGGATGTCGTGGAGGCAGAAGACAAGTTGAGATGACTTTTTTTGTTAGAGAATTCGCAGATGTCTTTGAATCTGTACTACGGTTGCCACCAAAATAAGCCGTTGAGTTTCGAATAGTTTTAGTACCTGGAGCAGAACCAGTGAGTAGACCACCAAGCAGGATGACACCAATCGAGATGAGGAAGCTGAAGGTGCATTGGTGGATTTGGAAGGCAACAATTTTATCAGACCAAGTAGTTCACCCTCGGGAGTAGCGGCAGTGTTTGCTAAGACACCGGATGGATCACTAAGGTTATGTATATTATCGTAAATTGAATGAGAAGACGATAAAGAACTGATGTCCATTACCAAGAATTGATGATTTATTCAATCAGTTGAGTGGAGCCAATGTATTTTATCATTTGGATTTAGCAATAGGTTTCTATCATCTTATAGTAGTAGAGGATATTATTCCTTTTATGGTGTTTAGAACCATATATGGATCGTGCAAATGGTTAGTGATGTCATTCGGACAAACTAATTCGTCAGCATTCTTTGTAGATTTGATAAACCGATTTTTCTGAGAGTGTTTAGATAGGTTTGTGTTGGTATTTATAGATGATTTTTTTAATATACTCTAAGCTTGAAAGGGATCATGAAGTTCATCTTAGAGTTGTCCATAAGACATTGAGGCAGCATCAATTGAAGGCGAAGTTTTTGAAGTGTCTGGAAGAAGGAAGTGAAGTTTCTTGGTCATGTAGTCTCACAGAAAGGGTTGTCTGTAGATCCGACTAAGATTGAAGAGGTGAATAATTGGAAGAGACCAGAGACAGTGACTGAGATAAAGAGTTTTTTAGGATTAGCTAGATATTGTCGATGTTTCTTAAGGATTTTTATCGGATAGCCACACCGATGACCAAGCTAACGCGAAAGGATATAAAGTTCATATGGACCGATAGGTGCGAGGAAGCATTCCAAAAGCTAAAACATTTTTTACTAATGAACTTGTGTTAGTTGTTCCGAAAGGGAATCAGGATTTAGTAGTATATACAGATGCTTGTGGAACTAGTTTAGGAGCGGTGTTAATGCAAAGAGGTAAAGTGATTGTCTATGCTTCTCGACAGCATAGACCGCATAAGATTAGGTACCTAACTCGCAATTTGGAATTAGCTGTAGTAATTTTTGCATTGAAGTTGTGGAGACAATACCTTTTGAGAAAAAGATTTGAGTTATATACGGATCATAAGTCGCTGAAATATTTATTCTCTGAGAAGGAGTTGAATATGAGACAGCAGAGATGGTTAGAGTTTTTGGCTACTTATGACTTCAATATTGAGTATACAATGGGAAAAGGCAATAAGGTAGCGGATGCGCTTAGTATAAAACATCAGAATGTAGTGTTGGCAATGATAGCTGAGTGGAAAGAAATTGGAAGCGTTGATGAAGTGTAGAGTTTACTGGAGATCCAAAGCTGGATTTGGTGGAGAAACTATAGCATTCTCATGTTTAGGAGTTCGATCGGTAATGATCGAAAAGATTGCTTCTAAATAGATGGAAGATCCAGTATTAGTTGAATGGATCGGGAAGTTAAAGGATGGAACTATGAACGATGACCTGAAGGATTTTAGTCTTGACCAGAGTGGGTGGTTGAGAAAGAAAGGAAGATTGTGTGTTCCGAACGTGTAAGGCATTAGGAAGGAAGTTTTGGAGGAATGCCATCATTCGAAGTTCACTATTCATCTAGGGGGAACTTAAATGTATCAGGACATGAAGAGGAGTTTCTTCTTGGAAGGTACGAAGAGGGATGTAGGCTTACGGGTGAAGTAGTGTCTGAACTGTTAACAGGTAAAGGTTGAACATCAGAAGCCAAATGGGTTACTTCAGCCTTTGCATATTCCAGTATGGAAGTGGGATTCAATTTCTAAGGATTTTATAGACAGGTTGCCAAGATTTAATAGAGAAAATGAAAGTATATGGGCCGTATTGGATAGGTTGACCAATGGTGCTCATTTCATTCCAGTTAAGTCAACTAGGACGTCACCTGTTTTAGCTAAGTTATTTTTGAAGAATGTAGTTAGACTTCATAAAATTCCTAATAGCATAGTAAGTGATAGAGATTCCTTGCTCACTAGCATGTTCTGGAAGAGTCTACAGGAAATTTTAGGAACCAAGCTCAAGATGAGTATCACTTGCCATACACAGACTGATGGGCAAACGTAAAGAGTTAACAAAGTCTTGGAAGAATTGTTACGAGCTTTTCTATTAGACTTTGGAGGATCATAGGAAGACTATCTTTACTTAATCGAGTTTTTGTATAACAACGATTATCGGGTTAGTATAGGGATGGCACCATTTGAAGCTTTGTACGGAAGGCCATGCAAATCAACAATTTGTTGGTTAGAGACTGAAGATAGGTTGGTTCTTGGTCCGGATTTAGTAAGAGAAGATATAGTCGATTCGAGCTAGAATGAAGGAAGCTCGGTCGAGATAAAAGAGTAATGTTGATAGAAGACGAAAAGACTTAGGGTTATCTATTGGAGATCATGTTTTTATTAAAGGCAAAACTGATTGAAATTGATGTTTGAATGCCGTGGAAAAATTATATGTTATGTAAAACATCATTTTGGAGTTAGGTTTTAATTTTGATAATGTTCCAAGCTATGGAAATATTATTATTAATTTTCAGATAAAAATATGATTAATTGGGTTTAGAAATATATTTCAAAAATTATATTGAGAATTTGGGTGTGAAATTTAGATATGTTAGACAACATGTTAAAAGTGAATTTCTGTGATTTTTAGGGATTTTTCCTAAGTGATTTAATATGAGAATTAAATTATTTTGAAAAGATGAGCTAAATGATTTAATTGTTTTACTTAATAGAATGGCTTATTTGCTAAATTAATCTTGATTTAGATCTGGAAATATGTGGAATGTTTTGAAAAGAAGTTTTCTATGCTTTCGAGGTGGTTATCCAGGGGTCTCGAAAGTGATGTTATAATGTTTCAAAAGACTTAGTTTTCAAAACAAATAACCCAATCTCATTTTAAAAGAAAACTATGGCATAAATAAAGTGTTTTGAAATGTAGTTTTGAAGAAGTTTTCTTTGATTAATGGGTTAAAGGGATTAACCAAGTTTTATATAAAATAATTTCAAGGACATTAAACCATAGGGGTTGGTATTAATATGTTTGCTTCTTCATATGTGTTTGAATATGTTCACATTGTATTGGACCCATAATTGTAATTTTGGGAAGGGAAGAATAATCATTTAGGTTGACCCAGTAGTGTATATAAATTAAATTTACTTCTGAATGAGTACAATTGCATTCAAGAGGTTAGGAAGACCGAGTATAGGATGCTAAAGTATTAATTAAAGATATTGGCAAGGGTCAATAGGTTCATAGTAAACCCATGAAAACTGTATATAGGAAAAGATATTGGCAAGGGCCAATAGGTTCATAGTAAGCTCATGAAAACTATGTATAAATGAAGTTTTCAGGAAGGCGGTTTCATAGTTAGCCCATGAAAACTATGATTTGATATTGGTAAGGGCCAGTAGGTTTATAGTGAACCCATGAAACTATATCCGAAAACTATATCTAAATTAAAATATTGACAGATGTCAATAGGTTCCTAGTCAACCCATGAAAACTAGGATAAGAGGAAAGATACTGGAGTTACCAATAGGTTCAGTGAGAACCTATGAAAAAGTAAAGATATTGATAGGGGCCAATAGGTTCTTAGTGATCCCATGAAAACTATGTAATTGGACAAGGAGTCCGTAATAATTAAATGGGTTATTAGTAAGCCCATGAAAACTAATAGGTTAATAGTAACCCTAGAAACAATAACTGAGACGGATAGTCAAAATGAATGGGGATGGGTAATCTAGAATTGATTTACTTTTTTTTCATATCATCATATTATTTTGAGATGTTTTAGCCATTGTGGATGCAGGATCACAATATATGGTTTATAAAGGTTATAGGACATTAGTAAGGGGAAAACCCATTCCGCTAAGCGGCGTGGTCTCACTAGATATCTAAATGGTTTGTGATGGCAGATTATCATTTATACCAGGCTTTATGTCTGACTCGAAGTTTATGTATTCCCCATAAACTCTCGGGTACTCAATTAATTTTGAGTAGTTTGAGAGTTAAGATTTTCAGGTACCTCATTAGACGACTAAGCTTCCAGAGACGTGCAGGAGGCATGATAGCTATCTACAGTTCTCTTTTATTTTGATTCCGTTGTGTTGATGTTGTAATGGAAAAATTGTTTTATTTACTATATATACTCTGATCATCCAAGGGGACATCTTCATATGTCGCTCTTGGCATATGTTGTAATAGATATATTTTCTTTAAATGTGGTTGTTGTGCTAGGATTATGTAATTATTTTGAAATGTTTTGAAATGTAATGTGGAACTTGTTTGATGTTCTAAAAAATTTCCATATTCTTTTGTTTCTATATATCAATGTTTCTAACATACCGTATATGGTCCCCGAGGATTAATAACTAGGGTTGACTGCGGCATCCATAGGCGTTAGATTTGGGACTTCAAGTAAGGATGTTACACTCATGATTTGGAGTTGGCTACAGTGGTATTCGCATTGAAGATATGGAGACACTATCTCTTAAGGGAGAGGTTTGAGTTGTACATAGATCATATGTCCTTAAGGTGTTTGTTCCCTCAGAAGGAGTTGAATATCTAATAGCAATGGTGGCTGGAGCTTTTAGTAACATATGATTTTGGTATAGGGTATACATTTGGGAATGGCAATAAGGCAGCGAAAACTCTTAGCAGAAGGCATCAGAATGTGCTGTTAGCTATGTCGGTAGAATAGAAGATTTAGAAGCTTTGACTACTTATAGTGTGTAGTTAAGATCGACTGTTAGTTCTAGTCAAAGGACCCCCATGTGGTCCTGTTTGGATGTTGGACCAGTGTTGATTGAAAGGGTTGCTTTTAAGTAGAAGAAGATTCCATTATTAGTCGAAATGATTAGAAGGCTTGAAGTGGGATCGGACGTTGATGATCTAAGGGATTTTAGTCTTGACCGGAGAGGATGGTTGAGAAGGAAGGGATGGTTGTACGTTTCGAATGTTGTGGACTTAAGGAAAGAAGTTCTTAAGGAGTGTCATCGATCCAAATTTATGATTCATCCTGGAGGTACCAAGATGTATCATGATATGAAGAGGAGTTTCTATTGAGAAGGTATGAAGAAGGATTTTGGCTTTTGGGTTAGGCAGTGTGCAAACTATCAATAAGTGAGGGCCGAACATCCAAAGCTGAGTGGGTTTCTTCAAACTCTGGAGATACCAGTTTGGAAATGGGCATCGATATCCATGGATTTTGTAGATGGGTTGTCAAGGTTGAATAGAGGAAATGAGAGTATTTTGGTCATAAAAGATAGGTTGACCAAGAGTGCCCATTTCATTCCAGTTCAGTCAACCAGGACGACACCTATTTTAGCTAAGTTGTTCATGAAGAACATAGTTAGACTGCATGGATTTCCTAGCAGTATGGTCAGTAATAGAGATGATTTGTTTACTAGCGAATTCTGGAAGTGTCTACGGGATGTATTAAGTACAAGCTTAAGATGAGTTTTGCGTATAACCCTCGGACGGATGGGTAGATGGGGAGAATCAATAATGTAATCGAGGATCTATTGAGAGCTTGTGTATTAGATCTTGGTAGAACTTGGGAAGATCACCTATACTTAGTTGATCTTTCCTATGATAACAGTTATCAGACTAGTATAGGAATGGTGCCTTTTGAAGCTTTGTATGTAAGGCCATTCGAATCACCCGCATGTTGGTTGAAAACTGGAGACAGAGTAGTCTTGGATCCAGATCTGGTTAGAGAGGCGATAGAGAAGATTGAATTTATCTGAGAAAGGATGAGGGAGGCTTAGTCCAAACAAAAGAGTTACGTAGATAAAAGGCGTAAAGACTTATAATTCTCAGCGGAAAATAGGATTTCTATTAAAGTATCGCCGATGAAGGGTAAGGTGCGATTCAGAGAGTCATAGAAATTGGCGCCGAGATACGTTGGTCCGTTCCAAGTTGTAAAGAGGTTCGGTGTCACGACCCAAACTCGATGTCCAACAAACAACATCAAATTCGTTTCGCGGGAGCTTGCAACACCATTAAATGATAAATAAAACAGCGGAAATAAAAGATGATATCACTAATATAACATGAATACAATATCTGATACATCAATTTGATACAACGATAATCATCAACATCAGAGAATATACAACATAGAATACAGCGGAACATGATACAATATGAGATAAGTCTTCTCAGAATATAATACTGCAACTCTGATCCAAAAAGCTCCAAAGACAGAGCTCCAAAACTCCTATCTCGATCCACCATCCAGATTGCACCAAGCTAAGCAAGTCTCATCCATACCCAAAGAAACTGAACTAGCTCCAGATGATATACTGAACCTAATTATCTGAAAAACCAAACTCTAGACTGCCCGTGTGGAAAAAAATTTGAGCACCAGAGTTTAGGAAAGAAACAATAAACTCTGGATCAGTCATGGGACTGGTGTGAGCAAACGAAAACAGTTTATCTTTAAAAACAAACAACGAAATATTTTAAAATAGATTCGCAATGCTTTTTAGAAATGAGACTATCATAAGGCCTCCCGCACACACACACAATGCAAACGCAGAATCGGAGGAGATTTCTCCTTATGATAGTCAAAGATGCTTGAAACGCATTAAAAAGAAACATTTGATATTATTACTAGTGCATAGTGTATGAAAAATCATTTCGAAAGTAAAGATATAAATCTTAGCCAACATAGACATTTCGAACTATGTCTACTATAGCTACCATGTTCAATAACAGGTTACCGCCACATTCCATGGCAGGTTATACAAGTAAACCCGTACAAGGCTCGTATTGGATGAATGGATTTTTCCAATAAATGGTCAGGCCAAGGAACTTCCCATTGCCACATGGAAACGCCTCTGGAAGGACGCCCCGAGAACCCAACTGGATCTCTGCCAAACAAGGCCGGCTACCCCGCTTCCCAGGGAGTAAGAAACCTCAGATATACAACCGCCGGTCCTTTGGGACCTTTAAACGAGAGCTCTCTAACCAACATCACACAATGATAAATAAAGTGTTTCAACATGAGTAAGTATCTGGGCTCCATACCATGATACTACCCTTTTCCAGAAGGAATGGTCATACCCTAGGGAAGCTATCCCTGAAAACCTTGCCGCACAATTCCTGTTTCGACCATTATCGGTTTGTGAGGCTCGACGAAGTCTCGTCCACAAAGCCACGCTTTATACAAAAGCTGTGCTTTGGGTCAACAAATGATCATAGAAATGATCACAAAGATAAAAGATCAAACAAATGATCCTATCACAAATGATCAACACAATGATCATTTCACAGCAACACTCAGCATGTCACATTACCAAATTGGGAATATATCGCTGATAACCATCAACTACATAACCTCTGAGCTCGTATGTCTCAGAGAAGGGTGTTAAGCTAAAAGAATAAATTCTCCGCCACCAACAAAAATATATTTGAAAGAAATCGGCTTTTTATCTCAATTTGTAATGTCAGACATACTATCCATACAAGTTTCTTCCGGGCTCGAACAGAACCGAAGGCACTTACAAAGAAGTCCTTGCAATCCGGATATCCACAATCCTGATCGGATTCCCCATCACATATGGAGAACTCTATACCAGAGCAACTCGGTGCAGAGTCAATCGACAGGTCATCCTATCGCTCTCGCAAATACCCGGTCTTCAACACCGGTCTTCAAATGCTATCCATAACGACGTATCACATACTCGGAATGGGTTATACGACCCAAAGGTCCTTTCCCGGCTAACCCGAATAGTGAGCGCAAAATTTAAAACATATGGATATGGGATTTCAATTAAGTCACCACTTAATAATTCCAAAGTTTCTTCCAAATGGTTTAAACCAATTACCATTTCAAATCTTTTAAACAAAAAGATTTATTTCACAAAGTTCTCTCAGTTTCACAAAGATTCATTTACGAATTTCAAAACAATTTCTGTTTCAGTCGGATTAACTCATTTAAATCTTTAAATCAAAGATTTATCTCATAGCTTTCAAAACTTATTTCCAAAGATTCATTCATAACTTGGAAAATCATTTTCGATTCAAACTTGAAATCTCTTTAATATAAATTGGAAGTTCATTACTCATATGAAAGCTTTTTATCACTTAGAAACAATAGTTTTATTTTGGAAAAACCCCGATTCCATTTATACAAGTTACAATCTTTAATTCGGATTTTCAAATCAACGCTTAAAAATGGTTTAAACCCGTATAACTTGTAAAAATCCTTTTTAAATCATAAATACTGAATATAAAATTCAATTCAGATTTCTTTTGAATTTCAATCTAAATCCGATTATTTAAATTCCAAATCTTTATTAGTTATCCAAAAATAACTTTTATTCTTAAAACAGCTTTTCAAAAGCTTTTCCACATTAAAACTTAATTTATTTCGAAAAATATTTGAATTAAAAATTCAAATTCAAACTTATTTAAAAAATCTGTGACTTAACCGATTTCCTCGTGAAATCCATATTTGTGTGTGTATAGTGTGGTCCAAGGATTTTACACAGTAGTGCACAACATCAATCATCACAAATATATCAATAACGATAAGCGATATAAACCATAACGCTTATCTCTATTCACAGATTCATAGAGAAATAAACTTATCAATCACAGAGATTCATCATTACGATTCGATGTGGGTTTCGGATAACCAATTGGAATCCGATTCCCTGTCGCATCGATATTCAAATGTCGTACACAGGTCAAGGGTTTACAGAATAAAATTACCAATCATAATCCAGCACAGGGTAAACCAAATCTCACACATCACAATTTCAAAACAGAAATATCAATTCATTTTACAACAAATCAGATATCCTACATAATCCATAAGTAATCGTCTTTAATTCTTATTGTGATAACTTCAATTAAAAATAATTTCTTGGGAATTAATTTCTTAGCCCTGTATAATCAATCGTTAATTCATTATCAATTAATTACATATTTCATTTCAAATTAGTTAATTAACCAATAAATTCTTAATCAATTATTAAGTCCTAATTACTTAATTCCTTTATTCACTCTATAAATTAATTACTTCATAATCAATTTATTTAACCTTGATTAACTATTCTTTAACCATAAAATAATAACTTTAATTATTAATTTATTTGCCATTAACTACTTAGTTAATCAATTATTAGTTCTTAATTAAATTCCTTAATTAATTAACTTGAGAAGTTAATAACAATTTACTTATCACTTAAACATAAATTAATTCAAACTCTAATTGTAATTAAAATGAAATTATTCTTATTACTTTCTAAAATAATTACTTAATATTAATTATTCACTAATTAACAATTTCAAAGAAATCTTCTTTAAAACTTTGAAAATCAATTTAATATTAACTACAACTTTAAATGTTAATCAATTTCATACTTAACTTAATTACTTCATTAAAAATAATAACTAGATGTTAGAAACTTTGTTGAAGCATTAACTAAAATAATGAAAACTTGTTTAAATTCTTTGACTTTAACTGTTGAAATCTTCATTAGTTACGGTGTTTAAAACTTGCAGAAGACAAGTTATTCAACTTTACACCTTTACAACATAATATTTCAGTTCGACAAAAACCCGAGATTACCCAGTTTTTTTCTCGAGTAAACACTCGAGATTCCCCTGCATTTCCCGAAGCAACTCTCTCCCTCACATAAACTTCTTCTTCCTTTTTATTCTTCCAGTTTATCAAGTTTTAAACTTAAGTTAGATTTGAACAACAGAAAATCCCCAGGCACGATGTCAATGCCGTGCACGTGCACGAGACCCTCCGCCACCTCCGGTCGAGTCGCCACCTACCACCAAGTCGCCGTTGGCCTACTCGATCACTTCCACTCTCTAGAAACCCATTATCACACAAAAATCAAAATCGAACCTTTCTGTTCAATCCTGAACCCAAACCATCATCTGAAATATACCTCAAATCATCTTCCCCGACCACCGTTGATCATGCAACATCCACTGGAGCTTCGTCAACCACCCCTGATTCAATTCCCCCGGGTCTCGATCAACTCGATGCGTCCATGGTGATAAAATCACCTCATTCACAGACACGAAAAAAATTCGAATATAACCCTAAATCGAACACGACACCTCAATTTACTCAATAGAAAAAAAATTCAACAATTTTCCCGAACTCGGCGATGATCAAACCTGCTTCGACCAAAATCTTAGCATTCAATATTGATTCAATCAAGAGAAAATGATCAAAGTACTGATTTCATTCAAATTCAAACTGTTTTTTGGAATACTCAACTAAAAATCATCACTATTGTTTTAAAAATCCTATTTTTATATGTTCAATCAAATTATAAAATCAAATCAATGCTTTAAGATACTTGAATTTATCGTAAAATTTTGTTTTTACTGTAGTATTTAGGTTACAAAGTCAAAATTTCCATTTCAAGCTCAAAACAAAATTTTAAACTATGATTCAAGTTTAAACAACTTGTTTTGTTTTAAAAACCCCAAGCTAAAAATGTTTGGATGAAGGTGTTTTGATTTTTTTTTTCCTAACTTGCTTTACTCTCTAACCTGAAGTATAGGAGAACAAACCATACAAAGGTTTCCAGTAACTCAAGAATATACAGAACAAAATTTTCTTCAATATGCAACAAGGCTCAATTTTTTTTTTCTCTTTTCTTTTCTTTTCTTTAAGGATTATAACTCAAAACTGTTTACAAGTTAAAATATGAATTTTCATAAAAATTCATGGTGTTGATCAGGCTGCAGAGGGTTGTGAATATGAATGTATATACATGCATCAATCATTTCAGACAACACATACCAACAGATTTCTCATCAAAGTTAAGGCCACTCACAATCATTATGATACTAAAACATGTTAAAGGATTAAGATAAGTGGTTTGCTCTCCTTGAAACAAATGGGAACAGAGAGTTGTTGCTTTTGAAAACTGCAGTATTAATTTTTTTTCCTTTTTGAATCCCAGGTTTGATATCTTCCAAGTTTGAAGTTGTTTCAGATGCAACTGAAACTTCTCTCTCTTTTTTTTTCTAGTAGGCTTTGCTTATTTTTACTAAACGAACTAAAATAGATATGAATGTTTATATACATATATAAAGAGGTTTATACAGATAGGTGCTATCTAGTAAAGGCTTACTTCTTTTGCATGAACATGTACTTCCTTTATTTAACTAAAGATCTTGAATGTTTTGGAGGCTGAAAGGAAGTAGCCTACTTCGACTGAGATGATATCAAGACATGCTGAGGAGATGTGGCATTAATGCATGTGTCCTAATTTATTTACAACTTATACTATTTGTTATGTATGTATACTTCTTGCTTTGTATAAGCATGCTCATGTGCACTTGTGCTTATATAAAATTCATTTGATTTTATATTTTTGTTTGTTTGGAGTTTTTAGTTTCTTTCTTTTGATGTTTACTTTACATTTTACTTACTTTTCATATTTGTTTTATGCTTTGTATTCTATTTTTTTTTTCTCTTAACATGTTCCTTACTTGTTGCAGCCTCTTTCCTATATTTTTATTATGTATGTAAATTTTATTCTAGTTTTGTTTGTTTTTATTTTATAGTTTGATTACTAAACATTGATTTATAACTTATATTTTATTTTATACTTTTTATTATTATTTTTAAAGAAACTTCATTTTGAACTTCCAAATCAAACTTTTGTTTATAATTCCATTCAATTGAAAATATTTAACTTTATATTTTACTCTATACACTTATATTCAATATTGATACGTAGTTTTATTTTATTTTAAACACTTTATTTCAATTCCAATTCAATTACATTTAAAATAAGTTTCAAATCCCATTATAAAATAAATAAGTATACATATCTTATCAAAATCTGAAAATTTCAAATAAATCCATAATTTAATCCAAAATTTCAATTAAATTATAAATTTAAATTCGTCATTAAATCTGGGATCGTTACAGACTTCCCCCCTTAAAAGGAATTTCAACCTCGAAATTCGCCAGAGAGAGATAACAAAGATAGATGGAAGATAGAGAAATATCTTTCCAAATCAAATTGGATATCAATTCTACTTTTGGCTTACCAAATCAGAATATCAACAGTAGATGTGAGAACAACTCAATCAACTACGAAACAATTGGGTTATCTGATCTACGAAGTATACTTGGGTATTGGTTAGTTCGAATGGATAACTAACCGTTCGTAAAATATATCGAAACCCAATAGAAAAAGATAGAAATAGATTCGATTACGATTTCAGATTCAAGATTTAACTCATTTACGATTTTCTGAAAAATAAAACTAATGATAGTTCCAATGTCGAACAAAATTCGAACAATTTAATCGTAAACGAGAAGATTACCTTATAAAATTTCTTTTCCTAAATCAGCTTGTTGAGGTTGAAGAATCGTCTCTGATTGCATACACTTTCTTTACTAAAGTCTGCTTCTTTGCTGGACAGTTTTTGATCCTATGTCCCGGCTTGCGGCATTTATAGCATCCCGTAGATTCCTGATCCGGCCTCATAAATGGCTCTCTCATTCCTGGCATCCAAGAATTCTTGCATTTATCCGAGTAGTGACCTTTCTCCAAACAATTGAGACAAGTAACATCCTTCTTTTTCTTCTGTATACTCTTCTTTCCTTTAGTTTTCCTCGATTTCTTTCCGCCAAACTTCCTTTTTCTCCAATTCAAATTACTTGCATCTCCATTTTCCTCCGGATATTTTTGCTTTTCCAGAGTATCATATCTATAGCCCATATCAATTAATTCAGAAAAAGATTCCTTTACGTGAGTAGTCATCCTTTCCTGAAACTCCTTGTTCATTCCCCGAATAAACTTTTCATTCTTCTTTAACGGTGTATTCACCAATTCTGGACCAAATCGAGATAATTCAATAAATTTGTTTAAGTATTCTTCAAACGATAAACTCCCTTGCTCTAAATCCATAAAATCCTGATACACTCTAGAGATACCAGCAGACGACATATATCGCTGCTCAAACACTTCCTTGAAATCACTCCAAGTAAATTCATCTGTCGACTCATCCACGGCAACAGTTTCCCACCAAACTAAAGCCTCTTCCTGGAGTTGCCATGAAGCTATCAACCGCATTTGATCATCTTTTGATTTTAGTCCTTTGAAAATCTTTTCACACGATCGAATCCGTGCTTGTGCTTCGATAACAGATTCTTTGCCTGTGAATGGCTTTCCACCAAGTCTAGAAAACTTTTGATATAAATCAGCCAAATTCAATTGAGATTGAATAGGAATATCTGTCGTTGCAGGGTTTTGACCAGCTAAAGTAGTACTTTCCTGTCTCCTATTTCGTCCTCTTCTTCCACTCATTCTTACTATCTGTAAATAGTAAGAAATCTGATTTAGGCATTCGAACGAAATATCTTAGAGAATAACAACAGATAAAAAGAATAGATTAAGAAATTTGGGTTTTGGTTCCACTGGTTGTACTCATTCTAGGGTATACTTCACCCTATCTCTAATGACCCATCTAAGGTGTTACACTCCGTAGCTAAAGTTCTTACTCAACCTTCAGCTCTGATACCAATTTGTCACGACCCAAACTCGATGTCCAACAAACAACATCAAATTCGTTTCGCGGGAGCTTGCAACACCATTAAATGATAAATAACACATCGGAAATAAAAGATGATATCACTGATATAACATGAATACAATATCTGATACATCAATTTGATACAATGATAATCATCAACATCAGAGAATATACAACATAGAATACAGCGGAACATGATACAATATGAGATAAGTCTTCTCAGAATATAATACTGCAACTCTGATCCAAAAAGCTCCAAAGACAGAGCTCCAAAACTCCTATCTCGATCCACCATCCAGATTGCACCAAGCTAAGCAAGTCTCATCCATACCCAAAGAAACTGAACTAGCTCCAGATGATATACTGAACCTAATTATCTGAAAAACCAAACTCTAGACTGCCCGTGTGGAAAAAAATTTGAGCACCAGAGTTTAGGAAAGAAACAATAAACTCTGGATCAGTCATGGGACTGGTGTGAGCAAACGAAAACAGTTTATCTTTAAAAACAAACAACGAAATATTTTAAAATAGATTCGCAATGCTTTTTAGAAATGAGACTATCATAAGGCCTCCCGCACACACACACAATGCAAACGCAGAATCGGAGGAGATTTCTCCTTATGATAGTCAAAGATGCTTGAAACGCATTAAAAAGAAACATTTGATATTATTACTAGTGCATAGTGTATGAAAAATCATTTCGAAAGTAAAGATATAAATCTTAGCCAACATAGACATTTCGAACTATGTCTACTATAGCTACCATGTTCAATAACAGGTTACCGCCACATTCCATGGCAGGTTATACAAGTAAACCCGTACAAGGCTCGTATTGGATGAATGGATTTTTCCAATAAATGGTCAGGCCAAGGAACTTCCCATTGCCACATGGAAACGCCTCTGGAAGGACGCCCCGAGAACCCAACTGGATCTATGCCAAACAAGGCCGGCTACCCCGCTTCCCAGGGAGTAAGAAACCTCAGATATACCACCGCCGGTCCTTTGGGACCTTTAAACAAGAGCTCTCTAACCAACATCACACAATGATAAATAAAGTGTTTCAACATGAATAAGTATCTGGGCTCCATACCATGATACTACCCTTTTCCAGAAGGAATGGTCATACCCTAGGGAAGCTATCCCTGAAAACCTTGCCGCACAATTCCTGTTTCGACCATTACCGGTTTGTGAGGCTCGACGAAGTCTCGTCCACAAAGCCACGCTTTATACAAAATCTGTGCATTGGGTCAACAAATGATCATAGAAATGATCACAAAGATAAAAGATCAAACAAATGATCCTATCACAAATGATCAACACAATGATCATTTCACAGCAGCACTCAGCATGTCACATTACCAAATTAGGAATATATCGCTGATAACCATCAACTACATAACCTCTGAGCTCGTATGTCTCAGAGAAGGGTGTTAAGCTAAAAGAATAAATTCTCCGCCACCAACAGAAATATATTTGAAAGAAATCGGCTTTTTATCTCAATTTGTAATGTCAGACATACTATCTATACAAGTCTGTTCCGGGCTCAAACAGAACCGAAGGCACTTACAAAGAAGTCGTTGCAATCCGGATATCCACAATCCTGATCGGATTCCCCATCACATATGGAGAACTCTATACCGGAGCAACTCGGTGCAGAGTCAATCGACAGGTCATCCTATCGCTCTCGCAAACACCCGGTCTTCAACACCGGTCTTCAAATGCTATCCATAACGACGTATCACATACTCGGAATGGGTTATATGACCCAAAGGTCCTTTCCCGGCTAACCCGAATAGTGAGCGCAAAATTTAAAACATATGGATATGGGATTTCGATTAAGTCACAACTTAATAATTCCAAAGTTTCTTTCAAATGGTTTAAACCAATTACCATTTCAAATCTTTTAAAACAAAAAGATTTATTTCACAAAGTTCTCTCAGTTTCACAAAGATTCATTTACGGATTTCAAAACAATTTCTGTTTCAATTGGATTAACTCATTTAAATCTTTAAATCAAAGATTTATCTCATAGCTTTCAAAACTTATTTCCAAAGATTCATTCATAACTTGGAAAATCATTTTCGATTCAAACTTGAAATCTCTTTAATATAAATTAGAAGTTCAATACTCATATGAAAGCTTTTTATCACTTAGAAACAATAGTTTTATTTTGGAAAAACCCCGATTCCATTTATACAAGTTAAAATCTTTAATTCGGATTTTCAAATCAACGCTTAAAAATGGTTTAAACCCGTATAACTTGTAAAAATCCTTTTTAAATCATAAATACTGAATATAGAATTCAATTTCAGATTTCTTTTGAATTTCAATCTAAATCCGATTATTTAAATTCCAAATCTTTATTAGTTATTCAAAAATAACTTTTATTCTTAAAACAGCTTTTCAAAAGCTTTTCCACATTAAAACTTAATTTATTTCCAAAAATATTTGAATTAAAAATTCAAATTCAAACTTATTTAAAAAATCTTGACTTAACCGATTTCCTCGTGAAATCCATATTTGTGTGTGTATAGTGTGGTCCAAGGATTTTACACAATAGTGCACAACATCAATCATCACAAATATATCAATAACGATAAGCAATATAATCCATAACGCTTATCTCTATTCACAGATTCATAGAGAAATAAACTTATCAATCACAGAGATTTATCATTACGATTCAATGTGGGTTTCGGATAACCAACTGGAATCCGATTCCCTGTCGCATCGAAATTCAAATGTCGTATACAGGTCAAGGGTTTACAGAATGAAATTACCAATCATAATCCAGCACAGGGTAAATCAAATCTCACACATCACAATTTCAAAACAGAAATATCAATTCATTTTACAACAAATGAGATATCCTACATAATCCATAAGTAATCGTCTTTAATTCTTATTGTGATAACTTCAGTTAAAAATAATTTCTTGCGAATTAATTTCTTAGCCCTGTATAATCAATCGTTAATTCATTATCAATTACTTACATACTTCATTTCAAATTAGTTAATTAACCAATAAATTCTTAATCAATCATTAAGTCTTAATTACTTAATTCCTTTATTCACTCTATAAATTAATTACTCCATAATCAATTTATTTAACCTTGATTAACTATTCTTTAACCATAAATTAATAACTTTAATTATTAATTTATTTGCCATTAACTACTTAGTTAATCAATTATTAGTTCTTAATTAAATTCCTTAATTAATTAACTTGAGTAGTTAATAACAATTTGCTTATCACTTAAACATAAATTAATTCAAACTCTAATTGTAATTAAAATGAAATTATTCTTATTACTTTCTAAAATAATTACTTGATATTAATTATTCACTAATTAACAATTTCAAAGAAATCTTCTTTAAAACTTTGAAAATCAATTTAATATCAACTACAACTTTAAATGTTAATCAATTTCATACTTAACTTAATTACTTTATTAAAAATAATAACTAGATGTTAGAAACTTTGTTGAAGCATTAACTAAAATAATGAAAACTTGTTTAAATTCTTTGACTTTAACTGTTGAAATCTTCATTAGTTACGGTGTTTAAAACTTGTAGAAGACAAGTTATTCAACTTTACACCTTTACAACATAATATTTCAGTTTGACAAAAACCCGAGATTACCCAGTTTTTTTCTCGAGTAAACACTAGAGATTCCCCTGCATTTCCAAAGCAACTCTCTCCCTCACATAAACTTCTTCTTCCTTTTTTTTTCCAGTTTATCAAGTTTTAAACTTAAGTTAGATCTGAACAACAGAAAATCCCCAGGCACGACGTCAATGTCGTGCACGTGCACGAGACCCTCCGCCACCTCCGGTCGAGTCGCCACCTACCACCAAGTCGTCGTTGGCCTACTCGATCACTTCCACTCTCTAGAAACCCATTATCACATAAAAATCAAAATTGAACCTTTCTGTTCAACCCTGAACCCAAACCATCATCTGAAATATACCTAAAATCATCTTCCCCGACCACCGTTGATCACGCAACACCCACTGGAGCTTCGTCAACCACCCCTGATTCAATTCCCCCGGGTCTCGATCAACTCGATGCGTCCATGGTGATAAAATCATCTCATTCACAGACACGAAAAAAAATTCGAATATAACCCTAAATCGAACACGACACCACAATTTACTCAATAGAAAAAAAATTCAACAATTTTCCCGAACTCGGCGATGATCAAACCTGCTTCGACCAAAATCTTAGCATTCAATATTGATTCGATCAAGAGAAAATGATCAAAGTACTGATTTCATTCAAATTCAAACTGTTCTTGGAATACTCAACTAAAAATCATCACTATTGTTTTAAAATCCTATTTTTATATCTTCATTCAAATTATAAAATCAAATCAATGCTTTAAGATACTTGAATTTATCGTAAAATTTTGTTTTTACTGTAGTATTTAGGTTACAAAGTCAAAATTTCCATTTCAAGCTCAAAACAAAATTTTAAACTATGATTCAAGTTTAAACAACTTGTTTTGTTTTAAAAACCCCAAGCTAAAAATGTTTGGATGAAGGTGTTTTGATTATTTTTTTTCCTAACTTGCTTTACTCTGTAACCTGAAGTATAGGAGAACAAACCATACAAAGGTTAACTCAAGAATATACAGAACAAAATTTTCTTCAATATGCAACAAGGCTCTAGTTTTTTTTTCTCTTTCTTTTCTTTTCTTTAAGGATTATAACTCAAAACTGTTTACAAGTTAAAATATGAATTTTCATAAAAATTCATGGTATTGATCAGGCTACAGAGGGGTGTGAATATGAATGTATATACATGCATCAATCATTTCAGACAATACATACCAACAGATTTCTCATCAGATTTAAGGCCACTCACAATCATCATGATACTAAAACATGTTAAAGGATTAAGAGAAGTGGTTTGCTCACCTTGAAACAAATGGGAACAGAGAGTTGTTGCTTTTGAAAACTGCAGTATTAATTTTTTTTCCTTTTTGAATCCCAGGTTTGATATCTTCCAAGTTTGAAGTTGTTTCAGATGCAACTGAAACTTCTCTCTTTTTTTTTTCTAGTAGGCTTTGGTTATTTTTACTAAACGAACTAAAATAGATATGAATGTTTATATACATATATAAAGAGGTTTATACAGATAGGTGCTATCTAGTATAGGCTTACTTCTTTTGCTTGAACATGTACTTCCTTTATTTAACTAAAGATCTTGAATGTTTTGGAGGCTGATAGGAAGTAGCCTACTTCGGCTGAGATGATATCAAGACATGTTGAGGAGATGTGGCATTTAATGCATGTGTCCTAATTTATTTACAGCTTATATTATTTGTTATGTATGTATACTTCTTGCTTTGTATAAGCATGCTCATGTGTACTTGTGCTTATATAAAATTCATTTGATTTTATATTTTTGTTTGTTTGCAGTTTTTAGTTTCTTTCTTTTGATGTTTACTTTACATTTTACTTACTTTTCATATTTGTTTTATGCTTTGTATTCTATTTTTTTTTCTCTTAACATGTTCCTTACTTGTTGCAGCCTCTTTCCTATATTTTTATTTATGTATGTAAATTTTATTCTAGTTTTGTTTGTTTTTATTTTATAGTTTGATTACTAAACATTGATTTATAACTTATATTTTATTTTATACTTTTTATTATTATTTTTAAAGAAACTTCATTTTGAACTTCCAAATCAGACTTTTGTTTATAATTCCATTCAATTGAAAATATTTAACTTTATATTTTACTCTATACACTTATATTCAATATTGATACGTAGTTTTATTTTATTTTAAACACTTTATTTCAATTCCAATTCCATTACATTTAAAATAAGTTTCAAATCCCATTTATAAAATAAATAAGTATACATATCTTATCAAAATCTGAAAATTTCAAATAAATCCATAATTTAATCCAAAATTTCAATTAAATTATAAATTTAAATTCGTCATTAAATCTGGGATCGTTACATTCGGATAGCTCACATACGGAGTAGAGTTGCCGAGAAGTATGGAAGGAGTCCGTAACGTATTTCATGTGTCTCATCTTTGCAACTATGTACATGATCCGGAGACTACTATTACTCTGACATAGTTGGAAGAGTTGGTAGTAGAGCCAAATTTGACATTTGTTAGACAACCAGTACGGATTGTAGAGAGAGATGAGAAGAGGTTAAGAAACAAGACAGTTAAGTTGGTGAAAGTTCAGTGGAGCGACAACGAAAAGAACTATACTTGGGAGACAAAAGACTGGATTGGAGATATTTATCCTGATCTGTTTTAAGGGTATATTCTATATTTGCTTCGTATAGATTATTGCTAGTCTGGTAGTCTAGTATGGTAATTAGGAGCTATTACAGATGATTGCTATGTTTAGTATTTAGTCCTTGCTGAATTTCAAGGACGAAATTATTTAAGGAGGGGAACCTGTAACACTCCTAATTTTTAATAACACTATTAAAGAGATTTAATTTGATAAATTAAATAGAATAATGTAAATATTAGAGCGATAAGGGGATTAAGATTTGAAAATTTAATTAGAGGACATGCTTAATTAAGAAAAGAGAATGAGTTTGTGGAAACAGTGTCATTAGATAATTAATAAGAAAATAACGCAAGGGCAATACGGGGATTAGCGACCACCATAACTCCATAATCACTAAACCCACGTTCCCATTTCTCTACATGTTCATATTTCAAAACGTAAAACAAATGCTCAAACCGGCCATAACCAAAGGGAAAGAAAAGGGGAAAAATCAATTAAAGCTAAGGAATCAAGCAAGGAGGATCAATCTAAATCAATTTTGACGTTCCTCATCCTAAGTAAGGTGAATAATAATCAAAACCATCTCTATTTTCGTTTTTAATGAGCATTAGATTACGGGTTTAAGTTTAAATCCATTATGATGATTTTGATGATATTCTTGGATTACATGATATGTCATAATCAAACAAGTTTGTTGGATAAATGTTTTATTTGATTTTAAGGTTAAAATCATTTATATTAGGTTTTGAATGCTATAAGGATTCAATATGTTATGTAAACATTATTTTAGAGATGGGTTTAATTTTTTGTAATTATCCAAGCTATGGATAATTCATTATGAATTTTCAAAGGAAAGTATGAGTAATTGGGTTTAGAAATTAATTTCGGCAATTATATAAAAGAATTTGGGTCCAAAACTTTTATATGTTAGCTTACATATTGGGGATTTTTCCTAAGTAATTTACTATGCAAATTTAATTAATTTAGTTAGAGGACTTAAATATTTTAATTGTTTTGCTTAAAGGAAGGGCTTTTTTGCCAATTATTTCTTATTAAATCTGGATGAATTCAGTAGTCTTTTAGGAAAAGAATTTAGCAAAGTTTATGGCAACCAATTAGATTTTTACAAATAAGCAAGATAGTTTAAAAGTATTACTTAAAAAGGCAATGAAAACAGTTTTGCATAAGTTTATTGTTTTGCCACTATCAGCAGCTACCTTTCGACCCTACACTTCCACCCCAACCATGTCGAAACCAATACACAAGTTATCAATACATTAGTACGTAATGGATTGGAGAACATTGGAAGGCATGGAGTCGAAACTAAGCTTTCGAAGTGGTCGAGGCCTTTGTTCTACTATCGAAAGAAATGCCACTTGCCTTATTTTCAGAAGTATTCTTTTGAAAGGGTTTAATATAGCTTTCGAAAAAGTCGCCACTTTTTTTAAAGGGTGGCTTTCAAATGAGTTGCCTTGTTTTTGACTCAATGCTTTCGAAAGGGTAGTTTGAACCCAATTGAAGCCATGCTGCCGCCATTATGCCTTTCGAATGGATTGAATTTATCCATGAGTTCAAAAGGTAGCTTTTGTTTTATATATGTAATAAGCTACTTCCCAATGTTTACGATCCAATACCATTTATACAAAAGGTTTCCAAGGCAATGGCTTCGAAAGGGGTTTCGAAGCTATCCTTCCAAATTTTTTACTTAAATGATTAATGCTTTTGCAAGGACGGTTCTGAAGCCATCAGTTTCCCCCAATCACTTTTACTTAAAGGTTAATGGTTTCAAAGGGGTACTTTTGTTTATATTCACTTTGACACAAAGGTTATTTTAAGAAAAACAACCCAGTAGTTTCGAAAGAGGTACTTTCAAATGGTTTCGAAGTTATGCTTCTATGTATTGGAAAGATATACTTTGATACCTTATGAAAGAAATGTTTTGATAGTTTTGAAAGGAAGGTTTTGATGCTATCGAAATGTTTTGAAAGTCATAGGTTTAAGTGTTTTGAAAAGAATATTTGAAATCTTTCAAAAGAAAGATATTAATGGTTTTGAAAGTAAAGGTCTAAGGTTTCGAAATCCATAGTTTTCAGAGAAAAAACCCCATCTCATTTTTAAAGGAAAACCCTTGGCAAAACAAAGGAGTTTTGAAATGGTTTTTAAGTGTGGAGTTTTTGAAGAAGCTTTCCTTGACAAAAATAATAGGTTAAAGGGATTAACCTTGTTATATGTGAAAATGCTTTCAAGGATGTTAAACCATAGATATTGCTACTGTATTGGCTTCTTCTATAAACCTATCCACTGTATAATGGACTGGTAACTGTATTTTGGGGAAAATGGGTAGAATAACCAGCTAGGTTGACCCGGTAGTGAATATAAAAATTGAGTTAACTCCTGTATGAGTAGAGTTGCATCCAAGAGGTCAGGTAGACCAAAACATAAAACGCCTAGAGATTAATCCAAGAAGTTGTCAAATAGACAGGTTCATAGTAAACCCATGAAAAATATAATTGGAAAGAGTTATTGGCAGGGGACAATAGGTTCATAACGATCCCATGAAAACTACGAGACCGGACAGATAGTCCATAAACTTTAAATAGGTAATCAGTCAGCCCATGAAAACTAATAGGTTAATAGTGACCTTAGAAAATATAACTGAGACAAATAGTCAAATGAATGGGGATGGGAAATCGAAAATAATTTACTTATTCGGATATCATTATAATATTTTAAATTTCTATGTTTTAACCATTATGGAGGTAGGAGCACAGTGTATGGTTACTAAAAAAAATGGATAAGATACTAGTGAGGGGAAAACCCGTTACACTAAGCGGCATGGTCTTACTAGATATCTAAGATGGATTGAGATGGTAGGTTATTATTCATACCAGGCTTTATGTCTGACTTGATGTTTCCTTAAACTCTCAGGTACTCAATTTATTGTTAAGTAGTTTGAGAATTGAGGTTTTCGAGTTCTCCTTAGATGAATAAGCTTCCGAAGACATGCAGGAGGCATGCTAGCTAATAGAAGATCTTTTCAATTATGATTCTGTTGTGTTTTGTTGTATAGGCAAAGTTGTTTAATTGTCTATGTTTAGACTCTGATCATCCAAGGGAGCATCTTCATATGTCGCTCTTGGCGTATGTTGTAATAATTATAATTTCTCCGAACGTGGTTCTCGAATGTGGGATTATGTAATGAATTTGAAATGGAGTGTGAAAGTTATTTAATGATTTTAAAATTTTTCCATATCCATGTGTTTCTGTTATATCTATGTATCTAACATTACCGTATTTGGTCATCGAGGATTATTAGCTATGAATGACTATAGCATCCATAGCCGTTAATTCTGGACCTTTAAGTAGGGGATGTAACAAAATAATTGAAAGGCGGCACACATCTGGCCCAGCATATGAATTTATTGCATGTTGTATATTCCTCTAGGGACAAATGAGCCATGTCATTCAATAAAGGGACAAGAACATATCCAAATGGAATATCATGTTTAGAGCATAGTCTGCGAAGAGCAGCCTTGCCAATTCTAGAGGCCTGGGAATCCATCGTGTTATCTAGAAATACAACACCTTTTACAGCATCGCAGACATGATTTATATCTTCTGTCGAAAGGATGGGAACATTCGAGAAAAGATCGGTCAATATGCCAGGAACACCCGTTGCTCAATTTGACAATCAGGGGGAAATCTGCTAAAACAGTTGCAGAACTTAACTCAGCTCCGGGATTGCTAAGCTGTGACGGTTGTCCAGAAGGCATTGCAGCTAAATGCTCTGAATGTCCGGAGTTTATATCAACTAAAATCAGTAGATAATTGAGATTAGATAATTTTACCTGTCCTTCATGCTAAGTGTAAACTATTGTGGTGTAGTGTTTGGCAGTATAGAGATAAATAATTCAAAATCAAAAGAAAATGTAAGCAACGAGACTTTGGATTCTGGCCATAGTGACCGTCGTCATTGACCATCTCAACTGGCGTTTAGATTGATCGATTGTGCAAGCTTTTGGATCGACCATCGGCATGTTGAAGTATAAAGTCCATTATTAAATTTAATATGTTAAGTTTTATTTCATATTCTAAGCCCCAGGAGTTTGGTCATTCAATTTGGAGTTCGAAATTGGATATGCAAGTCCTATTATACATTTTCATCATATGTTTAAGTTCACTGAGATGGGATTGGTTTTAATTTTTAAAGAAAGTGAATAAAATTGGTTTTCAAGTTAAAATTAAAAGGCTTATGTTCGGCTAAGTCCCTATAGTTGATCCCTTCAACGAATAAAACAACTGATTCCTATCCAAAAAACCTATAGCCGATCCCTCCTCATACATTCTAATATCGATCTCTCTTTCAGGTGACACTCCATCCGATCCCTTTATCTTATCACAACCAATCCCTCTCTCAAAAAGTCTATGACTTATCCCTTTACTTAGTCATTTCCACGCCTCAATTAAATATTTTTTCTGACCATTTCAAGCAATAAATCACTAATCCCTTAATCTCATCTATAAACCACCCCTATACATAGTCATTCCCATACTTCCCTCAAATCTTTATGTCGATCCTTCAAGCAGCACACGAAATACCGATCCCTCTCCATCACGACCGATCCCTCCTTTCCTCCATGCTTCATTTTTTCTTACCCATCCTCTACTACTCACTGACCACTGTATCTCCATCATCCATCTCGTCTCCTCCAAACTTAACCCATGGTTAATGCAAATGAAATCCATTATCTCATCAGAAATTGAAGTCGTATGCAATCTAAAAACCTACCTATATATATACACATATATGTTGGCGGTGATATATGGAGAAGACAACGATGATGCTGAATGGTTTAGAGATGATCGATTGAAGGGAAGTGGAATCAGATTTATAGAAGTATGTTGGGTTATAGTGAATTTTGGTTTCGAAATTGACGAAGGAATAGAGAGGGAAGGGCTTCGCTCCAAGGTACAATAAGAATGGTTCGGTGTTGAAGAGGATAAAAGTAAATGGAAGTGAAGTGAATAAGTGAGGGATGAGGAAGAAAGGTGTTAGCTTATATATGGGGATTGGGGATCGGTCGGCTTTTTCATTCTCCACGAAGCCAAAAGTATTGCGTTCCCACCATAAGAAGGAATCGGGTATGATCTCTTGACTTAGGGATCCAACTTACCACTATCGGTACTATAAAAAAAGCAAGGACGAAAAAGGGACCGGATATAAGAATTCTGATCCTTATTAAAACGAAAAGGAAAAGGGAAGGGATCGGTCATGTAACAACCCATTATTTTGGACTATTCAAATCGATAATAATCCACACATGTCAGACTTGAATAATTCAAAATAACAGATTGTAATAAAATTTGGAGCAAATAAAATCAATCACAGACATAGAAATATCAGAATAACTCGCAGCGGAAATTAAAATACCATAGTAGTTCATGAAGCTACTATAACAAAGTCTCAAAACAAATACATAATTTCAGTCTGAAAACAAAGCACAATAGAAATCCCTAATACATAGAAGTTCACTAATACAAGAGCTGAAATAGAACAACTAAAACTGAAATAGATAAATAACTAGATAAGCAGAATCGCCAGCGATTCTTACCTCCAGAAAGAGAAATCTAAAGCTGTGAATACTCAGGCTGACCCAAGCGTAAATAAAACACAAACACTTGAGTCAGGACATACATACTTATACAATGTAAACCAACTCAAGTGAATTGTAGTAAGTGCACAAGTAACTTAAAGGATGCTTGGGACCGCCCATCCTCTAAGGATCCGTTAAACTATTTACTATGTAGTAATATTGCGCTATTATAATAATGTCTATAGTAAAATAAACTTACTTTTAAATAGTTAAAAGGTTACCCATATAGCCCTGAACACGTAATAGTCCTAGTAGTCCATTTAGTATTACATACCTCTAGATCGGGAGGCTACCCTAAATACTCAATGGGCTACGAGAGAAAAACAAACTCGTAGTAAAACTCGCTATGGTAGGTGACACGGCACAACTAGATAATGCCAGGGTAGATATACCAATTACACTTTCGAGTCGGTGGTAACGTAGCAGCCACTGCACCCACCTCGGAACACACTCCCAATCAAAATCGGAGGATGGCCATCAAATCAATCACAAGTAAGAGTATAGTATCGAAGAAATGTGTCCGATAGAAGGAATGGCTTCACATAGCCCGTCGATCGCTCATGTTTTAGCCACCTTAAGCCAACTCACGAGAGTCGGGTCCACATTCATACCATAATAGGATCGTCATCACCATCCTACTTCATTCTGAAATCTCCATCGCATACACAGTTGTTAAAGTGGTTTTCGGTATCAATAGAGAGTATGTCTATATCCGATCCCGGTCTCTTTAACAACCAATCGTTATTATAACCCGTGGCTATAAATTTCAAAAAATAGTTTATATTTCAAATCAAAATACTTCATTTAAACCATTTAAAAGTGAAGTCGTTATATTTACAAGTTAAATATTCAATTCCTAAAATTTATCCTTTTCTAAGCTCATTTATTTACTTAAATACATTAAAACAGTGAAATTTCAGCTTTCGCAGCACTTAAAAAATGCTACGGTAAGTTACATTTGAAAACAATTAAATTCGAAAAAGACAGCATTTAAAAAATGCTATAATAGTTCAGTTTTAGTTGAGAGATAGTTCAATTTAGCAAAGACAGCATTTACAAAACTGCTGTAATAGTTCAGGGTTCAAATTAAAAGATTTAATTCAATTCAGCAAAGACATCATTTACAAAACTCTTGCAGTAGTTCAATTATATTCAAAAATCTCATTTTAGCAAACTGCAGCACTTAACAAGTGCTACAATAGCTCTTTCATTAGTTTCAGGTTTAATTTTAGCTTCTGCAACTACAACACTTACCAAGTGCTGCAATAACCCTTAGTTATTTTTAGCCTTTTAGTTCACTTCTGCAACTACAGCACTTACTAAGTGCTACAGATTTATTTATTCCATATTTTAGTTCATTTTCAGAACGATAACATTTCTGAAGTGCTACTAAAAGAATTTCCAGATTTACAATAGAATTTCAGCAACAATTAAACTTCAATTTAAACCATTTTAACTTATAAAACTTCATATTTTCCACTTTAAAATGGTCATTTAAATACCCTTTAACTTATGATTTTTATAAAGTAAATTTCACAAATAAATATCAAATTTCTCAATGCTTCACTTATTAAAGTCAATGTACAATTTTCCCTAATTTTTTTTGCATTTACGTTACACTTTAATTTAATTTACCATTTCATAAATTAAACTTAATTTTCATTTTATTTTCTTAACTTAACTTTTATTTTTAAACCAAATTTCACATTTCCAAGTCAAGTTATATTTCAAATTACACTTTTAAGCATTCATTTATTTAACCATTTTAATTCATAGAAAAATCAATAACACTTTACTAAGTCATATTAAATTCAAATTTAAATCAAATTATCATATTTTTACATTTTTAAAATACTTTAAAAGTTCCATAAACATATATATAATAACCACGGGTCTGTATAATATTTTCTAACCTAAGTCAAGTGATACGGATAATATATCATTTCAGTCCGCAATTTACAAAGAAAAATCCGAGTTCTATCATTTCAAACCTGCGATCCCAAGTCAATTAAAAAAATAAAAATCACTCAGGCCTATCATTTCAGCTCGTAATAATTTTTCCTTATTCTAAAGTCCATTCAGGTATGTATCATTTCAACCCATAGTGATTCTATTCTACAGGGAACTTGCAATATGAGAAATAGAAATAAATAAACAGTATGACAGAATATAACATAGCAGATGATGTGACAAGTTTATAACAGGGTTTAACATCATATGATTCACATCACAGGCAGGTATAACATGATATAGCAATTCTACACATTCACTTGTTGTCACTTCATAAATTATATAAGTATTAATGTCATGAGTGAATACTCACCTATTTACGTTGGAGTTAGCAAATCCAAACATACAGATAAATCCAGAAAGCACGATATAGCACGACTTTTGATTCAAGTGAGTGGAGAACCAAGATGTTGATCCTGTGAACAACATATAAGACAAGACATTATAAACATATATATTCAACACAAAAACATCATTGAAACAATTTGAAATAAAAAGCAACAAAACACAAAATGACTTGACCTTACCTTAACCATTCAAGTGCTCGGCCTAGGGGTTCATATGCTCGGCTATGATTGTTTTTGGTGGTAAATGGATCAGGTTTGGCATCACATAAGCACGGCTAGGCTAGGGTGTGAAGGGGTAGGAGTTACAACATGAAGAAGGTCAAAGGACAAGGCAAAAAAGAGAGTGGTTTGGTGCACCAGTAGGCTCGGCCTGGACATCATATGGGCTCGGCCATGCACGGTTCAGGTTAGGTCAGGGGTGAAGTGATGGCCAGAGGTGAAGTCATCAGGTGGTGGTGGTTCTAGGGTGGTGGCCAAAGCAATATATGAAGGGATGGTGTAGTTATGGCTCAGCTAGGCACTTGTTTTGGTGGAGCTTAGCAAATTTGAGTTGCTTGCATATATGGATGCCACGGCCACATTTAAACAGGGGAAGAGGAGGTGGTTGCTGCCGCGGATGGTGATGGTAGTGGTCGGTGGAGGGATGGGGTAATGGCCGAGCAAAGCACAAGAGGAATCAAGGCAAAAATCAATGGAAAATGAGAAGAAAAAGTAAGGAAAGAAGAAGCCATGACTTGTCGAAATAATTTCAGAAATGGGATGGCCATGAGAAATGAAGGTTATGAGAAAGTTTTCACGTGAAAAATGAAGAAAATACACGGCTATTGCAATAAAAGTGTACGACCAAAGCTAAAGTGAAAGGTCAAAAGAAAATGAAAAGACAAGGCAAATGAAAAGTCACAAGAAATGAAAAGGTTTGTCTCTTCGAATTTCCACTTCTTTTAATTCAAGATAAACAAATAGAAAATCAAGTAAAGAAAATAGAAAATGCAAACCAAATAAAGTAGAAAGGAAAATAAATAAATATTTTTAGGAAAATAGAAAATAAATAAGAAAATAGTATAATAAATTGAAACTAGAATTAAAAATTATAAACAATATAGAATTAACATTGGAAAATTACCACTACACTTTTAAATATGTTTTAAAATAAAATCTTGAAATAAAATCAATGTTAAAAATATTTTCGAAATGGAATAAAATCTAATTTAAAAATATATTCAAAAATCTAGGGTTGTTACAGGTCCTACATAAAAAAAAGGGATTGGCTAGAAGAATGACGATCCCTATATACATAAATAAAGAGATCTGTTACGAACCCTATGTGCATGCAAATATGGATATAAAAATTTGTATAAAGTACATATATATATAATGCAATTAAATTGCATCTAGTTTAATGAAAATTAGCGATGACCCAGTAGCGTACAAACGCGTCCGTGAGCCAACGACAAGAACATGTTCCTGAACGTGCACATGTATAGTCTAAAAGTTCAATTTTTGAAGTCGATAAAAATTGAATTCAAACCTGAAGCTTTTAAGGTCGAGACCGGATCAGTTAGCCCAAGCTTACTACTTCGTAGAACAAAACATAGATATCAACTCTAATAGAATATAATCCTGACTTTATGTTATTGGAAATCGACCAAGCATCATGACGATCAAAGGGAGATACAACACTTTGGAAAAATAATTCGATGGAAGGATAGCGACTAGTCAGAAAACTGGATAGATTTCTTTCTGATGACTCTAATTTGCTTCGATCCAAAGCATTTCATGTTCATCATAAGACGTACTTTAGAGGGCATGTGTTATCCGACATTTTGACCGAGCTAGATTCAAACTGATTGGACAAGTTAGATTCGACTGTTGTCAAGGCCAGTAAGTCCAAAGTGATGATTGTGGGGTCCAGAAGTCAAGTACAGATGGTAATATGAAGTCGTGGTTGAATGGGATTGAGAGATGCGCAATGAAAAATTTCAAAGTATGGAATATAGTTTAACATAGAAAAGAAATCGGCTCTAATCTCTCTCAATCATAGGGATCGACATATTTCAGCTAAGCAAGTGCAAATCAATGGAAAACAATCAATATCTCAAACTTCGTAAGTCTAATGCATATGAAATTTTACGAGCAAGACGTGGGGATCCTAGGGATCCTACCTTAGAGATCGCACCCCAAAAGGATGAAGCAAGAGCGATCGGCCCTCTTCCCTCAATAGGGATCAGTTAGAGTTAGATAGCAACTCACATTACGGAAAAGATCGAGCAATAACTCAAGTTCTACTAATCCAATTGGCATGAAACATAGAGGCTAAGCATATTACAACATAGGAAAGCTCATATAGGGATCGCAACCCCAAATTCCTCTAAAATAGGGATCTGTACTGATCCATTTTCCTTGGGATTTGGGCCATGCGATCCTTCTGATGGGTCCATATGGTCTTGGAGATCCTTCTGTCGAATTTTCAGGGAGATATTTCGCCATCCTCCTCTTTAAATATAGGATTGATTGTTCATTTTTGGGAAATTTACACTGCTAATTGCTTTGTAATCTATTGTAATAAAGGAGTTTCATCCGATTCCTATTGTACTCAGTTTACAAAGTGATTAATAAAGCTATCTATTCAAAGTGGATATAGGAAAACTTTGGACAAAGATATATTCAAAGTGGAGATCCTTCGGTCTTAAAGTTAACCGATGCAACTACATGTTGATGGCAAAGATATGAAATTTAGGTGGGAAATAATGAAAATTGGCTCCTACGTTGCTACTTTGGACAAATGTACTGCACCATCCTTAGTAACCCACACGGAAAAGAAAAATTCTTCTCCTCCTCGGAATCTCGGTGCCAGATTTTTTTCCCCTTTCCATTATTTAAACTCGGCCACAAGCCTTAAAATCTTTCGTTCGTGGATAGCTTCATTTTCATATGCATTTTTATGGGTGCGTTGCTTGTCTAGGCTTCGACAGTGGGGACTTCGAACTAGGGCTTCGGTTTGCATCAATTTGAGGGAGAATTGGTGATAATGGAGGACAAATTCGAGTTCAGCGAAGAAATTAGCATCTATGATCGAGATTGGGTGAAGCTCGGTGCCCTGTAGATAATTGCATTGCTACAGTAATACGTGGAGGGGGGATACGGTCATGTTTCTACTGGAGGTGACGAGCTCGACGATATAGGTATGGTCAGGTAGAGATTTGAAAGGGAAGCTCGACGGAATCGTTGGAATGGAGTTTAGCGGAGCGTTGCTCTGATTTATCTGTCAAAATTAACACGAAGCAGTCATGCTTTCATTGCCACTTACATTAAGATATAAGATTTCAGGATACAGGTACCATTGTCTTACCCGCTTAACATTACCATTGATAAAATATTTCTATGATTTATTTAATTTTGTTGTATGATTTCATGTTGTTGTTTCCATTAAGTAATAAAGATGTTTGCCTGTTATCATCTACAAAGATCACTGCTTTGTTGAGATTGTTATAAGTTTTGCATATTTGCATCAACCTGTCATATTAAGTTTCCTAGTTCTGGTGGCTTTTTAGAATCATCATTTGCCTTTTTTACTAAATGCTCTTCGGTTAGTGTACTATCCTTAGTTAGGCATTAATTTTGTTCATTCATTCTTTCAGGCATTCAGGATTTAAGTTTCAGCAGCTTATATTTTTTCTTGCATTTAGGCCTTATGCTGAATTCAATTTACATAAGTCTTCACTAGCACATACATGTTTCAGTGATCGCCTGCATATTTCAGTAAGTTCTTCAACCAAGCACATATTCAGTTTAGCACTTCTATATTACTCTTTTAGCTCACACTTTGGACTAGCCAGTCTTAACTAAAACTAGCTTACCATTCATCCTTGCATTGCCTTGCATGTACGTAATATCCTTAGTTGTTTAGGCATTAAGTTTCAGAAGCTTACATCTTTTCTAGCATTTAGACTTTATGTTCGCTTGCATGTTTCAGTCAAATTCTAATAACTATGACTTACATAGTTAGATACATATTGGCATGTAATGGTTTCTCTGTTGTATACTGTGTTGGCTGCGACTTAGTTATGAGGATGTGATGAGTATTTCAAGGGAAAAATTGCTTTGTATATACTGTGACATTCTTTTTGTTTGGTTTGTGTTTTTAGTATTTTACAATAATCCCTGGACAACTCTTTACGAATAGGCTAAAGCTGTGGGATAGGGTTAAAACGATCTGTAGTTGATTGGTAACAAAAAAGTGGTTTGTTGTGCTATTTTGCAAATTTATTTTTGGTCGCATGTGTAGGACATCAACTTGTGATATTACTGTTTATAGCTGAATAATACTTATGTTATATGATCATCATGTTGCAGCTTTCATATCGTTTTAATTTGGAGTGATCATCAAATGAATTATCTTTGTTTGGATATGTTTTATTGTATCTTATTACGACATTTTTATTGCAGTTTATTATTACATTTTGGGCATATTTGTTATGTTTGAATGTTTTTTTTGTTTCAGTACAATAATGATTTATGCGGATAAAATTTGGCGAAATGAAGGATTCTCACACAGACTATATATTTACACTTTACTAATATATAATTTTGCTAAGCATCACCGTTGTACACACATTCAAACAACATAATTTACACCAATGCTACAATAGTTAAATACTATATTGTCCTATGTTTTTGCATTACAAAATGTCCAAATGACTAAATTACGAATGGCAGTGGATATGTATATGTTGATAGTTAGTCAGGAATTAGTTTTGTTGATTCATTCATTCAGGCATCAATGTCATGATCAAGACAGCTAAGCGACCCAGCTTCCCATCATAAGTTATTCACCAAATGAACGAGAGTAGTTCTGATGGCTTTTCAACAAATAAGTTGCACTTTGCTAAATGACCAAAAATGTTTCTCATATTTACTCCCAAGTAAATTATCTGACTTGGTTATGACTCAAGGTTAAATTTGACAGTATAACCTTGGAAGCTTCTCTTCACAGATGATGTTAGGTTGAAGAGGTCAAACAGTAACCTTACAAATTTTTTCTTTCAATTTCAGGTAAATCTTATTGATTTTGACCCACGGTGCTTCTTTTCGCACTTTGCTAAGAAAGTTATCCCACTATTTCTTCCTAGCATATTGGCATTAACTAATTACCTCACAATCTTCCTTACTAGATTCTCTCCGACAATTTTACTAATGGGAGATCTCAGATGCTAATTCTTATATTCTGTTCAACCTTATCTCTACCAACCAAAAACTATATCTTGCAATCGATTCTTCTCAATGTATTCACTTACAATTTGAACAGCCCATATGCAAAAAATTACTTCAGGCTGTATACAGTTATTTTCATAGACTGCCAAAAACTATAAAGTGCAGTTTCTAAAAGTCGCCTATATAGCATATTTCAGGCTATCAATGTGCCAAAGGCTATTTCCACTTCTTTCACCTAACCATGTGATCCAGGTGACTGCTAATTATATGAATTTCTAATTTTTGACATGGTACAAATTTACTTGCATAGCCACATGTGCTATTTACTATAACTTGAAATTCTGAAATTATTTTGTCAAACTTGATATTAAAGTATTTACTATTCGATATAAGTATTTACTAGAATTTAAGAAAGCTTTTAAATTAATAAATACAATGGGGTCAAATTTATATAGTTAGTACTCTTTCTTTAACATCTGATTGATTTACTATTCTCTATAATTCTCCACTTTTTAACTTCGTTCAACCTTGATGGTAATGGAGTAAGTGATGTTGTTCAGGTATGAGGCAAGAACAGTGTGCTGCAGTTTTATTCCTACAGTGATGCTTGAGTGGTGAAGGTATTTGACTGGAATTGGTTGAGAGAGAAGAAGTTTTTGAATGATGATAGGTAGTGGAAGGAGTATGTGTGTAAGTAGTGGTGATAGGTAGTGATGTGAAGGAGCAGCTGGTTGAATGTATGTTGGATTGATGGTAGATGGCAATTTCTGGTGGATGGTATTGGACTATTGAGTTTAGTTGGAGATGGTGGAGGAGGTTGACAGGGAGGCAGTGAAAGTTGTAAGGGTTTGTGATATAGTGATTGTTGTTGAAGGAATTGAAGTGTGGAAGTGATGTAGCAGATTGTGAGCAGTGTTGATCAAGGTTGCGATTGTAGCAATTTGAAGTGGTGAAGGCAATTTGAAGTAGTAAGCAGTGTTTGAGAAGGTTGTTGTTAGCAGCAGTGGATGGTGACTGCAAATGAATGGTGACTGTAGTGAAGTGGTTTGATATGGTGGATGACAGTGAATGATGCTGAAGTGAATGAATTGTAGTAGTATTTTTTTTAATGTAAAGAAAAGAAAACAAAGAAACTTGTAAAACCAATATATAAAATGTAAATGTGATGCAAATGGAATATATATATATATATATAGTCTATTTGAGTACTGTAATAATGGTTTCTGAAGGACTAGTTTGCATCGGTTGTTATAAAAAACTGATGCAATAGAGGGATTAGCTTGCATCGGTTTTCAACAACAACTGATGCAACAAGTTCCTTTATTGCATCGGTTTTCATTACAACCGATGGAACATGGGGGCAGTGTTCAAGCAACCAACCATGATATTTTGCATCAGTTATTAGTAACAACTGATGCAAAAAGGACCTTTTCGCATCGGTTTCAGAACTGATGCAAAAGTGTTAAGCCTGTTGCATCGGTTGCATATGCATCGGTTGTTAAACTGATGCAAAAGGGGGGGTAAACAACCGATGCAAATGGCCTGTTTTGTAGTAGTGGTTCTTGTTCTTAATTTTCTTTTATTTTATTGCTTGTTTCCTCTATTTTTCTTTTTATATTCTTCATTTATTTCTCTAAAAACTCTCTATTGGGTGTTTGTGCCAATTTTTGGTGCAAACATATATGCTTGTCATAATCTCTTTATTAATTATGGGGAAGTATGGTCTCAAATGTTCGACATTCAATGTTTTTGCTATTACATTACCATCAGGGCAGCATAGTCGGTAGGTCGTTAGTGTGATTATTTTATGGATAATAAGCGGTCCTTCCCAGTTTGGTTCAAGCGGCTCATCCGTCAGATTTTTGGTATTTACCATGACCTTTTAGAGCACTAAGTTTCCCTTTTGCAATGATCTTTCCTTAATCTTGGAATTATAGTTTTCGATATGCTTCATTGATATTCGGCCTTCCATATGGACGCTTCATCCCTCATTTCATTAATCGGGTCCAAGGATTCCTTTCTTAGCTCTTGATTAAGGTTAAAGGCATATGCGATTCTCCGATGAGATGGTATCTCAATTTTAATTGGAAGCATTTCCTCACATCCATATGTCAAAGAGAATGGAGTATGTCATGTTGTAGTTTTTACAGAAGTATGGTATGCCTAAAGTACGAGTGGTAATTCTTCTGCACACTTTCCTTTTGCTTTATCCAGACACTTCTTAAGGGTAGTTTTAATAATTTTGTTGGTAGCTTCAATGACTCCTTAGCCTTAGGATGAGCTACAAACGAAAAGCTTTTGATTATTCCATACTTGTTCTAGAATCTGGTGAAATCCTCACTTTCAAATTGAGTTCCATTTTCGGATATTATCTTATGTGGTATTCCAAACCGGATGACTATATTTTTAGTCACAAATTCTAGCACTTTTCCTGATGTTATTTTCGGTAATGTCTGTGCTTCTACCCATTTGATAAAGTAATCATTGGCTACTACCACATACCTAGCTCCACCTTCGGATATAGGTAACAGTCTGATTAAGTCGATTCTCCATACATTAATGGGCCATGGGCTTGAGATTGGGGTTTCGCTTGGCGGCATATGTGTAATTTTTGAATATTTTTGGCATTACTAACATCTCTTTACATAATTCATCTCCTCGTTGGTCATATGAGGCCAATAAAAACCTTGTCTCATGACCTTTATGGTCAGTCTTATGCCATTTGAATTGTCTCCACAGAATTCATCATGAGCTTCTCTCAACAATTTTGTGCCATTTTCTGAATTGACTTATCTTAAATATGGGAGTGAATATCCTTTTTAGTAAAGCATTCCCTCCATCATAAAAAAGTTGAAGCTTGTTGTTTTATCCTTCTAGCTTCCTTTTTATCTTTCGGTAGTTTTCCTTCTATCAAGCACTTGATAATGAGTGTCATCTAATTGTTCTTATATTAGTTGCTTATTTCCATATGAATAGTTCCTTCCTGGACGGCATCACTTCCACCTCCTATTTCTTTTCCTTCTTTCGTGTGCGTGAGTGCTTGGGATCTAGTCAATACCAGTTTGCTTCATTTTTTGGCTTAGGGGCATTGTCTTCAATACTGGGACTTTATTGGAAGCCTACTGCAACAATTCGGGTCTTTGGTGCTCCTCGTGAACTAGCAAGTTTGGGCAAAGAATCGGCTTGGGAAATTTTCCCTCTAGGTGCTTCGTGTATTGAAAAATCTTCAAATTGAGTTAATACCTTTAGCACCTTTTTAACATAAAGGATCAAGCATCTTTTATTTGATATGTCTGCTTCAGCTGATTAACCATCAATTGAGAATCACTAAAAATTTCGATCCTTGGAATCTTTCGCTAAAGTTTTAAAGTAAGTCCTGCCACCATTGAATCATACTCAGCTACATTATTACTAGCGCTAACTTCATTACATAATGCAATTTATGTGCATCAGGAGTAATGGTCACGTAACTTACACTTGCCCTTTGTTCATTCGAGGCCCCATCAATAAACAATTTCCATTTAGGCTTTAAATCCTTCTCCTTTTCTGATTGTTCTTTAATAAACACTACGCATTCATTAACAATATCGGCTAGGGCCTACCCTTTAATTCCCACTCGAAGTTGGAACTCAATGTTATATTGGCTAGGATCTATCCCCCATTTTACTAGTCTTCCTGATGCCTCAAGTTTAATAAAAACATTTTAGAGTGGAAAATTGGTTAAAACCTTGATTGGGTATGCTTGAAAATAAGCTCTTAACTTTTATATGGTGAGAATTAAACATTATGCCAACTTTTTTATAACTGGATATCTAACCTTTGAATCTTCAAGCCTTATACTTGTATAATATACCGGAAGTTGAGTTTCGTTCTCCTCTCTTACTAAGACTGAACTCACTTCATGTTCAAAGACCGACATGTAGAGATATAACTTTTTCCCTTCTATAGGACAAGATAGGATCGTAGGTTTTTCAAGATGATCCTTCATTTCTTTGATGGACAATTGGCAAACCTCTTCCCACTTAAAGTTTTCTCTGTCCTAATCACATCAAAGAAAGGGATGCACTTATCGTTACTTTAGAGATAAATCTGTTCAGAGCTTCCACTTTTTCATTTAGGCTCATCACATGTTTGCTTGTCTTTGGTTCTGCTATATCCTTTATGGCTCTAGTTTGTTCAAATTGGCCTTAATTCCCCGATCACTGGCAATGTATCCCAGAAACTTCCTAGATCGTATCTTGAAGGAGCGCTTTTGCATATTTAGTTTCATTTTATACTTTCTTAGTACCTCAAACATTTCTTTGAGGTCCTTCACGTGGTTGGTTTCCTCTTAAGATTTCACTATATATCATCTGTATACACTTCCATGTTTCGTCCAATCCGTTCTTAGAACATTCTGTTTACCAACCTTTGATATGTAGACCCTATGTAAGCCTCACCTTTAGACCCTCATTAACAAAGGACATTACTATGTAATGTCATTTAATAATGCGGAGAATAAGGCTAGCTAGGAGCGATTATCTGTATTGTTTCTTTTGGCGATATCGATACATCGAACTAGATGTACATTTTTATTTACTCTCTTTCTTTATAAGAGAGGTTTCAACGTATCTGATCCAAGTGAAAACCAATAATACAATGGCTTAAATAATTCAAAACAATAAAAAATATTACAGATCACAAAATCACATAGAGCAACAAAGAAATATATGTATCATAAAGCTGAAAGAGACATGTATACAAGAACGGAGTGGACTACAGAAGAGTGGTAATAAAAGATCCACAATATACATATGAGATACATAGGACAACCCAAAAGAATATGCAACAAAATAGGTCTCTATTTCAACATACATAATAGACTACACAACTACTAGACTACTATAGCATATAAAATAGCACCAACCTATCCAACTCTAAGGTCATCATGCTGAAGTACTTGAAACATCTCGGTCTGACCCGAGTATTAAAAATAATAACCGACTAGTCTAGTTATAATTCAAGTAAATGTGAGATAGTAATGATAATGGAAGAACATATAGCTATATAGTGTTAAATCTGATAATAATATTATCATTCTTAAATTTCATTCATGAAATCCCAAATCAGTTTTAGCTTATAAAAAGCAATTTCCAAGAAATATTTAGTGAAACACAAATCTCATAAAATCCAGAAATCAATCATAGAAATCTAAAATTACATAGGGGAAGGCGCCTAAAATTACCCTAGGTTTGTGAGCATGTAAACTCATCGAACACGCGTGTTATACGCAGATGGTAAAGAAGACCCACAAATAGGCATGAAAACCCATAAACCATGGATGGGCATGAAAGCTTGTATACCACAGATGAGCATAAAACACATAGTTCCAAAGATGGGCATATAACCCATAATCCATAGATCCACCCGTAAACATATAAACATAGAAGACAAGCATGTAAACCCGTCAAAATAAGTGTTATATACTTCCAAATAGTAACTAGTCAAGTAATGTCTGTATGTCCCATACTGCATAGGTTTACTCGAATATTTACTACAAGTTCGTAAACTCCACTCATAAGAAAATATAAGTTCAATTGAATAAATCCAGGAATTAACCAATGAAGTAAATGCAAGCGTTCCATACAGCTTGTTTTACTAAATCGTTTAATTGAATTCTTCGTCTGAATGAAATAATAGTTTATATATTAAAGCTACTTTAGAAATTCCCTTATTAAATATTTGTTTTAGAAAGTAGAGTTAAAATCTTTGAAATATAATTTTGGTACAATAATTAGTATTAAACATTTTATGTGAAAATAGGATATAGGAATTGAGTTGGTATATAGATAAACATCTCTATAAATCCTTTCCATAACTTAATGAAATATATATATATATATATATATATATATATATGTATGTATGTATGTATATATGTATGTAGGTATGTATGTATGTATGTATGTATGTATGTATGTATGTATGTATGTATGTAATAGACATTTATTAAAACCAAGAATTGTCATAGAAATTCAAATCATCAATACAAGAAATATATCTTGGAAAATCAGAAGCATTTGGAATCATTAGAATGATCAAAACAAGGCAATAAATAAAACAAATCAAGGAAAAACAAAGCACAAGCAACATCAGGGAGAGAAGCAGCTACCTGGAGCATGCAATATTTCAGGTTTTGGACCGATCGACCGATCCTATATGAACGTCGACCGGTGGTGAGACCTGGAGCATGCATGCTACAGGTTTCTTCTCCCTACTAATGACTAGTTTGTTCGATGATTTATTTGATTTCAGGCAATAGATATTGACTGTTAGTACCCAAATACTTGCGTGCACACACTTAGTAACTAATATGGAAAACAGATAATGTAGATGCGATAATTTCTATTGATAGAGAAGAGCTAATGATAGAGAAACAACAACAGAGACACATACAATAGAGAAACATAGAGCTGCGACCAAATTCAACCATTTCTTTAACCATTCAATCAATTACTCACATGCACATGAACTAGAACTAGATTTGTGAAATTACTCATCTTTTGGCTACAAAAAAGAGTTGTTTGCTGCTTTGAACCTTTGCTTAACTCCTCTCAATAGCTACTCTTAATAATATCAGAAATTGACCCAAAACTCATTTCAATTACAAAGATAAAAACTAAAATTGAGGAGCTATATGATGCATCAAAGGTTAATATTGATTACCTAAGATTATAGATTCCAAAAGTTAGAGATTTTCTCTTTTAATTAGTTGATTTATGGAACATTACACCAGGATTTTGAGAAAGAGGAAAAATGATAGTGTTTGCTGTAAATTCCTAGTTTCTGTAAAAATAAGAAGTAGAAGATAGTAAACATATGGGTCATCAAATCAAGTTAACTCAGGTATAGAATCAATAAGGTATCGATGTGTTGGTTTACATTCAATTTAACAAAGAGTGTGTGAAACCTAAATAAACTTATATTCAAATTTTGCTTTAAACTAATTCTAGATCAAGTTGGTTATAGACAAAATCAATTACATATAAATCAGCATATTAATATGAACCCACTCGCATCTAGTAAGCTATTCCTGCTTCTATCTGCCTGAGATCACCTCCACTTCACTTCGTTGTTCTCTTACCTTCATGTTTTCCCTTTAGATTATTTTTCTCTTCTTTGTGATTTTTGATTTTTAACTTGTAAACTTTTATTTTTGAAGCAAAGATGATTTGGAGTGAAGGAGAGAATTGAGTTTTAAGAAAGAAAGAGTTTTGGTACTTTCCGAATTAGATTAGGATTTTTTATGTGAAATCAACGTTCTATTTATATGGGTATAAATCAGCATCGGCCATTGGATAAAATTTTATAACATCTGATCTGTTAAGCCAAAGAAAATCTTAACTGATAACACTTGACTGGTCAGTCGCTTGGTCTTGGGTGGTCGACCACTTGGCCTTAGGTGGTCAACTACTAGGGGTCGACCGGTCTATACCAGGATGTCGACCGGTCCATACCGGGGGGTCGATCGGTGGAACTTTCCCTTTTTAAATTATTTCTCTATATTTTTCTATATTTCAATTATTATTCAAAACTTTAAAATTTAATAACTTTTCGTATGAGCTCTAGTTGCAAAATTCTGTATACTAAAATTGTCTAGAAAATCGCGACGAAATAATGCTGCAAGTTTCGCAGCCAAATTTGACGTTTGTGAAAATTCCATTTTTACCTTTATAATAATGAATTTTATTCCTTTCATTAAATTTTTGGTTAAATTTTCATTAGTTGTTACATCGCCCAAGATTTCACCTATCTTCTGGTGACGATCAAAGATACTTCGTCAACCAACCTTGTTCAATAACAACCAAACATATCGCATTGGTTGTACATGAGGTTGTTCCTGTAGAAGAAAGAACTATACAACGACTCATATTTTAGGAATTGGTGTCTCGGAAGTCTGCCTATTAGCATCCATCTTCGACCCCCTATCTCCAAGCATTGGTCAATAATGATCTATCAATCATCTTCACTTACCATCAGTCGAGCATGTCTCATTAGGATGTAAGTGAGGTTTTACGTACAAAAAGATATAATGCTACACTATTTTCTATCTTTAGGATCCGATGTCTTAGATGCCAATCTTCGGGCATCAATCGTTGATTTTGATAATGATCGCATGGAACAAAGTTGGACTTTTAAGAATGCAGTTCCATTAGTTATAAAAGCCAACTTTAGTTAACAACGAAAGAATGACGTACTATATCTTATTACATCTCATTCTGTTAGTCAGGTTGTCTTATTTGCAAAAAATAAATCTATGAGAAATAACATCTTAGTGCTCGTTATTCCATGCTAGTTGAATTGGAGCCCCTTCAGCGGTTGATAGCATGAAAGTTCCATCTCCATGCTTCTATTCAATTACATAGGGATCTTCCTAATGTGGGACCGGTGTCCCCCTACTAGGAAAGACTCATTTCAAATAAGGTCACCTATCTCAAAGGTTTGGTTTCTAACCTTAGCATTGAACTATTTTGCTACTCTTATCTGGCGAACAACTGTAATCCCCTGAATTTTAATTAACATTATTCAGGATGTTTAATTGGATAAATTAAATAGAATAATGTGAATAATTAGGGAGATGATATTAATAAATCCAATGGTCGTGCCTTAATGAATGAACTAAAATAAGACTTAATTAAATTAAGAAGGAGGAATTTCCTAAAGGGTAAACTTTGAAATGGGCCTAAATTTCTTAGTATATATCTCTTCCTCCACTTTAATAAACTTTCACTTTCTCATTCATAACTCCTCACCTATATTTCGAGCGGCCATTAAAAGCTCCAGAAAGAGAAATAAATTAAAGAAAAACTTGGAAATTTTATCATTCTCCAATTAACTAATCAAGGTGAATAGTCATCTCATTTTTTGTGTTTGGATCGGTTATGGGTTATACTCGATTCATGTTTGTGATTTTGGATATAACCATTTAAACTTTTGTTTGGATAATACTTAGGTGTTTTAAAATGTTAATGGCCTAATTAAGACGTTTTATTCGGTTTGGGTTAAATTCCAAGTTGTTTTGATCTTCGTATGCTTTGAAATTTTAATGTGCTGAAGTATATGATTTATAAGATTTTTGATGATTTTTGGGGATTTTTCTTTAGTGGTTAACTAAGGTAATTGACTTAATTAAGCCTAAAGGCTAAACTACAATATGCTTCCGCCTTGGTCAAAGTCGGAGGGAAATTGATTTCAAAATTGATTTGGGGAAGAAGTATAGTGTTTTAAGAAACAGGTTGACTTTGGTATACTTTTACTATTCGAAAGCATAGGTGGAAACCCCATGACCAATCATAATTAGACAAGCAAGATAAAACATCACTTCAGTAGGCCCGGATATTTCCTCCGACTCAAAAAGTCGCTTTTATCCCTTCGTCTAAGTCCAACGGTAGGCATAATGACGAAGGGAAGAGCGCCGAAGGGTCGGGGAGCTGCTTCCTTTGCTTTCAAATGGAAATAAAACTTGCTTTCAACTGATAAGAAAGGGGATCCGTCGATTCTATAATTTTTTATAAAAAGATTAAATTTTATATACTCAAGGCGGGGCCATGAAAGGGAACTTCAAAATCCAAAACCTTCAAGAGTTAATGTTTTAAATGCTTTCTAGAAAGATTTTTATACCCTTCGACAAAGTCGAAGAGAAAGGGGGAGGAAAATCCCAACCTTCCCATTGTATTTTTTAAAATTAAAAGTTTTAATACCTTTTGACAAAGTCAAAGGGTAAACCTTCCGATAAGCTCGAAAGTATACTTTCAAAGGGTTGGTTCCAACACTAATACTTCATTGTTTTTGAATAGTTTTGAAAGGTTTTGAAGGGGCTACCATCAATGATTGTGAAAGGTTTTGAGTTCCATTGCTTTCGAAAGGTTTATAAATGGATTTATAAGGGGGATACCCCAAGCATTTGACTAGGTCGAAAGGTAGAACCTTTCGACTAGGTCGAAAATAAACCTTCCGACAAGGTCGGAAGGTAGGACCTTTCGACATGGTCGAAAGGTACGATTTTTTGATGCTTTCAAAAGAAAGGTTTTCGAAGGGGCTAACTGTAACGACCCGAAATTTTCGCTCCCGAAAATTCCAGATAGTTATGAAAAAGAAGAAAGAGATAGAAGAAGAAGAACAGAAACACCATACATCTCATATTCGCAGCGGATAAAATATAATAATCAATAATAACATTTTACAAAAAAATACTATATCTGTCGATTACATTTAATATACATTAGAGTTTCACATAATTTACAGTCACTGAATATTTACAATTATCATGTCTCGGATTAACAATAATATAAATTCAGCGTAAATACTCTATACAACATTGTCATCCAGCTTGCCTCCTGAGCTCCAGAACGTCCTACCTGAAAATCTGTAACACTCGGTCTGACCCGAGCATTACACCAAAGTAACACTCGGGTCAGGCTGGAAACCAGCGTGAGTAAACCCAATTAACATGGAATACCAAAGAAATCAACTTTTATAAACCCGGGTAACATATATCAATTCTCAAGCCACAAATTATTATAGACAACACTAAGTTCACATTTAAATTCCTGAATACCAAAGATTTAGATTTTTAAAACAGTCCAATACCTCCAAATCACTTCAATCCAGATATAGATTTTTATATATCAATCTACAAACATTCGAAGTGGTTTCGGGTATTTCTCCTATACCCGACCCCGGTCTCTTCGAACCTCATGTTATCCCATCCCAAATTATTTAAATGAAATACACAACATTTCATATCAGAGATATCAACACATTCAAAACATCCAATACCATTCAATCATCCATGACATACAAATTAATTCAATGGTTCTTATTGAATTTCTAACCACATTCATTTAGATTCCTTCATTCAATATTAGTTAATTCCAAAATCAATTAATTAGTCAACCCTTCACTATTCATCTTAATTAATCAATCTTGATTAATTATTTTTCAATTACATTCAAGTAATTATCTTAAATTAACTTCAAAATATTAATTAGTCTCAACTAAGATCATTGAGTAATCTTAAATACCTCATGAATTAATTAATTATATAATTACATCAATCCTTAATTACTTATACTAATTAACTTCCCATAAGTCACTTATTTCTGATTATTTCATCTTAATTAATCGATCTTCAATTACATTCTTTAATTACATTAATTAATTATTTCCAATTATATTTTAATTTGTTCCAATCTAAATTAATTACTTTAATTCAACCACAATATTAATCAATCTCGATTACCCTCAACCTGTAATAACTATCTTTCATTTTACTTCATTCATAAATTAATTACTCCTTACTTAACTATCTTAATTAATCAAGTGATTATTTATCACACCATCAAATGATTTTTCTGAATTACTTATCTTAGTAAATTAATTTAACCATAATTAATTAATTCAAACCCTTAGTAACTTTTAAGACGCAGACATTTCCTTATTTATGTTGAAGATTAAAACAACTTAAAATTTACCAATATTTCGAGTTAAGCAACAATTAACTCGAGAACCATCCAAACTAAAATCACCAAATCATCAATGCACAGTGCATATCAAATCAATTCAATCATTCAACCACATATTTAAATTTAACCATTTAAATTTAAATAGAAATCCAACAAAGTGAGATTTACTCACTTTTGATTTCCTGAATTTGCAATCCACTTCATTCTTGACTTGGTTTATCCACGATTTGACCTTGAATAAATATTAAATGATTTTACGAATATTCAAACAATTTGGACAAATCAATTTCTATTTAATAAATTCCATTTTACCTAATAAGTCAATTTCAAACTAATTTTCTGTTTATAAAATATTATCTAGTTATTAAATAATTATATAAGTTATTACCATTTTGTAAATTTAGTTAACCAAATCTTTACTTAATCAAATAATTAAATTTTCTTAAACTAATTTGCCCCCCCCCCCTTTTCTTTTAAATCTTTACACATATTACCCAATCCGGAAACTAATAAAAGTTCATATCTAAATCTCAACACGGCAGTAACAATAATTTTTCTTTCCATGTGCATATATTATAAACTTAGGAAAATTTTAAAAATAAAATAAAACTGCTCACCAAACTATCGCGAATCCACCACTCCACCTCCTGAATGTCGCCGTCGGCCTCACGAGCATGATACCGTAGATCGCAGCCAAGCACGCACGCGACCGCTCCCAACCGAACGCGAACCACCCCATCGCCTCTTCTTCTCGCCTTACGACCCATCGTCACAGCCACCTTCAACTTCTCCTCCCATTCGCGCCAACCCCCTGCGCTAGATGTCGCTGCTCTCCCCTAATTCGAACACCGCAGGAAGATTCGACCCCTCCACCACTTCGAGCTCGAGACTGCCCTCACGACCCACCCTCGCCTCGAAAACAGCCAATACCCCAACTCGAGTCAAGTTGCACTCGTTTACCTTTCTCTTCTTCTTTTTTTAATTATCGAATCGATTTTGGAAAATGATGGAAAGAAAGCTCGGCCATTATATTTGCTTTTTTTTTAGATCGATTGCTGCTTATCAATGTGAGGGAGAAGGGGAAATAAAGTTAAAAAAAAAATAGGTGGGTGAGAGGATTCTTGAGTACGATTAAAGGAAAATATCTATGACCTTATTTCTTTAAATTTTATTATATCTTCAAAACGTCACATAAACTGCCATTTAAATCGAACCCCTTTTAAGAAATGCCGTTAGGCAATTATAATATTCTACCCGCGTCCCGTACATGATGAAACGTGTTTCAGAACCTAAGTCGATCGTATGCATGAGTTACAGAAGAAAACGATCCGTTTTAAAAAAAAAATCGATCAGAATAGTTCTAAGCGTTTTGAGCTGCCAGGGTCAAATGACAACTCCGATTGCTACGAAAATTGAAATCCGATAATAACTAACTATTACGGGTCCAATGGAACTAGTTTCGTCGAATTCCGAGACTGTGCCTCGGAAGGCTATTTTTAAATTCAATTTAGGCTATTTTTAAATTCAATTTAAACGACATATTATTAAAATTGAACAAATTACTTTTAAATTAAATTTCAATTATCCTATTATCTTCAGTATCATCGTTATAAATTTTATAAGCCTTCAAATTATTCTACACGGGCTTAGAAATTCCAGATTCAACAATTTACCCAATTTCACTTATTAAATTCAATATTTAAACTATATAATTCAATAATTTAATTATCAAGTAGATATTGATATCTTGAATTCAAGTTAAAATTAACCTTTAAATAGTTAAAATCAATTAATTATTCCAATTTACATAGTTAGAAATTCCGGATCGTCACATTCCTCCCCCCTTAAAAGAATTTCGTCCCCGAAATTACTAGTTAGGAAGAATGGACCAATATCCGTTAACTTTTCCCAAAACCCACAATCAACATCTTACCAACTATCTTCTATTGAACACCCACTATCACCTTAACCAACTTCCCAAACCTTCCATTGTTTCCAACAATCCCCTTTTACCCAATCGTTTAAATTTCAATTTAAAACCAAATTTTGAATTATCAAAATGTTCTCAAAAATTTTCTAACTCCCTAAATTTCCAGAAAATTTTGCCAGCGTCTCCTTTGCGCGGCTAGCTCGGCACAACTGCAAAAGGCCTCTACGGGCTCCCAAATTCCAAAAAGAAAACACAAAGCCAAGTGGGTAGATCAAAAACCCAATCCAATCTCATACAGAAATTAAAATACATACCTTTTTGTCGGGCAATACAAATTTATCTTTTGGAATCAAATCCAATTCCTTTTCCCCTTTTTAATACCTGCATAACCTACTTAGCAATAATATCCAATCATAGCCCTTCCAAATCTTTACATACTTTTCCTTACGGAAGTTTTCATATCCATTTCTATTCAAATTAGTTTTCACCGTTTCATATGAATTCAATTTATTTTCGATTTCTAATATTGAGTTTTATCTTTCATTTAAACTGATTCATATTAATTTCATTTACTAGATTACTTAAATTTCCAATTTGAAATTTTTTTGTCGTTAACCAATTTTCTCAAAAATTTCCAAAAATTTTCTAGCTCCCAAAATTTTCGAAAAATTTTGGCAGAGTATCCTTTGTATGGAGGAGCTTTTGCAATTTGACAAGAGATATAAATATATATACATCGATCCACACGTTCGAAAAAACAAAAACAGTTCATATTTCCTATTTTTATTGCGTAGGCGTACCTTATTTAGCATTTTAAGCATGCAGCTTATTTATTTTAGCAATTAGTGCAATCCAAATCCAACCAAACGGCCTTCAGATACCTGTACTTACTCAATTTAAATATGTAAGTGCCATATATAGAGTATTTATCAGCATTTCATTTACTTTAATAGCAAATCACAAGCGTTTCACTTATATTTAATAGTTAAACACATATATATCATAAGCAACAAGCACCAAAACGCTTTCCATAAGCGATTTATATAACCTTTAAGCTAATTCAATTTCTTTCAATCAATTTATAATCCATTTCATTCAGTTTCAATGGTTTGTAACTCAATTTCTTACATTCCATTTATTTTTAATCCAAACAAGCTCATATTCACTTCAAATGATCCAGAATCAATTTTATTTAATCTCTATCAACTCATAGAATTTTAATTACTTTTATTTGCGCCGAACGACAACCATTTTTATGCAATTTCAACGATATTTGTTTAATAGAGTATCTATTTTAGTTTATAACTACTTTAAATTAATTTTCAACTCATTTTATATTTAATTCCATTTCTTTTCTAATTTATTCACCCACCATTCATTAGCTCGACACATTTCATTCTTGTATACTTCTAACCATTCCCGAATTAATTCAATCCAAGCTTTTATTTAATGGGTTTTCACTCTTATTCGAAGACAAGCTTCCCTAAATTTTAAACTTAAGTGAATTTACTTTAATTTATTTCAACATCAAACTTAAATTTAATTATTTGGTTCTCATTTAAATTCAGTTAGCCCATCTCTTTTAAATTTTAATTTTGATTCACCTTCTTAATTTATCAAAATAATATCCAACCACATACTTAAATTATTTATACTTCAAATTAATATACCACCAAATTCAAGTTCAGTCTGATAATCCAATTCCAATTACAACTTTGGTTTAATTTTTTTTTTTCTATCAGACTTTATCCATTTATTATTTAACTCAATTAACCCATTTAAAAAAATTCATATATTTACTTAATTCATTATCGAGTTTATTTTATTAATACAAAGTCATTCTCAATTTATTTCTATTCACTTGGACTTTGTTTTGCAACTCAAACCATTTCTATTATAATCACTTCTCTTAATCCAATTTACTTGCAAATTTCATTAAATATTATTCAAATCACACTTGAATTTTATTTGTAATTCAAACCATCACATTTTCAATCCAACTCTATTTTATTTTTATTTTTACAACATCTCTTCTTATTTAATTCATTATCAAATCTAACTCGAATTCTATTTACAATTCTAATTCAATTCAAACTCCATTATTAATTTAAAATCCATTTATTTACCCGAGTTAAATTTTATTAACGTACTCAATCAAACAATTATTTAGCCAATTAGCTTATTTCCAACTTCTAAATCAATATTCGATTTTAATTACAAAATCACTTCATTAAAATTCTAGTTTGGATTTCCTTTTATCTCCCAAAAATTCCAACATCTTTATTTAAAAAATTGTAGAAATGCTTTTAATTTCACATCATACTTAATAAAATAGCTCTTTATAAAAAAATACGTTTTATGACTCGATGTCTCAACCAGTCCATCCTTGTTCTCACAGAGATTCAGTCATACGTTGATCAGGCGTAAGACTGAAAATCTATAAGTACTTGGTAAACCCGTTTTCAACACCCAATGAAAATACTTGAAAAATAATTTTATTGAAAATATCGAAAACAGTTTTTGAAAATAAAGGAAATATCTTTAGTGAGGATGCTCTGGAAATCATCACCCCCATCCATGGTCGCAGTTAACCCTATGGTTGCGTTTCCATCCCGACAAAATCCATAGATAACTGTAGGCCTCCGCGCCCCTCGATTACACCATGGAACCCATGACAGATCGCAGCTACAACTGGGGTTACATAGCTATCAAAGAAAAAACCCATATAACTGTAGGCATCGGCGCCATCGAATTTCGCTGCCAAAAATGAAACTTCTCCACTCCATTTGACCATAGATCGCAGTCTACCGATGTTGCGTTGCCTTCCCAGCAAAGTCAAGTGTAGACCGTTAACACTCGTCCTCCATACGATTTTCGCTATGGTCCCCACAGTAGATCGCAGCGACATCAAGTTACATTGTCGTCACAGCATAACCCAAATGCCCCTGTAGGCATCAGCGCCCTTGATTTTCGCTACCCAATAATCCTCAGGAACTAGTTTTGTCTGGACTCCTCACAGGATCAACTTTAGAAACCCCCATTGGGGCTCAAGGCAGCACCACCCGGTGGCACTCCTGAGAAGTTCATTTCAAGGGAGCGCCTTTTTCCCCAGAGCCATCATCAAAACATTTTATACTATACACATATAGTATCTTCAAATCATACACCTAGTATGATCTCATATAAAGCTCCTTTACACAAAATCGATTATTCCAAAAATCGATAATTCTCAAACTAGGCTTCCCAAATTCAATATTGATTTTACCCAAAAATCAAAAGCCTTTCCAAATCCAAAGGTTCTCAAAACCTTTTCCAAAATCCTCATAAGATCCTCTATATATATATATTCAAATATATATAAATTTTTAAAACTTTGGATCATTTCAAACTTATATAAAATCCCTTTCTATTCACATTTCCTTAAATTCCCTTTACTTATTTACAATTGCCTTAATCCCCACTTGGATTATCACTTCAATTCTTATCTCAGTTGGGTATTAAATCCATAACAGTTTGAACTCCCCAGTTTATTTAGAAAATAGCTTGAAAAGTTTAAAAAAATAGATAAGTATTAATAGTTTGCAAAATAGCTTTATAATAGTTAACTAATGGTAAAATAGTTGAAAAATAGTTAAATAGTTCCACAAATTTTAGGTAATTGAAAAATAATAATTTATTTGTAAAATAGTTGAAAATTAGTAATTAGTTTATAAAACAGTTGAAAAATAGTAATTAGTTTAGAAAACAGTCGAAAAATGATTAAATAGCACCAAAATAATTGTAAACCAAGTATAAAATAATTTGGCTTTAAGAAAGAAAAGTTGTATATATTAAATAGCCTAGAAAAATAAGTTTATATTAAAACAATTTATATTGAAAATAGTCAAGAGTCAAACTGTTCGCTACCCCAACAATTCAACTTAAATTTCCACTTCCATTTAATTGACTCAATTCCAACTTGAATAACTTCAATTTCTATTAAAATTTATTTAATCCCAATTCAAGCCGAATCAATCTTGATTCCCTTGCCAATTTAAATCAAATTCCATTTAATTTTAATCATGTTCAACTTATATTATAATTCCAAATTATCCCAATTAATTTGAATTATTATCAATTTAACCCATTTTAAAATCAAATTATTTCAACATAATCCAATTCAATTTCTCATTTAAATTATTAAACTTATACATTTTCAATCACCAATCCAATTAATTCAAAGAAATTTCAATTTTGAACTAATTCAATTTCAAATCTTGAATTTAAACTATCTCGAATTATATAAATTCGAGTTAAATTCTCAAAGGTTGGTTTAACCATTTAAACAAAATTAACCTTTATTAAAAGTTTTTAATCAATTTAATTTCTGAGTTCAATTCTCAAAATTCCATTTTAAATTATCTTTACTTATGTATTTCATGGTTCAATACAATTTTATTTTAAAATTTTAATTTATTATTCAATTTTATCTTTCAGTTTTGAAGCCAGTTCTTAAATTAGTTTATTTTACAACACAATTATTCAAATTTATTTTATTTATACACTACCATTCTCTATTTAAAGATTTTTATTAACAATAGGGTGATATCATCCAATTTATTTTAAAACGCCCATCTATTTTCAAATTTTAAATCTCAAACCCGTTTTGAGATCACACAAATTCCCAATTCCAATCAACCATTTATCTTTCCAACTTAAATCTCAATTTCATCTTGAAATATCCAATTCAAATTGTTCATTCGCACTTATTTAACTTCTCCCAAGTTAAATTTCGATTTGCTTAATCCAATCAATCTTACTCAATTTGAATTCCCACTTCAAATTTCAAAATTCTTCCCCTCTTATAAGTTCAAAACTTATATCACTTTGGTTTTTCCATCACACTTCAAAGAAAATCAAAACTCAACATTTAGAGTTTATTTCAAATTATCTTTAATATCATGTATATACATACATATATACATATTTATTTCTTGGCCCTCTCAGCCATGTTTCATAATTTTAAACCACCTTGGTTTTGAATCCAAATTAAACTTCAAACAACCCATTGTTTGCAACAAGTCCCAGTTATCCAAATAATACTTACTCATTATTTTTCATCACTTTGAAACAAAATTTTCAAATTCCGGGACCAGATTTAGAATTTTATTTTCAATCAATTAAATTTTAATTTAGTTGTATTTCTGTTTCTACTTAATTTAATTCCAATTCTAGACTTCAGTTGGTTGTATTATGTTACTTCTTAGTTTTAATTCCAATAATCTATCAACCAATTACCTTAATATTTAGTAGAATGAAATATTTCTTTATATATCAAAATATACTTTTATATAAAATCATTTAAAACCTTTATATAAGAAAATAACAAGTACGCTCTCATATATAAATATTCTCAACTCATTCTAGAGTCCTACAGACTCTATTAAATGAGTAATACCCACCAGAGCCAAGGTTCTCGCTTAACCTTTCTGCTCTGATACCAAATGTAACGACCCGAAATTTTCGATCCCGAAAATTCCAGATAGTTACGAAAAAGAAGAAAGAGATAGAAGAAGAAGAACAGAAACACCATACATCTCACATTCGCAGCGGATAAAATATAATAATCAATAATAACAGTTTACAAAAAAATACTATATCTGTCGATTACATTTAATATACATTAGAGTTTCACATAATTTACAGTCACTGAATATTTACAATTATCATGTCTCGGATTAACAATAATATAAATTCAGCGGAAATACTCGATACAACATTGTCATCCAGCTTGCCTCCTGAGCTCCAGAACGTCCTACCTGAAAATCTGTAACACTCGGTCTGACCCGAGCATTACACCAAAGTAACACCCGGGTCAGGCTGGAAACCAGCGTGAGTAAACCCAATTAACATGGAATACCAAAGAAATCAACTTTTATAAACCCGGGTAACATATATCAATTCTCAAGCCACAAATTATTATAGACAACACTAAGTCCACATTTAAATTCCTGAATACCAAAGATTTAGATTTTTAAAACAGTCCAATACCTCCAAATCACTTCAATCCAGATATAGATTTTTATATATCAATCTACAAACATTCGAAGTGGTTTCGGGTATTTCTCCTATACCCGACCCCGGTCTCTTCGAACCTCATGTTATCCCATCCCAAATTATTTAAATGAAATACACAACATTTCATATCAGAGATATCAACACATTCAAAACATCCAATACCATTCAATCATCCATCACATACAAATTAATTCAATGGTTCTAATTGAATTTCTAACCACATTCATTTAGATTCCTTCATTCAATATTAGTTAATTCCAAAATCAATTAATTAGTCAACCCTTCACTATTCATCTTAATTAATCAATCTTGATTAATTATTTTTCAATTACATTCAAGTAATTATCTTAAATTAACTTCAAAATATTAATTAGTCTCAACTAAGATCATTGAGTAATCTTAAATACCTCATGAATTAATTAATTATATAATTACATCAATCCTTAATTACTTATACTAATTAACTTCCCATAAGTCACTTATTACTGATTATTTCATCTTAATTAATCGATCTTCAATTACATTCTTTAATTACATTAATTAATTATTTCCAATTATATTTTAATTTGTTCCAATCTAAATTAATTACTTTAATTCAACCACAATATTAATCAATCTCGATTACCCTCAACCTGTAATTAAGTATCTTTCATTTTACTTCATTCATAAATTAATTACTCCTTACTTAACTATCTTAATTAATCAAGTGATTATTTATCACACCATCAAATGATTTTTCTGAATTACTTATCTTAGTAAATTAATTTAACATTAATTAATTAATTCAAACCCTTAGTAACTTTTAATACGGAGACATTTCCTTATTTATGTTGAAGTTTAAAACAACTTAAAATTTACCAATATTTCGAGTTAAGCAACAATTAACTCGAGAACCATCCAAACTAAAATCACCAAATCATCAATGCACAGTACATATCAAATCAATTCAATCATTCAACCACATTTAAATTTAACCATTTAAATTTAAATCGAAATCCAACAAAGTGAGATTTACTCACTTTTGATTTCCTGAATTTGCAATCCACTTCATTCTTGACTTGGTTTATCCACGATTTGACCTTGAATAAATATTAAATGATTTTACGAATATTCAAACAATTTGGACAAATCAATTTCTATTTAATAAATTCCATTTTACCTAATAAGTCAATTTCAAACTAATTTTCTGTTTATAAAATATTATCTAGTTATTAAATAATTATATAAGTTATTACCATTTTGTAAATTTAGTTTAACCAAATCTTTACTTAATGAAATAATTAAATTTTCTTAAACTAATTTCCCCCCCCCCCCCTTTTCTTTTAAATCTTTACACATATTACCCAATCCGGAAACTAATAAAAGTTTATATCTAAATCTCAACACGGCAGTAACAATAATTTTTCTTTCCATGTAAATATATTATAAACTTAGGAAAAATTTAAAAATAAAATAAAACTACTCACCAAACTGTCGCGAATCCACCACTCCACCTCCTGAATGCCGCCGTCGGCCTCACGAGCATGATACCGTAGATCGCAGTCAAGCACGCACGTGACCGCTCACAACCGAACACGAACCACCCCATCGCCTCTTCTTCTCGCCTCACTACCCATCGTCACAGCCACCTTCAACTTCTCCTCCCATTCGCGCCAACACCCTGTGCTAGATGTCGCTGCTCTCCCCTAATTCGAATGCCAAAGGAAGATTCGACCCCTCCACCACTTCGAGCTCGAGACTGCCCTCACGACCCGCCCTCGCCTCGAAACAGCCAATACCCCAACTCGAGTCGAGTTGTACTCGTTTACCTTTCTCTTCTTCTTTTTTTAATTATTGAATCGATTTTGGAAAATGATGGAAAGAAAGCTCGGCCATTATATTTGCTTTTTTTTAGATCGATTGCTGCTTATCAATGTGAGGGAGACGGGGAAATAAAATTAAAAAAAATAGGTGGGTGAGAGGCTTCTTGAGTACGATTAAAGGAAAATATGTATGACCTTATTTCTTTAAATTTTGTTATATCTTCAAAACGTCACATAAACTGCCATTTAAGTCGAACCCCTTTTAAGAAATGCCATTAGGCAATTATAATATTCTACCCGCGTCTCGTACATGATGAAACGTGTTTCAGAACCTAAGTCGATCGTATGCATGAGTTACAGAAGAAAACGATCCATTTTAAAAAAATAAATCGATTAGAATAGTTCTAAGCGTTTTGAGCTGCCAGGGTCAAACGACAACTCTGATTGCTACGAAAATTGAAATCCGATAATAACTAACTATTACGGATCCAATGGAACTGGTTTCGTCGAATTCCGAGACTATGCCTCGGAAGGCTATTTTTAAATTCAATTTAAACGATATATTATTAAAATTGAACAAATTACTTTTCAATTAAATTTCAATTATCCTATTATCTTCAATATCATCGTTATAAATTTTATAAGCCTTCAAATTATTCTAAACAGGCTTAGAAATTCCAGATTCAACAATTTACCCAATTTCACTTATTAAATTCAATATTTAAACTATATAATTCAATAATTCAATTATCAAGTAGATATTGATATCTTGAATTCAAGTTAAAATTAACCTTTATATAGTTAAAATAAATTAATTATTCCAATTTACATAGTTAGAAATTCCGGATCGTCACACTAACTTTGGATGTTTATTTGCTTTTGAATCGGACTTTATTCGAAGGGTTTTAAAGGGCCGTTTTTAGCCATTTTTCATAAGTAAAACTTTGCTAAGTCGAAGGGGTTACTTCAAAGGGTTATTGCGTAAAATACTTATCTTTGTTTTAATATATAAGGGGGATCCTTATTTAAATTGAATGTTATAAAACCATGGGGACACCGGGGTGGGTTTAATATTTTCGATACATAGTTTAGGGTAACAAACGGAAAAATGCTTTCGAAAATATACATGGGGGCTATCAATATGTTTTATTTAATTTAACCAAATTGGGGCTACCAATGGGAATATGTTAAATAGGTGGTATACTTGGGAAAAATAAGTATTCATGGGGATCATGAATTTTTATAAATAATCATGAGGATCATGATGTTTCAATTGGCCAAGTGATGGATTCTTGGTTAACTTAGGAAAATCATGGAATGTGCATAACCCACTTCAAATTTCTAAAGTAATGAATGTTTTGCCAAAGGTGGTTAGTCTCAAGATTTGGCACCCAAGGGTTTATAGTCATCCTAGGAAAACTGTGGAATGTGTGGTGGATAGCCCACATCATCTTTTACAAAGCAATGTATGATGAATAATCTATATTTATTTTAAAGGGATTTGGGATGGACAATCCTATTAAAGTTATGACGGGTAGTCATTTTAAAGATTTTAGAGTGGAACTCTAATAAATTGATTTTATATGGGAAATCTAATATATTGATTTTAAATGGGAAATCTAATATATTAATTTTAAATGGGAAATCTAATATATTGCTTTCAGATGGGATATCTAATAAATGGGTGGACGGGATATCCAATGTATATGATTTATGGCTTAATTCATATTATGTTAAGACTAATCATTTTGGATGCAGGGGCATAGTAAAGGATTTGCATGTTTTTTGGGATACTAGTGAGGGAAAAACTAATTCCGCTAGGCATGCTCTTACTAGCTATGTATTTTTGATAAGAAATGATAGGAGATTATTCATACCAAACTTATTATCTAACTCGAAGTTTATTTTTCTCCACAAACTCTGGGGTACTCAAAAATTAATTTGAGTAGTCTGAGAGTGGGATACTTTCAGGTTTTTGGATGAATAAGCTTCCGAAGACATGCAGGATGTAGCGTTAGCTATAAAGGAGCTATTTTGTGTATTCCACTATGATGTACTAAGAACTGTAAAGATCAAATTTGTTAGTTCTCTGATCACTATAAAGGGACTTCTTCATATGTCGCTCTTATCGCATTTTGTGCATGTATATGTGATCTGAGTATGGTTAATGTATGGGATTATGTAATGACATCTGAAATTAAACTTCATAAGAAATGAGAAATTCTGTTTTATTGAAGTTTAAAATTTTTCATATTCTTGTGTTTTTGTATATCACTATTAACTACGCCGCATTCGGTTGCCTAGAAATAACAACCACGGATGACTACAACATCAGTAGTGGTTAGTTTTGGGCCTCAAAAGGTGGGATGTTGCAAGTTGGAATCAGAGCCAGGTTTATGTACTTAAAAGGAATTTAAACCTTAAAATATTTTTAAAACATAATCTAATGAATCTAAAATATGGTTGGGCTTGGGTAAGCATTATAGTAACGTATGTGTACTTTCTTATAAATACCTAAGTATGTATTTCCCACTCTCTTAAACAATTCTTCTATATCTTACCAAGATTGGATTTCAGTTGGTAGGGAAGTAAGATATGGAGGCAGGAAACGGAAGAGTGAATCAAGGTAGGAGTGCACCGTAACACGTGGAAATGTTCGACCCAATACTAGGTGCAACCAGTTGGATAGGATAATGCAAACCCAGATGCAAATGATAATGTTGGTGCTAAGATCTCGCCGGTTTATACGGGGATACTGCACCAGTTCTTCGTGAATATGTTGCAAACTGGAGCAGCTGTAGGAGTGGTTGTAGGGAATGCTGAAGGAGCTAATTTGGTGGCTCTAGTTGGCAATAATTATGCCAAGCTGAGCAAGCATTACGCTAGTCTTGGAGGAAAGCCTTTTCTGGGAACTGAGGATGCAGTAGGAGTGAAGAACTAGCTATTGCATTGTGAAAGGATATTTGCAGATCTCAGCTCGAAGGATATGCAGAAGAGGAGACTTGCTTCAAGGCAATTGCAGGGAGCAGCATTGTTCTGGTGGAACGGAGTTACCGTGGGAGAGCCACAGGAAGACCTAACTTGGGCTGAATTTCGAAGGAGGTTCGAAGAAATATTTCTACAAAGTTTGCCAAGTCAGAATTGGTCAGTAAATTTGTAGATTTAGTCCAAAGGATAGATCTTTTGATTATTTTAAGCCCAAGTTTTTCTTTTCTTTGCATAGTATGACTGACTGGTTCCGTAAAGCTACGGCGCCAGAGGTGAAAAGGGAAAGTGCCTAGTACAACACGGGTAGGTGGAAATCCTTTTAACCCACAATATTAGCCAACTTTTCTAAGCTATGCAAGGATTTCGCTAGTATAGGAAGCAGAACCTTTTCTGGCACGGAGATTTCAGAGGAGACACGAGCTAGGTTAGAGAATATAGAGCAAAGGGATAGTCAGTTAGGTTTGGAGGACCGACAGACTGATCAACCTTATTCTTAGCAGCTGAAGGGAGAGCTTGAGAAGGTTCCTACAAGCTCTAAGAAGTAGTGGGGGAAGGATAAGAAGGATAAGGATAAGGACAAGAGGAAGGAGGGAGGACCTCAAAAGCGAATCAAGAAAAGTGGGAGGTGTAAGCGTTGTAGAATGACTAGTCATTACACAAATGACTATAAGAAGGCAAGAATGAAGGGTAGATGTTTCAATTGTGGACAGCTTGGTCACTTTAGTAAGATTTGTCCTCAGAAAATGGGGGAAGCAGTAAGCGCACCTATAGCGCAGATTCAGATTTTGAATATAGCACCTTCCAGCAGCAGACCAAATCAAGGTAGGAAAATTTGATTTCTATTTTCGATTTTCCCTATTCGGACTCTTTTGGATTCTGGAGCATCACACTCTTTCATCTCTATTCCTCAGATTATTTGCACCTGGACATCTCCTTAGTAGTAGACCCCATCGTTGTTCCAAACCCCATAGGAGTATCGGCACACTTGTCTATGATTTGTAGGGGTTTGAAAATTTTATCCTAGGCGTATAATTTTACTATGACGCCTATGTAGTAGGATTTTTTAGGTATGAGATGATTTCGGAAATGGATTGGCTATACACATATGGAGCTATATTAGACTGCGAGGGTAGAGTCGTTAGACTAGAGACATGCAGCAGTAGGACTCTCGAGGTTTCTTGCGACCCGCAAGGGTCATTTATGTTGAGCTTCCTTTATTTCCTTGATTCATCATCATCAGAGTTAGATTTGGTTCCTATCGTCAGAGATTTTCTAGACATCTTTGAGGAGGTTAGGAGATTACCCCCTAAGAGAGAGATTGACTTCAGGATTTATTTGACTTATAATGCTAAGCTAGTAGCATTACCCATGGAACCTAGGAAGAGGAAGGAATTGAGAAAGCAAGTTCCGTGAGCTTTTGGAGAAATGTTTCATAAGAAGAAGCATACTGGAGAAGGGATCACCAGTCGTCTTTGCTAATAAGGCGGATGGTTCCCTTTGACTTTGCATAGACTATAGAATATGAAATAAGCTCACGACGAAGAACCATTATCCACTTCCTAAGATAGATGATCTTTTCGACCTGTTAGTTAGCTCTTCAGTATTCTCTCAACTTGATTTAGCCATTGAATTTCATCAGCGTAGGTTATTTGATGACAGCATTGATAAAACCACAATTAGGACACCCGATGGATTCTTTGAGTGGTTGGTTATGTCTCTAGGATAACGAATTTCCTAGCCCATTTTGTAGATTTGATGAACCATATTTTTAGAGATGTCCTAGATAAAGTTCATGGTGGTATTCTTGGTCGACATTTTGGTGCTTTTCAAGAAGTATGGAAGAGCATGTTATTCATCTAAAGGAGGTTCTTCGTACACTTCATGTTCATCAGTTGAAGACATAATTCTTGAAGTATCACTTTAGGCATAAGAAAGTGTGTTTCTTGGGGAATAGAGTAGGTCAACACATGGAATGAGTTTGAGAAACAGGTTTGTACAACTAAGTTCGGATTATGAAATCCCGAAGAGGTGTAGGAAAAGATTGGGATTTACAATAGATTTAGTTGATAAACAAAGAAAAGAAAATAGCCCGTATGTAGGTGGTTGCAGAAATACAATTGTTTCATATAAGTGGATTTAACGGTAATGCCTTAGAATAAATATAAGCATACAAGAGGAATAAGAATATAAGACTTTAAGTAAGAAAATGAGATTTCCAAGGTTTAGAAAGGATACTCCTAGGGTAGTAAGTAGGAAAATCCACTTTATGTCTAACCCAATAAAATGAAATTATTAGAATTGAAAAGTAGAATTGTCAATATTTTTAAAGTAAATATTGGGTTTTTGGGAATGTGGTAAGAAATTTAAATTGGCTTTTATATGATATAAGTTTTATTAAAAGAATTTTTTTTGAAGAATTATAGAACTTACATGGCTCACTAGTTTCTTTGTAAGTAAACAAAGATTTTAAATATAAAAACCTAAAATGTATTAAGTATCAAAAACGTAGATTACAACATTTATTGTTGTAATAGATCTTTTCATGAAAATAAAGGGACCATAGACTATAACGCTACCATTATAGCAAGTGACTCCCAAAGGAAATGTTTTACATAAGTAGATGTGGTTTATTAGTACTTATTTTTAATTAAATGCATACCCTGGTATTTTTAGGTTGTAGTAATAGTGTTTTATGCAACATCTATTTTAAACCCAAATAAAAATGTATTTTTTAAAAGATAATTTCTAAGAATAGAAATAAAAGTGATTCGTGAATACACTATTAATTAATAGGTGTAAGAAAATGTTTTCTGACTATGGATATATTAAAACAGTTTTAATGAGTTTTTATGGAAAAAAAGGATAAGTTAGATATTAGAAGAATAATAGTATAGTTTTCTATCAAACCAATAAAAATGTTCTGTGCAAGTTGCAAGGAATGCATGAAAGAGATATACAAGGTATGGAAGCACCATATTTTGTATAGTCTATTTCGAAAAATATAAAATAAGTTCCTTGCAATTTCGTATAAAGATGAAATCCTCTATTAAAAGGTTCATAGAAGAATTTAGATTTAATGATTTCTCATAGGAGAAAGTAGTTCCAATACATTAAGGTATGAGACCATTAGGTGTAATAAGAAGATGTTTTCAAAACACATAAGGATATTTTAAAGATATTTAAAAAGGAAATGGTTTGGTGAAAAACTAAATAAAATTTCGAAATGAAAAGTAGAATTTGAAAATTCAAATTTTATAGAAAATTGAAAGGGTTTTTAAAATAAAGCGAGGAATAAGTTTTGGACTTAGAATTTGTAAGTTTTTCCCTCCAAGATTGGGAAATGATGTAAATTCAAAAAGACGTAAGGATGCAAATCTAAAAACATAAAATGTTAAGCAACCGAGTATTTTTGAATTTAAGAATAATTTAAAGATAACACTTTTAAGGACAGACAATTTGGGATTTGAAAATTTAGAAGCCTTAGTTTTTGAAGTGAGAGGATAAATACCAAACCAAACTCTTAAAAGTGGAATATATAGGAATCATTCCTTAAGGAGTGACGGAAAAGGTATAAGGCTATAAAGGAGGCAGCAGTAATTACTTTTGGAATTAATAATAAAGTTTCCATAAAGTATTTAGGACCCTAGTGAGAACCTAGGAATGTGATTCATGTGAACAGCAAAGTGGAATTAGTAAGATTGTAAGACACACATGGTTGAGGACGTGCATTTTTTATATTGAAGAAACTGGGGAAAAGCATCTTCCTTTAGTGGAATTCTCACATGATATTAGTTTTCAAGCTAGCATTAGAGTGGCACCTTTCGGAGCTCTTTATGAAAGACCGTGCAAGTCGCCTTCGTGTTGGATAGGGTCTACAGAGGGATTGTCATGGTTCCGACAGAGTTAAGGAGACTTCGGAGAAGATTGGTTTACTAGGAGAAAATTCGTATCTTATATCCAAATTTCTTTGAAGATAAGTCTTCGAATTTCCTATTTCCATCTTTAGTTTTGAATTGGTTCTTTCCTTTATTAAAATATATCCAAATGTGATGACCCAGGATTTTGACAATATCATTTTAATAAGCACCTAATCTGATTAATTAAAATACAAACTTATCATTTTAAAAACAAATAAGACTTTTGTCCATTTACCATTTATTTATATATACATATGTGTATTTGTGAAGAAAACTATGATTTGAAAATTCAAAATAAAGTTTCTCAAAAAAAATATAAAATAAAATCTATCTTATTCATATTAAATATAAGTATAAATATATATAAGGATATAAATTAGTATTGATAACTTAAACTCAAAATATATGTGTGAAAGAATAGAGATAAAAGTATATAGTGGTTTATTTGTGTGTATGAAACATAAGTTAAACCTATACCAATAACTATAACAACTTTATATATTATGCACATAGGGTATAAAACAAAACCAAGCAAAGAAATGTGTGTATGTGAATTTAGATATGCATAAGTATGGATATGTATGTAAACATGAAAGGGAACACGTGCATTAAATGCTATCAACTCAAGCACATAAAAAGTCATTTCTCAACTTTAATAAATCACTTCATTTTTTCACAAATATTGTCTGGTCAAAGAATCTCTGGCCAAAGAAATTTCAAGGATTTGAAGCAAGAAGTTCTGTCAGAGAGTCATCGCTCCAGATTGAGTATCCACCCAGGAATATCGAAGATGTATAGGGATATGAAGAGAGTCTTCTGGTGGCTGGGTATGAAGAAAGATGTTGCTGCTTTCGTGAATGGATGTGCGATCTGCCAGCAAGTGAAGGGTGATCAACAGAAGTTGGCAGGCTTGTTGCAGCCTTTGGAAGTTCCAGAATGGAAATGGGAAATGATCTCTATGAATTTCATTGACGGTTTGCCAAGAATCAAGAATGGAAATGAAGGAATACGGGTTATAGTGGACCGGTTAACTAAAAGCGCCCATTTCATTCCGGTTAAGGCAACCCATACTGCAGCTTCTTTGGAAGAGATTTTCTTGAACGAGATAGTTAGATTGCATGGAGTTCCAGTCAGCATAATAACTGACCGTGACCCTATCTTCACCAGCAAATTATGGGAGGCTCTACAAACAGCTAGGGGAACGAGATTGAGTTTGAGTACGGCCTATCATCCTCAGACCGACGGACAAACGGAAAGGCTGAACCGTATTCTTGAGGATATGCTGAGAGCTTGTGTTTTGGATTTTGGTGGATCGTGGGAAGACCATCTTCATCTGGTAGAATTCTCCTATAATAACAGTTACCAAGCAACTATTAAGATGGCACCCTATGAAGCTTTATATGGAAGACCGTGCAGATCCCCATCCTATTGGATAGAGTCCAGAGATCGTCTTGTGCTTGGACCAGATTAGATTCATGAAGCATTTGAGAAAATTGAGCTTATCAAGAAGATAATGAAAGCTGCTCAGGACCGTCAGAAGAAGTATGCAGATAAGAGAAGGAGACAATTGGAATTTGAGATTGGAGATATAGTCTTTGTCAAAGTTTCCTCGATCAAAGGAGCTATTAGATTTGGAAAGACAGGAAAACTTGCCACGAGATATATTGGGCCATTCCGAGTGCTGGAAAGGATTGGTGTTGTGGCTTATAGAATTGAATTGCCAGAGCGGATGTCTGGAATTCATAATGTATTTCATGTATCCCATCTAAGGAAGTTTGTCCATGATCCATCACTGGTTGTAGAACTAGTAGTCCAGGAAGATTCAAAGGTCGAGCCAAACTTGACTGTGGTCAGGAATCCTGTTCGGATTGTAGATCGGTATGAGAAGTAACTCAGGAGTAAAGTTGTGAAGTTGGTTAAGGTGCAGTGGAGCGAGGATCGTAGAGATTGTTCTTGGGAAACCCTAGATAGCTTTAGGAAAGCCTATCCGGATTTGTGTCCGGATAACTAGTGATGTTTGTTTGGATAATTTGTTTGGTTGGTTGTTAATGTATGAATGATATGAATGTTTGGGTTGTTGATATAAAAGCTTTGGAATGATCTTTTGCTTTAAATTTCGGGGACGAAATTCTTTTAAGAGGGGAGGAATGTGACGACCCGGGATTTTGGCAATATCATATTAAAAAGCACCTAATCTGACTAATTAAAATACAAACTCATCATTTTAAAAACAAATAAGACTTTTGGCCATTTACCATTTATTTATATTTACATATGTGTATTTGTGAACAAAATTATGATTTGAAAATTCAAAATAAAGTTTCTCAAAAAAAACATTTAAATTAAAATCTATCTTATTCATACTAAATATAAGTATAAATATATATATATAAGGATATAAATTAAGTATTGATAACTTAAACTCAAAATATATGTGTGAAAGAATAGAAATAAAAGTATATAGTGGTTTATTTTGTGTATGCAACATAAGTTAAACCTATACCAATAACTATAACAACTTTGTATATTATGCACATAGGGTATAAAACAAAACCAGGCAAAGAAATATATGTATGTGAATTTAGATATGCATAAGCATGGATATGTATGTAAACACGAAAGGGAACACATGCATTAAATGCTATCAACTCAAGCACATAATAAGTCATTTCTCAACTTTAATAAATCACTTCATTTTTTCACAAATCTTGTTTGGTCGAAGAATCTTTGACTAAAGAAATTTAGGTAAATAAAATAAAGGAAAATGTGGAAAAAAAAAAGAAAGAGAGAAAAGTGCTGTGTTGTATGCTTTCTCTATATATATGTATATCTCTCTTATTCCATTTTCGTTCACCAAACTAAGCAAACCAGAAAGTAAGTAAGCATTTCCATTTTACAAACTTAAATAACAATTCAACTAAACAAGCAAGAAGATTTAAAAGGGGATCAGGCTAGCAACTTCTCAAAACAGAATTTGTTCTCTGTTCAAACTTCTTTTTTTTACAGGTGTAAACACTTAACTAAATTGCTTAGGGTAATAAATGTTAGTACATGTGAATTTTTAGATGATGTTTGTGTTGCATGTTTATATATAGATATGAATCTGTGTGTGTGTGTGTGTGTCTATATCTGGTCTGTACATATTTGGGTTCATCTCTGTTTCCCAAGTACAGAGTTCAAAATAAAGTAAAAATTCAAATTCTTCTTCCCTGATCTCTGTTAGGCCATAGTCTTCAAACAAAACAAGTTTGTTTATACGTAAATTAAGATCTAAAAATAGTTTTAAGTATGATGGTGATATATTGTATCTGGAAAATTAGTTTTACAGAGGAAAATTTAAAATATGTTAAATTCGAATGTTGTAAATTGTTGATCCAATTATGTTGTTTGTGCCAAAATTGGTCACAAACCCCAAATACCGTGAAAGCACCAAAGTATGAATATAAATCAGCAATATCCCAAACACAAATCACAGATCATAGCAAATTACAAGCAATAATCCAAAAGTAATGAGCAGAGACACAAGATTTATAGTGGTTCGGCTATCTCCGGCCTACGTCCACTTCAAAATTTTATCCTTTTATTGATTATCCTTGCTGGTTACAGATGATTACAACAGTAATAATGAAGAATTTCGAGTACAACAGTTGTATTGAAGTGTAGAAATGAATCGGGCAGAGTCTGGGCGTCCAATAGCCAAAGGTCCTTTTTCTGTAGGTTCTGGGGATCTATTTATAGGCGTAGGAGGCTGAGATCGCGCTCAAACTTCGGGACACTTTTTTTGGAACGTGAATGGGCCCACGCGACCGACCCCACCAAGTTTCGACTCGATTTGTGATCGATACGAAGTGATTTCATATCCATCAAAAAATGATCCAATCGAGATGAAACTTGGCAGGAACATTCCTTACCTTGTATGCAAGCTGCTGTGAAAATTTCATTGCATTTGGATCAGCAGATTGTAAGATGTGATCGATACGAGATTAAGGCTCCGTGTGTTCTGCCTGGTTCGAATCCATGCTTCGTATCCATCGTCTTCGACTCGATCAAGAGCATGTGCGCATCGATGACGTGGGGCGATAAGCCAAGGGAGATCCATGTTATTCGCCGATTTGACTGCTTCCTTCCTAGAGACGTGGTCTTGCATCCATGTTTTTATTCACGTTCATATCCATAATTTCGTAACGGCATGATCATATCCATCGATTCGTGTTCTTCTTCGTATTGACTCCAGGAGTTCATCTCGTATCGATTCCATGTGAGCTGATCGATTCGAAATGAACATGGAGGGCATCGATACGAAGTGGTCATAAAGGATGGGTAAGAACCTCATCCTTAGGATGGATACGAACGAGACCTCACCTAATGGATACGAACGAGGCTTTACCTGATGGATACGAAGGAGACCTGTAAAGTTGATGGAGTCGAACTGAGTTCCGGTGATCGATACAAGGTCATGGAGTCGAAATGCACCACCTGTACCCATCCTGATCGATACGAAACGTATCGGTTCGAACAAACCTCCGCATGCTTGCCTACCAACCTGGGTATGTTGTCATCAAGTCGAAATCCACCTAGCCTTCTTTTCCGATCGATACGAAATAATCGAGCCATGTCCATGCCGATCGATACGAAACGTATCGATTCGAAATTCACCACTATGCCTTGCCTTTGATCGATACGAACCATCGATTCGAAACATCATCTTCCTGATTGATGCGAAATACATCCATACGAACCTATCCTCGATCGATGCGAACTGCATCGATGCGAACACCATCCTGATCGATGCGAAATGCATCGATATGAACCGTTCCTTGCACACCGTAATCCATCCATATCTCCTTCATACGAACTCCGATTAATCTGAAATTTGAAACAAAGCCTCTCCAAGTCCCCATCGCCATCTCTAATCGATTCCGTCCTGATCGGAGCTCGGCCAAATTTTGATGACATCGATCGCAGCCTTACTTTCAATCGATCTCCAATCCTGATATCCATCATTCCTTGCCAATTTGTTGATATTCCACCTTTGACCAAAAAGCGGGATAACATTCGGCCCCTAAAACATACCTTGTTGTAAGAAGGCGTGTTTTGAATAGTTCCAAATCCGATATCCGAAGTCCATAGCCAATTCCATGTCCATCTGAACTCGACAACCGAGTCCTAATCCATCCTTATCCGATAGCCAATAAACAAATCCAGGACCTCTCCGGGTCGATGTCCAAATCCATAACCTCTCCGGGCTGTTGCCAAGTGCAATCCACACCTGACGACCGTGGTCCAGTGTCCCTGGACGTTGAGCTAACCTCTCCGAGTTCTTGCCAAGCGCAATCCACACTTGACGACCGTGGTCCAGTGTCCCTGGACGTTTTACAATGCCATGGCTTAAGTCCTAAGCCGAATCCTGGTCTCTCCGGACCCTTGATGAGCATAGTCCATACTCAACGACCTGAAACAATAATCAATAATATGGGGCCTAAGACCTAGGCCGAATCCTGGTCTCTCCGGACCCTTGCTGAGCATAGTCCATACTCAGCGACTTGAAAAAAAACAATTGATAATACAGGGCCTAAGTCCTAGGTCGAATTCTGGTCACTCTGGACCCTTGTTGAGCATAGTCCATACTCAACGACCTGAATGAGTCGATTTACCATGTTCGGGCAAAGCGACTCACCCCTTTCCAGGCATAATCCATACCCGACGACCGTTTATTGAAAACCAGATAAAAATCCAATCAAAATCCAATCTAAAATCCTAATCCAAAATCCAAATCAAAACCAGAAAATCGGAAATCCAAACCAGCGTCCAAAACTGAAACAATCATCCGAAGGAAAATCCAAATCAGAAAGCAAACAAAACTAGGAGTTCAATCCAAACTCCAAAACCAAACCAGAAAAATCAAATGTCCAATCCAAAACAAAAAACAAATTCCACAAACCATAGCATCGCAGTTTATCATCATTCAGAGCATGCCTAGGGGCTATCTCCGTCCCCGTACATGTGCAAATGACTTTGTCGTTTGCCAGTAGCTTGTTACTTATTTCATATTATCCTGGTCAATGGATAATCAATCGACCATCATTCCTGGGCCTCACATCGTCATGGTGTGAGGTAGATGGTGGCTGCTCCTGTTCCACCGCTGCATTCCGAGTTCTGACATATTGTCGCAACTGTCCATTTCTTACATGCTCCTCGATTATATCCTTTAAGTGCCTGCAGCTGTTGGTATCATGTCCATCTAAATCATGGAAGAGACAATGCCTTCTTGATGTCCTCTCCGGTTCTGATGGTTCTCTCCTAGCCGGCCTTCGGTAGGGAAGGCGATTCCGAGTATCCAGGTATATCTGCTCCAACGTATCGTTCACTCCTGTGTATGTAGAAAACTTTGGATCCTTCCATCGCTTCCTATTTTTTCCAGAATCATCGTCCAACTTCCTTTTTCCTTTGTCTTTATCCGAACCTTGGCTGGATGGTCCTCCACCCTCAGTTGCATTTACCTCCTTCAACTTTAAATCCATACTTGGATCTTCTTGCCGAAGGAACCTTTCAACTTCGTGAAAGAATTCCTCAAGATCCTGTGGGGGATCTCGTATTAAAGATACCTTAAAGTCCGAATCCTCTCTGATTCCTGACACTGCCGCCATTAAAACCATCGATGGATCCGGTTGATCCACCGAAGCAACCGCCGCATTGAATCGGGTTAGAAAAGCCCTAAGTGATTCATCCATCCTTTGCTTTGCCAATGTCATTACATTCTTCGGCCTCTTGATATGAACCCAAAACTGTCCCAAAAACCTATCCACCAATTCCCTCCAAGTTCTGATAGATCCTTCTCCCAGCTGCCTAAACCATATTGCAGCTAAGTCCGTAAGTACAAAGGGAAGCATCGGGACATTACTTCCTCCGATGCCCCCAACACCTCCATGTGTCTGGTGTACCTCATCAAGTGATCAGTTGGGTCTGCCTTGCCATCATATACCTCCACGCTAGGTAACTTAAACTTAGGTGAATTCTGAGCCATCCTTATTTCTCGAGCGAATGGACTCCTGTTCACCCCTTCCAAGTCTATATTGGTCAAGCCACCTCGTACAGTTTTCCTGCTTATCTCTACCAATCCAGCGTTGTCTGTCAGGGGTTGCCCCCTATGCCCCTGAGGGAACTCCGGCACATATTCTTCATGTGGCTCACTAGCAGCAACGTTAGCTCTGGCCTGTTGAACTCCTTCCAAAGGCCCTCTTGTGTTGGATCATGTGGACCTTCCCCCAAGCCCTTGTTGAATGTCTTCTGGCTCTATATCTTGTTCTCCATTGGGTTCCATAACCCTAGTTCCTTGTCCTGTATCCACAGCCACTGTAGCTGTTCCCAAGTTCTGCATCCCTGCAGCTCTCATTTGCACAAAGAAAGTCTGCATCATTTCTTGTTGACTCTTCAACAACCTCTCTTGCAAAGAATTTTCCATGGCTTCCATTTCATCCCTGGTGATGTAGACGGAAGCATGTCCTTCTCCTGCTCCAGAGGATGCCTCCTGGCTTCCTCCTTGTTGGCTTCTCTCAGCCCTTTGTCTTCTACTATTTTTCCTAGTCATTGTCTTCAAGTTAAAACTCCTCAAATTCTTCAATTCTGAACTTCAAATCCGATGTAGCGGGTGCTAGTCATTCTCAGTGGGAGCACCAAAGTGTTTGTGCCAAAATTGGTCACAAACCCCAAATACCGTAAAAGCACCAAAGTATGAATATAAATCAGCAATATCCCAAACACAAATCACAGATCACAGCAAATTACAAGCAATAATCCAAAAGTAATGAACAGAGACACAAGATTTATAGTGGTTCGGCTATCTCCGGCCTAAGTCCACTTCAAAATTTTATCCTTTTATTGATTATCCTTGCTGGTTACAGATGATTACAGCAGTAATAATGAAGTATTTCAAGTACAAAAGTTGTATTGAAGTGTAGAAATGAATCCGGCAGAGTCTGGGCATCCAATAGCCAAAGGTCCTTTTTCTGTAGGCTCTAGGGCTCTATTTATAGGCGTAAGAGGCTGAGATCGCGCTCAAACTTCAGGAGACTTTTTCTGGCACGTGAATGGGCCCATGCGACCGACCCTACCAAGTTTCGACTCGATCTGTGATCGATACAAAGTGATTTCATATCCATCAAAAAATGATCCAATCGAGATGAAACTTGGTAGGAACATTCCTTACCTTGTATGCAAGCTACTGTGAAAATTTCGTTGCATTTGGATCAGCGGATTGTAAGATGTGATCGATATGAGATTAAGGCTCCGTGTGTTCTGCCTGGTTCGAATCCATGCTTCGTATCCATCGTCTTCGACTCGATCAAGAGCACATGTGCATCGATGACGTAGGGCGATAAGCCAGGGGAGATCCATGTTATTCGCTGATTTGACTGCTTCCTTCCTTGAGACATGGTCTTGCATCCATGATTTTATTCTCGTTCATATCCATAATTTCGCAACGACATGATCGTATCCATCGATTCGTGTCCTTCTTTGTATTGATTCTAGGAGTTCATCCCGTATTGATTCCATGTGAGCTGATCGATTCGAAATGAACATGAGGGGCATCGATACGAAGTGGTCGTGAAGGATGGGTACGAACCTCATCGTTAGGATGGATATGAACGAGACCTCATCTAATGGATATGAACGAGGCTCTTACCTGATGGATACGAAGGACACCTGTAAAGTTGATGAAGTCGAACTGAGTTCCGGTGATCGATACAAGGTCATGGAGTCGAAATGCACCACCTGTACCCATCCTGATCGATACGAAACGTATCGGTTCGAACAAATCTCTGCATGCTTGCCTACCAATCTGGGTATGTTGTCATCGAGTCGAAATCCACCTAGCCTTCTTTTCCGATCGATACGAAATAATCGAGTCGTGTCCATGCCGATCGATACGAAACGTATCGATTCGAAATTCACCACTATGCCTTGCCTTTGATCGATATGAACCATCGATTCAAAACATCATCTTCCTGATCGACGCAAAATGCATCGATACGAACCTATCCCCGATCGATGCGAACAGCATCGATGCGAACACCATCCTGATCGATGCGAAATGCATCGATACGCACCGTTCCTTGCACACCGTAATCCATCCATATCTCCTTCATACGAACTCTGATTAATCTAAAATTTGAAACAGAGCCTCTCCAAGCCCTCAACACCATCTCCAATCGATTCCGTCCTGATCGGAGCTCGGCCAAATTTTGACGACATCGATCGCAGCCTTTCTTTCAATTGATCTCCAATCCTGATATCCATCATTCCTTGCCAATTTGTTGATATTCCAGCTTTGACCAAAAAGCGTGATAACATATGTAACTTGAATCATCTCTAAAAAGTAGGACTTTTAAGATTAAAATGGTGATTTTTACTTTAGCATGTTAAGAGCAGTTTGTAGTTGAACAGGAAAGGAAGTTTTAACCAATTTCCGGCGATGGGTGAAGTTTTGATAGTCGGGTTTTCAACTGGAGGTGGAGGAAGGCATGAAGTCGGGAAAAATGGTGGCAGGTGTTCCAGTTCACCGTAGCATCGGCGATAGGCGAATTTGGCTTTTAACTCTAGTTTTGTCGATGGTCGGAAATTCGATCACCATGGCTACGTTAGTGCATCGAGCTGCACGTGGCTAGGGGAAATGATAGCGTGGAGGCTAAAGGTGTCATGGTCGGAGTTTTGAGGCTTCTGATGGTCGGCATTGCCTGGACGAGGCAATCGATGGTCACAGAATTGTTTTGTCTGGAAGCTTGAACCGTTGTTTTTGTTCTCGTGTTTCATCAGGGTTTTGGGATGCTATGATCGAAAGAATGGTCGATAGGCGACTTGTTGATGATCGTCTCAGGTGTTGGAAGTTCGTCAGTGGTGGGTACACATGCACAGTTGGTCGCGTGCACGGGTTGATGTCTTGAAGCTTTGGGTTCTCGAGAATGTGCTCGGGGGAAGATGGGTTTTACTCGAGTTCTTATGCTTTTCGCGTGAGTGTTTTGTACCTTGTTTCTCAAAAAATTTAACAGATGTAAATATGAAGAAGAAGAGGGGAAATTCGAGGGAAATGGTGGGCGGGGCTCGAGTAAACCTGAGATTTTCTAGGGTATTTGGGTTTTCAAAACTTTAAGTCTTTAAAATTGAAGTTAATCATCTTAAACAATTTTAAGTATTGATGAAGTAATTAATGTTTGACAATTTTAGGTTAAGAGTTTATTTTAAGTTTTAATTAATTAAGTGAATACTTAAGAATGTTTTTAAATCAAATTAATATTTTAATCAAGTAGTTAATTTAAGATTAGTGTTTAAATTTAATTAACATTAAAGCCTTTTCAGTTAGTAATAATTTGATTTCAAGATTATTAGGGAAGATTTTTAAAATGTTAAGTAAGATAAGATATTATTATTTAATTAATTGCATGGAAGGTAATTGTCACGACCCGCCTTTCTATCACCAGAAAAACGCATCATAATTTAAGAAAGAAAGGGATAGAAGAAGAAAAGATAAGGAAGAAGAAACTCAACAACAATAGATTCTTATAGCGAAACGAATGAAATATAATATATCACATAAAATATTAAATAGTATCATATACATTAGAGTTATACAGCTAATACAACACAAACTAGACAGTTATAAACACCTATCTAGTTATTACAATTCAAGTACATCACAGAAAACAGATACATCTCAAACACAATGGAACCACTATATATCTACACGCTGAATCCTCCTACTCCATATCTCCTCCAGAACTCGTCAAAGCTAACCTGAATCCCTTGACTACTCATACATAATATGAGTACCCAAGAGTTTAATAAAATAGAAAATAAATACTTGGGTCAGACAGGGTTCTGGTGTGAGTAAACGGTTTAAAACTGCTTAACTTTAGAAAATCCTTTGGAAAGAAAAGGTATCACGTAAGACTTCCCACGCATAAACATGGAAAAGTTTTTACCTTATGCTAACCAAAACATTTGATAGGAAATCCATTGATATTATAATAGTGTCTAGGGTTTTCAAGTAAATAAGAAATAGCTGAAATTGTTACATGATTAAATTCCAGCTACTAGCCATAAAAGTGGGTAATACAAATCAAAACGTAGGGTCTTGTAGGAAGAATGGGTTTCCATCAATGGCAGGTCTATTGGGGTACCACCCGTCACAATACAGGGGCCTAGATCACCGTACCAAGGATCTACCCTAAATCCCCTGCAACACAAAGCCGGAACCATGCCTTATTGGACAGTCCCGAACAAGACAACCCCGCAGATGGCCGTCGCTAACTGCCCATACAATCGAATAAAAAGGGACCTCTAGACAGGGGTAAATCTCGTCCTACTTGGGTGCTACCCACTTAGCCTTGCTGCACCTCCCCTGTTTTAGCCATTCCCGGTTGATGAGGCTTGAGGTTACGATTACCTTTATAGAGCACATCTATCTTAGAATGCTCATCGTCCACCTGACGATGTTTTAAAAGCATTCACTCCATACAAGTTCGTTCCGGGTTCGAAGGAAACCGAAGGCACTATCTCGTTACACTCATTTTGGAATCACCCTCAGAGTTAACGACAATAGCCTTTGCACTCTGAATCTACATCTCGAACTTGAAAGTACTACCCCCGTTAAACTCGTATTAGAATCACCCTCAGAGTATTAACAACGAATAGTCCTTACACCTCGAGTCTTCACTCTTCACTCTTCACTTGAGATTCATGACCTAAAGTTTAATTTGGATCGATGTGGTTTTCGGAATTCCAAATTTGGAAACCCGATCCTGGTCTCATCAAAATCCGAACGCCATCTTAATGTCCAAGTGATTTTAGTTTGAACAATTAATTTCAATTGAATTCACACAGCATCATTCACAGACAAATATCACACATTATCACAGCTATAATCAATAACATATCATAGCATATCATAGATTATTCAAACTATAATCAACATTCAATTCAGACATTCCACTCAATCAATCATCCACAAACAGGAATCATTAATCCATATTATAATTAATTTAATCATTTTAAATTAAATTAATTACTTGAGAATTAATCATCTAATCCTGCTTAAACAATCATTAATTAATTAATTTCTAACCATTTAATTAATTAACCACCTTTAATCACATTATAAACAAACTAATTAATCTTTAATTAGATTAATTATCCTTTAATTATCCTCTAAATTAATCACACTTGATTAATTGTTACTTAATTACAATAAGTAATTAGTCTTTAAATTAATTACACAAATTAATTATGCTTTAATCATTTAGTAATTAACCTTAATTACTTCCATTAATTAATTAATTATAATTAATTACAGTAATCCTTAGTTAGTTACATTATTAAATTATATCTTAATCACTTCCTTGATTAATTATCTCATAATTAATCACATTTATTAATCAATTAAACCTTTAATTATTATCATCAGTTACATTAATAAATGATCTTTTAATTACTTTCCATTAATTAATTATTCTTCTAATTACAATTAATAATTAATCTTTTACTCAACTACATTTATTAATCAACCATGATTAATCACAATCAGTAATTAACTTCCCTTAATTACTTCTTTAATTAAACCAACTCCATTGATTAATTACATTAATTAATCCTTTAATTACACTGAGTAACCATCACTTAATTTATTCCACTAAGTAATTGTTCCTTAATTACTTTCCATCAAGTAATTTCCTTTAATTACTTCCCACCAAGTAATTTCTTTAATTAATTACATCCAGTAATTATTCATTAATTACTTTAGTAAGTAATTACATCTCATTAATTACATTAAGTATAATACTTAATTCCATCATTAAGTAATCCTCTTTAGTTAATTAAACTTAATTAATTAAAATTAATCACATTAACCTAATAAATTACACCAAGTAATTAATTACTTTAATTACTTTATTAAGTAATTACCTTTAATAATCTTCTTAACATTAAGTAATTAACCTCTTAAATACTTATTACTCAATTATTTCTTAATTAATTAACCTTGATTAATCAAATATTAATTAAGAAATTAATTATACTTAATTAATTTCACAAATTAATTTATCTTAATTCAACTACTCAAATTTCTTTTCTCGGTTAATTTAGTAATTTTACTTTAATTACTTTTGTAAATAAAACTTGATTTAAATTAAGATAAAACATTTATTATATTAAACTCTTAATTTCCATTTAAAATAAATAAATTTAAAACTTGAATATGATTTATTAAAATCATTATTCTTTGATTCAAGTTAAATACTTTTTTACTTAAATCATAATTACATCTCAACAATTTATTTAAGTTGAAACCATTTTAAAAATAATTACAAATTTACTCTATTGTAATTTTTATATAAATTAAAACTATTTTAAAACAACATTTAAACTTTAAAATCCATTTCTTATAAATTTTAAATTTTGTTTAAACCTTAATTTCTAACTTTAAACATTTCATACTTTTAAAACTGGTCAAAACTTCATTTTAACATCTGCGTTGCTTCTTTAAAACCCACTTAGTTTGAAAATATGGACAGGTTAAAACTGCTGGAACAAAAATTACTCGAACAATAACTAATACCCGAGCCAACTCAACAGATTCCTCGAGACAATGTCTCTAATAACACTTCGAGTCACATCGAACCCAAAGCTGTCTTCCCCAAACTCAAACCCAGGTGCATGCACTGGCCACCATGCACATGCATGCTTCGACCACCAGCCTCTGACCATAGACACCATCTCCGTCACATCAATGAACATCCCCTGATTCGATTTCGATCACCCAGCAAAGCCCAAAATCGAAAAACGAGCAAAAATCGACCTCACCAGAAACACATCGATGACCAAAACCCACCTCGATCAAATGCTGCCGACCACCATAGAATGCGAAACCAGGGTCGAAATGTTCATCGACCTTCCCTGAACCCTTTCCCACAACTCCGATAACCTCCGAAGTTCTGGTGAGGCAGTAGTACCCTCGAGAAGAAAGACGACGCATAGCAGGTCCAAAACCCTATTCCATCAATTCGCCATCACTACGTCGACCGTAAAATCCATCAGACATTTTTCCCCTGCCCATCTACTCCTATGCCACCTCCTATAGCAATTCCAGCCCTCTTGAAAGCAACGATCATCAGAAAAGACCCAAAAATCCTTTTCTGAGAAACTCCAAATACCCCCTCCAATACTAACTTAAAAATCATGGTTTAGCCTTTAAAATTCCTAGTACTCGAAAGCAATTCAAACTATATTGGTGAATTCAAGAATCATCAAGTTTGGATTTTCCCACTTTCTGGTTTTCACTGTAACTTTAAACTTTACAAAGTATTAACTAAATATATTTACCTGAATCTATTTTTAAAAGCAAGAATACAATGTTATTAACATTTTCTCTTTAGTAATCAAAGTCAAATTTTGATTATACAGTGAGATATGAATTATCTTGTGATGAAGATGGGTCCGTTATCAACAACAGAGCACAAAATATACAATATACAGAAACAAATATGCAGGCAATATTATACTCATATACACACATTTATATTACTCAAGCAAACTTGCATGCAATAGATTTCATCATAGATCCATAAACTATTTCATATTATAACATTGTTATATGTTTGAAAACTAAAACCCGTTAGTTATAGAAAATAAATATCAATATTGGTAATGCCTGATGCCTGATGCCTCCCTCTCCGGTCGTTCCTCCGTTCAACCCATCTCCTTCTTCTCTTCCTCCTTCTCTCATTCCTCCCTCATCCACCTTCTCTCATTCCTCTTTCTCCTCCTACCATTTCTTTGTCTTCTGGTCCTTCTTCTGAGATTGGTGATATTCTGAATAATGAATCTGAGATTAATTCGTCGTCTTTTCCTATTCACAATGCTGAGAATCCTTGTTCTTTCTCCTTTCATAAAGTTCTTGATTCGTCTGCTTCTTTAGAGCCTTCTGGGGATAGGATTTTTCAAGATCCTTCTCCTAGTTATCTTGATCAGTTTCAGACTCTCTCTAAATCTGTTAATGGTATGATTGTTGAGAATTCTACTAATAATGGTGATGCTGTTGTTGTTGATGATACAGGGATGCAGAATAAGGATATTGATCAGATTCCAAAATGGTCATCTTTTTTCAAGAAAAAGCCCAAGAACGTTGGAGTTTATATTCCTAGAAATTTCGATATTATCAGAGATGACAAACCAAAGCAGATACCAGAGGATGTTAAGAATGAAGGAATTAAATATTGGAGTGATCATTTGGTTGGATTTTTCCTAGATGGAGCACTTTCTTACCTAACAGTTGTTAATCATCTCAGTAGATATTAGAAGCTGAAAGGTGAAGTTGATATCAAATCTGATAATGAGAATTTCTTTTTTAAATTTACGAATGAGCAAGATAAACTAAATATTCTTCAATCTGACCCCATTTTCATAAAAGGTAAAATGTTCATAATCAATATTTGGAATCCTTCAATTGGTTGTGTGCAAGCAAGTATAAGGAGAGTTCCAATATGGGTTCACTTTTACAAAATTCCTACAATTGCATGGACACTTATGGGTATTAACTGGTTAGCGTGTCATTTGGGAAGATTGATTTGCTTTGATGAGAATACGGAAAAATTGATGAGATTTAAATATGAAAGGCCTTGATAGAAATTGAACCTAATCAGGTTCTACCTGATTATATAGAAATTGATGGATTGGGTGAAGGAAGCTATAAAGTGAGAGTTGAATATGATTGGAGACCTAGAATTTGTGATTTGTGTAAAGTTTTTGGGCATACTAAAGAGAATTGTTTGGAATCTGAAATGGATAATGACTATGAGGCTTATGAAGGTGTTGGATTTGGTAATAATTTTACTAAAGGCGGTAGGAATTTTAAGGATCCAGTTAATGCTAATATTTTGAATAATAGTTCTTCACAATTTATTCATACAAGGAATTCGGAAGTCAACAAGTTTGTTTTTCAGAAGAAAAAGAATAAAGTTTGGAAGAAAAAGGAGCCTATACCAGTGGATAGTATTAAACAAAAGACATTGATAAATAAAATAATTCGAGTTCTTAGAAAAGAAAATGGTGTGCATGTTTTAGGCGCATAGAGCATAAACAATGAAAAGGACGATAATAAGGAACCTGCTATTAAGGAAAATATGACCAAAGAAAATCAAAATACAGTCTTAAATTCTAGTAAAGTGGTTACAACTAATGCATTCTCAGTTCTAGCTGATATGTGTGAAGGTGATACTCATAATTCTGATAATGAGTTTGTAGATGGTGTTCACAAGGAACCCTCTTCAGTTCAATTGCCCTCTAACTCAAGTCTTAACCTTTTACCATATTCTCACTTGTCACCTCCCTCTAATATAATTCTTCCTCCTCCTGTTTCACGATCTTCATCATCTCCTGCTATTTTGAATTCTACCAATTTACAAGAAAATTCCAATCTTTTTCTACCATCTAATGCTTCACTTATTCCAAAACCACCTGCCAATTCTTCTTTTCCTTCTTTGATGGTAAATCCAAACCTTACTGACCAATTGCCTGATTTAAATAACAACCAAACTACACCCACTTTGACAGTAAAAAGGGGTAGGAAAGTAAAGGGTAGTAAATTGAATCACTCTCATGAAGATATGGATATGAACAAAGGGATTGAAAGTAGTATTGAAGAAGTCCAGCCAAAGTCAGATAGTAAAGAATTAAGTTTTTCAGAAAAGTTTGCTAGACATACAAGGAGGCATCCAAATAATTTAATCTTACCCAAAACTTGATGTTGATGAAGAATATAGCCTACTGGAATATTAGAGGAGGGCACTTGCTCTCTAAACAAAAAGAAATTAAGAAATTGATTAAAGGGGGAAACATTCAAATTATGTGTGTAAGTGAAACAAAGCTGAATGCTGATTTAGCTAGGAAAGCTTGCACATATATTGCTCCTAATTGGCTCTATGATGATAATTTATCTTGTGCTCCCTATGGAAGATTAATGGTGATGTGGAACTTGGATTTTATCAGCTCGAAAAGTTGGAACAAACTGATCAATTTTTGCATTATGAAGTTCTATCTGTTGAAACCAATTCCTCCTTTTTTTCTTACCTTTGTTTATGCCCAAAACTGCCTTGATAGAAGGAAAACAATGCTCAATAATTTGCCTAATCTTAATCAATCCGTATTACCCTGGCTTGTCTTAGGAGATTTCAACTGTATATTTTCTTCAACTCAAAAAACAGGTGGTACTCCTCTTTCTATCAATGATACTTCTCCTCTCTGTCAAATGTTATTGCATTCTTCTCTCTCTTCCATTCAATCTTTTGGTCCTTTTTTCACTTGAAATAACAAAAGTAAAGATGGCCCTAGAACCTTTTGCAAACTTGATCATGCCTTTCAAAACAATTCAGCTATTTCTCTTTGGCCTTCTCTGTTCTGTAACATTCTTCTTCCTTCAATTTCTGATCATAGTCCCCTCATTTTAACATGGGGAGAGGTTGCTAAGGCTAAGTATTCCTCTTTTAAATTTTTTAAACCTTGGACTAATCATGTTTCTTTTCAGGATTTTGTATCTCATGTTTGGCAGGAAGAGGTCTATGGTAATCCATTGTATATTCTTAAGACTAAGCTTTATAAATTGAAGAACAAATTGAATATTTGGTCTAAACAAGTTTTTGGTATTGGTTTTGATATCTCTTCTGATTTGAGAAACAAGCTATTTGAGGTACAACAAGCATTACTTTCTGATCCATTGAATTCAAAACTTGCTATGGAGGAATCTGAAATCTCTAATTCCTTACATGATATGTTAGAATTTGAATTGTCTATAACTAAAGAGATTCTTCATGCCAAATATGATAGTCAAGGAGATAGGAATACAAAATTCTTTCATAATTGTATCAAGGTTAAGCAATCTAAGGAAAGAATTAGTTGTATATATGATGTCAAAGGGATTAAGCAGGTAGATGAAGAGAATATTACTGCTGCTTTTGTGGATTACTTTGCCTCCATTCTTGCTAACTCTAAACCTTTTACTGCTGATGTGGAACCTTTATTTCACCTACAAACCCCTTACTTATCAGAATCACAGGCTAATAGTATCATTGAAGACATTTCTAATGAGGAGATTGAGAAAGCTGTTTTTAATTTGAATAAGGAGAGTAGTGGAGGTCCTGATGGATTTAATGCCTACTTTCTACAGTGTTGTTGGAAGTTAATTAGATATGATGTTTTAAGATCTGTTAAATTCTTTTTCAATTCCAATAAACTCTCTAAAGGTTTTAATGCTATTGCAATAACATTAGTCCCCAAAGTTGAAAATCCATCTAATGTTTCAGATTTTAGGCCATTTTCATGTTGCAATGTTTTTTACAAGGTAATCTCAAAAATCATAGCTTCAAGATCGCAAGTAGTTCTACCTTCCATTATATCTAAAAATCAAGTGGCTTTTCTTCCCAATAGGAACATAAGTGATAATATTTTACTGACTCAAGAATTATTAAAGGGTTATGGAAATTCTAATATATCACCTAGATGCATGTTGAAGCTGGATATTAGAAAAGCATTTGATTCTATTTCGTGGAGTTCGATCATTGCAATTATGTCTAGGATGAATTTTCCAAAACCTATGCTTGCTTGGATTTACACATGCATATCTACTCCTTACTATTCAATTTCTAGAAGTGGATGTTTAAATGAGTTTTTCAAAGGCACCCAGGGAGTAAGGCAAGGTGATCCAATATCACCTTATTTGTTTATCAAAGTAATGGAGATTTTGAATGTCTTAATTAAGGAGCAAGTAGACAATAAAACTCTGGAATTACATTCAAAATGTAAAGATCCTTTGATCACCCACTTACTTTTTGCAGATGATTTAGTGTTATTTAAAAACCTACAATTGCAAACATTCAGACAGTTTTGGATATTCTTGCCAAGTTTGAAAGTATCACTGATTTACAAATTAACATCAAGAAGTCCAATATTCTTATAGCTAGTGTGGAGGAGGATCTTAAAAATGAATTTATAAAATTTTCTGGATTAAAAATAATGCCTTCCAATGCCTCTTACTTAGGATTACCTCTTATTACCTCTAGACTCACAAAAGTCAATTGTTTACCTCTATATGAGAATATCACTGAAAAGCTCACATCATGGCCTAGCTCAAAGTTATCTCAAGCTGGAAGACTTGTTATAATTCAATCCATTGCAACTGCCATGACTACCTATTGGATGAGGCACTATATTCTACCTGTAAAATTAATTTCTATGATCAATAGTGCTTTGAGTAGATTTCTATGGCATGGTGATCCTTTCTCTAAGAAATTAATTCCTATTTCCTTCAAAAATATAATTCTGCCTAAATTTAAAGGGGGGTTGGGTATTATTAGTTTACAACTCTGGAACCAAGCTGTAATTTCAAAATACTTTGATAAAATCCTGAGTAATAGTGACGACTTATGGACCCTATGGATTAAAGAAAATTTGATAAAGAGAAACAATTTTTGGGATATGCAAATTCAGCAAAATTCTAGTTGGAGTTGGAGGAATATTCTAAAGCTTAGGGATAAATTCTTATCAATGATTCAGATCAATCCAATGAAGAATATTGATTGTAGCTTCTGGTCTGATCCATGGGCTAAGCCTGGATTAATTTTGAAAAATTGTATGAATTATTCTAGTCTTATGTCCACTGGCATTCCACTATTGAATAAGGCAACAGAATTTCTGCAAGATAATCATATTGAACTACCATACAGCAGTTCTATGGATGTTAGGAAGGTTTGGGATGAAATTGCAAAGGTTAAACTTCCTGACAGTGATCTAACAGTATTATGGTCAATGCAGAGGAGAAGGCATTCAATAAAACTAGTATACAACATACTTCTGGATAATGTGAGTAATGAAAAGTTTGCATGGAAGGATAGAATTTGGAATTCTGATAGTCCAACTAAAGAGAATTTCATGCTTTGGAAAGTTATGGCCAATGCATTGTTGACAAAGGATAAATTGGAAAGATACGGATTGATAGATAATAGCACTTGTGTATTATGTGATGATCAACTTGAAAATAACACTCATTTGTTTTTTAGTTGTTCATATACAAGTGAAATTTGGTTCAGGCTGATGGCTGTAGGAAAATTTCACTTACCTGATAGGAATTCCAAAGAAGAATGGTTTAACATATATAAAGCTACAAGATGGAAGACTTCTAGATCTAAAGCTTTGCTAATTGTTCTTAAAGCTTTTGTTTACGCAATCTGGAAGGAAAGAAATGGGAGAATTTTTTGTGATAAAATTACTTCTACTAGTGATTTGTTTGCAGTGATTAACAAATTGATTATTTGCAGAACAAATAGGTGTAAGGAGCAAATAAGCAGTCTGGGCAATGGAAGTTTATAATAATCTGGGTATTGGTTCATTGACTTCTGGGTGCTTTACTAAAGTTCATATACTGAACTTCTAATGCAAGAAGTGAAAGAAGAATGGGATCAGAGAATTGGAATTGGAAGCATGTGTATTAAGCAAGATAAGCTGGAAGGTATTGGAAGGGTAATTCAATGTATTTTTAGTTCTGTTTTTATGCTAAGTGTATAAGGCTACACTATCAATCTAAAGCAATTGTATATTCTGAAATTTTAATGCGGATTGTAATGACATTTGGAATAATAAATGGGCAAGGCTCCCTTAGCCTATTGATTTTCAAAAAACTGTTTTTTAATATAAAGGTTTACTCACCAATTATTAAAGCAGAGAGCAGGATTTGTGTTGCATTCTTGTTTACTGTTGTTTGCAATTTTTGAACTTGAGTTGTATTTGGTTTTGAACTTATCTTTAAATCTGATTTTCGGTTTCTTAAGAAAGGAAAATTTTGTTTGAACTAAAAATGATTTTGCTAAGTTTTCTCTTAATACATTTTTAATAAAATGTTTTCAAAAATTAACAAGACAATGCCACTTGTTATCTTAAGTTATTAAAATGACACCAAGTGTATTTGCATGTTCCAATTATCTTACACATGTTTCACTCCATTTTTTTTAGAATAATCACTAGATTTTATAAATGTCTTAAAATTTCCTTTTAAATCAATTTCTTATTTATTTTAACATGTTTTTATGTTTATTTTCAATTAGCCATACATGTTTACATATGAATTACCTTCATATAATTACATATTTTAATGTTTATTTGTATATTTTTAAAATAATATTTTCAATGCTAAATTTAAAAGAAAGAAAAATTTAAAAAGAAAAGAATATTGAATTAAACCTTATTTTAAAGTTTCAAACTGAAATATTGTTCTTTAATATATATGAATTAAATTTATTAAAAAACAACTTTTAAAAGAAAAAAAATAAACTTTTATTATAATATACAATTTAAACTATTACATAATTTAAACAAAATAAATATTTACTTTAATTTCATTTGAAAATATAAGATAGATTTTTAATTAAGCTTTTGAAAAGTTTCTATATTAAATTCAATCAAATCTTCCATTCACAATATATACATATATATATATATATATACTATAAATTTGAAAACATTCTTATTAAATTTAAATTTAAATTTAAATCAAATTTCCTGTTTACAATGTATACACATATATATACATTATAAATAGAATATCTTTTAAATTAGCTTAGAAAGATAAATTTTATCATTTAAATATTTTTAACTTTGAAAATAATAAGATTCCCAAGTTAAATTATCATTATCATTATTATAAATTTTGAAAAGATAACATTTGTCAAACTAAATAATTATTAGTTTTCAAAAGATAATTTATGTTTGAATTAGATTATTAAATCAATATTTCACATTTTAAAATAATTATTAATGGAAATTATTAAATAAATATTGCCCAAATTTCTGGAACGTCGCATTCCTCCCCCCTTAAAAGAATTTCGTCCCCGAAATTTAAAAGCAAAGATAATTTAATAATCCCATATAGATTTTAATTTTAAAATAGCAAGCATATGCTATCAACCAAATACTAGCAACCATAGCAACTAATTCAAACAAACAATTCTAACTATCCAGACAAAATTCTGGACAGAACTTCCTAGAGTTTCCACAGGTACAAACATAGGGATACTCGCCTTATAGAATCTAAACTGGCTACACCACTCAGATTCAGAGCTTCTATATATAGATCTACAACCCGAACAGGATATCAGACCATAGAAAAGTCATGTTCAACTTCCAAATCCCCTTGAACTGCTGGTTCTAAAACCAGTGGTGGATCATACACGTACTCCCTCAGAGATGCTGAAAAACATAACAAATTCCAGCCATCCAAATTGGTAATTAAATCCTGTAGATCAAACACTTAACCCTAAAGAGAAAACAGAAAGAAAAAATACTCTTCTAAGCTAGCTTCCAAACTTACCCAATCTTATAGCTCTTACGGAAGAAGAAAACTTATCCAAAATTAAATCTCCGACTTGAATTCTGAATTAATTTGTCTCTAATCCACAGAACCCTTCTGCCGATCCTGGGTTGCTTTCAACCTTCTTGATCAATCCAAATTCGCAGATGCTTCACGGAACAAATTTAGACAAAGAAATAAATGATCTCCAGATCCTACTCAACAAGATGGTTCTCCCAAGATCCATCAAAATCCACCACTCAAACTCTACTATACAAGCATCAGAAGACTACAAACATACATTTCCTATTTAGAAAAAAAAACAGAACAGGTGCACAAGACAACAAGCCTTCAGATCCCAAAAGAAATTCCTGAAGAAATCCTTTGATCCAAGACAAACACAAACTTCCGAGGTATCTGAGGTTGCTTCTATTCAAAAATAGCTTCCACCATGCTTCCGCTGCACAACTCTGATTTGTGGAAGATGAGAATGCTGTTGATGAACACAAGCACAGATTTGATCAACCCATTCCGGAGACATTGTCTATTAATTTTCATAAAATCTCAGTGACCTATCTGATTCGGTCACAAACACTATAGCAAAAATTCAACCAAAAAACTAGATCCAATCAATCCTGCCAGCTTAAACAGACCTCTCTCTCAAAGAGCCCTCCTACTAGGCTGAAACACCGGAAAAGCTCCAAGAACTAAGTCGATTTAGAACTCAATATACCGATGTGGATGCAAACCTTAACTCCTTCCAAGATATCCGAAAAATATCAAACCACTTCGATAATTCTAACATCCTCTAGAGATGCTTCAATCTAAACAAAGATTACCAAGAGAACTTCTGAACCATCGCAAGTCACTTTTGCGATTCTACTCAGTTCAGATTCCAGGAAACGGTTCTCTCTTCACAAATCAGAACAGCTTAAGCCTTCTAACCAAAAGAAGAAACTAGTGGTCCACCATCAACCACAAATATCACACCCAGCTGAGCTTCCAGAAGAAATGGGCATGCTTCACCATCTGCCCGGCCTACTGACAAAAGAATCATAAAGACCCTGAACCATCGAAGAAACGGACCGCTCTGTTGCTTCCGGACTCCACCTCTAGGATACAGCTAAGCCAAGACTATCCTGACAGCACACTCAACACCTCCGAGTTGCCACTGCTGCTAAAGACTTCCTTATCCAAAAGCTCATCGAATCACAAAGCTACATCAGCCACTTTCACAAAAGAGCCTTCAAGTTAGACAGATATCTCTCAAGAAACTCGGCCTTCAAACCAAGCATAAACACCCTGCCAAACTGAGTCTCATACTCCAATATAGACAAGATTCCTTCCTATGGTTGCCAAGATACCATCACTTCTTCAACACTTCCAACTGATCCAAACTCAAGAAAATCCGCTCGCACGAGTGCAACCAAGATTACATTCCAAAGATGAACTCCGAACCTTGAAATGGTTCCCATCAGAGATCGGTGATATCCTTCACACCAAACTGCAAAACTACTCAAGATGCCCAATACTACCCTAGCGGATTCACTTCCAACTTCTATTACTCAGACATCTTCCATTAGGGGTTGTCGTGCTACCACTACTTCTCCTACCTTTAGAACTTATATTGAAAAACCAGAACAGGTAACCCAATGAAATAGGTAGAAATATATATATATATATATATATATATATATATATATATATATTCAAAATTACAAATACGCTCTCTCATGAAAGACACCACTCTAGAGCCTAGGCATTCGCTCAACCTAGCGCTCTGATATCAACTGTCATGACCCGCCTTTCTATCACCAGAAAAATGCATTATGATTTAAGAAAGAAAGGGATAGAAGAAGAAAAGATAAGGAAGAAGAAACTCAACAACAATAGATTCTTACAGCGGAACGAATGAAATATAATATATCACATAAAATATTACATAGTATCATATACATCAGAGTTATATAGCTAATACAACACAAACTAGACAGTTATAAACACCTTTCTAGTTATTACAATTCAAGTACATCAAAGAAAACAGATACATCTCAAACACAGCGGAACCACTATACACCTACACGCTGAAGCCTCATGCTCCTTATCTCCTCCAGAACTTGTCAAAGCTAACATGAATCCCTCGACTACTCATACATAATATGAGTACCCAAGAGTTTAATAAAACAGAAAATAAACACTTAGGTCAGACAGGGGTTTGGTGTGAGTAAACGGTTTAAAATTGCTTAACTTTAGAAAATCCTTTGGAAAGAAAAGGTATCACGTAAGACTTCCCACACATAAACATGGAAAAGTTTTACCTTACGCTAACCAAAACATTTGATAGGAAATCCAGTGATATTATAATAGTGTCTAGGGTTTTCAAATAAATAAGAAATAGGTGAAATTGTTTCATGATTAAATTCCAGCTACTAGACACAAAAGTGGGTAATACAAATCAAAACCGTAGGGTCTCGTAGGAAGAATGGGTTTCCATCAATGGCAGGACTACTGAGGTACCGCCCGTCACAGTAAGGGGCCTAGATCACCGTACCGAGGATCCACCATAAATCCCTTGCAACACAAAGCCGAACCATCCCTTACTGGACAGTCCCGAATAAGACAACCCCGCAGATGGCCGTCGCCAACTGCCCACACAGCCGAATAAAAAGGGACCTCTAGACAGGGGTAAATCTCATCCTACTTGGGTGCTACCACTTAGCCTTGCTGCACCTCCCTTGTTTTAGCCATTCCCGGTTGATGAGGCTTGAGGCTATGATTACCTTTATAGAGCACATCTATCTTAGAATGCTCATCGTCCACCTGACGATGTTTTGAAAGCATTCAATCCATAAAAGTTCGTTCCGGCTTCGAAAGAAACCGAAGACACTATCTCGTTACACTCATTTTGGAATCACCCTCAGAGTTAACGACAATAGCCCTTGCACTCTGAATCTTCATCTCGAACCTGAAAGTACTACCCCCGTTAAACTCGTATTGGAATCACCCTCAGAGTATTAACAACGAATAGTCCTTACACCTTGATTCTTCACTCTTCACTTGAGATTCACGACCTAACGTTTAATTTGGATCGATGTGGTTTTCGGAATTCCAAATTTGAAAACCCGATCCCGGTCTCATCGAAATCCATACGCCATCTTAATGTCCAAGTGATTTTTAGTTTGAACAATTTATTTCAATTGAATTCACATAGCATCATTCACAGATAAATATCATACATTATCACAGCTATAATCAATAACATGTCATAGCACATCACAGATTATTCAAACTATAATCAACATTCAATTCAGACATTCCACTCAATCAATCATCCACAAACAGGAATCATTAATCAATATTATAATTAATTTAATCATTTTAAATTAAATTAATTACTTGAGAATTAATCATCTAATCCTGCTTAAACAATCATTAATTAATTACTAACCATTTAATTAATTAATCACCTTTAATCACTTTATAAACAAATTAATTAATCTTTAATTAGATTAATTATCCTTTAATTATCATCTAAATTAATCACACTTGATTAATTATTACTTAATTACATTAAGTAATTAGTCTTTAAACTAATTACACAAATTAATTATGCTTTAATCATTTAGTAATTCAACTTAATTACTTCCATTAATTAATTAATTATAATTAATTACATTAATCCTTAATTAATTACATTAATTAATTATATCTTAATCACTTCCTTGATTAATTATCTCATAATTAATCACATTTGTTAATCAATTAAACCTTTAATTATTATCATTAATCAGACTAACTAATGATCTTCTAATTACTTTCCATTAATTAATTATTCTTCTAATTACAATTGATAATTAATCTTTAACTCAACTACATTCATTAATCAACCCTTATTAATCACAATCAGTAATTAACTTCCCTTAATTACTTCTTTAATTAAGCCAACTCCAATGATTAATTACATTAATTAATCCTTTTATTACACTGAGTAATCATCACTTAATTACTTCCTCTAAGTAATTGTTCCTTAATTACTTTCCATCAAGTAATTTCCTTTAATTACTTCCCACCAAGTAATTTCTTTAATTAATTACATCCAGTAATTATTCATTAATTACTTCACTAAGTAATTACATCTCATTAATTGCATTAATTTATAATACTTAATTCCATCATTAAGTAATCCTCTTTAGTTAATTAAACTTAACTAATTAATTAAAATTAATCACATTAACCTAATTAATTACACCAAGTAATTAATTATTTTAATTACTTTATTAAGTGATTACCTTTACTAATGTTCTTAACATTAAGTAATTAACCTCTTAATTACTTATTGCTCAATTATTTCTTAATTAATTAACCTTGATTAATTAAATATTAATTAAGAAATTAATTATACTTAATTAATTTCACAAATTAATTTATCTTAATTCAACTACTCAAATTTCTTATCTCAGTTAATTTAGTAATTTTACTTTAATTACTTTTGTAAATAAAACTTGATTTAAATTAAGATAAAACATTTATTACATTAAATTCTTAATTTCCATTTAAAATAAATAAATTTAAAACTTGAGTATGACTTATTAAAATCATTATTCTTTGATTCAAGTTAAATACTTTTTTACTTAAATCATAATTACATTTCAACAATTTATTTAAGTTGAAACCATTTAAAAAATAATTATGAATTTACTCTATTATAATTTTTATATAAATCAAAACTATTTTAAAACAACATTTAAACTTTAAAATCCATTTCTTATAAAATTTAAATTTTGTTTAAACTTTAATTTCTAACTTTAAACATTTCATACTTTTAAAACTGGTCAAAACTTCGTTTTAATATCGGCTTTGCTTCTTTAAAATTTGAAAGCCACTTAGTTTGAAAATCTGGACAGGTTAAAACTGCTGGAACAAAAATTACTCGAACAACAACTAATACCCGAGCCAACTCAACAGATTCCTCAAGACATACTCGAATAACACTTCGAGCCACATCGAACCCAAAGCTGTCTTCCCCAAACTGAAACTCGGGTGCACGCACTAGCCACCGTGCACATGCACGCTTCGACCACCGGCCTCTGACCATCGACACTATCTCCATCACATCAACGAACATCCCTTGATTCGAAACAGCGCAAAGCCCAAAATCAAAAAACGAGCAAAAATCGACCTCACAAGAAACACATCGATGACCAAAACCCACCTCGATCAAACGCTGCCGACCACCATACGATGCGAAACCAGGGTCGAAACGTTCATCGACCTTCCCTGAACCCTTTCCCACAACTCCGATAACCTCCGAAGTTCTGGTGAGGCAGCAGTACCCTCGAGAAGAAAGACGACGCATAGCAGGTCCAAAACCCTATTCCATCAATTCTCCATCACCACGTCGACCGTAAAACCCATCAGACATTTTTCCCCTGCCCCTCTACTCCTACGCCACCTCCTATAGCAATTCCAGCCCTCACGAACGTAACGATCATCCAAAAAGACCCAGAAATCCTTTTCTGAGCAACTCCAAATACCCCCTCCAATACTAACTTAAAAATCATGGTTTAGCCTTTAAAATTCCTAGTATTTGAAAGCAATTCAAACTATATTGGTGAATTCAAGAATCATCAAGTTTGAATTTTCCCACTTTCTGCTTTTTCACTGTAACTTTAAACTTTACAAAGTATTAACTAAATATATTTACCTGAATCTATTTTTAAAAGCAAGAATACAATGTTATTAACATTTTCTCTTTAGTAATCAAAGTCAAATTTTGATTATATAGTAAGATATGAATTATCTTGTGATGAAGATGGGTCTGTTATCAACAACAGAGCACAAAATATACAATATCCAGAAACAAATATGCAGGCAATATTATACTCATATATGCACATTTATATTTAAACTCAGCAAACTTGCATGCAACAGATTTCATCATAGACCCATAAACTGTTTTTAAATATAAAGGTTTACTCACCAATTATTGAAGCAGAGAGCAGAATTTGTGTTGCATTCTTGTTTACTGTTGTTTGCAATTTTTGAACTTGAGTTGTATTTGGTTTTGAACTTTTCTTTAAATCTGATTTTCGGTTTCTTGAGAAAGGAAAATGTTGTGTATTTGCACGTTCCAATTATCTTACACATGTTTCACTCCATTTTTTTAGAATAATCATTAAATTTTATCAATGTTTTAAAATTTCTTTTAAATCAATTTCTTATTTATTTTACATGTTTTTATGTTTATTTTTAGTTAGCCTTACATGTTTACATATGAATTACCTTTATATAATTACATATTTTAATGTTTATTTGTATCTTTTTAAAATAATATTTTCAAAGCTAAATTTTAAGGAAAGAAAATTTTAAAAAGAAAAGAATATTGGATTAAACCTTATTTTAAAGTTTCAAACTGAAATATTGTTCTTTAATATATATGAATTAAATTCATTAAAAAAACTTTTAAAAGAAAACAAAATAAACTTTTATTATAATATACAATTTAAAATATTATATAATTTAAACAAAATAAATATTTACTTTAATTTCCTTTGAAAATATAAGATAGATTTTTAATTAAGCTTTTAAAAAGTTTCCATATTAAATTCGATCAAATCTTCCATTCACAATATATATATATATATATATATATATATATATATATATTATAAATTTGAAAACATTCTTATTAAATTTAAATTTAAATTAAAATCAAATTTCCTGTTTACAATGTATACACATATATATACATTATAAATAGAATATCTTTTAAATTTAGAAAGATAAATTTTGTCATTTAAATATTTTTAACTTTGAAAAGTATAAGATTCCTAAATTAAATTATCATTATCATTATTATAAATTTTTAAAAGATAACATTTGTCAAACTAAATAATTATTAGTTTTCAAAAGGTAATTTTGTGTTTGAATTAGATTATTAAATCAATATTTCACATTTTAAAATAATTATTAATGGAAATTATTAAATAAATATTGCCCAAATTTTCGAAACATCACAGTAATTAAGAATGAATAATTAATTTATAATTGTAATTTACTCAGTAATTAGAGGTTTATCAATTTGTAATTAAAGATTGGTTAATTAATAATTAAGTGTCTAATTGATTTGTAATTAAGAATTGTTAATTAGATAATTAATGTCAATTAATTTATAATTAGTAGGTAATTAAATAAATAATTAAGGATTAATTAATTTGTAATTAAGTTTAGTAATTAATAACTAAGGTACTAATTAATAATTAAGAGGTAATTATTAAGTAATTAAGATTTAATTAATTGATTTAAAAAGGTAATTAAGGAGTGCTTAATTAATTAAATGGTTTGTAACTAATTAATGATTAATTAAGCAGGATTAGTGATAAATTCTTCAATTATTAATTTAATTTAAGATAATTAAATTGATTATGATATGGATTGACAATTCCTGTTTAGGATGTTATATGAGTAGGATATCTGGATTTGTGATATCTATTGAGTGATATTCTATGATACTCCGTGATATGTTTTGGATATATCTGTGATTATTGTGTATGATTTATCTGTGATGGATGCTATGTGGATTCAAAGTGTTGAATTAAATGGTTAAACTATTAAACAACTTGGCCTTTAAAACACGTTTGGATTTCGATGAGACCGGGATCGGGTGTCAGTTATGATTAGCCGAAAACCACATCGATCCAAATTAAACGTTAGGTCATGACATCTCAAAGTGAAGATCGAGATGGTGTTACAGAGTGCAAGGGTTATTGTCGTTAACTCTGAGGGTGATTCCAAAATTAGTGTAACGAGATAATGCCTTCGGTTTCGTTCGAACCTGGAACGAACTTGTATGGATTGAATGCTTTCAGAACATCGTCTGGTGGACGATGAACATTCTAAGAGATGTGTTCTCTAAAGGTAACCTCAAGCCTCATCAACCGGGAATGGCTAAAACAGGGAAGGTGCGGTAAGGTTAAGTGGGTAGAACCCAAGTTGGACGAGATATACCCTTGTCTAGATGTCCCTTTTATTTCGGCTGTGTGGGCAGCTGTTGGTCACAACTGTGGGGTTGTCTTGTTCGAGATGTCCAGTAAGGGATGGTTCCGGCCTTGTGTTGCAGGGGATTTAGGGTGCATCCTCTGTACGTTGATCTAGGCCACGTACTGTGACGGGTGGTACCCTAGTGGTCATGCCATTGGTGGAAACCCATTCTTCATACGAGACCCTACGGTTTTGATTGTATTACCCACTATGTGGCTAGTATGCTGGAATTTAATAAATGTAACAATTTCGGCTATTTTCTATTTACTTGAAAACCCTAGACACTATTATAATATCACCAGATTTCCTATAAAATGTTTTGGTTAGCGTAAGGTAAAAACTTACCCGTGTTTATGTATGGGAAGTCTTACGTGATACCTTGTTTCAAATGGTTTTCAAGTTAAGCAACTTTAACCCGTTTACTCACACTAGACCCATGTCTGACCCGGAGTTTATTTCTGTTTTCCTAAACTCTTGGGTACTCAAATTTTTATGAGTAGCTAAGTGATCAGGTCCTGGATTGTCGAAGCCTGGAGAAGCTTGGAGCAGGAGTCCAGACATATCTATCTATCTAGTTTCGCTGTGTTAGTTGATGTATGTTGTATTTTGGGATGTATGTAATGGCAGATATATATGACTGTCTTGTTTAAATGATGTTGTGTAACTATGATGTATGGATAACTATGTAATAGTTATGTGATGTATTATATTTTATTCTGTTTCCCTGCGAGATTCTGATATTTGTTAGTTCTTTCTTCTATCTTTTCTCTTTCTACCTATTTTTTTCTTAACGATGATACGTCTTTCTGTGGAATGAAAGGCGGGTCATCACAATGGAACTTAGGATTTAACCTATGGATGGTAGGATTTGATGTAAACGTGTTACTAGAACATGTTATGAATGATGGATGAAAGTGGTTGCAAGTGTTTGCTAGTGGATGCTAATGGATGCATATACTTAAACTAAAGACTATTATCTCTTAGGGATCGGCCTAACTAGGATACTAGAGTATAGCATATGGATGTGTGCGCATTTTATTTTATTTTCCATGATTTCTATAAAAGGATTTTATCATATGGTTGTTGCATTTGGATGATGATTGTAGCATGCATATAGAACTATCAATTATCATTAGGAATTTTTGCATTTATTTGGATACATAGCACGAACATGACTGCATAAAAGGTGGTCAACTGAATCAGTGGACCTCCTAATCCTTTGCATTAGGTAGAGACATTGACACCACACTACTTGCATAAGCATCATAAATTGCATTAGAAAAACTTAAGGATAATGGATGGAATGGTTGATGATTGAGTAGTTGGTTGCAGAACTTGGATGAAGACACTTAGTTCATTCTTTTATCCTTAGAAATTTCGAGGACGAAATCCCTAAGGAAGGGAGAATGTAACAACCCGAAAATTTAAGCTATTATAACAATTCGTTAATTAGTTAAATAATAAAATTATATTGTGAAATTATCAGAACTGAGCCACGAAGTTGGACAGTTGTATCTTTGGTAATTTTTTGGTCAATTTTCATAAATAGAACGTCAGAATCCGAGCTAATATGAAAAAGCTACGAGTCAAACAAGAAATCGAAAAAAAATTATATGGGCTAGGTCGATCAGGAGGTCGACCTACCTATCACCTAGGTCGACCTAGAGGGTGAGGTCGACCTGGCGGTCGACCCACCCAATATATGAAGCAAAGTAAATTTTTGAAGAAGCGGTGCGATTTTTACCACTCATTTGCATTCTTTTCTCTCATCTGGTCCCTTCGTGCTTCCATCCGACGGCTCCTATTCAGCCAATGACGTGGTTGCATCCAATTCGATACCCAAATATAATGGTCTGAGATCCACTTATACCCCTATAATTAAGACCCTAGGCCTAACACTTTTTCTCATTCTAGATTTTCTCCGCTTGGGTTCACCTTTTCTGGAAGGACCCTAAATGGAATAATTTTCCAATAGAAGAATCTTTTTAATAAAAATATTTTAGTACCCACAAGTGGATCAGGGAAGACCAAAAGGAAGAGCTTAGAACCATAGGTAATTGACTGTAATTATTTTAGATTTTTAAGCAATCTAAAATAATTTTCAGTCTATTTCTTTTTAGCTATTCTTTCCAATTAATTGTATTTAATTCCTGTTAATTATAACTTTTCCATTTAATTATAGTTATTTACAGTATTTTTAATTATTTACTATTAAATACTATTTATTTACATCTTATTCCATGTTTGGGATTTTCTTTTATAACTGTCAGTTTTCGTCTATTTCTCCTTTTTCTTCACGAATGGATTAGAATAGATTTAACGCAAATATGGATTAGATAACAAGAAAACTAAAATTATGTAAAATAAGATGTAAATTGAAAAGACTGTAATAAAATGGAATTGGACTAGATCGACCTATTTGCAAGCCTAATTATGAAGTAAAATTAGGATTAAAATGAGCAAATAAAGATGTAGCTTATTTTCACACTTAGACTTGTTGGTTAAGTAAATAAGCTAAATTATAACATAGGTTATAATAAGAAAACAAACAGAATGAGGCTTATTTTATGACTTTCGATAAATTAATAAGAAAATATACTGAAGAATAACAATAAAGGCTTATTTGAATTATTTATCTAAGTTAATAAGCAAAGAAGTGAAGTAGGACCTGTACCAAATAGCATTCCCCAATTATTTCTATAGACATGGTGTGAAACATAATCCTGAAGTGAGATGAGGGGCACATGCTTATGCTAATAATGGTAATAATTGGTCAATAAGTAGAAGTCCAAATCGTAGGGATTTGGGCAAGGGGCGCAACTAGATACTTTTTGGATAATGAGCCAGCACCAATAGCATTTCCTATATTTTTCTATAGCACGGTGTTTCACATAATCTTAAAGTTAGACGAGGAGGACACTTATGCTAGAGCAAAGGTGATAAGAAGACCCAATAGATGGAGCAACAGGTAGCATGAGCATGGTGGCAGTTACACATGCGACTTCCATTTCGTTGCTCAGTAATCGCTACGAGTTCCAAGCACTTAAGTATGTGTGCCTTTCGTAAGCACCATTTCCTTCTGTGTAGGGAGCTATACAACGTCTAGTCTACAGTAGATACTTTGCGTGTCATTCTTAGACAACATTTTTGTGTAGAGAGCTATATAGCATCTAGTCCATAGCAAGGTTTATGGAGAAGCAGGCCGATTAAAGGTTAGAATTAGGATTTCAGTCTAATTATAGGATTAGGAATTCAGCCTAATCAAAGCAGCTAAAAAAGACAAGTGCAAATAATCAATGTTGTTCAATCTTGTTAATTTAGCAATAGTTAAATCGTATTTATTTCCAGCTCTTTCTTTCTTTTTACTTTATTTCCTTTTAAGACTAGAACTATTGCAAAGTCTATTAGCTTTACTTTTCTTAAATATGCTAGTAATTACTATCATTCACTAGACTTTTAGTCTGACCCACTCCTCTATTTTACCCTTTCCCACTATAGGCAATCAGGGGCAAGGGCGGTAGACTGCAGATTCGTTGAGACTCCTTTGGCATAGATTCTAGCATGTATTCCTTTTCTTCATCTCCAGTTTTTAGTGCTTTTGTTGTACTAGCAATATTTGAGGGATATTTTGTACTCTGGTTTTATTGAGACTAGAGTTTTTAATTTTGCAAGACATGTATGGTTATTTAGACATATGATGTATTTGGTATTTGGCGACTTATTTGGTTTTTAAAGTAATTATAAAGTTTTGTTCTAAATAAGTTATTATCTTAATTGTTTCCGCTGCTTTTATCTATTTCTGTCTTGTGAATCTTAGTCTCTGCTAACTTTAGTTATACCTACAACGCACCACACCCTTTAGTGTGTCCTTTTGGGTGTACTAAGGGGTGTAGGGTGTTTCAGGATTTGGCACTCAAGAGATTATAGTCATCCTAGGAAAACTATGGAGTGTGTGGTAGGTAGCCCACACCATCTTTCATAAAACAATGTACGATGGATAATCTGCATTTATTTTAAATGAATTTGGGACGGACAGTCCTATTAAAGTTTTAGTGGATAGTCATTTTAAAGATCTTAGAGGGGAACTCTAATAAATTGATTTCAGATGGAAAATCTAATATATTGGTTTTAGATGGGAAATCTAATATATTGTTTTTAGATGAGAAATCTAATATATGGCTTTTAGATGGGATATCTAATAAATGGTTTAATGGGATATCCAATGTATATGATTTATGGCTTTATTTCATATTATTTTAGGACTAATCATTTTGAGTGCAGGGGCATAGTAAACGATTTGCATGTTTTGTTTTGGACACTAGTGAGGGAAAAACCCTTTCCACTAAACGACGTAGTCTCATTAGCTATCTATTTATGATGAGAGACTAGAGGGGATTATTCATACCAGACTTATTGTCCGACTCGAAGTTTTTGTTTCTCCATAAACTCTCAAGTACTCAAAAATTAATTTAAGTAGTCCCATAGTGGGAGACTTTTAGTTTTTTGGACGAATAAGCTTCCAGAGATGTGCATGAGGTAGTGTTAGCTATATAGAGATATTTTGTGTATTCCGATGTGATGTACTAAGAACTGTAAAGTTCATATTTTTTAGTTCTCTGATCATCATAAGGGGACATCTTCATATGTCGCTCTCATCGTATTTGTACATGTCTATATGATTTGAGTGTGGTTAACATCCAGGATTATGTAATTAAATCTTAAATTGAAATTCATAAGAAATCAGAAATTCTATTTTGTTGAAGTTTATACTTTTTCATATTCATGTGGTCATGTGTATCAATATTAACTATGCCGTATTCGATCGCCAAGAAATAACAACTACACACGACTGCAGCATTGGTAGCGGTTAGTTTTGGGCCTTGGAAGGCGGGATGTTACAGAAGCTACCATCGTATCAACTTCCTCTCATTCCCCTTAACCAAGTCCAAGGATTCAAGCAAGATTTCCTCATTCATCTTGGGATCATAATGAAATCTTCGTTCAAAATGAACATTAGATTCAATTAGAATCACGTCCTCTGCTCTGTAGGTTAAAGTGAATGGAGTATGGTCAGTATGGACTTATAGGTTGTCCTATAAGTCCATGGTGCAAGTGGTAGCTCATCAACCCAGTTTCCCTTGGCTCTTTTCAATCTTTTCTTGATAATGGATTTGATGACCTTATTCACTGCCTCCACCTGTCCAATTTCCTATGGGTGTGCTACTACTAAGAAGCGCTTCTCAATTTGGTACTGAGCATGGAATTCTTTAAACTCGGCACTCTTGAATTAAGTTTCGTTATCAGTGATAACCTTCTATGGAACGTTGCATCTGCACAAAAAAATTTCACTATGAAGTTGATCACCTTCTTTAATGTGTTCGATGTGAGTGATTCTGCTTCATCCTATTTTATAAAGTAGTCCGTAGTCACTATTACATATTTCCCTCTACCTCTCAACATCACCAGCACATTGATAATATCAATTCCATACGCTGTAAACAATCACGGGCTAACCAATTGTGTAAGCTTAGTAGATGGGACTCTTGGTATTTTCGCAAACCTTTAAGTTTTATCACATCTTCTAGAATGTTTGACCACATCTCAACTAACCTTTGGTCAGAAGTGTCCATAGCAGAGAACCTTCTTTGCTAATGTATGTTCCCTTGTGCGATCATCACGGCCACCTTCATACCCGTCTGTGAGAATTTCCTTAGATTTGTCTTTGGTGGCACACCTTGATAAGGGCATTGAGAATCCTCTTCTATACAACACTCCCTTGCATAATGAATCGAAGTACTTTATGCAGGCATATCCATTCATTTCTTCCATTCAAGAGAGTCCCTTTTAGCAAATTTTCTTCCATTGAGTCATCCACGACTCCTTCACTTTTTCAACATCCAAGATCCAATTAATATATACCTCGTTTGTGCTTAGAGTTTTCACATTCTCAACTAGAATGATACCCAAGAGCCGTGCATCCTTAGATCTAGCTAGCTTGGCTAGTGAATCAGCTTTAATATTTTCCTCCCTAGGGATGTGCATTACTGTGTAATGCTCAATATTATTCAGTAATTCTAACACTTTTGTTAAGTGAGGGGCAATTCGTGCTCCCTTGACATGAATTTCCTTCTTCACTTGGCAATCCACCTACTAAAATTCATTGAATACATGCAATCTCTTGACACCCGGTTCCTTTGCCATTTGAATATATAATCAATGCTTCATATTCGGCTTTGTTGTTTGTCGCCAAGAACTCTAGCTTTAAGGCATTGTAAATCCTTCATCCCTCTTAGGACACTAGAACAAATCTTTCCTTAGACTGTGTTTATTGGAAGCTATGTCTACATATAACTTCCATTGAGAAAGTTAAACCCATTCTTCTTCCTTTTCATTATCCCAAAAGTGAACTTGCAATGAAATCTATCAACGAATTTCCTCAAATTGCGCCCTTGGATGGTAAGATATACTATATTGGCTCCGCTTGATATTCCAATTTATTAATCTCCCCACAGTCTCGGGTCGATGCTGCACTTGTTATAATAGTTGGTTAGTCAACACCTCAATCAAATGGGCTTGTAAATGAGGTATCAACTTCCTCACAGCTATCAACAAATGATACGCTAGCTTTTCCTCCTTCAACATAGGATTTTATTCTCTATCCAAAATAAAATATATCTTAATGGTAAAATTTACGACTCCACTATTGAGTTATAAATAGTATCTCTTAAAGGCAAAGCTAATGACTCAATGTGTATCCGACTGGCTTATTAGAAAAAAAAATTCAAATCATTTCCTAAATTTGATTCATATTTTTTTAGAGAAAATCATTTTTTAAATTTCATGAAAAATTATTTCCATGTTCACCATATGTGCATGTATGTGCATAACACAACCTACATAAGGTCGTCATCATTGATCATCATCATCGAACAAGGTGAAGGAGGATTAACTTGACGATAGGAAATGAGGAACGATTCATCGTCAACTCATCCTTGGCTGACCCAGGTTGGTTTCAACATTTTCCCTGTATGCCACCTCATCATCTCCTTCCCTTACGGTTGCAACCTTAACCACCTCTGTAGAGGACCTTTACCGCCTTCACCTCCATAGCCCGCCTCCCAACCCCTTGCTATTTCACTTGGACTAGGTGCCATGCAATAGATTCCTCCACCAAACATTTTTTTCAATGCCACTATGTCTTGGGAGATTCGAATGGCATGAGACGTAAATAGTAAAGAGAACAATGTCAATAAAAAGAGGAGATTTTGAAAGAAAATTGAGTGCAAAAATACCTTACCGAAAAGCTTCCTGACATCAGCCTCCAACACCGACTCTATGCTATAGCTTTTCAATATGGACTTGGGCTGATCAGATTGAGCCATAACTTCCGAAGCCATCCTAACCAAGATCTAGAGCAATTCAGGCAAAGTTATATCATCCTTCTCCTAACCCATAAACAAATCGGTGGCCCCCACTATCTATTACGGGTGTCCCAATAAATTTGTTGCCATGGAGAAATGAAAACTAGGCCCTCCACCAGAGCTCTTTGTCTCCCTGTCGACCCTTCACCAACTAAAGAAAAAGGAGTCCAACTCATTCGCCCCCAAATAGTTACATGTCATGGAAGCATGATTGGTACTACTATGGAAGCATCAAGGCTAGATGATGCTACAGTGCTACATGGAGACCTCTAGTTGTGATTATGGGGATGGAAAGGTGTTTACTGTTGAACATCGGTTGCACCCCATGGTCGTGTTTACGAGGTCCAAGAAAAAAACATCCTCGACACTGGCATAATCAACAAGTTAGCATAAATTCAGTTGAACCATTATGAAGATAAAAAAGAAAGCAAGTGTCAGCCGGTTTTAATAAGAATAAAAGTGTAGATGATAAAGATGAACAAACTATAAGATGAACCATATGGATCAATACTCTATCTGACATCTACCTCCTTCTAAAGGCAAGTAGGAGGACATTCGAAAATTCAACATCGATACTCACTTTATCGACTGCCGAGAAATCGAAGGCCGGAAACCCGAAATGTTATGGTTTAAGAAAAGAAAGAGACGGAAGAAGAGAGGAAAGATAGAAAATAGAGAGAAAAGAAAATAGAATGGAACTGAAAGAAATAACAGAAAGAAAACAACAGAACAATAATAGAATCTCACAATTCGCAGCGGAACAACATATAATAATAAATGAATAATCTTTAAACAAAGAACTATATTAGTTATTACATTTTATACATTACATTTCATTACATCAGAGTGTACAACAACAAAGAACAACAAACAGCGGAAAAGAATACTATATACTAATAATATGCCATGCCATCCAGCTTGCTTCCAGCAACTCCTGAATATCCAGAATATCCTGATAAACCTAATTCTTGACTGCCCGTGTGGAAATTGGTGGGCACCCAGAGTTTAGGAAGGAAAACAATAAACTCCGAGTCAGTCATGTGACTGGTGTGAGAACTCAAAATAGTTTATTTATCTTTAAAATCAAAAATAGAGGAATATCTTTAAAGTCAATTCGCAATGCTTTTAAAAATGAGACTACCATAAGGCCTCCCGCACACGCACACAATGCAAACGCAGAATCGGAGGAGATTTCTCCTTATGATAGTCAAAGATGCTTGATACGCATTTAAAAGAACATTTGATATTATTACTAGTGCATAGTGTAGAGAAAATTCATTTCGAAAGTAAAGATATAAATCTTAGCCAACATAGACATTTCGAACTATGCCTACTATAGCTACCATGTTCAATAGCAGGTTACCGCCACATTCCATAGCAGGTTATACAACTAAAACCGTACAAGGCTCGTATTTGAAGAATGGATTTTCCAACAAATGGTCAGGCCAAGGAACTTCCCATTGCCACATGGAAACGCCTCTGGAAGGACGCCCCGAGAACCAAACCGTTCTCTGCTACACAAGGCCGGGAACCCATTTTCCCAAGGGATATTACAAACCCTCAGATATGCCACCCCCGGTCCTTTGGGACCTTTAAATGAGAGCTCTCTAACCAACATCACACCATAATAATAAGTGTTTCAACATGAGTAAGTATCTGGGCTCCATACCATGATACTACCCTTTTCCAGAAGGAATGGTCATACCCTAGGGAAGCGATCCCTGAAAACCTTGCCGCACAATTCCTGTTTCGACCATTACCGGTTTGTGAGGCTCGACGAAGTCTCGTCCACAAAAACATACTTTATACAAAAGCCATGCTTTGGGTCAACAAATGATCATAGAAATGATCACAAAGATAGACGATCAAACAAATGATCCTATCACAAATAATCAACACAATGATCATTTCACAGCAACACTCAGCATGTCACATTACCAAATTGGGAATATATCGCTGATAACATTCAACTACATAACCTCTGAGCTCGTACGTCTCAGAGAAGGGTGTTAAGCTAAAAAATAAATTCTCCGCCACCAACAGAAATATATTTGAAAGAAATCGGCTTTATATCTCAACTTGTAATGTCAGACATAAAATCCATACAAGTCTGTTCCGGGCTCGAACAGAACCGAAGGCACTTACAAAGAAGTCCTTGCAATCCGGATAATCTCTAATCACATCCGGACTTCCCATCACATATGGAGTCTCTATACCGTAGCTACTCGGTGCAAAGACAATCGACGAGTTGTCCTTTCGCTTTCAAAAAGATCCGGTCTTCAACACCGGTCTTCAACTACAATTCATAACGACGTATCACATATTCGGAATGGGTTATACGACCCCATGGTCCTTTCCCGGTTAACCCGAATAGTGAGCGCTTATTCAAAAATAAGTGTGACATTCAAATTCAAACAAATCACATCAATTACCCATTCAAAGGGAAATATTGATAGTCGGTTATTGAACTATCAATGGATATGCACACATCACCAGTTTCCAAATAATTTTCCAAATTATTTATTTTCCAAAATATCTTTACAAGATATATAATTTTCAATATCTCAAAAATAAATCAATATTTATTTTTAACAAATTCCACTTTCTTTTATAAGTTCCTTAGTGAATTTATATTTCACAATATCCATGCATATACGATTTCAATTTTTTCATTTCAATTTATCTTCAAAAAGATAAATTCTCAAAATATTCACTTTATATTGGAAAACATTTCCATACTTACTTATTAAGTAATTCTCAATCCATTTATTTTCAACACTTGGAAAATATTCAAATATACTTAAATCGAGATTAAGTATATATTTCATTCTTTAAGAAAATCATTCTCTTAAACACATTTATTTGGGCCAAAACGAATGTTACGTAAAACATTGTTACGACAACCCAAAATCACTAGCATAGGGATTCGAAATTAAAATATATATATAAATCCCAATACTATACAAAACATTTCCTTTCGGAAATCATTTACTATAACAACAGTGTTATAGTCCACCATTTCCTTCTATTTCTCGAAAACGTCTATTTCAACAATAAATGTTGAAATCCATAGTTTCAAATCTTAATGCATTTAAAACAATTTCTTTAACATATTATTCACTATTTAAAAACGTGAATATACTACGTTAACCAATTTCATCATTTCTATACATTTCATTTTCAAGGATTATTCACTGTCTAAAACGTGAATATAACTTCATAAATAAGTTATAACAATTTACTTATCAACATAAGTCGTTTGCGAATTTATAAAACAACGTTTATAAATTCCATTTCTATTTATTTTATAACTACTTCCTTTATAAATCTGCTTTATTAACCTATTTCAAATTATAACTCAATTATATACCAAAGGTTCATATTATAAGTTAAATACTTATAATTTATTTGTTTGCAAAATCGTTCCTTTAAACTTCATAATTATAAATCTTATAACTTATAAGATTCATTTATTTACCCAAATATATTCTTTAATAACTTCACAAAATTTATAAATCTTACTATTTATAAATTTCATTCATAACTTCACCATTTATAATTTTATAAATTCCATTCACTTATGCAATCCATTTTCACTTCATTCAAACACTTATAAAAACTCGTTTTATAATTCAAATATTTTCATTTATAAATTATCAATTTATAAATCTTTTTATATAAATCAATTTATATTATTCTTTTAAAACATCTTTAATCTCCTTTATAATTTCATCATTTTGATTCATAAAATAATTAAATTTTATAAATCCTATATTTTCAACTCTTTATAACAATTTCAAAAATCCCGATTAAACTATTTTATAAAATCATTAGCCTCATATTTTCAAAAATCAACCTTTAACTATATTTCTCAAAAATCATAATTTTTATAACATTAAAATTATAACGTTTATTTATTTATAATGGATCAATTCCAAAAATATAGTATATTTTCAAAAATCACTTTATAAATCATTTTAAAATTCCAAAACTTGGTCCAATGATGCTACACACCAAATAGTCAATCACGACTACAACGACATCATATATCGATATGATAATCCATCAAATATCAAAATATCCGAAATCAAATAAATACGGTTGAGGAATCCAGTTGGATCCCCCCAACCTGTTTTCCTGCATCCACAAACATTAGCACAATACCAATTCCGCTCCAGTACGGAATTATCGCGGTATATGGGATTTAAAATATTATCCGCTTAATAGACGGCGCAATAGGGTCTCATCCGCTAAAAAAATGCAGGAAATCAACAACTCCAATATTTACATATGCCAATATATATATATTGTTATTATATATATAATACCAATTTCACTGTTTATGAAATATTCACGGTATATGTTTTTAATAAATAACCTCCGCTTACTAACGGCGCATAATGTCTATTTTAACAATCATCATTCAAACATGCATTCAAATATTTTAAATCTAACTATTTAAAATAAAATCGAAACCGATTCGATTGAGTGAGAAGTTCTCACCTCGATTTCAATTTCGTTTTCAGCTTTTATTTCGAATAAAATTAAACGGACGTTTAATTTTACCCGAAATTCTCACTAACTCCAAACGACTCCAATCTAATTCCATCGCGTAGTGCTCATCCATACGATTCCAACGCAACTGGTTTCGCGCGTTTTCGACCTCGTATGAAAAAGTTATGCATTTATGAACTTTACTCGAATTTTAAATATAAAATTTACAACTTAAATTAACTATTTCAACCTAGCTAAATCATAGCCGCCAATCTTCAGATCCAACGCCCCTAGCATCATCTCCCTCATGCGACAACTCCCCAGACAAAAGAACACGCACGCAACCCATAAACCATCAAATTAGGGTTTAATTTTGCACCAAACACAAACCACTTCGACTCGATCAGGTGACGCCATTAGCAAGCTCGTTCAAGACTCCATCCACGCCTGGAACGCGGCCAAGCTCGGCCATCTCTGGTGCACGCAACACGAGGCCGAACGCATGCCTTTGAACACAAATTCCCGTTGATTCGTAGCTCCAATCTCGATCTCCACCGTTGAACACGAAGATCTCGCTGCCCTCTACAATATTGTAGTTGAGGAATTCTTGAAACGAGGCTTGGATTTGAAGAAAACGAGGGGGGAAGATCATTGATTTTCGGCCATAGATCTGAGGGGTGGCGGCTGCATTACAAATTAGGGTTTAGCCTTTTTTTTATTTTTTTTATTTGTGAGAGGGGGCTATTTATAGGGAATTATTCAAAACACTATTCATTTCGGAAATTCCGAACTCCGATTTACGCGCCGTAACTAGCGTTTCTAGGGTTTACCCCGCGTTCCGGACACAATGGAACAGGTTTCGAAAGCTAATTCGGACATCTGTGCGAGTTATGGCTATAAACGTTCAATTTAAATTAAACCGATTTAAACGATTTTCTAGGCGTTTTAATTTGTACCGGACAAACGGTAAATCCAATTGACACAAAATTTGAAACCTTATAATAATATCACATTACGGATCCGATGAAACTGGTTTCGTCGAAATCTGAGACTGTTTGAAAAATGGCTATTTTAACTCGCCAAATTAATATTAAAAACAATTCGATGCGTTTCGAGCTGCCACGATCAAACGATAACTCCGATTGCTACGAAAATTGAAATCCGGTAATAACTAACTATTACAGATCCAATGGAACTGGTTTCGTCCAATTCTGAGACTGTTCAAAAATTGACTAATTTCACTAGTCGATTAAATATTAAAATATTCAATTTTTCACAAATTAACTTTTAATTCGATTTTAAAAGTTCTAAAATATCATTCTAACTTCAATATGGTAAAATAAAATTTTACAAATCATTTTCAATCATATTTAACCCAATTTTCAATTAATTCCACAATTTAACATATTAAATTATCGATTTAATTATCCAATTAAATCCAATTATTCAAAATAAAATTTATTCAACTTATAAATTCACTTATTAATATTTAAAATTAATTAAATATTCAAATTTTAATTAATTAAAAATCCTGGGTCGTTACAATTAGTATTTATAAATGTTATTCAAGAGAAGAAATGATTTTACGAAAGAACGGAATATTTCATAAAATGAAGTTAATAAGCTAATTAAGCAAGTTAAGAGCTCTACACTTATTATTAAAGTAATTAGAGGCTTAACGAAACTTAATTAGTACTTATAAATATTATTTAAGTAAGGAAATAAATTTGTAAGTGAAATATATATTTCATAAAATAGAATGAGATTTTATAAAATAAGAATAAAGATATATTTTATAAAACAGAATAAGATTTTATAAAATAGTAATAAAGTTATATTTTATAAAATAGGATGGGATTTTATAAAATAGTATAAAAGTGGTATTTTATTGGAGTGTGAGATTTATAAAATAATGTAAAGGAAGTATTTTATAAAAAGATGAGATTTTATAAAATAGTATAAAATGAAATCGAACTTTAATCAAAAGGATTTGATAAATTAAAGTAAGGTTTAGATATTTAATAATCATATTTCAATAAAATATACATATATGGGTACGTATATGGGTAAATATATGGATGTGTGTACTTGAAGTTAGATAATAACAAATATTATTTTTGTATGGTAATTGGAATTGTTAATAATAGGTGTGTACGTGAGAATGAACGGACATATTTGTGGGATTGATTGTATGTGTGTGCGTGTAAACACGCTACGAACAAACTCATGTAGCCGTAGCGACCAACGGGTGTGCTAAGTTATGCAAGAGAGTACCTAGTTGAGTAATTGCTATGGTGGAGCTCGAAATATGATAAGTTTTATGTGTTTGGGAATACGTGTATGCATATGCATGCATGATCGGGTGTATCGACACACATGTGAGCATCACTTCAGGTGAGAGAGTTAGTTGAGTTTATTTGGACATGTTAGAGGAGCTCGGGTTGTTGAAATCTTCCTAGGGAGCCTCTATACGTTAACGAGTGGGATTCATTTCGAAATTGATTTTCTAATATTTAAGAAACCATTTTCAAATTATCAACTAATGAACTCCAAAAGAGGTCTGATGTGACGAAGACGTGCTAGAGGAGATAGACGACTCATCGAGCAAAGGGTCATGGAAGACGGAGCTCGAATCGATGGCTCGGGGGCTTCTTGCCTAGGCTTTACTAACCAGGAAAGGCAGCCAATGGTTGACCGGTGGTAGATCACTGGGTCCATCAGTGTTGCACTTGCCTAGGCAGGAAAGCGCAGGGAGGATGCAATTTAATGGGGGATTATCCATGGATCTGGATCTGGATCCAAATGCAGAGCTGCGTGAGGCTTCGGCACGACTTTGGGAAGGCTTCGAACTACTTGAGAAAGTGGGATGCAAGGTGAATCTTGAGATTTGGATGCAATGTATCATGGTACGTGTTTGATCAATGATGATCATATACGATATCAATGTAATGATTGGTTACACAGCCACATTTGGTGAGCATGTATGGCTGAGCAAAGTTAGTCCATATCCCTTGGCTTTGATGTGACGACCGCCCATGACTCCCGCACAAAGATAAGGGAATGGTGCGCTGAAAAGTGTGCCAGGTAGCCATGGACGATAGTCAGGGTAAGGTAAACACAGAATAGTCTATCGTATTACTCACAGCGCATGGACAAAATACAATAGAAAATATACATAGTGAAGCTCCATATAACAGAATCTCATCATATAAACTCTAATAGTTTGATACAACAATCAGCAAAGTCAATACATCAAGCCTCACTACATATCACTCAGAGAATATACAAACAGCGGAACACCCAGTACATATAGTAAGAAAACAATATGCAAAAGCCTCCAGCTCGTCTTTGTCATCAACAGCGTTGGCCACTATGAACAGCACATGTCACCTGCTACCTAGTCTGCCCATCCCAATATGGATGAACAGCCCAAGATAATAAGAGTTAAACATAAAACCTTGAGTCAGACAAAAGTCTTAGTGAGCAGTAAATCAACTATCAAACATACCAAAAGAGCATAAAGGGTAAAAGGAATAGGAACCCAACCATCCCACTCCACCTCTTTCTACAGTGATAGCCCCAGACACACTAAGCAGAAGTAAACATAGCAATTCAGACATTCAAAGCAAAGTAATTATCACTCGAGTCAAGGTCGGCGTTTTCCAAGTACAAACACCCAAGTCCTAAACCAAGATCAGATAAGCACTCTGAAAACATCGCTCTTGACCCAAGCGACGATACAACCAAACATCCATGACTCTGGCTATCACTGTTATCATTGCCTTGATTTCACCGTTAGTTGAATGACCGCCTGTCAAGGGCTAATGGTAACCCTGGTTCTAGACATAGCTCCGCACGTCGTTGTGACCCATGCCTAGGACTATCGCATCTGCCCAGAGTACTAGCACGTCATCGTGACCTGTGCTTGGAACGTCATCGTGACCCGTCCCAACGTACTCTTGCTTTGAGCATGCTAGAACCTTCAACAACGATGAAATCTCAGCCTTCTAGTCATCCTCCTCGACGACTATTCCCATATTAGCTCGAGCGCCTCTCAAGCTAACCATTATCCACAAACCCGGACCACATCACCGAGTTATCAACATGCTTGGGATGATCCCGTCTGGATTAAACCAAGGCTTTCTCACATCATGCTTTGCTTCATCGCATCATATCAAAGTCCCATCTCAACATCATGGTTTGCCTCATCGCATCATGGCAAAGTCCCATCTCAACATCATCATCAAATCTATCCATATGAGCTTCAACATCCGCTTCATATGCCACAAGCAGCTTTCCTTATTCAAGAGCCTTTCCACTTAGCTTTTGAATCATCTTCGACCAACTTGTCCAAATCAAGTTATCAATCAACTAATCAATCAAATCAAACATTAATCCAGGTAATCAATCATTCAAACAAGATCTAAATAAACAATTACACAATAATGGAAATTTCGTAAATAAAGAGTCCAAATCTAACATGCATTCTAACAAACATGAATTATGAACAATATCTCTAAAACTTGATGAATGAACTTGCATAAGTGAACATGTAGTAAAATAGATGTCAAATCATCATGAGCAATAGATCTACATGCAGACTTAAGAAAAATGCACGAAATCACTCTCTTTAGCACATAAACAAACCACCGATCCAATATACTCCTTTGGGTCCGTGTGAGAGATAACCACCACTCACCGAATCACCTAAACACCTCAAAATCAACTAACTCCAGATCTGGACAGCAAAGAATCAAGCTTGATCATCCAAAGCTCCGCTTCAAACGATGAAATCTCTCTTCGATGGATGGAGTTCTTCAACTTTGGCTCTTGGATCTTCGATTTGATCTTCAATTTAGATGGAAGGAATCACTAGATTAGAGTGGAGAAAAGAAGTGAAGAAGTGTTGTAGTCGAGCTCTCAAAATGGCAGCACCTCGTCGCTTCAAAATCCGGTGCCAAAAAAGAGAAGCTAGGCCGAGTATTTATAGGCAGACTTAGGTCGTTCGCTCGTTATTAGGTCGCTCACGACCTAAAATGCAACGACCTACGACCTATTGCTTCCCACGACTCACGACCTAAAAGCACTCAACACACAGCTGACCTAACGACTCAACACACGGCCAACCTATCACTCATGCGACCTAGCGACTTAACTAGTATGCGACTTAGCAAATGTCGCGACCTAACCAAACCCAGGCCACACGACTTAACTATGTAACGACCTAACACTGCAACGACCTAACGAGTACGCCTTCACACGACCTAACAGGTATACATCCTAACGACCTAACATATCCACCAGATATAGGTCGCTCACGACCTAACTACACCATAGGTCGCTCACGACCTAAATTACAACAACATATTCTAAAATCCTTAGGTCATCTCATGATCTAACTATAACCCGGCACTCACCACTAGGTCGCTAACTCGCTTCAACCGACCTATCCCTAAGCCGCTAGCCACTAACTCGCTAACTACCATAAGTCGCTCCACTACCTTAGGTCGCTCAACACCTTAGGTCGCTCAACCGACCTAACTTCCACATGACCTATCTCCTATACGACTTAACCCCTACATGATCTAACTCCTAGGTCGTTCCAAACCTATAAGTCGCTCAACTCAAATCCCTTAACTCGCCCCAATCATACTTAAGTCGTTACTTCTATAGGTCGCTCCACTCAACCTAACCTCATACGACCTAAGCACCACATGAGATAACTTGACACGACTTAAACTTTGGTCAACTCATACTCTAAACGACTTAACAACATCAACGACTTAATGTCGACAGTTTTACGATCTTTCGATCCGTAAAAATACGAGTCATTACATTCTCTCCCCCTTAGGAATTTCGCCCCCGAAATTCCAATCAAACAAGAGCAATCATCACTATTCTGCATGCCTACTATCCATAGCAATCAATAACCCATGCATCCAATTACTAACCTAGCATGCAGAATTCTAAGACTAGAACAAGTTACAAATTCATGAGATGTCACGACACCTTAGGACCATACCTCGAAGAGTTTAGGATGAGCTGCCTTCATCCTCTCTTCCTCCTCCCATGTACAGTCATTAACATCATCACTCCATTGTACCTTGAGCAACGTAATTGTCTTCCTCCTAAGATGTTTCGTGTCGGTTTCAACAACACGAAGCGGCTTATGAGGTCTCGTAATAACTGGATCAACCTCTAAATCTTCACAGCTATCGGCAGAAACCACTGTACTTGGGTCGTGCACATATCTCCGTAGATACGATATATGAAAAACATTGTGCACACCCGACATCTTTTCTGGTAACTCCAATCTATAGGCGAGCTTTCCAATTCGCTCGATGATCGGGAATGGTCCAACAAATCTCGGAGTCAATTTTCCTTTCTTCCCGAATCGAATAACATTCTTCAGAGGAGAAACCTTCACGAAAACCATATCTCCTTCGTCGAATTCCAAATACTTACGACGCTTATCGGCATAACTTTTCTGACGGTCTTGGGCTGCCTTCATTCGTCGCCGAATGATCTCTATACAGTCCGAAGTCTGTCGAATCATTTCTGGCCCAAGTATCAACTTTTCTCCAGTTTCTAACCAACATGTCGGAGAGTTACACGGTCTTCCATACAATGCTTCATACGGTGCCATACCAATACTTGACTGGTAACTATTATTATACGCAAATTCCACCAAATGAAGATGATCTTCCCATGATCCTTCGAAATCCAAGACACATGCTCTGAGGAGATCGTCCAAAACTCTGTTAACTCTCTCATCTGACCATCTGTTTGGGGATGATAAGCTGTACTCAAATACAACTCGGTCCCCAAAAATTCTTGGAAGCTCTTCCAAAATCCACTAGTGAACAATGGGTCTCGATCGCTCACTATACTCTTCGGAATACCATGGAATCGAACTATCCACTTAACATACAACTCAGCCAATTTCGATGCAGTCCTAGTTGATCGAACAGGAATGAACCTTGCACTCTTTGTCAAACGATCTACGATGACCCAAATCCCTTCATTTCCCGCTCTGGTCCTAGGTAACCCATCGATAAAATTCATCGATATTTGCTCCCACTTCCATGTAGGAACTTCTAATGGCTGAAGCAATCCACTTGGCTTCTTCTGTTCGACTTTTACCAACTGGCAGTTCATACATTTGGAAATAAAATTTCCAACATCCTTCTTCATACCTTCCCAGTAATAGGTTCTCTTCATATCCCGATACATCTTATTTCCACCTGGATGAATTGTCAACTTCGAGTGATGACTTTCCTTAAGAACTTCATCTCTCAATCCATCTATATCGGGAACAACTAGTCGTCCTTGCTTCCGAAGCCAACCCTCTCGATCGACTTCAAATCCTTTATCCTTTTCTGGGTCTGATCCAGATTCCAAATCTTGGATAATCTTGACAATCTTATCGTCTCGCTTTTGGCTCTCGCCAACTCTTTCCAATAAAGTAGGTCTTATCGATAAGTTTGCCAACATCTCAGGTTCCAATTCACATCTAGGCCTGAAGTCAAATCCAGCTAAATACTCGAGACTCTTCCATTCTGAAAACATGGCTTCCAATTCTGCATGTCTTCGACTTAACGCATCTGCCACTGCGTTACCTTTTCCTGGAGTATAGGCTATACCAAAATCATATGATGCTAAAAACTCTAGCCATCGTTGCTGTCGAAGATTCAAATCCTTTAGGGAGAAAAGATACTTCAATGACTTATGATCTGTAAACAACTCAAATCGGACTCCCAATAGGTAATGTCTCCACATCTTCAGAGCAAAAACAATCGCCGCTAACTCCAAATCATGAGTCGGATAATTCTATTCATGCGGCTTTAGTTGTCGACTTGCATATGCAACAACTTTATCCTTCTGCATTAGCACTGCTCCAAGTCCAGTACCACATGCATCGGTGTAAACCACCATCTCATCATTCCCACTTGGAATAGTCAAAACAGGAGCACTTGTCAGTCGCTCTTTCAGGATTCCGAAAGCTTGCTCACACTTAGCATCCCATCTGAACACTTGGTTCTTTTTCGTCAATCCTGTTAACGGTGCAGCTATCTTGGAAAAGTCTTTGATAAACCGACGGTAATATCCCGCTAATCCAAGAAAACTTCTCACATCAGATGCATTCTTAGGTCTAACCCAATCCTGAATCGCTGCCACCTTGGCGGGATCAACCGCTATTCCATTTCCAGAGATAACATGGCCTAAGAACCTCACTTCACTCTTTCAGAAGTGACACTTCGAAAACTTAGCCCTCAGCTGGTGTTTTCGCAAAATTTCCAAAACAATCCTCAAGTGTGTCTTGTGCTCTTCTTCAGTCCTGAAATAAATCAAAATGTCATCCACGAACACAAGTACGAACTTGTTCAACTGATCTCTGAACACTCTATTCATAAGATCCACAAAATATGCTGCTGCATTAGTCAATCCAAACGGCATTACCAGCCACTCATAGAAACCAGATGGTGTCCTAAAAGCAGTCTTTGGAACACTATCCTTTGCTACTCTCAACTGGTGAAATCCCATTGCCAAATCCATTTGAGAAAACACCTTTGCTTCGTGAAGCTGATCAAACAAGTCATCTATTCTCGGCAATGGATACTTGTTCTTCTTAGTCACTTTATTCAGCTCACGATAATCCACACACAACCTCAACGATCCATCCGCTTTGGTTGCGAACACAACTGGTGCACCCCATTCGGACACACTACGCCGAATGAATCCTTTCTGTAAAAGGTCATCAACTTGCACCTTCAACTCTTGCTGTTCCCTAGGCGCCATCCGCCTAAGAGGCATCACAACAGGTCTGGCTCCCTCAACTAGATCGATACAAAACTCGATCTCCCTATGCGGCGGTAATCCTTTGACTTTGTCAAAGACATCCTCAAATCCATTCACAATAGGCACCGATGACAGTCCATCTCGTGGAACAACCAGCGAATACATGAAGCTCATGAAGACGCCTTCTTCATGCTTACATCGTATCACAACCTTTCGCCCCTCCACATTCTCGACTGTCACCTCCAGCCTCTTACAATCAACCCTTGCCGCATACTTCCTAAGCCAGTCCACACCCAAAATAATTCCGAACCCCGCAAAGTTCAGAACAAAACAATCACAAACAAAAGAGCAATCATGAATCGACACAACCAGACCACGGCATACCATACACAAACAAGACGAACCCCAACTAGATTAATCACAACCAATGGTCTATCAATAATATCCGGTTCCAAACCCAACCGGCCTACAAGTTCATTACAAACAAAGGAATGCGACGCTCCAGTATCAAACAACACTCTAACTGGAACGCCACAAATGGAAAGAGTACCTTGAACCACCACACTCTTTCCTTTCCCATCAACAGTAGGAGCTTTCGAAGACGATGGTACAGCCCCCAAAGTATAAGCTTGCACAATCTGCTTGTCCATCCTCGGTTCCGGACAATTCCTCTTGATATGCCCCGGTTTGTCACAGTTGTGGCACTTCACCGGCACTCTCGGATTCTTGCAATCCCTGGAGAGATGACCCTTTTGTCGACAATTGTAGCAGATCACTTCGCCCTTCGGCTTCTTCTGGTCATCCTTACCCTTCTGATGCTGCTGCTTTCTCTTCTTGTTTCCACCTTGCTCCTTGGCCACAGCAACAACAGATCCTTCCTTAGGAAACAGATTCTCATGTCTGAGAGCTTTCTCCACAAGCTTCTCAAATGGATCGTCCAAATGATCCACCAACTGCCTCCCAAGATAAGTGTCCAAGCCTGTCACAAACTTCTCATTCTTCTGATAGGGAGAATCGATATACGACCGAGCATACTTGGACAAAGCTTCAAACTCAGAAACATACTCAAGAACTGGTCTCCCACCTTGCTTGAGCTCCACAAACTTCTTAAACAGAACAGATTTCTGAGCTGTAGAAATGAACTTAGCTTCAAATCTAGCTTGGAATTGCTCCCAAGTAATCTCTTCCTCTGGAGTATCAATGGTGATAGAATTCCACCAATCCGAAGCTCTTCCCTGAAGCTGTCTTGATGCAAGCTTCCTCTTAGTTGCATCCTCAATTCCCAAATCACCAAAGATCCTTCTACAAGCATCCATCCACCTTTGAACTTCTATAGTTGATTCTGTTCCCAAGAAAACCTTTCCACCAAGAGCAGTATAGTCTTTGCACAACTTAGAAAAATCCACTTGTTTTGGAGTTTGAACCTAAACCCCAACATCTACTGATGGCCCTGGAGTTGGCATCCTTCTCATGATCGAAGTCATCATAGCCTCGAACATAGCAGCATAATCAGCAGCCCCCTCAACAGCACGGCCTCCCCTAGCAGATGGTCTCTCTCTTCGACTCATTCCTAATATCTAAAAGAAATGATTAATATACCCTGAGAAACAACTGCATAAGAAGTTCAAATTCTTCTAAGCTACTATATTATATATAGTAATCATCCATCAAAATACAATTACGTCTCTCATACGTAGTTACGTCAGCGAGCGTTGGCTAAAATCGATTAACCAAAGCTCTGATACCAAATGTGACGACCGCCCATGACTCCCGCACTAACACAAGGGAATGGTGCACTGAAAAGTGTGCCAGGTAGCCATGGACGATAGTCAGGGTAAGTTAAACACAGAATAGTCTATCGTATTACTCACAGCGCATGGACAAAATACAATAGAAAATATACATAGTGAAGCTCCATATAAAAGAATCTCATCATATAAACTCTAATAGTTTGATACAACAATCAGCAAAGTCAATACATCAAGCCTCACTACATATCACTCAGAGAATATACAAACAGCGGAACACCCAGCACATATAGTAAGAAAACAATATGCAAAAGCCTCCAGCTCGTCTTTGTCATCAACAGCGTTGGCCGCTATGAACAGCACCTGTCACCTGCTACCTAGTCTGCCCATCCCAACATGGATGAACAGCCCAAGGTAATAAGAGTTAAACATAAAACCTTGAGTCAGACAAAAGTCTTAGTGAGCAGTAAATCAACTATCAAACATACCAAAAGAGCATAAAGGGTAAAAGGAATAGGAACCCAACCATCCCACTCCACCTCTTTCTACAGTGATAGCCCCCAGACACACTAAGCAGAAGTAAACATAGAAATTCAGACATTCAAAGCAAAGTAATTATCACTCGAGTCAAGGTCGGCGTTTTCCAAGTACAAACCCCCAAGGCCTAAACCAAGATCAGATAAGCACTCTGAAAACATCGCTCTTGACCCAAGCGACGATACAACCAAACATCCAAACATCCATGACTCTGGCTATCACTGTTATCATTGCCTTGATTTCACCATTAGTTGAATGACCGCCTGTCAAGGGCTAATGGTAACCCCGGTTCTAGACATAGCTCCGCATGTCGTCGTGACCCGTGCCTAGAACTATCGCATCTGCCCAGAGTACTAGCACGTCATCGTGACCCGTGCTTGGAACGTCATCGTGACCCGTCCCAACGTACTCTTGCTTTGAGCATGCTAGAACCTTCAACAACGATGAAATCTCAGCCTTCTAGTCATCCTCCTCGACGACTATTCCCATAGTAGCTCGAGCGCCTCTCAAGCTAACCATTATCCACAAACCCGGACCACATCACCGAGTTATCAACGTGCTTAGGATGATCCCGTCTGGATTAAACCAAGGCTTTCTCACATCATGCTTTGCTTCATCGCATCATAGCAAAGTCCCATCTAAACATCATGGTTTGCCTCATCGCACCATGGCAAAGTCCCATCTCAACATCATCATCAAATCTATCCATATGAGCTTCAACATCCGCTTCATATGCCACAAGCAGCTTTCCTTATTCAAGAGCCTTTCCACTTAGCTTTTGAATCATCTTCGACCAACTTGTCCAAATCAAGTTATCAATCAACTAATCAATCAAATCAAACATTAATACAGGTAATCAATCATTCAAACAAGATCTAAATAAACAATTACACAATAATGGCAATTTCGTAAATAAAGAGTCCAAATCTAACATGCATTCTAACAAACATGAATTATGAACAATATCTCTACAACTTGATGAATGAACTTGCATAAGTGAACATGTAGTAAAATAGATGTCAAATCATCATGAGCAATAGATCTACATGCAGACTTAAGAAAAATGCACGAAATCACTCTCTTTAGCACATAAACAAACCACCGATCCAATATACTCCTTTGGGTCCGTGTGAGAGATAACCACCACTCACCGAATCACCTAAACACCTCAAAATCAACTAACTCCAGATCTGGACAGCAAAGAATCAAGCTTGATCCTCCAAAGCTCCGCTTCAAACAATGAAATCTCTCTTCGATGGATGGAGATCTTCAACTTTGGCTCTTGGATCTTCGATTTGATCTTCAATTTAGATGGAAGGAATCACTAGATTAGAGTGGAGAAAAGAAGTGAAGAAGTGTTGTAGTCGAGCTCTCAAATTGGCAACACCTCGTCGCTTCAAAATCCGGTGCCAAAAATGAGAAGCTAGGCCGAGTATCTATAGGCAGACTTAGGTCGTTCGCTCGTTATTAGGTCGCTCACGACCTAAAATGCCACGACCTACGACCTATTGCTTCCCACGACTCACGACCTAAAAGCACTCAACACATAGCTGACCTAACGACTCAACACACGGCCAACCTATCACTCATGCGACCTAGCGACTTAACTAGTATGCGACTTAGCAAATGCCGCGACCTAACCAAACCCAGGCCACACGACTTAACTATGTAACGACCTAACACTGCAACGACCTAACGAGTACGCCTTCACGCGACCTAACAAGTATACATCCTAACGACCTAACATATCCACCAGATATAGGTCGCTCACGACCTAACTACACCATAGGTCGCTCACGACCTAAATTACAACAACATATTCTAAAATCCTTAGGTCGTCTCACGATCTAACTATAACCCGGCACTCACCACTAGGTCGCTAACTCGCTTCAACCGACCTATCCCTAAGCCGCTAGCCACTAACTCGCTAACTACCATAATTCGCTCCACTACCTTAGGTCGCTCAACACCTTAGGTCGCTCAACCGACCTAACTTCCACACAACCTATCTCCTATACGACTTAACCCTTACACGATCTAACTCCTAGGTCATTCCAAACCTATAAGTCGCTCAACTCAAATCCCTTAACTCGCCCCAATCATACTTAAGTCGTTACTTCTATAGGTCGCTCCACTCAACCTAACTCTCATACGACCTGAGCACCACACGAGATAACTTGACACAACTTAAAATTTGGTCGACTCATACTCTAAACGACTTAACAACATCAACGACTTAATGTCGACAGTTTTACGATCTTTCGATCCGTAAAAATACGGGTCGTTACATTTGACCTTGGGGTAGATATGTTTAGTAAATGGTAGTGGCCTTATACTAGTGGCCATACTGATTATGGGTCTTATAATAGACACCATCCATGCAGATAGACGATGATGAGATATTAGTCTTTCTCTATGATGGATGTATTTGATTACGTGATGTTATATTGATGTGTGCATATATTTATATGGCATTGGTATTCCTTTATGGTCCTCAATAACATATTACTCCAGACACGATCGTCATTCTCTTTTTGATAAGAGATATACACAAGTTATTCAAGAAATCATTGATATCTTAGAGGGGGATGATGATAATCACCTACTGCAAGATCATAGAACATTATGTTTATTGTATGGGCATGGTGTGATCCGCAAAGGTCTTAGGTATCCAGAATAGAATGAATAACACATATGCTTATTATAGAGGTATGGTGATTATATGTACTATTGGGACTAGGTTTCAAGTATATAGAGTAGATCATATAACACCTACACTCATTATAGAGGGGCGGTGAGATCTTTACGAGACCCATCTTTTAGGAAATAGCTCGGGGTCTATAGTTAGGTACTAACTCTATTTATCTTGAACTCTCGAAGGGAATCATTGGATCGTGATAGATGTCCATAGTTGACTCCACCATCGATAATGAAGAGCATTGATTTTCAGATCTTAGTGTGTCTTTCATTGTTATGTTGTGTGTGTTATTAATCGGTTATTGTTGTTGTCGCTGCATTTACTATCATTATGTATTTCGTGATAGACTTATGTTATGATCATCCTACTTTTGGATGTTGGGTTACCTTTATCATAGTATGATTGTTACTTTTCAGTCATATTATATTGGTTGTGCTGACTCATTGATTATAAGAGAAGATCGAGTTAAGATATGATTTCCTATCGTTTAGATAGGTTTACTTTACTTGTTTATAGACAATTTGGATTACCCATGAGCCACGATTATGGAGAGGACTAGTTATGCCTTAGTCGTTCCTGTTTATTTTTATATAATTTTAATATGCAATATCTTGAGATAGTTCCCCTTATACCAGGTTTTATATTTGACCCGCATTTTGTTTTTATCTATTTATATCATGACAACTCTAGAGTACTCAATTGAGTAGATTGGGAGCCAGTGATTTTGGGGATATGCTTCTGGAATAGGTGGAGCATTCTGTGGAGGTGGTGTTGATACTTCTTACATATGCTTGGTATTGCAGTAGTACATGAGAGATATGTATTTATATATGACACTTGATGTATCAGATACTATATTTAGAACTTCATCTGTATGGAGTTTGATGTATTCTAACTTTTATGTACTGATATTCATTTATCTGTTATTTCCACTAGTGCGGTCTCTTATATATATTGTTATCTTGTTCTTTTCATGTATGTTCAGTATATTATATGCTATCATCCCGCTATGAGATTCTATCGATATTCTGTAGTATAATGTTTGTTTTAATTTTCTTTCTTGACAATTTGTCTTTTATGGTATTCGAAAATCATACCTTTTTATTTGATGCTGATTTTAGGGTATTATGAAGGGAGGTTTTCACATGGAGGATCTTCAATGGAGGATCCCGTGCTTTCCAACGTGTTTGGGGGCACACGCCACATGTATGTTCTCTCTGCTTTAGGTATTTGAATTGTACTAATGTAGTTAGAACACCAAGAGATATAATATTTGGCAACCATGGCTCCTAACCATAATCCCTCCAGATCGATGGCAGTCCCTTGCATCTTCCGCCCTGAGTACTCATAAAGCCGAGGGTTATACATCTCCTACTCAGCCTCTTCTCCCTAATGATATAGGCCAGTGTCCTACCCCGAGTTGGTCTCTATGGTTACCTCCTCCTCTTCTTTGTCCATTATAGTCATATATAACATCCCCCACTTAGAGGCCTAAAACTAACAGCTACGGATGCTGCAATCATCTATTGTTATTAATTCTCGGTGACCAAATGTAGTAATGTTGGGTACATTGACATAACATAAACACATGGATATGAAAAAAATTAAAATCATAAAATCAAATTTCTCATTCCGCTTCAAATCACATTTCAAATTCATTACATAATCCCAATTCGTAAACCACATCTGGAGAAATATAATTATTACAAAATACGCCAAGAGCAACTTATGAAGATGCTCTCCCTGGAAGATTAGAGTTTAAACATAGGCAATTAAACAACTTTGCCACTTCAACCAAAATACAGAAGAATCAAACAAAAAGAACTCCTAATAGCTATCTTGTCATATGCATGTCTACGGAAGCTTATTTGTCTAAAGGAGAACCTAAAAACCTTAACTTTCAAACTACTCAAATTTAATTGAGCACCCGAGAGTTTAAGAGGAAACCATAAACTTCGATTCAGACAAAAAGTCAGGTATGAATAATAACCTACCATCTCGAACCATATAGATATCTACTGAGACCATGCCGCTTTGCGAAACGGGTTTTTCCCACACTCGTATCTTAACCCAATTTATAATAACCATATGTTGTGCACATGCATCCACAATGGATAAAACATAACATAATAAAAAGGTGTTATTATGATATGCAAACATGCAACATGTTCGAGATTTCCCACTCTGTCTCAAATTATAGTTTATAGGATTGTTATTAACCTGTTAGTTTTCATGGCTGACTAATAACCTATTAGTTCTTTATGAAATTCCTATCCACTTTCCTAGTTTTGATAGAATCTCTATGAACCTATTGGTATCTACCAATAACGTTCTCCAATCATAGTTTTCATGGGCTTACTATAAACGTATTGGGTTCTCCAATAACTTCTCTCATGTCATAGTTTTCATGGAATCACTATGAACATATAGGGCTCTTCAATAACTTCTCACATGTCATACTTTTCATGGGATCACTATGAACCTATTGATCTTTTCAATAACCTTCCGAACATAGTTTTCATGGAATCACTAAGAACTTATTTGCCCCTACCAATAACAATCTCTATACATAGTTTTCATGGCTTACTATGAACCTGTTAAACCAATAATCCTTTAATCACTCTTTAGACATCCTATATTCTGCTTTGTCTGACCTCTTGTATGCAATTCTACTCATACATGAGTTAACTCAATGTATATTCACTACTGGGTCAACCTAACTGGTTATTTTTCCCTTAACCCTTAAAATGCAGTTATGGGTTGATTATAAAGTGAATATGTCTATAGAAGAAGCACACATGATAACTAATCATAACATAATAGTATAAACATCTATGGTTTAGTTTCCTTGTAATCATTTTTCAAACGAAATATGGTTAATACCTTTAACCCATTATCTTTAGCAAGGAAAGCATCTTCCAAAAGCACCAAAGTTAAATGGCATTTCAAAACTCTTTCATATTGCCATAGGTTTACTTTTAAAAATGAGATGGGGTTTCTTGTTTGAAAATTTAGGCTTTCAAAAACTTAGGCCTTTTCTTTCGAAACTATTAAAAACAAACCTTTCGAAAGTATTCAAACCTTTCATTCAAAACAATTAAAGATATACCTTTTAAACAATCAAAACATTTTTTTTGAAAGCATTGAAACCTTCCTTTCAAAACACTCAAAGATTTTTTTTGAAACGCTTAAAGCTTATCTTTCGAAGGCACTTTGTTCAAATAAAACTAATGGAACATAGCTTCGAAAACATTTGAAAGTTTCTCTTTTGAAATCATTGGTTTAACAATAAATATAACTTCTGGGTTAAAGAAAACAAAAGTGAAAGTAACCCATTCGTAAGCATAGGGAAGGCAGCTTCAAATTTTTACAAGGTCGAAAGCTTCCCTTTCAAAAGCATTGATTTCAAGTTATAAAGGAAGCAGTTTTTAACTAATTCGAAAGGCATGAATGCGGCAGCTCGGTTTCGAATAGGTTCAAACTACCCATTCGAAAGCTCCTTTTTAAAACTAAATATGTGGCAACTCAATCGAAAGCTTCTTTTGAAACAAAGGCAACCGAAAATCCATTGGAAAACTATTTACATGTAACTTTAACCTTTTCGAAAGCATTTTTTAAAAGAAAAGACAAGTAATATATTTGAAAGCTTATAAAAATGACCTCTACCCCTTCAAAAGCTTGCATTCGAAGTCCCTTCTACCTTTCTCCAATCCACTATGTTGTAATGGCTTGATACCATATGTATTGGTTTCGAATGGATTTATTAGCAGAAGTATGGTGACGAAAGGTAGCAATTGGAAGTGGCGAAGTGGTGAATTATGTCAAAACTAATTTTATGCCTTACAAAATAATTTCTTTTCATCTAGCTTGCTAATTTGTCAAAATATAATCGGTTGCCATTTCTTTATCTGAAATCCTTTTTCTAAAAAGGCTACCAAATTCAATAATTTATAATTGAAATTATTTTTACAAACAAGCCATTCCCTTCCATAAAACTTTTCAACATTAAAGTCATTCAACTTAAATAATTTAACAACCATATTAAAAAACACAGGAAAAGTCTCCAAAAATGATCATAATTCACTTTTAATATGTTTTCTAACATATATTAATTTCAGACCCGAAGTCCTTTCTACAATTTCCATAATTAATTTTAAACCCAAATTATCCATTTCTTCCATTCAAAATTCATAACAAATTATCCATAGCTTGGAATATTATGAAATTTAAACCCATCTTTGAAATAATATTTTGCATAACATATTCAACCATCATGAAATTCGAAACCCAATTTCTATGATTTTAACCTTAAAATCGAATTATACCTTTACATAAAAATTTTAAATCAAACACGACATATAATCAAAGCACATCATCATTCAGTCCATCCAAACGGTTTTAAAAACTTAAAGCCAAATTTGGATTGTTCAAATAAATATATATGAAATAGTTTAGATTATCATTCACCTTTTTTGGATAAGGAACTTTAGAATTGTTCTTGCTTAGTTCTTCCTTGCTTGAATCCTTAGCTTCTAATTGATTTTGATCTTCTTTCCCCTAGGGCTATGGTCGGCCTTGATCTCCTTTGCTTACATTTTTATTTTGTGCACGTATGAATGAAAATGAGGTAAGGTTTTAGGGGTTATAGGGTTATAGATATTCCCCATATTACCCTTGCCCTACTTAACTTAGTTTTTATCTCATAAACCATTCTTAAGTATTTACTTATGATCCACTTTATAAATCCATGTCATTAAGGCATGACCCTAATAAATTTTCGAATCTCAATTCCCTTATCACTCTAATCTCTACATTATTCAATTTAATTTATCTAGTTAAATCATTTGAATAATGTTATTTAAAATTAAGGGTGTTATAAGGTCCCCTTGTTCGCGTCGGCCAATTTCCTATTGGATTAGAAAACGGTCGAACGAATTTGTAGTAAAATTTACCGCAAGTGCACGACATACAAAAGTTAGTACGTAGCGAGTACGGGTCGATCCGTAGGAAATTGTTAGATTCTAAATTTCTATGCAATCAAATTAAACCAAATTTGAGAGTCATTAGCTAGAAATGTAAGAAAATGACAAAAAGAAAGTGAAAAATATATGAGAGTTTAAAGATAATTTAGAGGTAATTTCAACTCTCTAGATCATATAGTTCAACAAAATATGAAATGATGATCTCTCTTTTTTGGTCATTAGTGAAATTAGTTGATATGCTTATCATAAATATGGCATATTTATGCTATTAATTAAACCCAATATAAACTATCAAACTACAACACAACCACTAATATAACTTTAACTCTCTTGAAATATGACAACAAAGTTGAAAGCAAAATCTATTTTAAATATGATCTATTAACTACTGATTAGAAATATAGACCATCCAATTTTGATTTAAACATTCTCTTCATTACCTAATCACATGTAGATGAAGAGGTAATTTATATTTGTTGTTTGTTTAAGCATAGCCTATTTGGTGTCAGTAATATAGGCTATCGAATTCAAAACTAAAACAAAAAATTAAACCACTTCAAATGTTTTCATTAAGCATAAAATCAGAGCATAAATGATCAAAATGTTGAAGCTACATGATTAGAGAGCTTCATTACCCTAAATTGAAGGGGTTTAGCCTCTCATTTGTTTTATCATATCAACACAAGTAGCATGCAACATGAAACACAAAAAAAAGATGAAAGCAAAGTAAAAGAAGAGCTATTCTACTTGCACAAAATAAAAGAAGGTCTACACTATTGATATGAAAGTAAATAAACAAGAAAAGACTTGAATTAAAATTTCATAAAAAAAAAAAAGAAATGGCTAAGTAGCTATAAAAAGAAAGAGTGCTCTCATTTTATTTCTGATCTAAACTAACTTAGAGAAGAGAGCCTAAGAGAAGAGAGAGCTAATTACATGAAGCATAAGGGTATTTATACATGTATGAAACCCTAATCCACTTTTTTTTGAAAATGCCCAAAATACTGTCTTAGGAAGTGTGGAGGTTAAGTAATCAATAGCATCAAATAATCATCATTTAAGTGAGCATGAAGCTTAAACTCTATTAGCATGTGCATTAGCCTCTAATTTGTACATTAAGTTAGGTATGGTCCTCCATTATCATGAGTTTGAATTATTTCCATCTTCATTCCTTTGTATTCATTTGTGCATGCATATTTTCTATGAAACCTTCTTTCATTTGAAGCCAATTTCCTACAAAATAATGCAGAAATTTCCAAGTAAATTTTCATAAATTAATATATGCACAAAAATGACCATTTTGCCCCTATATGAAGATGAATATATGACGATTTGAGAATAATATGAATTTTGGTTTAAACATGTTAAAATATCCGATATGATCATTTATTTAATTTAATTAGATTAAATATGTTGGTAAAAATATGCACATTTACGTGCACATCAAATACACCCACACTTATCTTTTCGTCCTCGAATAAAGTAAAAGAAGCTAAGATAAATTTGTTTTCATAGGGAGCACGATTGCATTGAGCGTATGCAACAAGCCGTTAATCCTTTGGATGTTCCCGGTAGGATGAGGATTTTCAGCGGATACTACCTACAAAATCCAAAGGCAAAGTGAAAATAATTACAAAATGCAAGATATATTTACAAAAGAGATGAATTGAAGTTTTTGAAAATGTTTACAAATGAAGGATTTACTTTTAAATCGACATAAATAAGTTAAATATAAGTTTTCTTCATTGTCATGAAAATTTAAGTCATTTACTCGTCAAAACATCCAACAAAAATCAAGTTATCATAAAAAATAGACTATAGTTTAACTCATTGTTTCGGTTAATAACACAGTGTAACTATGAAATGGATTCTTAGTTGATTATCAAAGTTTATCAAAGTGGTATTTTTATTTCTTTCCAATAACAAGTCAAATAGTGCTTGAATTTCAGTTGCTTACTCGCTCTATTTTTTTGAAAATTTTATTGATATTTACAATATTTACATATGCCTAACTCGGATAAACTGAGGCAAGATATATTATCCGTGCACTGCCTTGCGGACTTATGTGAGGGGAATATAGAGCGTGGTGAGTGAACACATAAGTGTAAACACTTATCGACTGTAGCCGTTATTAATAAAAGAATTTTTTATATACACACACCTGAATCAGATAAATAGAGGCTAGATAAACCGATCATCCACTTCCTTTCGGGCTTACGTGAGAAGGGTAAAGAACATGGCGAGTGAACACATGAGTGTGAACACATTACACTAGGTGTTGATAAAAATTATATACATATACACAAATATATTTTTTTTGTTTTTTTAAAGAGAGTTTCGCAAAATTATCTTAGCGCCATTTAACTTAGAAGACAAAAAAAATGTTATATCATTTACTTTAAATTCACCGCTTTTTAAACAAAGGTTTTTAATTAGCATATACTTCATAATTATCACCATGAACCTACCTATATACTAGTTAAACCATCGTTATTTGTAATCAAACTTTATTTTTATTATTGTTGAGACAAATAAATTTTGCAAAAATTTAATTTAATAACCAAAATCTTATACTTATCCTATAGCGTTTCTTTATAAATAAATCAAAATGCTTAATTTTTTTTTTTGTGATTTTTTTTTGTTTTTTTTTGTTAATTTTTTGAGTTTTTTCTTTAGGTTTGGAAAGAGAATGCAAAATAAACCACGAAAAATCGAAAATGATGATGAGTCTCCCCCCACACTTGATTTTGACTGTGTCCCCACAGGCAACCCAAGTGGAAGGAAAAGGTAAAAAATGACCTATATTTACATGAAAATGAACGGTATTTACACGAGATCAGAAAGTATATCGTCAAAAAGTAAATGAAACGGTCTTCCAAAGACCGATTTATTTGTCTCGTCAAGTATGCGAGACACATCTTAAGCTCGAAAAACCAAACCATAAATGATTTTTTAAAGTTGAATGTTGATTTGGGAAAACGAATGTCGTTTTATTAAAAATGTTACGAGTTGTTCCTTTTCGATGATTTTCGAGGTTGATAAAATGATTGATTGAAGTTCAAGTTTATTTTCACCAAATTGAAATTCAAATTTATCACTGAAAACTTCTTCAAAATTGTTGATTTCAAAATCAAAATGATGATTTAAATCTTCCCCTTCGGAATTTAACAACTCATCTTCAAAAAGTCCATAGAATTCATATTCATCAAATTCGTCTTCCATTGTTGGATTATCAACAACTTCACTACATACATCGTGATCAAGATCCAAATTATTGTATTCAAATTTTCAAAACCAAAAAAAGGAAGATCAAATTTTAAACCAAGTTTATCACTTTTAAAAGAATTAAAATCCAACTCAATTACCATATTTTCAACAACTTCATTAAGATTGTCGTTTTCAATTTCAAAAGTTGTTATTTGAAAATCATCAATGTTGGTAAAAAAAATGGATTATTATTTGACTCGTCACACATTTGGGATTTGATTCTCACGTTGTTTCATATATGTTTCAAACAACTAATTTGTGTGTTCTTTGTGAATTTCGTCCATTTGCTCAATAAAATCGAATTTAAATTATTAACTTGAAAATTTTCAATTTGAACTTTTTGAGAATGAAAATTATCAATCGCATAGTAATCAAGATTATTCTCATTGCCAAAATTATTTGAAAAGTGGTCCACATTTCCATTTTGACTTTGAAATTCATTTGGAGTTCGAAGTTGAATTGGCATAGGTTATACTCGAAGTCACTTGAACTTTGAAGTGAATTCAAATTTTGATTATTTTGAAAATTTTGACTTGAGTTATCACATAAATAAGAATTACACAAATCATTTATCCTTTGATTTTGTTGTGTAGAAAGTTCAAGTAAAGACGACCAAGAGTTAAGGTTTGGTCATTGTTTTGAAAACTTTTCGAGCTGTTTGTACAAAAGTTATCGTTAAAATATCCGTACGAGTTTGATGTGAAACTATTTGGATTATATTAATTTTCACAACTATTGTAAAATTCATGCGAGTAAGAAAATTCAAGCATTTTCAAGAATGTTTTTGGTTTTTTTATAAAGGAAAATACTTACCAAAAGGAATTTATTTTTCAAAAGGAAAATATTATTTTTGTTCATTTTTGGATTTTTCAATTTTTTTTGTTTTTTTGTTTTTGAAAAGGTTTTATTTTTTATGGTTTTTTATTTTCTAAAAAAATTAATTTTTTTTTGATTTTGATTTTGAAAAAAAAATTCAAAGGAAAAGGTTTTTAAAATTTTCAAAGGAAAAGGAATATTTACAAATTGTTTTTTATAATTTTGGATTTTGAATTTTTTTGTTTTTTTAAATATGCATGAACTAATGCAACTAAATGAATGTAAGGATCTAATTACAAATTATTAATCCTAAGTAGCTCCTAACCCAAAATTGTATAATCACCCTTTGTCTTAATTCAACAAGATAGTTCTCGGCCAGGTAACAGGCATGATTTATTGGTGCACCACGAATCATCGTGGCAATGCAACCGCAGGTTTAAGTACCTTTAGAGAAACAATTCAGTATAATATTTACGAATTACCGTTATATTTATAACTGATTATTGTTCTGCCTGGCCTAGACACCAAAAAATTAAATTGTTCAAAGAAGACCATTTGTCAATATACACTTAAGCGTTATTGATGTTTAACCGTTATTATTAACAAATTCTAAGATGAAATGCAAAAATGAAAATTAAATGTGTATTAACAATGCAACTACAAATGGATTTTTTTCTGAATTTTTTTTTCCTTTTTTTGAATTTTTGAAATTTATTTTTTAATATAAAAATGCAATTGCAAGCAACCAACAATGCAAAGCTAATAAAACTAGAGATGAAAGCAGCAACTTTTTTTTAAGAAAGCAAGTGATTTATTTTTGGCGGGTACTTCTGCGAAGCAAACAACTTTCCCTAACTGCTTTGGCTACCGGAAAACAAGTTTTTTTTTAAAGTTAAAATAAAATATAGGATAAACACAAATTAGCTCGAAAGAAATGTAAATAAAAATAACCAACTAAGTGAAAAGGAAATTTTTTTTTCAATGAAGATAAGAACTTAACACAAAATGCTAAAAATAAATAAATAAAATTTTTAACACAACCAACCCACAACGTATACCCGGCCAGGCCCAAACGCACTAGTCAAATGGGTTGTCCCAAAACTTTTATCATTTCTGTTAAAATGAATATAAACAAAAGGGCGACCCTCTCTAAAAAAACACAAATTCAATAAAAAAGGAAAAGGAAAAGGAAAAAAATAAAGTAAATCGTTAACTGTAATTAGCGATTATGGTGCTCGCTCGTCGATTGTGACAATCGCGATTCAGTTTTGATTTGGGTTTGTTCGAATGAGATGGCCAGAGGATTGGCGATGGGTCGAAGAGCAACTGCAGTGACGAAATTTGAGGGTTTGAAGGGATTGGGGAAATGAATGGGTATGAAATTGGATTGAATTCGTGGTCGTGATGTGGTACAAGAAGGCGGGGGTCGTGATGTGGTACAAGAAGGCGGGGGTCGCGATTTAGTTGAAGTTGAAGGTTGTGGTGATGGGAGGAAGGTGTTCGATTCGTCCACAACTTGGGGTGAAGTTCGAGATGGGTTGCGATGTTGGATTGTTTGTGGATAGGCGATTTCAAGTTGACAATGTAGTTGGAGATTTGGTGGTGGTTCTAGAGGACAGCAGTTTTGTGGTTGTTGTGAAGTGGTGAAGGAAATGGTGAAGTTGAGCCTGCAGTTTTGTGGTCTAAGAGGTTGGTGTGTTTGTGATCGGGCGATCAGTGGATTGACAGAGGACAGAGGCTAAAAACTTGTTTGCGTCGATTGGAAGAAATGTGATTTGGTGGCACAGCAGTGAATAGTTGTGTGTTGTGTTCTTCTTGGCAGATGAAGGTGTAAAGGAGTATGTGCTGGTGTTGTTTGACGATAAGTAGATGGTTAGAGAGAGTAACTGACGTTGCACATGCACATATGAGATTGATGATCAGTAGAGGATCAGTGGATGGTGTTGGTGGGATTGTTTGTGAAGAAGTGGGAAGGGATGTAGTGGTGGTGGAAGTGTTCAGGCAAGTGGTAGGTATGGGCAGATGAGTTGTAGTGGGCGATGTGTTTGTTGAGGCGAAGAGATGTTGTTTGCTTGCTTAAGGCGATGTTCGGGTTTGATGATTGTCAAAGAGTGAATGAGAAGTGGGGTTTTGAAGGTTGGAGGCTGTAAGGCAGTGTAGGAAGTGAGTGAATGATGATGTGCAGCTACTGTTCGAAATCACAGTTATGGCTGCTGAGTTGGTTGAATGTGAGGGGTTGGATGCAGAGATGATTCGGAGATGACAGTGGATTGAGTAGTTGGTGAAGTTTGCTGGAGTGTGTGGTGATGGCAGTTTATGTAAGAGGTGAGAAGTTGGACAAAACTGAATGTCACGGTAAAGTGGAAGAGGTAGAGGGAGTTGAAGAATGAAATGTGGCGCTCTTTTTTTTCGTTTCCTTGAATGTGTGGGTTGAAGAAATGTGATGTATATAGAAATGCAATGTAATGAACGGATTTTTGAAACTGTGAAAAATGTAAAGAAACAGAAAAGAACAGTGAAAGAAAGGAAAGAGCAAGAAAATAAGGAAAAACAAAAAAATGCAATGAGTTTCTTCCTACTTCTTTTTAGTTTTTTTTTATAACGGAAATAAGGGATATAAACAAGGAAGCAATGAAATAAAATGATATGAGAATGCAAATGTTTACAAAGTAAATAGAGAAAGAGTGAGAGGCATACAAAAAGAGGGATATTACCAACTGAAAATGCACAATCATAGAAACAACATAAGCGAATGAAATTTCTCGCTAACTCAGAAAAAGAATGCCTCAAATAGTGAATACAACTAGCACAAAATGAAAAGAACTAAATGTAGTTTATTATTTTTATTTTTTTAAATAGAATTGCAATTGCAAACAAAAATAGAATAGAAAACAAAATGACAACACAATGTCACAAAAATCACAGAACACAAAAAAAAAAATTTACATACAAACACACACACACAATAAAATCAAACAAACTAGTTCGAAGAATAGAAATTAAAACCAAAGCAATTCTCCGGCAACAACGCCAAAAACTTGTTTGCATCGCCCAATTTCCTATCGGATTATAAAACGCCGAACGAATTTGTAATAAAATTCACCACAAGCGTACGGCATACGAAAGTTAATACGTAGCAAGTATGGATGGAACCACAAGGAATTGTTAGATTCTAAATTTCTATTCAATCAAATTAAACAAAAGTTGAGAGTGATTAGTTAGAAATGTACAAAAACGACAAAAAGAAAGCGATAAAAATGTGAGAGTTTAAAGACAATTTAGAGGTAATTTCCACTTTCTAGATCATATAGTTCAACAAAATATGAAATTATGATCTCGCTTTTTTGGTCATTAGTGAAATTAGTTGACGTGCTTATCATAAGTATGGTATATTTATGCTATTAATTAGCCCAATATAAACCATCAACCTATAACACAACTATTGATACACTTTTAACTCTCATGAAATATGACAACAAAGTTGAAAGCAAAATCTGTTTTAAGTATGGCCTATTAACTATTGACTAGAAATCTAGACCATCAAATTTTGATTTAAACATTTTCTTCATTACCATAATCATATATAAATAAAGAGGTAATTTATGTTTTTTTTTTGTGTAAGCATAATCTATTTGGTGTCAACAATATAGGCTATCGAATTCAAAAGCTAAAACAACAATTTAAACCACTTCAAAATGTTTCCATTAAGAACAATTAGAGAGCATAAATGGTCAAAATGTTGAAGCTACATGATTAAAGAGCTTTATTGCCCCCAAATTGACGGAGTTAGCCTCTCATTTGTATTATCATATCAACACAAGTAGCATGCAACATTAAATACACAAAAAAAGAAGATGAAAGCAAAGTAAAAGAAGAGCTATTCTACTTGCATAAACTAAAAGAAGATCTACACTAATAACATGAAAGTAAATAAACAAGAAAAGACTTGAATTAAAACTGCATAAAAAAATTACATAAAAGAAATGGCTAAGTAGCCATGAAAAGAAAGAGAGCTCTCATTTATTTTTTGGGTCTAAACTAACTAAGAGAAGAGAGCCTAAAAGAAGAGAGCCTAAGAGCAAAGAGCCTAAGAGCAGAGAGAGCTAATTACATGAAGCATAAGAGGTATTTATACATGTATGAAACTCTAATCCACTTTCTTGGAGAATGCCCAAAATACTCTCTTAGGAAGTGTGGAGGCCAAGTAATTATTAGCATCAAATAATCATCATTTAAATGTGCATGAAGCTTTAAACTCTATTAGTATGTGCATTAGCCTCTAATTTGTACATTAAGATAGGTAGGTAGGTAGGGTCCTCCTTTATCATGAGTTTGAGTTATTCCCATCTTCATTCCTTTGTATCCATTTGTGCATTCATATTTTTCATAAAACCCTCTTTAATTTGAAGCCAATTTTCTACAAAATAATGTAGAAATTTCCAAGTAAATTTTCGTTAATTAATATATGCATAAAAATGATCATTTTGCCCCAATATGAAAATAAATATATGATAATTTGAGAATAATATGAATTTTGGTTTAAACAAATTAAAATACACGATATGATCATTTATTTAATTTAATTAGATTAAATATGTTGGTAAAAATATGCACATTTACGTGCACATCACCCCTCCTTAAATAATTTCATCCTCGTAATTCAACAGGGACTAAATACTAATCATAGCAATCATCTGTAACATCTCCTAACTAACACACTAGCCTATCTGACTAGAAAATAGTCTATATAAAGCAAATATAGAACATACCTTTATAGAAGATTAGGATAAGTATCTCTAATCTTGTCTTTTGTCTCCCAAGTATAGTACTTCTCGTTATTGCTCCACTGAACTTTCACTAACTTGACTTTCTTGTTTCTTAACTTTTTCTCATCTCTCGCTACAACTCGAATTGGTTACCTAACAAATGTCAGATATGGTTCTACTATTAAATCTTCCATTGCAATTGAAGGAATAGTAGTCTCTGGATCATGCACATACTTACGAAGACGAGACACATGAAACACATTATGGGAACCTGCTAAACTGCTTGGCAACACTAATCCGTATGCGAGCTTTTCGATCCTCTCTATAACTGAGAACGGTCCAATATATCTCGAAGGCTGTTCACCTGGCTTTCCGAATCATACAACACCATTCATCGGTGATACCTTAATGAAAACCCTATCTCCAACTAAGAACTCTTGATCTTTATGCCTCTTCTCTACGTAACTCTTTTTTGTCTAGACCGAGCTTCCTTCATCCTACCTCGGATAAGAATCTCCAGAGTAATAAGACCTGACTCAGAAAGAACAGCAAAATAGAAAGAAGCACAGCACCCTGCAACTCTATGAGATCCGCTACGCACCTCCACCTTTGGAGGAGTAGATGAGGTAGCAACATTGGACTGGGGAGGTTGGCGTTTCTCACCCAGCCCTACCTACTGAAAGTTAAGCAACTCAATTCTATTGCCTCTCTTACCAGATCTGGACCTAAGACTAATTTGTCTCTAGTTTCCAACCAACATGCTGGTGACTTATATGGCCTCCCATACAAAGCTTCGAAAGGTGTCATTTCTATATTAGTCTGATAGCTATTATTATAGAAAAACTCGACTAGATGTAGGTGATCTTCGTAAGATCTATCAAAATCTAGCACACAAGCTCTTAATAAATCCTCAAGTACCTTATTGGCACTTTATGTCTATCCATCCATCTTAGGATGATATGCAATACTCATTTTGAGCTTGGTACCTAACACATCTTGTAGACTTTTTCGGAATTCGCTATTAAACAAAGTATGTCTACCACTTACTATATTATTAGGAATTCCATGCAGTCTAACCATGTTCTTCATAAACAATTTAGCTAAAACAGGTGTTGTCTTAGTTGACCTAACTGGAATGAAATGGGCAATCTTGGTTGTCCACTATGATCCATATACTTTCAATTACTCGATTTGACCTTGGCAACCCATCTACAAAATCCATGGATATCGATTTCCATTTCCAAAATGGTATCTTCAAAGGTTGAAGCAACTCACTTGATTTCTGATGTTTGGCCTCCGCTTGTTGACAGTTCACACACATCTTTACCCATAAGCCAACATCACTCTTCATACATTCCTGATAGAAATTCCTCTTCATATCCTGATACATCTTGGTTCCCTCGGGATGAATCATAAATTTGGATCGATGACATTCGCTAAGAACTTCTCTTTTTAAGTCATCAACATTCGAAACACACAACCGTCTCTTATTTCTCTACCATCCCCTTTGGTTAAGATTAAAATCTTTTAGATCATCAATTTTCGACCCAACCTCAAGCCTTCTAATCTTCTCATCTAGCAATGGGTTTTCTTTCTTCATAGAAGCAATCCTTTCGATCAAAACTGTTCGAACTTCCAGCATGGCAATGCTTTGACTAGAACTAGCAGTCGATCTTAACTACACACTACAAGTAGTCAAAGCCTCTAGATCCTTCCATTCCATTAACATAGCTAACACCACATTCTGATGTTTTCTACTAAGAGCATCTGCTACTTTATTTCCTTTTCCAGATGTATACTGTATACCAAAATCATAAGCTACTAAAAACTTCAACCACCTCTGCCGTCTCATATTCAACTCCTGCTAAGAGAAAAAAACCTTAAGGACTTATGATCCGTGTATAACTTAAATCTCTCCTCTGGTAGATAATGTCTCCATACTTTCAGTGCGAAGATCACCACATCCAACTCTAGATCATGAGTAGGATATCTCACTTCATGTGGTCTAAGCTATCGTAAAGCATAGACAATAACTTTACCTTTCTACATCAACACAGCTCTTAACCCAGTTCCACATACATCTGTATACACCACTGACCCTTGTTTCCCATCTGGAACTACTATTATAGGCGCGTTGGTCACCAAATGCTTTAACTTAAGGAATGCTTCCTCACATTTGTCAAACAAAATGAATTTCACGTCCTTCTTTGTTAGCTTTGTCAAAGGTGGCGCTATCCAAGAGAAATCCTTAATGCATCTTCGGTAATAGCCAGCGAGTCCAAGAAAACTTCTGAACTCAGTCACTATCTCTGGTCTCTTCTAGTTGCTAACAGCTTCGATCTTATATGGATCAACTGACAAGCTCTTCTTTGAGACTACGTGACTGAGAAGCTTAACCTCTTTGTAATGACCCAGTTTTTCATTCGTTTGAAATTAGAATATCTAATTGATTTTAAATATTCAAAAATAAATTTTATAAGCTGAATAACTTATATTTCAAATATGATGACTTATTTGATAATTAAATTGTTAATTTAATATTTAAAATTTGCGGGGATAATTGAATGTTGAATTTAATTTGAATCAAAATGATTTAGAAATGTGATTTAAATTCTATTTAAATTAGAATGAGGATAGTAAACTTTAAAATGGATTTAAAAGTGAATAAATAGAAATTGGAATTTATTTGATTTAATTAATGTGTAAAAATAGTCATTTTTGACACTGTCTCGAATTTTGACGAAACCAATTTCATTAGACCCGTAATAGTGAGTTATTATAGACTTTCAAGTTTCATAGCGATTGGACTTATCGTTTGACCGTACGAGCTTAAAACACATAGAAATTAATTAAAGGAATTTAATTAAAATAATTTGATTTCGAAAACCTATTTTCTGTATATGATGGAATTGACCTCTGATATATATTCCATTGTGTTCAGAATAGAGGTAAAACATTAGAAATGCCAAGTAACACGCTTTGTTTGGAGTTTGGAAAATATTCGGATGAATAGTGCCGTGGAATTTTATATAAAAGGACATCATTATTTCATAATTTCTCAAACCCTAGGTTTCCTACACTAGCCGCCATATTATCATGAGCCGCCAAAAATGGCGTGTTTTCTTCCTCGAATATCTCCCAATCCATTGATATTTACGTGAAACCTTCAACTAAAAAGTTGTAGAGCGCATCGAGATGTTCAAGTTCAACGGTGAAGATTGGAAACAGAGGATCATGGTGGCCTTGACCTGCTCATGTTCAAGTGTCCTTCACCTCTGTTTTTCATGGCCATAGAGGTGCCGAGCATGTCAAGTTTGGAGTCATGGGTGAAGCTCGCGTAGGACTTCGACATGGTAATGGCCGATCATCCTTTAGTAGCACGAGGTAGGGCGATGCATGGAGGAAGCTTGTCGATGTTGGGTTCATGTGCGCATGTATAAACTGGAAGGAGGGAGATGATTATAAATTAATTAAGGTTGATCAATTCGGTAATGACGTTGTTAATTATATTTAAAATCGTGTAATCTTATAAAATGCATAACTGTTTCATATGTGGTCTGTTTTGCATTAAACAAGCGGCGTTGGATTCATACCGACATTTTAGAGCTGGTTTGGATGGATTTTGAGCTGTTGAAAATTTTGGTTAAATTCGAAAGTCCTTTCGTTTTTAATCGAAATAAACGTTGCAACGACGACTATAGAAAAAGTGAGTGAAACTCATACTCTCTGGCCCGCTTATATTTTATATAAGTGCGAATATTTTTATTATACTGTCTTGATGACTGTATGTATGCATATATATATATATATATATATATATATATATATATTTGTTGGTTGGTTGGATTTATTCCCGTATATTTTAGCGGATGAGACCCTATATGCTCCCGTGTATGAGCGGATGACCATTTATACGCCCGTTTACCTTGAAGCATACATTGTATATTTTTTCTCATATGTTATATTTGCTGCAGGTTACAGGTTGGAGGGATCCAACATGATTCCTCACCGTCGTTGATTATTTATGTACGCATATTTATTTATATGTCGTAACATGTGATATTTGATGTAGGGGGATAGATTGGAGGGATCCAACTAGATTCCTCACATTGACTGATTTATTATTCACACATATATGTTATATGATGTGATGGGTGATATATTTGTTGAATTGAATGTTTATCCCCTTGTTTAGTGCTTTAGCATCATTGGGCCATGTTTTTAGTATTTCAAAAATACTATAAAAGTGATTTTGTTTAAAAAGGGATTTTAAAGTGATTTTGAAGTATTTGTGTTTGGTAATTGTTTTTGAATTATTGAAAGAAGTTTAAATTTGAATAAAGTAAATTGTATAATTTTGTTATTTAAATATATAGTTTTATGAATGTTTTCAAATCAAGTTTTTGAATAGTTTTTACATATAGGATTTAGAAGTAACGTTTTGTGAGTAAGTAATGGATTTCTAAAGGGAATCTTATAAGTATTAGAAATTGATTTGAAATCAATATTTGTGTAAACCATTTTATATAATGGATTTCTAAAAGGGGTGTGTGTAGAAATGGTTTTATAATTTAGTTATAAACTGGATTTGCTATTGATATTTTAAGGATGGTTTTGTACATGGATTTAACATCAATAAATTTATAAATGGTTTTATAAATGGATTTCGGTAAATAACAAGATTTTAAAAGAATAGATTTATAAATGAAACTTTGTAAACAATAGGATTTTGTATAAAAGAAGTTTTGTAAATATTTAAATAAATGGATTTGTAATCGAATAAGTTGTAAAATAATGGGATTTCCGAATTGATATATAGAAATGGTTTTATACATGGACTTTGGTGAATTGAAAGTTATAAACATTGTTTGTAAATGTAAATGATTTATTTTGATAAGTAAGTAGGTTTTTATAAAGTAAGTATATTTATGTTTTAAAATGAATAATATTTGAGGCGACGATTTTGAAATGATATTTTCAAAAATGAAGTTTAAATTATTTTGATGATGTTGTGGCTTTCCTAAAATGGTTTGTGTATATACTTATTTTTATTTAAGTATATGATGTTATTGGCCATGCCAAAAAAAGTATATGATGTTATTTTCTAAGTGTTGAAAATAGAATGATTTGTGAATATGCTTATTGTGTGGAGATAAGTATATGGAAATGTTTTTTCGTTATTGAATATTTGAGAAGTTATGAATATATATCTAGTGTATGGAAAAGTTTCCTAATTTATTGAATATTTGAGATGGTTTTGAGTATATATCTTTCAAGATATTATGGGGTATATATATTTGGGAAGTTAATATTTATAAAGAATTAGAAAAAGGGCCTACTAACTGCTTTAGTATTAGATTGTGCCTATTGGAAAAGTTTCGATTCCTTGACTTGATGTGGAAAATGTTTAGTCGTGCACTTAGCACGGAGCCAGTTGTGTTGACTTGGCTATCGTTTGTGTTGAGAATGTTGATTTGTGTAGTGCAGAGTATTACTCCAATCTATCGAGCTTCCTTCTTGGCCGAAGGATAGCAAGTTGAAAGTTGGAACCCTGATAAGTCTACAAGACTTGGTTTTGTATGAGGTTAAGAGCCATTTTCGATATTGATATGGGGAGACCGGGATCAGATTTATCCGAAAACCACTCCAGACCAATGTATGCGTTTGGAAATGCAGATTATTGATGATGATTTATGAAGACCGAGGATCTTCATAGCGTGAGGACTGCTTGATGACATTCTCTGGGTCGCTTCCATTATAGAGATATTTATAGCAGTTGTCTCCTCATTGTGGAAATCTTCGGATTACAAGGACTACTTGCTACTAGTGGTAGTATGAGAGTGCCTTTGGTTTCGTTCAGTGCCAGAATGAACTTGTATGGACATTTGTCTGACATTGTATTCTAAATCACATTTGAGTGGTTTCTATAAACGTATATCAGTCGGTGGCGGAGAAGGCAACTTCTCTTAGCATAACACCCTTTCCCGAGACATACGAGCTCAAGAAGATATACTTTTCTAGAAATTGGTCATATGACATGGAATGATAATATGGAATTCAGAGATGTGATGTGTGATGTGTGATGTGTGATATATGAAAGGTAATCGTAGCCTCGCGAGCCTCACACCCCGTAGTTGATGGGACACTATGTGGTCAGGTGTATGCATATTTTCGATTGGATGTTTATATAGGTGACCAGATGTTCTTGTCCTTGTGGTAGAGATATAGCGATGTTTGGATCCTTGGATGTTATTCGCAGAGGGTATCCTTTTTTAGCCATATATGGGATGTATAGCGACGCCTGAGTCTTGGACGTCAACGATGGATACAAATTGATCTTTACACTAGTTCCCTATCATGTTGGAAATCCAACTCTAATACGTGCCTGTCATTTTGTTTTGTAGAGTCTTAAATGATTAGGTCCAAATGGTATATAGGTAACCATTTCGGCTATATTTGATTATTGTGAAATAGACACTATTATAATATAATAGAATTTGATATTAAGGGTTTTGGTTATCGTATGGTAAAAACCCGTCTGTATTTATGTGTGGGCGTGATCTTATGATATACTTTTTTTTTGAAATGAAAAGTTTTGGTAGTTTTATAAATTCAGTAGAGTTGTATTTTCTCATGCTGGTTTACCAAATTGATCCGAGCGTTCTTCCCTTCCAATGCTCGGGTCAGACCGAGTATATTCTCAGGTTTAGATTTGATACATTGGAGCTTCAGCAGACGAGCTGGAAGTCTTCAGATCGTATTCCTGTATATGGTTATATTCCGCTGCATTATTGTTTACGTTATCGGCATTTGTGAGGACATGTTGTAATAACTGTCCAGTTGATGATTTTTTTTTGTACTCTGATATGATTGATGTATGATATTACAGTTTCCGTTTTTGTAAAGATCACTGATATTGTATTATATGTTATTCCGCTACGATGTGAGATTCTGTTTTGTTATTTTTCTATTTCATTTTCTTCTTATCTCTTTCTTCTCTTCTCTTATTTTCTCTTCTTTCTTTCTCATAGTCTTGTTTTCCATTCAGTTTGGGCTGGACATGCGTGGTTTATTGTCAGTTTGAACTAGGCAGATTTTTGGTACTTTACATGTGGTATCAGAGGTTCGGTTTAGTATACACCTAGGCTTTCATGTGTACTTAGTATAGATAGGGTCAGTAGCACCCTTGATTGAGTTTGAGTGTCTTATATATATGAACGCGTATTTGTTAGTGATATAAAAATGTATTATATTGTGCTGATGTATGAGCAGCTTATGAATTCTAATCGGTATGTGGGACGGCATGTTATCGATTGGGTTTCTAAATACTTGAACTAGGCATATTGACATAGTATAGTTTTTAAATTGGGTAAATGAAATAATTCTACCTCGATTATATTTTATATATAAAGAAATAATTTTTCAGGAATTAGTATAGTGTATATAAATTGATTGTTTGGTTATTTGAAAATGTAAACATATATAAGTTAACAAAAGATGTTTGAATAATCTGAATAAAGACAACAATTGTAAAAAATAAATAATATAAGCAAGTGAATAGTAATTAAAATGATTTACAATTGTGAAATAATCTTATATATAAGAAATGAAACTGCACGAGTATATTTATAAATATGAGTTATAATTAAAAACGGATTTAAACTAAGAATTTGAGAATTTGAATCCCGTGATTTTGATAGTTGTTTTTCAAAGTTGAAGATATTATATTATTATGTAGAAGTATTTTGATTAGAAATGATTTTCTAAAATAATTTAAAAGAGATCAAAAGCACTGAAATCACTTCAGTCACTGGAAAATAATTCTTGGGATGATCGCGACATCATTAGTATTCATTTTCGAGTTTCTAAGTGATGGATTGCTACAATTATTGATTTGCTATTAGAATCTTTTTGTTAAAACAAGCTTTTATTTGAAAATTTAAAATATGATTTGAATATACAAAAGAGTTGTATATATATATATGATTTTGAAATGATTTGAAATGAAAGGGTGTTTGAATTCTGAAATTGTTATCTAAATGTTTTGTGAAATAAATGAAATTAAGTTTTTAAACTTATAATTTAGAATGTAGAATAGATAAGAAAAGTAAACTTGAAATTAAGCTATGAAATTAAAATTAACTTAAGGAAAGAGGTTAATTGGAATCAACTAGTGAGCTAAGTAAATGAAATGTGTGTAAACATAATTTATAAGTGACTATATAACAATTTGTAATTATGAAATGTGAATAAAGTTAAGGTAAGTTTAGTGGAATGATTTTGTATTAGAATTTAACTAGAATTCTAAATTAAGATTAACTTTAAATGAAATGAATTAAACGGGCTAAGTGAAGAAATTGAAATGAATATGAACTTGAGTTAATAAATGGAATTCAACTTAAGTATATAAATGAATTGGGTATAAGTTGAAATGTTGTTTGATAAAATTGGAAATAAACTTAAGTAAGGAAGTGAAAATAAACATAAACGTTTTTATAAAATGTTTACGCAAACTTAAGAAAATTTAGTAATGGAACAAAGTAGTTGTTATGTGTTATAAGTATTAAAAGAATTATACCAAGTATAAATTGAATGTGAATAAAAGAAATTTGGTTGTGAATTAATTAAATGAAGTTGAATGTAAATTAATTGGTTATGTTGGATGGACATTAGTTGTTTGATGGTTGCTTATGTTGCATATGATTCATTTCCATATGATAGTTGTGTAGTATATGTTATCTATGTTGATATTACTTTCCATATATGTATTCTCATTTGGTTGTTGAGTGTTTAGTAGGTGCGGATGTCGTTTTATTAGCATTTGGAGCTTTCTTTCGCGCTATATTAGTTGTATATGCTCGCTAATATATATAAGGTACATATCTCGGATTACATATCGTACCTTTACACTTATTTCCCTACGTGATGCCTCATCCTCGAAGATGAGATGTATATTTATACTATACATATGTTGTGATCCTAATACAATCGAACCACGCAAAGGAGGCTTTGGCAAAAAAAATTTGAAAATTTAAGGCACTGGAAATTTTTCGAGAATTTTGAAAATTTTTTGATAAGTAAAAGTTTGATATTGAGTTATAAGAAGAAATGATACTAGTTATTTTTGGAGAGTATTAGTTAATTACTTTGAATGAGACGATATTAGTTTGTTTTAAAAAGATAACTATAAATGGAATTGAAAACTTAGAAAAGTTTTATAAGAAGTATAAATAATGGATTTTGGAAAAGCTAAAAGGTTTAAAAAAAATTTGGAAATCTAGTTGAACAATTGTTTTGAAAATTAGTGGAGTTGTAGCATCTTTCCTACATAGTAATTTCGGTAATGAAATTCTTTTAAGCGGGAATTATGTAACGACCCAGTTTTTCAGTCGTTCGAAATTAGAATATTTAATTGATTTAAATATTCAAATATAAATTTTATAAGATAAATAACTTATATTTCAAATATAATGATTTATTTGATAATTAAATTGTTAATTTAATATTTGAAAATTGTGAGAATATCTAAATGTTGAATTTAATTTGAATGAAAATGATTTAGAAAGTTATTTAAATTCTATTTAAATTAGAATGAGGATAGTGAACTATTAAATTGGATTTAAAAGTGAATAAAAAAAATTAGGATTTATTTGATTAAACTAACGTGTAAAAGTAGTCATTTTTGACACTGTCTCGGATTTCGACTTAACCACTTCCATTGGATCCGTAATATTGAGTAATTACAGATTTCATGTTTCATAGTGATCGGAATTATCGTTTGACCGTGCGAGCTTGGAATGCATAGAAATTAATTAAAATAATTTAATTAAAATAATTCGATTTCGAAAACCTATCCTCTGTATATGATGGAGTTAGCATCCGATATATATTTCATTGTGTTCAAAATAGGGGTAAAACATTAGGAATGCCCAGCGGCACGCTTCGTTTGGAGTTCATAAAATATTCGAATGAATAGTGTCATGAAATTTTCTATAAATGAACATCATTATTTCATAATTTCTCAAACAATGGGATTTCCTTCCCTAGCCGTCATATTATCACGAACAGCCAGAAATCACGCATTTTCTTCCTCGAATATCTCCCAATCCATCAGCATTTAGGTGAAACCTTCAACTACAAAGTTGTAGAGCGCATCGAGATCTTCAAGACCAATGGTGGAGATTGGAAACAGAGCATCGTAGTGGTCTAGATCCGCTCCCGTTCGTGCATCCTTCACAACCAATTTTCATGGAAATGAAGGCGTCGAGCATGGCGAGTTTGGAGGCGTGGGTGAAGCTCATGTAGGGCTTCGATGTGGTGATGGTCGATCGTCTTCTGGTGGCACGAGGTGGGAAAGGCGCATGGAGGAAGCTGATCGACGTTGGGTTCCTGTGTATGCGTATAAACTGGAAGGAGGAAGATGATTATAAATTAATTAAGGTTAACTAATTCGCTAATGATGTTGTTAATTATATTTAAAATCATGTAATCTTATTAAATGCATAATTATTTCATACAAGGTTCGTTTTGCACGAAACAAGCGGCGTTGGATTCGCATTGACGAGCACTGCATTTTAGAGCTAGTTTGGAGTAGTCGAAGGTTTTAGTTAAATTCGAATATCGGTTCGTTTTCAATCGAAACAAATGCTACAATGACGACTACAACCAAAGTGAGTAAAACTCACACTCTTTGGCCTGCTTATATTTTATATAAGTGGGAATATTTTTATTATGTTGTCTTGATGACTATTTGGATTTATGTATATATCTGTATATGTATATTGGATGGTAGGATTTATTCCGGTATATTTTAGCGGATGAGACTTGTACATTCTCGTGTATGAACAGATGACCCTTTGTACGTGCGTCTGCCTCGAAGCAGACATTGTACATTTTTTTATCATATGTTATATTTATTGCAGGTTAAAGGTTGGAGGGATGCAACAGGATTTCTCACCATTGTTGATTATTTATGTACGCATATTTATTTATATGTCGTAACATGTGATATTTTTGTAGGGAAAAGATTGGAGGGATCCAACTTGATTCCTCATGCTTATTGATTTATTGTTCACATATATATGTTACATGATGTGATGGATGCTATATTTGTTGAATTCGATGTATATCCCCTTGTTGAGTACTTTAGCAGCATTGGGCGTTGTTTTTAGTATTTTTGAAATACTACTAATGAGATTTTGGTTTAAATTGGATTTTAAAGTGATTATGAAGTATTTGTATTTGGTAATTATTTTTGAATTATTGGAAGGAGTTTAAATTTGAATAAAATAAATTGTAGAATTTTGTAATTTTAAATATACAGTTTTATGAACGTTTTTCAAATCATGTTTTTGAATAGTTTTTACATATAGATTCATAAGTAATGTTTTATGAATAAGTAATGGATTTCTAAAGGGAATTTTATAAGTATTAGAAATGGATTTGAAACCAATATTTGTTTAAACTGCTTTATATAATGGATTTATAAAAGGGACGTGTATAGAAATGGTTTTATAAGCGAGTTATAAATTGGATTTGCTATTGATATTTTAAGGATGGTTTTATAAATGGATTTAATATCTATAAATTTGTCAATGGTTATATAAACGAATTTTGGTAAATAATGAGATTTCAAAAGAATAGATTTATAAATGAAACTTTATAAACAAAATGATTAGTTCTATCAAAGAAGTTTTGTAAATATTTAAATAAATGGATTTGTAATCTAATAAGTTGTAAAACAATGGGATTTGCAAATATATATTTAGAAATGGTTTTATAAATGGACTTTGTAGAATTGAAAGCTATAAATATAGTTTGTAAATGTAAATTATTTATTTTGATAAGTAAGTTTGGTTTTTATAAAGTTAGTATATTCATGTTTTGAAATAAATAATATTTAAGGAAAAAGTTTTGAAATGATATTTTCAAAAATGAAGTTTAAATTGTTTTGAAGATGTTAGCTTTCTTAAAATGGTTTGTGTATATACTTATTTTTTATTTATGTTTATGATGTTATTTTCTAATTGTTGAAAATAGAATGGTTTGTGAATATGCTTATTATGTCGAGATAAGTTTATGGAAATGTTTTCCAATTATCAAATATTTGAGAAGTTTTGAATATATATCTAGTATATGGAAATGTTTCCCAATTTATTGAATATTTGAGATAGTTTTGAGTGTATATCTTTTTAAATCTATTTTGGGGTATATATATATATATATATATATATTTGGGAAGTGATTTTATTTATACAGAATTATAAAAAGGGCCTAGTAATTGTTAGTACTAGATTATGCCTATTGGCAAAGTTTTGGTTCCTTGACTTGATGTGGATACTGTTTAGTCCTGCACTTAGCATGGAGCCGACTGTGTAGGCCTGATTATTGTTTGTGTTGAGAATGTTGATTGTGTAGTGTGAAGTATTATTCCAATCTATCGAGCTTCCTTCTTGGCCGAAGGATGGCAAGTTGAATGTTGGAACCATGATAAGTCTACGAGACTTGGTTTCTGTATGAGGTTAAGATCAACTTTTGATATTGGTAAGGAGAGGCCGGGATCAAATTTATACGAAACCCACTCCAGACCGATGTATGCGTTCAGAAGTGCAGATTATTGATGGTGATTTATTAAGACCGAGGATCTTCATAGCGTGAGGACTACTTATTGACACTCCCTAGGTCGCTCCTATTATAGAGATTTATAGCCATGGTCTCCTCATTGTGGATTTTTCCGGATTGCAAAAAATACTCGCTACTAGTAGGAGAGTTCCTTCGGTTTCGTTCAGTCCCAGAACGAATTTGCATAGACGTTTGTCTGACATTGTATTCTAAATCACATTTGGGTGGTTTCTATAAACGTATATCATTCGGTGGCCGAGAAGACAACTTCTCTTAGATTGATACCCTTTCCTGAGACATATGAGTTCCGAAAGTTATACTTTCTAGAAATCGGTCATGTGATATTGTGGAATGATAATGTGGCATTCAGAAATGTGATGTGTGATATGTGAAAGGTAATCGTAGCCTCGTGAGCCTCACACTTCGAATTTGATGGGACACTGTGTTTTCGGTGTACGCATATTCTAGATTGGATGTTTATATAGGTGACCAGATGTTCTTGGCCTTATGGCAGAAGTACAGCGATGTCCGAGTCCTTGGATGTTATTCGTAGAGAGTATCCTTTTTTAGTCATATATGGGATGTATAGTGACGTCTGAGATTTGGATGTCAGCCATGGATATAGATTGATCCTTCCACTAGTTCCCTATCATGTTGGAAATCCAACTCCAATACGTGCCAGCCATTTTGTTTTGTAGAGCCTTAAATAATTAGGTCTGAAATGCTATATGGGTAACCATTTCGGGTATATTTGATATTATTTGTGAAAGAGACACTATTATAATATAATAGAATTTGATATAAAGTGTTCTGGTTATCGTAAGGTAAAAACCTATCTATGTTTATGTGTGGGCGTGATCTTACGAGATACTTTTATTTTGAAAAGAAAAGTTTTGGTAATTTTATAAATTCCGTAGAGATGTGTTTTCTCACGCTGGTTTACCAGACTGATCCGGGCATTCTTCCCTTTCAATGCTCGGGTCAGGCCGAGTATATTCTCAGGTTCAGATTTGGTGCATTGGAGCTTCAGCAGATGAGCTGAAAGTCTACAGATCATATTGTTGTATATGTTTATATTCCGCTGCATTATTTTTTATGTTATCATCATTTGTGAGGGAAAGTTGTTATAACCGTCCAGCTGATGATTTTGTTTTTGTACTTTGATATGATTGATATATGATATTACAGTTTCTCCTTTTGTAAAGATCATTGATATTATATTATATGTTATTTCCCTACGATGTGAGATTATGTGTTGTTATTGTTCTATATGGTTTTCTTCTTCTCTCTTTCTTCTCTTCTATTCTTCTCTCTACTTTCTTTCTCATGATTATCTGCAATCGGTGCACTTAAGGTCGGACACGTGTTGTTTAATGTCAGATTCAGAGGGCGTCGGGTGCGGGTCATCACACTCTTTCTTCCAAACTTTGAAAACTTCGCTTTCAGTTGATGTTGCCTCAACATCTCAAGCACTATTCTAAGGTAAACTTCATTCTCTCTTTCATCCTTACATTATATTAGAATGTCATCTATGAATACTAATACAAACCTATCCAAGTGCTCTTGGAAAACACGGTTCATCAAATCCGTGAAAAAAGTTGGTGCATTCTTAACCCAAATGGCATCACTAACCATTCGTACGAACCATACCTACTTCGAAACACCATTAATGGAATATTATCCTTTGCCACTCTTAGCTGATGGAAACCTGCCGCCAAATTCAATTGAGGACATACTCTAGCTCCACTCAACTGATCAAATAAATCATCGATTCTTGGCAAAGGATACCTATTCTTGATCATCTTCTCATTCAACTTACGATAGCTGATACACATCCTTAACGACCCATCCAGTTTTCTCACGAACACCGCGGCCACTCCCCAAAGCGAACTCCTTAGTCTAATGAAATTTTCCCCTTCTAAATCCACTAGCTACACCTTCTATTCCTACGTCTCGGTTGGTGTCATTCTTGATGTGCATATAAATGTGCATATTTTTACTTCCATATTTAATCTAATTTAATTAAATAAATTAGAGTATAGGATATTTTAACATATTTAAACCAATATTTCAATTGTTTTCAAATCATGATTTATTCATCTTCATTTAGGGGCAAAATCGTAATTTTGTGCATGATTTAATTTGAAAAAATTTACTTGCATATTTTATTTTTATTTGTAGGAAAATTGGATGGAAAATAGAAGAAATATTCATGGAAACAAGCATACATAAGCGAAGACAAACAAATGAAGATGGAAATAAATCAATTCATGCATCATGGAGGACCTCACCTACCCACTTACTTTGATCTACCATTAAGAGCTAATGCAAATGTTATGGAGCATAAAGTTACATACATACTTAATGGAGGACTAATTAGAAGTTAATGATAACTTGGCGGGCATTCTTCCTAGAGGAGTATTTTGGGTAGTCCAGTAAACTATGGTTAGGGTTTAAAAAATATATAAATACCCTATATGTTTCATGTAATGAGCTCTTAGCCTCCTCTTTACTTAATTTAGTTCTAGGTACAAATTGTAAATATAAACTCTTTTTCTCTTTTCATGGTTTCTTAGCCTTTTATGCTTATATAATTTTCTTAATGCAATTTACTGACATGCAATTTTAATTCATGCTATTTTCTATTTACATGCTTTATTTTCTTTTATGTTAGTAGCTTATTTTTAATTTGTGCAAGTAGTTTAATTCTCTTTTTAGTTTAATTAGCTTTCATTTTTCTCTTGTTTTTATTTCATGGTGCAATCTACATTTATTGACTTGATAATAAATATGAGAAGCTAAACCCCTTCAATTTAGAGGTAACGAAGCTTTCTTAATCATGTAGATTCAATATTTTGCTAATTTTTGATCTCTTTTTGTGCTTAATGGAAATGTTTGAATGTGTAAAATTTTTGTTGTTTTAGCTTTGAATTTGATAGTCTATGTTGTGACACCAAATAGACTATGCTTAAACAAGCACAAACACAAATTACCTTTCCATCTACATATGATTATGGTAATGAAGTGAATTTTAGAATCAAAATTTGATGGTCTGTATTACTAGTCAATAGTAAATAGATCACGCTTGGAATAGATTTTATGTTTAATTTCATTGTCATTTTCATGGGAGTTAAGAAGTGGTTTAATGGGTATGTTATAGTTTGATGGCTTATGTTTGGCTAATCAATAGCACAAATAGGCATACTTATGATAAACACATTAACTAAATTCACTAATGACAAAATAAAGATCATAATTTCATATATGTTGATTTATGTGATCATGAGAAGGGATTTGTCTCTAGTCTTCTACTCTCATATTTTTATCCACTTTCCTTTTGTTAGTTTTTAGAAATTTATAGTTAACACATCTCAAATTCTTGGTTTAATTTGATTGAGTAGAAATTTTTAAATCCATACAGTTCACTGCGGATCGACCTGTAACATCCCATATTTGGAGGCCAAAAGCTAAGCGTTATATATGCTGCAGTCATCATAGTATTAACTTCTGGTGACAAAATATGGTAATGATAATGGCATCCATAATTTCAGAAGCACTTGAATATGAATAAAATCACAGATTTCAAAAATAATATGTTACTGACTACATTTCAAAACAAATTCATATCCAAATTACACAATCCCATATCGTTTTCCAGGTAAAGATTAATTATAATCATTACAAAAATATGCCAAGAGCGACATATGGCGATGCCTCTTGTTTTATCAAAGCAATATAGTCAAATCTAACTTATATACATTATGGAATCTGTAGGATCGATTTCACCCTAGAGGGGGGGTGAATAGGGTGATGGTATAATAATAAAAATTAACTGCGGAAGCTTATAAAATAATTTTAACACAGATCACAGAATAATAGCAGCACAGACAAATAGCAGAATAATAAGCAGAAATAGAACGACACAGAATTTACCCAGCTTCGGCAAAACCCTGCCTACGTGCTGCCCCCAAGGTTTCTACTAGAAATTAGATAGTCAGACGCTTACACACGTAAACTCGCGACACCCGCTATCGACTAATCCTAACTCTACGCTCAAAACCCTGCCACAACTCAGCCACTGAGTTGCGAATTCTCAAGCTACGCCATGTAGCTTGTCCCCTAGTCACACGACTAAAAATTTAAATAGTTTAATACGAAATTACAAATTTAAAAAGAATTTAAACAAATAAAACAAAACCCTTATTTTTAAAACTAAGCCCAAATAAATATTATTAGGACCGGCCCAATAATTAAATAAAAATTGCGTCCCCCTTTTCTCCTTTTTATATCGGCCTGGTTCCTTTTACTTGAGAAAAATGGCGTTCGTCCCTTTTCCAGAGTTAGGGTTTTGTATCTCGAAGCGCCTGTTTTAATTCGATCGAATCAATAATGATTTGCATGTTGCCTTGATCGATTTGTTGCTCACTTTGGCTGCTTCGTTGATCGAGTTCTATCCTTGCTTTGGTATGTAATTTTTCCTTTTTGCTTTCTGATTGAATACTTGAACTCGATGGTTTTGAGATTGCCGATGATGATTGTTTATATAGGGTTTGTAACCCTAGATTTGCATTCGTACAATTATATTTGAATTTGTCAAATTCTTTTCTCTGGCCGCTTGATTTGGCTTGGTCGTTTGAGATTGATTCTGACTTGTTCGTAATCGTATATTCTTGTTGCTTGGTTGACACAGTTTCGAATTTGATTACTGCTTGAATTGTTCGACGCCTTGATTGCCACGGCTTCGGACCCGATCATTTTTCTGTTGAAGAAAATTTGACTTTGACTTTCGGCCATGTTTTGATTTCGTGAATTTCTTGGTTGACTTCGACTTTGATTCTTTGTGTCTGTATTTCTTTGCTACTGCATACTTGATAGAAAATTTGATGTGTGGTCAGACCTGAACTTCACTTGAGCATTGTTAAATAGTTTGTAGTTGTTGTGTTGTCATTTGGGCTTGTAAGTTGTATCATACTTGATGATCTTCATATTCACGTGTCTTGTTGAAGTGGTTGAGACTTGTAGTTCACTCGTCTTTGATTTTGTGGCTTCGACATCTTATATTCATGAGATGTTTATTGTGAAGTTTGGTTTACTGGTCTTTGAGGCATGTTGTATTTTTCTTTATGGTCTGCACTTGCATACTGATGCTTGTTGCACTTGTGTACTTCATACATGCACTGTGTCTTGTATCACTCGTGTCACTTGTGTACTTGAGTATGCACTGCATATTTGGTTTGCACCTTTTCTGGTTGGTCTGGCCTGAACTTCACTTGAGTATTGCTCCATGTATACTTGGTGTTGTAGCCTTGAGACTGTTGACATGTGCATTTGTCTTGTACCTGGTTAAATTCATTGCTGAGTTGTTTCACTTGATTTAGTGCCTAATGCATACTGCCTGACCATTGTTGCTGTGTTGATCATGTTTCTGGTTCAATGCTTGATTATGGTCTCTGACTATTTGTTCAGTGTAGCTTCACTGGTTTATGCATTGAGGTGCATCACTAGTCTTTGCATTGTGTAGTTGCCATATCTTGTGCTCGAGCTCTCTACACACTGATGCATTCTGGAGTTGGTCTTGTTGCAGTTTGGCTTAGTGTACATGTATATAGTTGTGTAGCTTCACTTGCATTTGTATTCTGATTCATTTTTTTTCTGTACAGTACCTTCTCTTTGTTTTTCATTAAGGTCTGCACATTCACCTGTTACCTTATTCTCTGTTCATACCTGAAACATGCTTGAAGTCATTGCCTGTACACCTGCCTTGTGTTGAATCCAGTTAATAGTTCAGGTTTGACCTTGTGCGCGTGTTGTGATTTTATTTATATTTGCACCTGAGTTGAACCCGTCCTTTTATTTTGGGTTTGACCTTGTACTCACCTGCCCCTATAGCATTATCAAGTGTATATCAGTGTGCACGGCCTTGTGGCATGTATAGTGATACACTGTGCATGTCACATTGTTCGTGTGTAATGAATTCAAATGTAAATGATGACGAACAACCTAAATAACTGAGGCAAATAATTATTTTCAAAAATCCATATTTTATTTTATATTGCAGAAATATTTATTTTTCAAACTGTGTTAGTGAATATTTTTGCAGATTGCTCAGATGCTGGATTCTAACTAGAATGAAGTTGAAGATAAAATAAGAATTGAGTGAATGAGTGATGTGTAGTGAGGTTAAATGTAAATATGAAATTGTGATGTATTTGTAATCAAAATTGTATATGTATAGTGAGAGCTTGAATTTTTACTATTCAAAAATGTAATAAATATTTGTTTGAATAAAATTTCTGTTTGAATTCAAATTCTGTGTTATTTAATTTATTCAGCAAATATTTATTTAATCTGTGAAAAATAAAATAGTACATTAACAAATACATTTAAACGAATGTATATATGTTTATTATTATCAAACAAAAATCATATAAGCGCATATTCAACAATCTCCCCCTTTTGATGATAACAAACATATATTTAAGATTTTGAAAATGTTAAATGTATTTGATCATTGATAAGCTCTAATTGCTCCCCCTATATAAATGCTTCCTCTCTACACAAAGCTCCCCCTACAAATATGCATACAATTAAATAATATGCAAATGAGCCTAGATGCAAATGGAAAATATTTGACCTTTGCTTGATTTTATTTGACAAAATCTTAACTTTTCTCTCCCCCTTTTGTTATCAGCAAAAGAATAATAGTATTAGAGAAAATAGAGATAAAGTGATCGATATTAATTCAATATTAAAACTCAATTGAATATAAATATTAAATTTCAATAAAAAATCAAACAAAAATCATAAATATTTTGTAAGGCGCTATTCCACTTTTAGAATGATGGGAATGATGTCATCATATAAAACCATACAGTTGTGTCTATTTGTGGTATATTTATATCAGGAATTTGAATATCTACTAACCATGCATAACCGTTAGGACTTTTAAATGAGATTAGTAGTATTCCAATTTTTTTAAAAAAAAACGAATTCAAGTTTCTTCTAACCACGCATAACCGCGAGGACTTTTAAATGGGATTAGAATCAACTTGTTTATTATCTAAAAATCAATTTTTGACCTGCGTTCCATACATGGATAACCGTGAGGACTTTTAAATGAGCATGGAAGCACATAACAAATTCCAAGTAATTCACCCATGCATAACCATGAGGACTCTTAAATGAGAGTGAATACTTTGGTATTTATTTATTTATTTGCTTTTTATTTTTTTATTTTTTTTATAAAAAATGTAAAAATGAAAAACGAATGATTCCTATTTAAAGTACCTCATGTCGACAAACTATATAGAATTTGATGAGTGATGGTCGTTAGAAATATGATAGATATAGAGATGGTCATGGAATTTTTACAAACAAAAAGTTTTATAACTCTTGTTTAAATTTCTAAAGAAATTTACTAATTATATTGTCTCGAGTCATAATATATAATAAATATCAACACTCATCACTTTTTCAATCACTATTCATCCTTTCGATAATCATTAGGGGTTAGATTAGTCAATGTAATCATTTAAACTCAAATTCAGAAATAATTATAAATCAATTTTTCTAAATGACTAATCTGAAAATATGGTCAAAAATGATTTTCTCGAGGGGGTTTTATAAGAAAATTTTCTGCTATCTGAAAATTGTTTGAAATGAAAAATATGCAGATATTTTCTTTGAAAAACGATGCACTTACTAAATGTCTCAAAAAAAAATCACGTTCAACTAGTAATTTTTCTAACAACTAGATTACCAGTGTAATCTGCATCTGAATTTCTCTTTCACTCAAAATCTCATTAATTGAATTTGATCGACAAAACCATGAAGTGTGCACCAAAAATTTCAAACTCAATTTTAACAACAATTTAAATGACATTCTTTGAATTTGAAGCCGTGTTAATAATCGAAAACCGTGAATAAAGAGTTAGCTGTATTATAACCAAATGTATCATCATCCAACAAAACACTATTTTTAATCCAAACTGATGTATAAGAAGTAATTCAAAGAATCTAGAGAATTTTATAGTGTTTTTGGCATAAGAATATAATTGGCCAACTATTTTGAATAAGTCAGAGTCAAAATCATCATCTTTTCATCATCTCAATATTGGCTGATTTTAATTCAGAATATGGTGCAGATTATCACATTTAATATATCGTTCAGATAAATATACTTTTACCTTTTTTTACCTTTACGATATTTTTCGTCGTTGTCCATTGTGATTCTGTCACCTTTATACTAGGCTAAGGAACTTTGCTTTGTTGCTCGTTGTGTTCTCGGAATAGCCAAAAATCCAGAGAACACTGTTGTTGTTCCTTAGCCTGACACCATACCTACACGTTGAAAGATTTTTGTGACCTATTTGTTTTTATAGGTCCATGATTGTTAGTAGCAGAAAATTTTGAAGAACAATTTTGTGAAGACTCAAAACTATTTATAATTGTTCCCTTCGGCACCCAAATTTGTTTAACTTTGAGAGATTTTTTATTTGTGCCTTTTGGAACCCAAATCGGTATAGTTTTCACATGTTTGGGTCTATACAAACAATTATTGTGATTGTGTCCATATTTTCTACAAATTGTGCACATAGAATTAACTTGATTAATATTGCTTTCAACAATTTTAGAACTTTTATATCCAAGTCCTTGTCTAACCGTATTAACAGTTTGCTTTCCTAATAGCATATTCAACGATTTTTCACTTTTTGAAAATTTATCTAAAGTCGTTGATAATTGTTGAACTTGTGTTTTGAGAGACTCATTTTCGTTTAACAATTGCGTGCACTTTTTAATCGAATTCTCTCTTCTAGTATTTTCATTCTCTTTTAAAATCAGAATTTCATTTTCAAGCGATTTTATATTGATTTCTGATTTTCTAATTTCTTCTTCAAACGTTGGACACTTATCACACTTAGGGATCCTACTTTGATAGGTTTTAACTAATTGGTCAAGTTGTTCATTTAATTCTATCAAAGTGACTTTTTAAGATTCAAGTTTAGCGTATTTTTTCCTAAGTCGTTCAAAACAGCCATTTACTTCGTGGAAATAAATAAGTAATTCAGAATGAGTAAGTTTTGATACCTCGCTTGGCTCGTCATCGTCGCTATCAGTTATATTTCCTTGAAGGCACATATCTGCTTTCTCACTCTCACTGCTAGTACTTTTATCATTCTCATCCATTTCATCCCAAGTGGCTGCAAAACTTTTCTTTTTCTGTCTCTTTCTAAGTCGCGTCGATTTCGAGGACAATCGGGATTGATGTGTCCGGGTTGGTTGCACTTATGACAGATGATCTCCTGTTCTTCTGAGTAGTCAAGTGCTTTGCCTATTCTGCTTTTCAATTCCTGATTTCGAGCTGGATTTCCGTATTTGCGATTCCACCTTTTGAATTTCTTTATTAGTAGTGCCATCTCTGCTGCTCCATCGTCATCATCGTTATCATCGTCACTTTCGGTTGTTCCTTTGAGTGCTATTGATTTCTTTTGAGTATCTCCTCCTTCACGCTCTTCCTTGAATTTCATTTCTAGCTCATAAGTGGTGAGATTTCCGATGAGTTCTTCAACTTTCATTTGTTTTAAGTCTTTTGATTCTTGAATGGCAGTCAATTTCGCTTCAAATTTTCGTGGAAGGACTCTGAGGATTTTTCGGACTATCTCTAACTCCGTGTATGATCTTCCAAGAGCTTTTGATTTATATACGATATTGGAAAGTCGTCCATGCATCTCTTTAACATTTTCTTCCTTCGCCATTGTGAAGTTCTCGTATTCGCTGCTTAGCATGGCAAGACGAGATTCTTTGACTTGAGATGTTCCTTCGTGAGTCACTTCTAGTGTGTGCCATATTTCCTGCGCAGTTAGACAATGTGAGACAGGATTAAATTCAAATTGATCCAATGAACAGATAATAGAGTTCATAGCTTTAGCATTAGTATTTTGTAATTTATTTTCTAGTTTTGTCCATTGTTCCTTTGGTTTCTCTATTTCCTGATTATCTACAGTTATAGTTGGTATTCTATAACCTGTCTCAACAATATCCCAAGCGTCAATGGTTTTCAGAAAAATTTCCATCCTATTTTTCCAGTAAGCATATTCACCATTGAACATTGGTGGTCTAACTATGGATTGACCCTCAGCAAAAGCAATATTAAAAGAAGTCATTTTAAAAATTCAAATTTTTAAAACAAAAATTGGTTTTTGAAAAATGAATTTTTTAAAACAGAAGTTGACTTCTATTCCTAGCTCCGATACCACTTGTAAGATCGATTTCACCCTAGAGGGGGGGGGTGAATAGGGCGATGGTATAAATTATAAAAATTAACTACGGAAGCTTATAAAATAATTTTAATACAGATCACAGAATAATAGCAGCACAGACAAATAGAAGAATAATAAGAAGAAATAGAACGACACAGAATTTACCCAGCTTCGGCAAAACCCTGCCTACGTGCTGCCTCCAAGGTTTCTACTAGAAATTAGATAGTCAGACGCTTACACACGTAAACTCATGACACACGCTATCGACTAATCCTAACACTACGCTCAAAACCCTGCCACAACTCAGCCACTGAGTTGTGAATTATCAAGCTACGCCACGTAGCATGTCCCCTAGTCACACGACTAGAAATTTAAACAGTTTAATACGAAATTACAAATTTAAAAGGAATTTAAACAAATAAAACAAAACCCTTATTTTTAAAACTAAGCCCAAATAAATATTATTAGGACCGGCCTAATAATTAGATAAAAATTGCGTCCCCCTTTATTCCTTTTTATTATATCGGCCTGGTTCCTTTTACTTGAGAAAAATGGCGTTCGTCCCTTTTCCAGGTTAGGGTTTTGTATCTCGAAGCGCCTGTTTTAATTCGATCGAATCAATGATGATTTGCGTGTTGCCTTGATCGATTTGTTGCTCACTTCGGCTGCTTCGTTGATCGAGTTCTATCCTTGCTTCGGTATGTAATTTTTCCTTTTTGCTTTCTGATTGAATACTTGAACTCGATGGTTTTGAGATTGCTGATGATGATTGTTTATATAGGGTTTGTAACCCTAGATTTGCGTTCGTACAATTATATTTGAATTTGTCAAATTCTTTTCTCTAACCGCTTGATTTTGCTTGGTCGTTTGATATTGATTCTGACTTGTTCATAATCGTATATTCTTGTTGCGTGGTTGACACGGTTTCGAATTTGATTACTGCTTGAATTGTTCGACGCCTTGATTGCCACGGCTTCGGCCCCGATCATTTTTCTGTTGAAGAAAATTTGACTTCAACTTTCGGCCATGTTTTGATTTCGTGAATTTCTTGGTTGACTTCGACTTTGATTCTTTGTGTCTGTATTTCTTTGCTACTGCATACTTGATAGCAAATTTGATGTGTGGTCAGTCCTGAACTTCACTTGAGCATTGTTAAGTAGTTTGTAGTTGCTGTGTTGTCATTTGGGCTTGTAAGTTGTATCATAATTGATGATCTTCATATTCACGTGTCTTGTTGAAGTGGTTGAGACTTGCAGTTCAATCGGCTTTGATTTTGTGGCTTCGACATCTTATATTCATGAGATGTTTATTGTGAAGTTTGGTTTACTAGTCTTTGAGGCATGTTGTATTTTTCTTTGTGGTCTGCACTTGCATACTGATGCTTGTTGCACTTGTGTACTTCATATATGCACTGTGTCTTGTATCACTTGTGTCACTTGTGTACTTGAGTATGCACTGCACATTTGGTTTGCACCTTTTCTGGTTGGTCTGGCCTGAACTTCACTTGAGTATTGCTCCATGTATACTTGGTAGTGTAGCCTTGAGTGTAACGTCCCGTAAATTTTCGACTTTCGAAAATTCAACATCGATACTCACTTTATCGACTGCCGAGAAATCGAAGGCCGAAAACCCGAAATGTTATGGTTTAAGAAAAGAAAAGAGAGAGAAGAAGAGAGAAGAAGGTAGAAAATAGAAGGAATAGACAATAGAACAACAACAGAATCTCACAATTCGCAGCGGAACAACATATAATAAATAAATGAATAATCTTTAAACAAAGAACTATATCAGTTATTACATTACATCACATTTCATTACATCATATCATCAGAGTGTACAACATCATACAACATCAAACAGTGCAGCGGAAAAAGAAATACTATATACTAGTAATACGTCATGCCATCCATCTTGCCTCCTGCAACTCCAGAAGATCCAGAATATCCTGATAAACCTAACTCTTGACTGCCCGTGTGGAAATTGGAGGGCATCCAGAGTTTAGGAAGGAAAACAATAAACTCCGAGTTAGTCATGTGACTGGTGTGGGAACTCAAAACAGTTTATTTATCTTTAAAATCAAAATAGAAGAATATTTTTAAAGTCAATTCGCAATGCTTTTAAAAATGAGACTACCATAAGGCCTCCCGCACACACACACAATGCAAACGCAGAATCGGAGGAGATTTCTCCTTATGATAGTCAAAGATGCTTGATACGCATTAAAAAGAACATTTGATATTATTACTAGTGTATAGTGTAGGAAAAATTCATTTCGAAAGTAGAATATAAATCTTAGCCAACATACGACCATTATCGTATGCCTACTATAGCTACCATCCAAACAGTGGTGACCACCATAAGTGAATGGCAGGTTCTACAACTAATACCGTACAAGTTTCGTATTGGGAATTGGATTTCCAACGAATGATCAGGCCAAGGAAATTCCCATTGCCACATGAGAATGCCTCTGGATGGACATCCCCGAGAACCAAACCGGATCTCTACCAACACAAGGCCGGGTTACCCCTAACTGAGTAACAACTGACCGAATATGCCATCCCCCGGTCCTTTGGGACCTTTCAACCGAGCGCTCGCAATCAATTCACACAATCATAAAGTGTTTTCAACATGAGTAAGTATCTGGGCTCCATACCATGATACCACCCTTTTCCAGAAGGAAATGCACACATCCTAAAGGGCGCTACCCCTCATAACCTTGCCGCATCTTTCCTGTTTTGACCATTCCCAAGGTGTGAGGCTCGACGAAGTCACGTCCACAAAAACATACTTTATACAAAATCCATGCTTTGGGTCAACAAATGATCATAGAAATGATCACCAAGATAGACGATCAAATAAACGATCCTATCACAAATAATCAACACAATGATCATTTACAGCAACACTCAGCATGTCACATTACCAAATTGGGAATATATCGCTGATAACATTCAACTACATAACCTCTGAGCTCGTACGTCTCAGAGAAGGGTGTTAAGCTAAAAGAATAAATTCTCCGCCACCAACAGAAATATATTTGAAAGAAATCTGCTTTATATCTCAATTTGTAACGTCAGACATACAATCCATACAAGTCTGTTCCGGGCTCGAACAAAACTGAAGGCACTTCTCACGAAGCCCTTGCAATCCGGGTATTCACAATCCCGATCGAATTTCCCATCACTTAGGAAATCTCTATACCAGGAGCTACCCAGTGCAGAGATAATCGATAGGTCATCCTATCGCTTTCGCAAATACTCGGTCTTCAACACCGGTCATCAAATGCAATTCATAACGACGTATCACAAATTCGGAATGGGTTATACGACCCCATGGTCCTTTCCCGGTTAACCCGAATAGTGAGCGCTTATTCAAAAATAAGTGTGGCATTCAAATTCAAACAAATCACATCAAATACCCATTCAAAGGGAAATATTGATAGTCGGTTATTGAACTATCAATGGATATGCACACATCACCAGTTTCCAAATAACTTTCCAAATTATTTATTTTCTAAAAATATCTTTACAAGATATATAATTCAATATCTCAAAAATAAATCAATATTTATTTTTTTAAACAAGTTCCCCTTTCTTTTATAAATTCCATAGTGAATTTTCATTCTAAAATATTCATGAATATACGACTTCAATTCCATTTCTAATATTCATTTTCAATTTATCTTCAAAAAGATAAATTCAAAATATTCACTTAATATTGGAAAACATTTCCATACTTATTTATTCATAAGTAATTCACAAATTTTTATTTATTTTCAACACTTGGAAAATATTCAATATACTTCAATCGAAATTAAGTATATATTTCATTCTTTAAGGAAATCATTCTTTTAAACATATTTATTTGGGCCAAAACGAATGTTGCGTAAAACATCGTTACGACAATCCAAAATCACTAGTATAGGGAATCGAAATTAAAATAGATATATAAATCCCAATTCTATACAAAACATTTCCTTTCGGAAATCATTTACTATAACAACAGTGTTATAGTCCACCATTTTCTTCTATTTCTCGAAAACGTCTATTTCAACAATGAATGTTGAAATCTATGGTTTCGAATCTCAACACATTTTAAAACATCGTTAGATCGTTTTAATTCTATTTAAAACATCTAATCTAAACATTTTCTTTAACATATTATTCACTATTCAAAAACGTGAATATACTACGTTAACAAATTTCATCCTTTTATTCATTTTATTTCAAAGGTTTATTCACAGTCAAAACGTGAATATAACTCCATAAATAGGTTTCAACAATTTACTTATCAAAATAAGTTGTTTACCAATTTATAAAACAATATTATAAATTCATTTTCTATTTATTTTATAACAACTTCTATTTATACATCTCTTTTATTAACATATCTCAATTCATATCTCATGATATACTAGAAATTCATATTATAAGTTAAATGCTTATAAAACGATTATTTTACAAAATCGTTCTTATAAACTTCATAATTATAACTCTTATAACTTATAAGATTCAATTATTCATCCAAATATATTCTTTAATAATTTCACAAAATTTATAAATCTTACTATTTATAAATTTCATTTATAACTTTACCATTTATAATTTTATAATTTCCATTCACTTACAAAATTCATTTTCACTTCATTCAAACACTTATAAAAACTCGTTTTATAATGTCAATATTTCAATTTATAAATATCCATTTATAAATCTCTTAATATAAATCAATTTATATTATTCTTTAAAACGCCTTTAATCTCCTTTATTATTTCACCATTTTGATTCATAAAATAATTAAATTTTATAAATCCTATATTTAAACTTTTCACAATTAATTCTAAAATCCCAATTTAACTATTTTATAAAATCATTAACCCCATATTTTCAAAAATAAATCTTTAATCGTATTTCTCAAAATCATAATTTTTATAACATTAAAATTACACATTTATTTATTTAAAATGGGTCAATTCCAAAAATATTTTATAAACGTATACTTTCAAAAAATCACTTTTAAATCCTTTTAAAATTCCAAATTTGGTCCAATGATGCTACACACCAAATAGTAAATCACGACAACAACGATATCATATATCGATATGATAATCCATCAAATATCAAAATATCTGAAATCAAATAAAAACTGTTGAGGAATCCAGTTGGATCCCTCCAACCTGTTTTCCTGCATCCACAAACATTAGCACAATACCAATTTCGTTCCAGTACGAAATTATCGCGGTATATGGGATTTAAAATATTATCCGCTTAATAGACGGCACAATAGGGTCTCATCCGCTAAACAAATGCGGGAAATCAATAACTCCAATATATACATATGCCAATATATATATATATATATATTGCTATTATATATAATACCAATTTCACTGTTTATGAAATATTCGCGGTATATGTTTTTAATAAATAACATCCGCTTATTAACGGCGCATAATGTCTATTTTAACAATCAATAGATATCAATCAACATTCAAACATGCATTCAAATATTTTAAATCTAACTACTTAAAATAAAATCGAACCCGATTCGATTGAGTGAGAAGTTCTCACCTTGATTTTATTTTCGTTTTAGCGATTTATTTCGAATAAAATTAAACGCGCGTTTAATTTTACCCAAAATTCTCACTAACTCCAAACGACTCCAATCCAACTCCATCGCGTAGTGCTCGTCCATACGATTCCAACGCAACTGGTTTCGCGCGTTTTCGACCTCGTATGAAAAAGTTATGATTTTTATAAGTTTCACGATTTAAACTATAATTAACTTACAACATATATTTTAATTTTTTAACCTACACTAACATGGGCCGCTGGATTCGCTTGAGAAAATCAAGGCCGTGCATACACCTTTCTTCCATCTCTTCGTTTCTTGCCCCAGTACCCTGATAACGGCCGCACCCACTTCTTTAGGAATTAGGGTTAATTTATTCGATCACTACACTTGCTTCTACCCCGATCAAAGACCTCCACGTGAATGCCCCTCGCCACCTCCACACTCGCCCCAAACACCAGAGAGCTCGGCCATCTCCTCCATCAGAAAACGCGTGCGCAAGTTGCCACCATCGGCCCCCTGTAGCTCCCACTACGATGCTCCGTTTTACATCACAACCGTTCACATCGAAGCTCTCATCGAAGCTCTCATCGTGCTTAACAATATTGTAGTTGAGTCTTCGTCTAATTGTTGATGGATTTGGAGTAATCGAGGGAGGAAGGACATTGCTTCCTGGCCGTGGGTTTCATTTCTGGCGGCTAGGGTTTTAGAATTTAGGTTTTTATTTTTTTATTTTTTTTTTAGAGAGAGAGGGGCTATTTATAGGAAAAACGATCGACGCTATTCATTCGGAAATTTCAGAACTCCGATTCACGCGCCGTAACCAGCATTTCTACGGTTTATCCCGCGTTCCGGACACAATGGACCAGGTTTCGGAAGCTAATTCGATCATCTGTGCGAGTTATGGAAACAAACGATCGATTTAAATTAAACCGATTTAAGCGATTTTCTAGGCGTTTTAATTTGTACCGGACAAACGGTAAATCCAATTGAAACGAAATTTGAAACCTTAAAATAATATCACATTACGGATCCGATGAAACTTGTTTCGTCGAAATCCGAGACTTTTTGAAAAATGGCTATTTTAACTCGCCAAATTAATATTAAAAACAATTCGATGCGTTTCGAGCTGCCACGCTCAAACGATAGCTCCGATTGATACGAAAATTGAAATCCGGTAATAACTAACTATTACGGATCCAATGGAACTGGTTTCATCCAATTCTGAGACTGTTCAAAAATTGACTATTTTCACTAGTCGATTTTAATATTAAAATATTCAATTTTCACAAATTAACTTTTAATTCGATTTTAAAAGTTCTAAAACATCATTCTAACTCCAACATGATAAAATAAAACTTTACAAATCATTTTCAATCATATTTAACCCAATTTTCAATTATTTCCATAATTTAACATATTAAATTATCGATTTAATTATTCAATTAAATCCAATTATTCAAAATAAAATTTATTCGACTTATAAATTCACTTCTTAATATTTAAAATTAATTAAATATCCAAATTTTAATTATTAAAAATTCTGGGTCGTTACAATCTTCCCCCCTTAAAAGAATTTCGTCCTCGAAATTAACAAGTAAGAAAAGTTATAGAATTTATTAACTTTCCCAAAATCCATAGTTAAATTTCTTATAATACTTTACTAAGTTTTCAAATCATACTTAGTTATCTTTTCAAAAACAACTACTATTGTTTAACTTTCAATTCCAAATCAAAGTTAAGGTTTTCAAAATTTTCTAACGCCTTAAATTTCCGGAAAAATTCGCCATAGTCTCCTTTCCGCGGCTCGATCTGAAAAAAAAATGACAGTATATATATCACAAATATACATCTCATCAAGTAATGAGGCATCCCGTAGGGAAAAAAAGTATAAAAGTATGGTATTTAATCCGAGATATGTACCTTATATTTTATTAGCAAGCATATATGGCTAATATAGCGCGAAAGCGAGCTCCAAATGCGAAGCAAACGCGATCCGCACCTACTAAACACTCAACAAACAACATTAGAACATGTATATCATGACAATAGTATCGATATACAACATATAGCAACATAATAACTATGTATGTTAACATAGCAAATGAAGTAAAAGCAACAAATGCAAACATCAACCAACTATCATCCAACTAACATCCATAACCAATAAATATTCATTCATATTCTCATTAATATTCAATGAAATAGGGTTTTCAATTTAATCACTATTTGATTCATTAACAGTGGATGTTTTTACTAACATTCATTTTCAGTTAGTTTATATTCACTAATTCATATTCAAGTTGGTTCACTTCCAAATCAAATTCAATTCTATTTAAGATTCATTTAACTTCCAATTGGATTTCAATTACTTTAGCTTCCAATTTCATTAATTCAATTTCATTAACACTTAATGAATTATATACAATCAACTAACAACCATATAACAACCAATGTTTATTCAACACAACCAAATTCCTTTGCTATATTCATTCAATTTGGCTTAATACCTTCACTTTCAATTGGTTTAATTAAATTGATTTGCATTCAATTATTCAACTTATAAATCAATTCAAATTTCAATTCTAAAGTAAATTTCCATTTAACTTTAAATTCATTTTTTATTTCAACTCATATTTATAAATATATTCATATAGTTTCACTTCTTATATATATAAGTTTATTTCACAATTGTAAATCACTTTAATTATGATTAAATTCTTATAATTCTTTTGCTTATACAATTATTCTTTTATTTAGATTATTCAAACAACTAAACAATCAACTTATATACACTTTAATAATTCTGAAAAATTATTTCTTCATATACAAAATATACTCAAGGTAAAATTATTCCATTTACCCAATTTAAAATCAATATTGTGCCGAATTGTTCTATTCAAGTGTTTAAAAACCCCTTCGGCATAGTCTTGCGGACCACGCTGACGAAAGTTCATATGCCACTCAATAAACCAATCATCACAATATAAAACAATTTTATATATTCACTAACAAATACGCTCTCATAGCTATTATTACACTCAAACTCATTCTAGAGTACTACTGACTCTATCTCTAATGAGTAATACCCAACAGAACCATGGTTGTCGCTTAACCATATGCTCTGATACCAAATGTAACGTCCCGGAAATTTTCGACTTTCGAAAATTCAACATCGATACTCACTTTATCGACTGCCGAGAAATCGAAGGCCGAAACCCGAAATGTTATGGTTTAAGAAAAGAAAAGAGAGAGAAGAAGAGAGAAGAAGGTAGAAAATAGAAGGAATAGACAATAGAACAACAACAGAATCTCACAATTCGCAGCGGAACAACATATAATGAATAAATGAATAATCTTTAAACAAAGAACTATATCAGTTATTACATTACATCACATTTCATTACATCATATCATCAGAGTGTACAACATCATACAACATCAAACAGTGCAACGGAAAAAGAAATACTATATACTAGTAATACGCCATGCCATCCATCTTGCCTCCTGCAACTCCAGAATATCCAGAATATCCTGATAAACCTAACTCTTGACTGCCCGTGTAGAAATTGGTGGGCACCCAGAGTTTAGGAAGGAAAACAATAAACTCCGAGTCAGTCATGTGACTGGTGTGGGAACTCAAAACAGTTTATTTATCTTTAAAATCAAAATAGAAGAATATTTTTAAAGTCAATTCGCAATGCTTTTAAAAATGAGACTACCATAAGGCCTCCCGCACACACACACAATGCAAACGCAGAATCGGAGGAGATTTCTCCTTATGATAGTCAAAGATGCTTGATACGCATTAAAAAGAACATTTGATATTATTACTAGTGTATAGTGTAGGAAAAATTCATTTCGAAAGTAGAATATAAATCTTAGCCAACATACGACCATTATCGTATGCCTACTATAGCTACCATCCAAACAGTGGTGACCACCATAAGTGAATGGCAGGTTCTACAACTAATACCGTACAAGTTTCGTATTGGGAATTGGATTTCCAACGAATGATCAGGCCAAGGAACTTCCCATTGCCACATGAGAATGCCTCTGGATGGACTTCCCCGAGAACCAAACCGGATCTCTACCAACACAAGGCCGGGTTACCCCTAACTGAGTAACAACTGACCGAATATGCCATCCCCCGGTCCTTTGGGACCTTTCAACCGAGCGCTCGCAATCAATTCACACAATCATAAAGTGTTTTCAACATGAGTAAGTATCTGGGCTCCATACCATGATACCACCCTTTTCCAGAAGGAAATGCACACATCCTAAAGGGCGCTACCCCTCATAACCTTGCCGCATCTTTCCTGTTTTGACCATTCCCGAGGTGTGAGGCTCGACGAAGTCACGTCCACAAAAACATACTTTATACAAAAGCCATGCTTTGGGTCAACAAATGATCATAGAAACCAAGATAGACGATCAAATAAACGATCCTATCACAAATAATCAACACAATGATCATTTACAGCAACACTCAGCATGTCACATTACCAAATTGGGAATATATCGCTGATAACATTCAACTACATAACCTCTGAGCTTGTACGTCTCAGAGAAGGGTGTTAAGCTAAAAGAATAAATTCTTCGCCACCAACAGAAATATATTTGAAAGAAATCAGCTTTATATCTCAATTTGTAACGTCAGACATACAATCCATACAAGTCTGTTCCGGGCTCGAACAAAACCGAAGGCACTTCTCACGAAGCCCTTGCAATCCGGGTATTCACAATCCCGATCGAATTTCCCATCACTTAGGAAATCTCTATACCAGGAGCTACCCAGTGCAGAGATAATCGATAGGTCATCCTATCGCTTTCGCAAATACTCGGTCTTCAACACCGGTCATCAAATGCAATTCATAACGACGTATCACATATTCGGAATGGGTTATACGACCCCATGGTCCTTTCCCGGTTAACCCGAATAGTGAGCGCTTATTCAAAAATAAGTGTGGCATTCAAATTCAAACAAATCACATCAAATACCCATTCAAAGGGAAATATTGATAGTCGGTTATTGAACTATCAATGGATATGCACACATCACCAGTTTCCAAATAACTTTCCAAATTATTTATTTTCCAAAAATATCTTTACAAGATATATAATTCAATATCTCAAAAATAAATCAATATTTATTTTTTTAAACAAGTTCCCCTTTCTTTTATAAATTCCATAGTGAATTTTCATTCTAAAATATTCATGAATATACGACTTCAATTCCATTTCTAATATTCATTTTCAATTTATCTTCAAAAAGATAAATTCAAAATATTCACTTAATATTGGAAAACATTTCCATACTTATTTATTCATAAGTAATTCACAAATTTTTATTTATTTTCAACACTTGGAAAATATTCAATATACTTCAATCGAAATTAAGTATATATTTCATTCTTTAAGGAAATCATTCTTTTAAACATATTTATTTGGGCCAAAACGAATGTTGCGTAAAACATCGTTACGACAACCCAAAATCACTAGTATAGGGATTCGAAATTAAAATAGATATATAAATCCCAATTCTATACAAAACATTTCTTTTCGGAAATCATTTACTATAACAACAGTGTTATAGTCCACCATTTCCTTCTATTTCTCGAAAACGTCTATTTCAACAATGAATGTTGAAATCTATGGTTTCGAATCTCAACACATTTTAAAACATCGTTAGATCGTTTTAATTCTATTTAAAACATCTAATCTAAAGATTTTCTTTAACATATTATTCACTATTCAAAAACGTGAATATACTACGTTAACAAATTTCATCCTTTTATTCATTTTATTTCAAAGGTTTATTCACAGTCAATAACGTGAATATAACTCCATAAATAGGTTTCAACAATTTACTTATCAAAATAAGTTGTTTACGAATTTATAAAACAATATTATAAATTCCTTTTCTGTTTATTTTATAACAACTTCTATTTATACATCTCTTTTATTAACATATCTCAATTCATATCTCACGATATACTAGAAATTCATATTATAAGTTAAATGCTTATAAAACGATTATTTTACAAAATCGTTCTTATAAACTTCATAATTATAACTCTTATAACTTATAAGATTCAATTATTCATCCAAATATATTCTTTAATAATTTCACAAAATTTATAAATCTTACTATTTATAAATTTCATTTATAACTTTACCATTTATAATTTTATAATTTCCATTCACTTACAAAATTCATTTTCACTTCATTCAAACACTTATAAAAACTCGTTTTATAATGTCAATATTTCAATTTATAAATATCCATTTATAAATCTCTTAATATAAATCAATTTATATTATTCTTTAAAACCCCTTTAATATCCTTTATTATTTCACCATTTTGATTCATAAAATAATTAAATTTTATAAATCCTATATTTAAACTTTTCACAATAAATTCTAAAATCCCAATTTAACTATTTTATAAAATCATTAACCCTATATTTTCAAAAATAAATCTTTAATCGTATTTCTCAAAATCATAATTTTTATAACATTAAAATTATACGTTTATTTATTTAAAATGGGTCAATTCCAAAAATATTTTATAAACGTATACTTTCAAAAAATCACTTTTAAATCCTTTTAAAATTCCAAATTTATCCAATGATGCTACACACCAAATAGTCAATCACGACAACAACGATATCATATATCGATATGATAATCCATCAAATATCAAAATATCTGAAATGAAATAAAAATTGTTGAGGAATCCGGTTGGATCCCTCCAACCTGTTTTCCTGCATCCACAAACATTAGCACAATACCAATTTCGTTCCAGTACGAAATTATCGCGGTATATGGGATTTAAAATATTATCCGCTTAATAGACGGCGCAATAGGGTCTCATCCGCTAAACAAATGCGGGAAATCAATAACTCCAATATATACATATGCCAATATATATATATATTGCTATTATATATAATACCAATTTCACTGTTTATGAAATATTCGCGGTATATGTTTTTAATAAATAACATCCGCTTACTAACGGCGCATAATGTCTATTTTAACAATCAATAGATATCAATCAACATTCAAACATGCATTCAAATATTTTAAATCTAACTATTTAAAATAAAATCGAACCCGATTCGATTGAGTGAGAAGTTCTCACCTTGATTTTATTTTCGTTTTAGCGATTTATTTCGAATAAAATTAAACGCGCGTTTAATTTTATCCAAAATTCTCACTAACTCCAAACGACTCCAATCCAACTCCATCGCGTAGTGCTCGTCCATACGATTCCAACGCAACTGGTTTCGCGCGTTTTCGACCTCGTATGAAAAAGTTATGATTTTTATAAGTTTCACGATTTAAACTATAATTAACTTACAACATATATTTTAATTTTTTAACCTACACTAACATGGGCCGCTGGATTCGCTTGAGAAAATCAAGGTCGTGCATACACCTTTCTTCCATCTCTTCGTTTCTTGCCCCAGTACCCTGATAACGGCCGCACCCACTTCTTTAGGAATTAGGGTTAATTTATTCGATCACTACACTTGCTTCTACCCCGATCAAAGACCTCCACGTGAATGCCCCTGGCCACCTCCACACTCGCCCCAAACACCAGAGAGCTCGGCCATCTCCTCCATCAGAAAACGCATGCGCAAGTTGCCACCATCGGCCCGCTGTAGCTCCCACTACGATGCTCCGTTTTACATCACAACCGTTCACATCGAAGCTCTCATCGTGCTTAACAATATTGTAGTTGATGTCTTCGTCTAATTGTTGATGGATTTGGAGTAATCGAGGGAGGAAGGACATTGCCTCCTGGCCGTGGGTTTCATTTCTGGCGGCTAGGGTTTTAGAATTTAGGTTTTTATTTTTTTATTTTTTTTTAGAGAGAGAGGGGCTATTTATAGGAAAAACGATCGACGCTATTCATTCGGAAATTTCCGAACTCCGATTCACGCGCCGTAACCAGCGTTTCTAGGATTTATCCCACGTTCCGGACACAATGGAACAGGTTTCGGAAGCTAATTCGATTATCTGTGCGAGTTATGGCAACAAACGATCGATTTAAATTAAACCGATTTAAGCGATTTTCTAGGCGTTTTAATTTGTACCGGACAAACGGTAAATCCAATTGACACGAAATTTGAAACCTTACAATAATATCACATTACGGATCCGATGAAACTGGTTTCGTCGAAATCCGAGACTTTTTGAAAAATGGCTATTTTAACTCGCCAAATTAATATTAAAAACAATTCGATGCGTTTCGAGCTGCCACGCTCAAACGATAGCTCCGATTGATACGAAAATTGAAATCCGATAATAACTAACTATTACGGTTCCAATGGAACTGGTTTCGTCCAATTCTGAGACAGTTCAAAAATTGACTATTTTCACTAGTCGATTTTAATATTAAAATATTCAATTTTCACAAATTAACTTTTAATTCGATTTTAAAAGTTCTAAAACATCATTCTAACTCCAACATGATAAAATAAAATTTTACAAATCATTTTCAATCATATTTAACCCAATTTTCAATTATTTCCATAATTTAACATATTAAATTATCGATTTAATTATTCAATTAAATCCAATTATTCAAAATAAAATTTATTCGACTTATAAATTCACTTCTTAATATTTAAAATTGATTAAATATCCAAATTTTAATTATTAAAAATTCTGGGTCGTTACATTGAGACTGTTGACATGTGCATTTGTCTTGTACCTGGTTAAATTCATTGCTGAGTTGTTTCACTTGATTTAGTGCCTAATGCATACTGCCTGACCATTGTTGCTGTGTTGATCATGTTTCTGGTTCAATCTTTGATTATGGTCTCTGACTATTTGTTCAGTGTGGCTTCACTGGTTTATGCATTGAGGTGCATCACTAGTCTTTGCATTGTGTAGTTGCCATATCTTGTGCTCGAGCTCTCTGCACACTGATGCATTCTGGAGTTGGTCTTGTCGCAGTTTGGCTTAGTGTACATGTATGTAGTTGTGTAGCTTCACTTGCATTTGTATTCTGATTCATTTGTTTTTCTGTACAGTACCTTCTCTTTGTTTTTCATTAAGGTCTGCACATTCACCTGTTACCTTATTCTCTGTTCATACCTGAAACATGCTTGAAGTCGTTGCCTGTACACCTGCCCTGTGTTGAATCCAGCTAATAGTTCGGGTTTGACCTTGTACGCGTGTTGTGATTTTATTTATATTTGCACCTGAGTTGAACCCGTCCTTTTATTTGGGTTTGACCTTGTGCTCACTTGTCCCTGTAGCATTATCAAGTGTATATCGGTGTGCACGACCTTGTGGCATGTACAGTGATACACTGTGCATGTCACATTGTTCGTGTGTGATGAATTCAAATGTAAATGATGACGAACAACCCAATTAACTGAGGAAAATAATTATTTTTAAAAATCCATATTTTATTTTATATTGCAAAAATATTTCTTTTTCAATTTTACCGCGTTAGTGAATATTTTTGCAGATTGCTCAGATGCTGGATTCTAACTGGAATGAAGTTGAAGATAAAATACGAATTGAGCGAATGAGTGATGTGTAGTGAGGTTAAATGTAAATATGAAATTGTGATGTATTTGTAATCAAAATTGTATATGTATAGTGAGAGCTTGAATTTGTGCTATTCAAAAATGTAATAAATATTTGTTTGAATAAAATTTCTGTTTGAATTCAAATTCTGTGTTATTTAATTTATTCAGCAAATATTTATTTAATCTGTGAAAAATAAAATAGTACATTAACAAATACATTTAAACGAATGTATATATGTTTATTATCATCAAACAAAAATCATATAAGCGCATATTCAACAGAATCAAAACCAGATGAAACAGAAAGTCCTAATTAGCTATCCGTCAGCCACCTACTCATTTCCAAAAGCTTTATTCGCAAAAATAACTAAAACCTAAAAACCTTAATCCTCGGCCTACTCAAATCAATTTTGAGCGCCCAAGAGTTTAAGGGGAAACAAAACTTTAAGTCAGACATAAAGCCTAGTGTGAATAATTTTGTTACATCTCGGTTTACTAATAATAAGTGAGACCACGTCGCTTACGGAACGGTTTCCCCTCACTAATATCCTTTCCAAAACATATATTTTGCAAATCCTTTACTGCAACCAAACTGGTTAATCAAACTGATTATATCAAAATAGCAATATCCTTTACGCTAATAAATGGAATATCCGTCCATAAAATAAGCAATATGTAAAATATCTACCCACAACATAATAACATTGTCAGTTATGCTGCAAACGGACTATCTGTCCCGCAAACTGGACTAATTGTACGAAATCTAGGCTGACTGCCAGCAAAATGGACTAACTATCCGAGTTATTTTCTTAAGGTTAACCACTCTTTAAATTTTCCTTGAAAACATTTTCAAAATGATTTAGAACTTCAAATCATATATACATGCAAGGAGAATATATCTTCAGCTTTACTATGAGCCATTTTAGCCATGTTATATATACTTTACTCAAAATAATGTTGATGAGATTTAATAAGGATTATCTATCCTTCTAAAACAATTCAAAACCCTTTTTAACTTGAAAATACTTGGGCTATATTGTCTATCTACTACATTCGAAACCATTGTTTAAAACGGTTAAACAACCCTTTCGAAAGCATTGAAGGTAACTCCTTCAAAACCATCGACAGACCCTTTCGAAAACATTAAATATAGCCTAAATATTGGAAAAACCTTTCCTTTCTTTTCACCGAAAGCTTCAAAATATCAGGCATCCCCCTTTAAAGCCTTTAAAATATTGCCTTATGAAAATATAGGAAAAAACCTTCCTTTCAAACCTTTCGAAACCCTGGGGAACCACCTCTTTCGAAACCATTCATTAAAAACTTTTGAAACAGTCAAAACTCAATCCTTTCAAAAGCACTTTGGGTTCAATTTAAAATGCGAAAACCTTTTGAAACCATTGAAAAATGTGTCGGGCGAAACCATTTGGATTCTGCCTTCAAGTAGAGCAAAATGATCAGAAAACCATTAAAGTCGAAAGCATCTGTTTCGAAACCATTTAAAACTATCTCTTTTGAAACCATTTGGGATTTACCTTACTTATATAAAAAAGGTCTTAAAACATTTAAGATGAAAGCAACTGCTTCGAAACCATTTCCTAAACAATGAAGTGATGGTGTCGAAACCATCCATTCAAAAGCAATAGAGAGGTGGTCAGGTTTTAGAAAGAAAAACATCCCTTTTGAAACCGTCTGGGTCGAAAGGCAAAAAGACGGCAGCAAAAAAGGTTTCGATTTAGCCAGAAACAATTGCTTAAAAACAGAGGCGCAACCCAATCGAAACTATTTCCTTTAAATCATTTGACTTGGTCGAAAGCTACTTTGTCAAAAGTTGTTTAATCAAAAGCAAGTAGGCGTATTTCTTTAATTTAAAAACAAAGCAAAGTCCTAACCCCTTCGTAATCCCGGTTTCGACTCCCTACCTTCCGCCTACTTCCAATTCACTACATACCGGTAAGCTAATACCATGTGCATTGGTTTTGACTGTGCTGGAAGCGAACATGAGGAGGCGGAACCTGGTGCCGGGGGTGACGAAACAATGAAAAACATGTAGCAAATTGTTCTTTTCACCTAACCTGCCTTACATGTCTAATTGTGATCGGTTGCCTCTTTCTTTACCAATAAAAAGTGCCGCACTTTGTCCAAAGAGCTGCCGAATTTCCAGATTTAATAATTTAAATCATTTTACAAAAAGCTCTCCTCATTTAATTATATAAAACATTTAAGTCCCATGCATTAAATAATTCTATATAACCCTTAAACACTTTGGAAAATTCTACAAAAATTTTAGAAAATCTATTTTAATATGTTTTCCAACATATAAAAATTTCAGACCCAAATATTTTATTATTTAACTGAAAATAATGATAAACCTGCATTATCATTTTTCACTAGAAAATTCGTATAAATTCCACAAATTTCAAAAAATTCCGAAAACTGAAACCCATCTCTAAATTCAGAAAATTGAATTGGCTCCTTTCTAGCTTTCTTCTACTTGTTCTTGTTAATGGTAGCCGGCCTCTTTTAAAAATTTTGAAATTGAAAAGTGAATGTGCATGGGGAGATACATGACCATGTTTAAGAGTTATAGGAATGGCCTCTTTCCTATTTTACCCCTCCCTAATTTCATGTTAAACTTCTTCTTTTAGTTCGTTGTTTAATGGCTCGGTTACACCGTAATTAAATCAAATCTCAATCCCCTAATCAACACATTATTTTATTTAATTTAACTACTTAAATATTCTAAATAACGTTACCAAAAATCTGGGGTGTTACATACTCCCCTTCTTAAAGAATTTCGTCCTCAAAATTACGATAAGGTCCACAATAAAACAAACAAGAAGGTAAAACATACCATCAAGCAAGTTGGATAAGAATCTCTAGTCCTGCTCTCAATCTCCCAAGTATAGTCCCTATCATCGTCGCTACAATGGACTTTGACTAATCTGACCATCTTGGTTCTAAACCACTTCTCATCTTTCACAACAATACGAATAGGCTTCCTCACTATAGTAAAATCCTATTCTACCACTACATTATCTAGCACAGTCGGTGCAATAGCAGTCACCAGGTCTCTAACACACTTTTTGAGATGAGAAACATGAAAAACATCGTGGACACCTTCCAAACTGCTTGGTAAATCAACTCTATATGTGAGTTTCCCAATCCTCTCAACAATAAGGAAAGGTCCAACGAATCTCACTGCTAACTTCGCCGACCTCCCAAACCTAATCACACCCTTCATCGGTGATATTTTACAAAAATATGGCCTCTATATGAGAACTTTAGATCTTTCCGTCTCTTATTTTCATAACTCTTCTGCCTAGACTGAGCCTCCTTCATTCTAGCCCGAATGACCCGTACCTTTTCTGCAGCTTCTGTGATGAAATTTGGACCAAAAACCTGTTAGAACCTTGTATCTTAATGTTTTGATCGTGATAACTATATAAGTATATATTATATGAAGTTATGAACTAACCAAATTTGCAAAAGAAGAAACTATTCTACTGACGATAGATCGAAGACCAAATATTTCAAATAGAGGTTTCAAAGTTTATAATTGGTTTGTCTATAGTCTAGTTAGTAGATAATGATTGTTAAAATCTCTCATAAATAGTATATGCGCACACACATGTATTTAAATCATATTCAAAAATAGATACACACACTAAGTTTTGATTATAAAAAGTTTATACTAACATTTCTTTCAAAAAGAAGTTTATTGGGAAGAAACCAACAGTTTCGGTCGACTGAATGAGGGTGTGCAATCGACTGAAACATGCACACATGCACTAATAATTTTGAAGGTTCGGTCGACTTAACACCCCAATTCAGTCGACTAAACTAGGCGTCTTTTAAAAATAAATTTAAATTTCAAAATATTTTGAATCTTCAGTTGATTGAATTTCTTTCCTCTGTTGACTGAATATTCATAACGACTGTTTTTCTAAATGGTCACCTTCTTTTAACAAACGGAAACAACTTTTAATCCAACAGATGTTTCTATATCTTTGGCCGAAATTTTCATGAATGATTAACTCTATATATAGACTTGAATTCGGTTATTTTCAATAATATAATTCTTTGATTCTATTCTATATTGTTGCTATCTAATTTCTACCATTTGCTTTCATAAATGCTTTTAAGTCACTTGCACATTCCAGCACAAACTTATTTGTGATTAAAATTACTTCCAATCTTCACGTACTACACTATACACAACAAAGGAGAATATTATAGGAAGGGTGTACTCTAGAGACTCATCTGTGCTATCTATAGAGCACAATCACTCAAGAAATCTTATTGTATTGTTGAAGTCCTATTCGGTTGCTCAGGCGGTAAAAGTCTTGTTCCACCGGGCTAACTAAGGGTAGATAGTTAAATTCCTGAAGGAATCTTGGATTAGATGAAGAACGGAAGTTCGAATTAGTACAAAAGTCTCTGGTGTCATTTACTTTTCCATTTAATTTTTGTATTCATATTCCACACTAGTAGTTAACTTAGATTATATCCCATATTACAATCCATAGTAGCACTTTCAGCTTAGATCACCTAGATCCAAGGAATAAGGACGACTGCATTTGGACTCTTGTTTGTGGTGTTCGGATCTACCTTCCCCTCCAACGACTTGGCTATGTTCTTCGATGTCCATACAAAGGTGTTGACATCAATGATGTTGAAGTCAATGTGGACAACCGGGATGAGGTTTTCATCAATTCCTTTTCGGTGATATGATCAATCTCAAATCCATTGCCTTGCGACCAAAGGCGCGGATCCTTCATCGTGCTCTCATTCCACTCCATCTAACCTTGTACGAGAATCTATGAGAAGATCTACAAGCGCGACTTCCAAGTGCATTATGCAATGTACTCCTCCCAAAACATCAATTAGGCCAGGTCATTCTTGATGAATTCCTCACCGTCAACCACAAGAGGAGCTTTAGACTATCTTCTATGGATCTTATATTGTGCAGATTCTCCAAGATTTCGGTGTCCCCATCTCCGATGTCGATTTCGTTACTATCGGTGAACTTAACACTAAGACGTTAAGTCTTATGGGCTTGCCAAAAGGCCCACCTCCTCAAGGTATAATTAGCTTCTAACGATGGGTGGCTAATCAGGCTCAAGGGATTCCGCAACCCCATGTGACTCACAATGGCTCCTCCTCTTCCTCCTAACCTTCCCGCCAAGTAGAGGAAGGAGATGACGACGACATTGTAGAACTCCACGGTAATTTTCCTCCTAAGGAAGGTATTATCACCTTCTCGAGGAATCAAAATAAGCTAAATCAACGTTTGGTCAACTTGAGAAAACCGTCTTCAAAACCAACAAGAATCTCAACTCAATAAAGGGCTTCTTAAATAAAATTTGAGAAAAAATCTATTGCACCGACTCTACTTCTACAAGTGAAGCTGAAAATCCTCCCACTCCTTTCTCTTGGACAACATTCGAGGATGAAGGAGAGAAAGAGGAAGAATCTAGTAGTGAGGTAGATTAGTCTATTTTTTTTCTTATGTATGTTTTTGTTTTGTCATACTGTATCCGTGAAAGAGTATTGTTTGTTTTGCTTATTTTACTGTTAAATCAATGTTGGTAACTACAATCTTGTTCTATTTTTCATTTGTTCTAATCCATGATATCTATATTGCTTATTGAATCTATGATTGATTAGTAATATAGTTTGGTTGAATTCGTGATTTCTATATCGTCATATGTTTACTTGAAAGTACTCCTATTTACCATGCTATCATTGTTTAACAATATTCATATTCCTCTATACTCTAATGGTTATGAAACTAGCATTCCTTTTTGTTGATGAAAAAAAGGGAGAATTATGAAGATAAGCAGGTATTCATTGATTCAAGGGGAGTTTTAATTACTTTTTATCAATTTTAGAAACTTTTAAACTTACATAGTTGTCGTCATCAAAAAGGAGGAGAATGCTAGAATCCTGTATTTTGATGTTTTGACCGTGACAACTATATAAGTATATATTATATAAACTGACCAAATTTGCAGGAGAAGAAACTATTCTACTTGACGATAGATGGAAGACCAAAGATTTCAAATAGAAGTTTCAAAGTTTATAACTGATTTGTCTATAGTCTAGTTAGTAGTTAATGATTGTTAAAATCTCTCCTAAGTGATATATGCACGCACACATGTATATAAATCATATTCAAAAATAGACACACACGCTAAGTTTTGATTATAAAAAGTTTATACTTACATTGCTTTCAAAGCGAATTTTATTAGGAAGAAATCAACAGTTTCAGTCGACTGAACAAGGGTATGCAGTCGACTAAAACATGCATGCATGCATAAATAATTTTGAAGGTTCAGTCTACTTAACACCCCCATTCAATCGAATGAACCAGGTGTCTTTTCAAAGTAAATTTAAATTTTAAAATATTTTGAATCTTTAGTCGATTGAATTTCTTTCCGCGGTCAACTGAATATTTATAAGGGCTATTTTTATGAACGGTCGCCTTCTTTTAATGAACAGAAACAACTTTTAATCCAACAGTTGTTTCCATTTCTTTTGGCTGAAACTTTTCATGAACGATTACATCTTTTTAACTCTATATATAGAATTCAGATGTTTTTAACAATATAATCCTCTGATTCTATTCTATATTCTTGCTATCTAATTTCTGCCATTTTCTTTAATAAACGCTTTCAAATAACTTGCACATTCAAGAACAGACTTATTTATGATTAAAATTACTTCCAATCTTCACGTACTACACTATATACCACAAAGGAGAAGATTATAGGAAGGGTGTACTCTAAAGACTCACCCGTGCAATCTACAGAGCACAATTAGTTAAGAAATCTTACTGTATTGTGGAAGTCCTGTTCATTTGCTCAACGGTAGAAGTCCTAATCGGTTTTCTAGGCGGTAGAAGTCATGTTCGGCTGCTCAGGCAGTGTAATACCTGTTCCTTCGGGTTAAGTGAGGGTAAATAGTTAAATTTCAAAAGGAGTCCAGGACTGGACGTAGAACAGGAGTTCGAACCAGTATAAAAATCCCTGATGTATTTTAATTTACTATTTACTTTTTATATTCATATTCCGCACTAGTAGTTAACTTATATTATATTCCATATTATGATCCATAGAAGCACTTTCAGAACCAACCTATCCTCAGTCTCTAGCCAACATATGGGAGATTTGCATGGCTTTCCATAGAAAGCTTCAAACGGTGCCATCCTGATACAGGTCTGATAACTGTTGTTATACGAAAACTCGACTAAATGCAGATGGGCCTTCCATGATCCCTCGAAATCTAGAAAAAAAGATCTTAATAAATATTCCAAGATCTTGTTAACTCTTTTTGTTTTCCCATCTGTTTGGGGATGGTAAGTGGTACTCATCTTGAGCTTGGTTCTCAAAACTTCCTGCAGACTCTTCTAGAACTCGCTAGTGAACAAAGGATCTCTATCACTAACTATTATACTAGGAATTCCATGCAGTCTAACCACATTCTTCAGGAATAACCTTGCCAAAACAAGTGTCGTTCCGATTGACTAACTGGAATGAAATGTGTGCTTTTGGTCAATCTATCCACTATGGCCCGTATATTATCATTTCCCATGTTCGACCTTGGAAAACGTCAATAAAATCCATGGAGATAGATCCCATTTCCTTACCAAAATATCCAATGGCTAAAGCAACCCACTTTGGTTTTGGTGTTCGGCCTTTTCCTGCTGGCAAATCATGCACTGCTTCACACACAACCTAATATCCTGCACCTTCCCAGAAGAAACTCCTCTTCATATCCTGATACGTCTTAATACCTCCTGGGTGAAGAGATAACTTTGCACAATGGCACTCCTCTGAGACTTTTTTCCTTATGTTTCTTATACTCGAAACACATAATCTTTCCTTTTTCCTCAATCTCCCATTCTAGACAAGACTGAAATCTTTCAAATCATCACACTTGGTTCCATCTTTTAACTTCCTGATCCATTCAGTTGGACCCCCTTTCTGTTTAGAAGCAATCTTTTCAATCATAACTAGTCAAACTTCCAACCAAGATAATACAACGGTAGCTCCACTAAACCTAGCCTCGAACCTCCACTGCAATCTGCTAATGCTTCCAAGTCTTTCCACTTAGCTATCATCAATAATACTGCATTCTGATGTTTCTTGCTGAGTGCATCTACAACCTTGTTGCCTTTCCCTAGTATTTACTTATCCCAAAATCATAAGCAGCGATAAACTCTAACCACCTTTGTTGTCTCATGTTCAACTCCATCTGAGAGAACAAATATTTCAGCGACTTATGATCTATATATAACTCAAACATTTCTCCTAAATGGTAATGTCTCCACACCTTCAAAGAAAAAATCACTGTAGCCAATTCGAAATCATGTGTCAGATATCTGATCTCATACGGTCTAAGCTATCTAAATGCATAGGCGATCACTTTACCTCTCCACATCAGCACAACTCCTTGTCCTATTCCACACACATCGGTGTAAACCACCAAATCCTGATTCTCTTCCGGAACAATCAAAACAGGTGCATGGTTCAATAAGTGTTTCGAACTCTGGAATGCTTCATCACACTTTTTGGTCCACACAAACTTCACATCCTTTCTCGTCAGCTTGGTCATCAGCGCTGCTATCCATGAAAAATCCTTAATGAACCTCCGATAATGACCAAGCAAACTAAGTAAACTCTTTATCTCTATCACTGTCTCGGGTCTCTTCCAACAATTCACTGCTTCAATCTTGGTCGGATCTACTGATAACCCTTCCTCTGAGACTACATGACCTAGAAACTTCACTACATTCTTTCAGAAATGACACTTCAAGAACTTCGCCTTCAGCTGATGCTGCATCAACGTCTCAAGCACCACTCTAAGATGAACTTCATGTTGTCTTTCATCCTTAGAGTATACCAAGACATCATTTATGAAAACTAATACAAACCTATCCAAGTGCTCTCATTAAATCTGAATCATCAAATCTATAAAGAAAGCTGCCGCATTAGTTAGTTCGAACGACATAACTAACCATTCGTACGGCCCATACCCTGGTCCTAAACGATGTCAAAGGTATACTACCCTCTGCTACCCTGAGCTGATGGAAACCCATCACCAAATCCAACTGTGAAAATACCTTGGCTCCACTCAACTAGTCGAACAAATCATCAATCCTTGGAAATTGATATCGATTCTTTATCATCCTCTCATTTAACATACGTTAATCGATACATAGCCTTAATGATCTGTTTGGCTTCTTAGCAAACACTATGGCTGCTCCCCACGGTGAACTACTCTGCCTGATAAACCTCTTGACTTCCAAATCCACTAACTACGCCTTCAACTCCCTTATTTCTGAAGGGGTCGTTTCGATGGCTCATTGGCCTTCCAATTCACTGTTTCTGCTCCCGGAATTAGATCTATCAGTAACTCAATGGCTCGTTTCGATGTTAATCTAACTACAAGCACAAAAACATCTGCAAATTCCCTAACCACGAAAACTTGGCTCAACTCATCATTCGATTCCATAGCACCTGACAAAGCATACATCTCACCGCAAGAATCTTCTACGACATAAACTATATGATCACTACAATTTAGGCGTCTAAGAGATATTTTCCTATCCTGTCAAAAAATCGTAGCATCGTACTCACTTAACCAATCCATCCCAAGAATAATCCTCAACCTAACAAAATAAAACACATGCAAATTGCAAACAAAGTACAACCTAACAGGTCAAACTTTAACCGATCACATCTCATCCTAGAGTTGCATATCCTCCTACTGGATTGGCAACCCATATGGTAGTTACTAAATATGTGGGTTCTAGGTTAAGTTCATCTATCAAACATCTGGATATAAAAGAATACCACGCACCAGTATCAAATAGAATGCTAACAGACATACCATGAGTCTGAAGTGTACCTCCCAAAACTGATTTTTCCTTCTCTTGAGAAGTTGGCTTAGAAGCAGCAGGCTCCAATGCATATACCTTTCCCTTTCCATCCTTAATGAGCTCCTTGCACTGGCTCTTATAATGGCCAATCTGGTCGTAGTTTAAGCACTTGACATTCCTCCTCCCAACCACTTCCTTAGCCTTCCCAACATGACACTCATTAGCAAAATGACCCTTCTTATCGCACTTGAAATAGACAATCTCAGACTTCCCCTTCTTAGCTGCTCCATCCTTCTGAGCGCCTTTCTTATGAAAGAACTTCCTCTTCTGACTCTACCCAACCTGGACTTCTTTAGCCTTACTCTTCTCTAGAGAATCAAGTAACTCCTCATGCCTTAAGTCCATCTCTACAAAAAAAAGTCAGAAGGATCTCTAATATGAGGTAATGTGACCCTAGCTAACTCAGGCTTTAACCCCTTGATAAACTTCTCGTTCCTCTTCATGACTGCATCTACTTAAGCATACCCATATCGGGCCAACTCCTCGAACTTTCTAGCATACCCGGAACTGACATCTCCCCCTGCTTTAAATCAACAAACTTCGTAATCAGAGTTGACTGTGTCATTACTGATATAAACCTTTCTAGTAACCTTCCCTTGAAATCCTCCAAGGTCACAGTTTCCTCATCCATAGTCACATTATTCCACTAGAACAAATCTGCTCCCTAAAGCTGTTTAGATGCCAATCTCCTCTTCTACTCATCATTGTGCCCTAGACCTGCAAAAATCCTTTTTTAGTCCAATAGCTGATTCTCTATCCCAATGGCATCTTCGTTTCCAACAAGAGGCTTCGCTCCAAGCTTGGTGTAATCTCCACTTAGCTTAGCATAATGGTTAACTACCGGAACTTTCAGAACCTCTACTCCTACAGCATTTTCTCCTAACACTCCAGCTGCAACTCCCGCCTGCACCATATTTCTGAAAAACTAATCTTAGCTTCCATTCCTACCTACGGGACTTCAGCACCCACATTCTCTACTTGTGCCAGACCTCGACTGTAACGACCTGCCTTTTTGGACGTTTTAAGCAGACATACATGTCGAACTCAAACCATTCAAACAGGCAGATTGTTATGGGGTAAGTAAGAAAAAGAGAAGAAATAAAAGCAAATACAGAATCTCGCAGTGGAATGACAAAATATAATAATCAAAATAACAGTTCATGAAGCTGTTTACAAAACATTGATTATACTTATACAACACTAAATCAGAGTTACACATATCAGAGATAAATAAATGACAATGTAGCGGAACAGTATGATGCAGTGGAGTAATATAGTAAATAATAATAAAATCTTCGTCTTCGTCCTCCAGAAACAAGTCTTCAAATCTAGAAATGCTCAGCCTAGCCTGAGCGAATTGAAAAGACAAAACACTCGAGTCAGAACTAAAAGATCTTATGTAAGATAAATCAACGGTAAATATGCGTGGAACGGCAACAGAGATGTTTACGGGGTTTAACATCTCCTATCCAGTATCTAACATGAGTGCAATAACTTAAGATATGTTTGGGATTATCATCTCCTAAGGATCCGTTAAACTATCTACTATGTAGTACAATACAATATTATAACAGTGTCTACAGTAAAGTAAAGTATTAAAATAGAGTTAAGGTCCCCTTAGCACTTTTTATATAACGTCGTAGTCTATACAGATACTATAAACTCCACCCGCAGGTGGGCTATCAAGGAGCATTCCATAGGTACGACACAAAACAAACTCGTAGAAGACATGCTAGGGCATGTGAACACGGCAAACGAGGAAATGCCAGGGAAGATATACCCTTTACGGATCCGGAGTAGTGGTAACGCATATCAGCTACTACCTCCCACCTCAGAACACAGTCCAAAATCAAAATCAAGAGAGGCCACCAAATCAATCACAAAGTCAGAATATAATATCGAAGAAGTGTGCCCGATAGGAGGAATGACCTCACTTGGCCCCGCATGGCTTCTGATTTTAGTCACATCTAAGCTGACTCATGGGAGTCAGGGTCACGTCATATCTCATACAGAAATCGTTCACCAAACCATCTTACTTCATTTATGAAATCTCCACCACGTACACAGTTGTTAAAGTGGTTTTCGGTATTGGCAGAGAGTATGACAATATCCGATCCCGGTATCTTTAACAACCAAACGCTTATTACACACCGGTGGTTCTTTTACATTTTCAAAAGTCAATTCACAATTTATATTAAAATATCATATTCAATTTCAATTCATATCTCTTTTGAAATCATATCCACTTCAAATCATATTCACTTTCAAATCATATCGTTTCCAAAATCAAAATTTCTTCCAAAAAAATCATATTCCCAACATAGGTCCTTTCTTCAAAATCATCACATTTAAATAAATTATAACTTTAAAATCCCAACTTAGGTTATAACATCATTTAACCGTATTCTCTATCAAATCAATAAATTGAATATAAACACTTCTACTTTACTTGGCTTGGAATTTTAGAAAATAGTTCAAATAATTATAAATAGTTATAATTAGTTAAAATACTCTAAAATAGTTTAGTTACACATTTAAAGGTACTGTTAAATTGATTTAAGATAGTTAAATAGATTTGAAATAGATTAAATAGAACTAAAGTAGATAAATAGCTTTAAATTATGTTAATTAGTTTTAAAATAAGTTAAGGTTAGTTAGTATAAAAGTTTGAAGATCTTAATAATTAAAGTCTTTAAAATAATACATTTTAAAAACAGTTTATATTAAAAATATGAATCCGAAATTTATATCAATTTTAAACTATTTATATCTAACCAACACATTTGGACCATTTCAATATCCAAAACCCAATTTCAAATTTTCCAATTCAAATTTTCGATATAATATTAAATTCAATATCGCTTCCAAAACCCATTTTGAAATATCAATTTAAATTACTCACAATCAAATATATTTCAAAGATATTTCAATAACTCAATTTCGTTTAATTCCATTTATACTTCAAAATTCAACTTACAATTTTAAATCTAATTTCTTTAACAATTCCTCTAACCAATTCAAATTTCAACATAACTTGATTTTCCATAATGATCCAATTTATATAAAACAAGTTTATATCAAAATATCATTCAATTAAATTCAAAAATTAATGATTAAAAAAATCATTTAATTTAACCAATCCGGTGTCTGTATATAATTCTCTATCCTAAGGTCAAGTGACATGGATATTTATCATTTCAATCTGCAATTTCATGATTTACGGTTATATATTATTTCAAACCGCAATCCCAAATTAAATAATAAAATCTCGCTCGGGTCTATCATTTCAACCCATAATGATTTTTTCCAATCTATAGATCATTCGGGTATGTATCATTTCAACTCATAGTGAACTTGTAATTTTTAACGATATAAAATTGAACATCCATTCATCCAACATCAAATATCAAGCATCCATCACAATCATCATCCAAATCAATCAATAAACATCATTAGAAAATTGATATTTAATAACAGGTATTTAACTGGAAATTTAAATTCAATAATAAATTAAATAAAGTTTAATTCAAATAAATTCAAGTTAATTGGGATGATGATTTAAAATGCCAATGAGTCATAAATAAATTACTAATCACATCATAAATTATTTTAACCAACATAAGAAATTTTCGAAGTTGTGAGTGGTTGAAACACTCACCTTTGAATTTGTAATCAATTTGAAATTCAAAATAGGGTTCAAATTTGAATAGTCTCTATATTCATCCAAACAAGCGTCAAAATGTTCGGAATTCTGATACGATCATAGTGAAAGGAAGTGCACATGAAACAGACCTCATATGCAAACATTATATCATTTAGAACATTTGAATTTAAATAATTTAAACTAAATAACACAACATGAACTAGCCACTCCCCACTCGCCACATCATTACCTGCTCAACACAGCCGAATCCTAGTCTCAGAAACCAATCATGCGAACAGAAACGTGGTCGCCGCCACAACTCAGCTCCATCGCCGCGCGCCAAGCAAGTCGCGGCTCCCCCTGACACACCGTCGATCACGGCTACCCACCACGATCTCCCATAGTCAACCCCGCCGTCGATTGAAGCACACAAACTCAACCGCCGCCGCCTATTTCCTCAAGCCCTAGTTGAAATTTTCTAGTCGGTCTAGCCGTTGATTCGACGTACAAATTATGCCAATGAACTCCCCTCGGTCCTCTCCACCCAAGGCACCCTCAATTCGACGATCCGTCGAAGATCATCAAACACCAATGAATGGCCGAGATTAAATCTCTTAGTTTCGACCACACAACAACCCAAATCTAAAAACCAACTACAAATTTGACTTCCTCTTGTCGAGAGCTTCAAATCGACATATAATTCGGTAGGGTTTGAGTAGTTTTAATTTTGGAATTGGATTTGAAATTGAATTTGCAATTGGGAATTTAGGGTTTTGTCTATCTGCTATTGGAAAGAGTGGTTGAGAAAGAGATGTACGTACAGACAATAGAAAATAAAATGGTGCTAGGGTTTATAACGAGATATTTATAGGCAAAGCTGAAAATAGAACGAGTAGACAAGATTTGAGTATAACATTGAACGATAAATGACCCGAAAAGCCCGTTCTGTCTTCGGAACGAAAAGAGATAATCAATATATCAAAATAGATTTTTGATAATTTTAAACTCAATGGAACATGTTTCAAGTCCTAATTCCATCGTATGAAGAAGTTATGTTAAAATTAGCTGATTTCAAATTGATTTCAATTGATTTCTAGGCGTTTCGAGCCCGTACGATCAAACGACAAGTCTGATCGCTGCGAAACTTGAAATACTACAATAATTCACCATTACAGATCCGATGAAACTGGTTTTGTCGAAATCCGAGACATTTGCCAAAATGTCTATTTTCACTTTAATTATATAAATTAATATTAAATTAATTAACTCACTTTTCAATTCCAATTTAATAATTAACCAATTTTATACATTTTGATTACCTAGACATATATAATAATTTAAAGTAAATTTACATATCAATTTTGGTGTTGATTATTTCAATAATTATAACATTCTAATTTAACTGAAATTAATCCAATTGATTAAAGTTTTATTCAAATAAATTGTTTACATTTGACTCCAACCTTTATATTAAACCACTTATTATTCTATAGACATGGCCTACATTGTTCTATGTCTCACTACATTAACATCCTCCAATTTTCGTCTTTTATTTGTATAACTATTATATTTCAATTATATTGAATTTTGTCAATTTCACACATTAAATTAAATTTAAAATCCCAATTTTATTTATTTATCTTGATTTCACTATTTTATATAATCCATTATTACATTATGAACATAATTGACATTTTTATTCATTTAGTTGCATTCATGATTTACAGTTATTGTATTAACTCACATAAATGTAACATTTAATTACACTTGTTAGTAACAAATCCAGCTATAATAATATAAATTCCAATTTAATTTAACAGGTTAAATAAATAGATAACATATAGCAGTTTGTCACTAATTAACTTTTTTTTACATTAACAAGTTTATTATTCACAACAAATGTTACAATTGCTTTCATAACACTAATTGTATTCAATTACCATTAGTTATATATTAATTCATAAGTTTATACAACATCTACATTTATTTACTTACGTTCAATTTATAACCAAGTTATAACATTTACATTATTTCAATTAATTGGAATTCCATAGAAATTGGTAATACTTAACTTACACTAATATTGTTACAATTCATTCTAGTCGTTATTTTCATTAATAAGTCATAAGTTTTTATTTCTTCAAACATTAAATAACAAAACTTATTAAATTAACAAATTTTAATTATCGAAAATTTACGGGTCCTTACACTCTCCCCCACTCAAAACTTTTCGTCCCCGAAAAGGAAATAGAAGGGAAAAGAAGGAATCAAGTAATCAATATATCTTATTCAAAATATTAAATTTATAATCAATTAATTTACAAAATAAAATAATTTAAATAAAATATATCAATTTATAAACAATTAAATCCTTTTTTTATTCAAGTTAACCAAAAGTTTTGAAAACATTTCATAAAATTTTCTAAGTCCAAAATTTATGAAAAATATCGGCCGATTCTCCTTTATACGGAGAGGCTCGGAAGAAATAATAATATCAACAATAATAATGTATATCAAAATTTTCAAAATAATATATCCCAACAATAGGAAAAATAATATAATTATCGTTAAAAAAACCGTAATCCGAGAACGTGCCTATTTGTCGGGCAAACAACGCTTAATTTATGAAATCAAAAGCAGTTGCAATTGCTTCCATAGACTGTATTTCACTTATATAACCCGACAAAGGTTAATAATTATATAAAATGAAATATTTATATTGTTTTAATTACTAACAAACAATTTATATAACATAAGAACAATCACTTACAAACAAGCATACAATCATCACAAGGAATCAAAGTAATCAACCATTCACCCATAGCAAGTAAAACAAATGGTTTGTTCAGGTTTAGACACTTCAATCGTACAGAATGATAAATAAGTACTAAGCATACCATACACTCAACGGTCTTAGATAAAACTTAATAGATTATCCATATATCCAAACAATCAAAAGTACCTTTACCCAAACAACCCATAAACCAAACAAACATCAAGTTCCAAACATTATTCAGGTTTTATTCTTATTAGTTTCTTTTCACAAGATTTATTGTTCATTTTTTCTTCATTTAATGATTACTTCCTTTAATTTTGCATTTACTTCTTACAAATTTTTTATTCCTATTTATTCATTCAGCACTTAATTCCATTTATTTACACTAATTTATCCACATATGTTATTTACATTTTCTTACATATGTTACTCATATATAATTATTTAGACATATGAAAATAAATTCTTAAAATACCATATAGATTTCTTTGTAAATAATTTCACATTTATTCATTCAGTACTTATTTTCACTTATTTTCATTCATTACTTACAAAATTGGTTTCATTTATTCATTTAATGAAAATTTCTTTCCATTACTTCATATTCATTTCCTACATAAGTTATTTCCGTTCAATTGTTTATAATAATCAATGATTTTATTATTCAAGTATTACATACATTTTATTATAGTTTAGTTCACATTAATAAATTTATACTTTATTTCCATTAGATATTAATATTCACTGGTGCATAAGTTCATCCTTAAGCTTCTTACTTCTAAATTTTCATTCATTTTCTTATATAGTGTCGTTGAATATTACATCTATTTCCTGGATTATTTCAACTTTTCTGAAGTTATAGCCATTAAATTTTAATATAGCATTAATTTTATTTATTCACTTTAATTATCAATAGGTTCAAACATTAACTTAAGTTTAAAATCTTTTACTTATCGTACTCACTTTTCTATTACATTCAATTTGTAGCATTTCAATGATAACTTAAGTTTTTGACAATTATAATATCAAATTTTCTTATCTAAAAAGAAATTCCATTAAACACTTTCATTACTTAAGTTTTACTTATATAATGTTCCATTACATTTTCTTATTAAATATTACAACTTTTAATATTTGGCAAGTTATATATATGTCTATAAGAATGCAATTGAAAGTAATACAAGTTTATCTTATTTCATTTTAGTAAATATATGTTCAGTAGTTACCATTACTTAAAATTTTATATTCCTATTTATTTACAGGTTACCAATTTCAAATTTCTTATATGCTTCATTTATAACTTTAGCATTAAATTTCTTATTTTCATTTGGAAGTTTCAATTATTAAATAGTTAAATTCCATTTCATTTTCAATAATTAAAACCTCTAATTTATAGAAATTTAAGAACTAAATGTCGGGTTCCATTTCAAATCATTTTAAATATAATAGGTAGATGTGTAAACTTATAGCTTATATACCAATTATTTAAAAAAATTGAAATTTATATTTTTTTTATCAAAATAAATATACAACAAAACTACTATAGTGGCCTTCTCGCTTTGAAACTCGAAAATGAATATCGATGGTGCGTGCACTCATCGCCGAAATTATTGTCCAGTGATTGAGGGGAGTACAGAACTTATTTCTTTCCGAAATTCCTTTTTAAAACATTCCTTTCGGATTATAATGAAATATTTATATCAGAAATTACTTCTACATGATACTAATATTATATTCCAAAATCTTTTGAAAGAAATTTCAAAAATCCCAGAACTTAAATTCTCAAATTTCAATTTGTATTCAATTTAATTGTGAATCTCATTTCTCAACCAATATTTTTAAATTTCACTACCTAACAAACAAATATAATACAACCAAATATATCATTCATAAAATTGTTATTTTATATGCAAAACTATATAATCGGCAAAATTATTTCATTTACCTATATTTCAAAACAAATATTATGTCGGCCTATCCTATTAAGTGTTTAGAAATCTCTATCGATGTCATAGTGTCCTATGCACCAACCAGAATTTATAAATACAAAACAGAACAAATCAACACAATATAAAACATTTTATAACACTAACAAATACATCTCTCATATATACAGTCAGCGACTCATTCTAGGGTATTACTACCCTATTTCTAAAGAGTCGGACCTCACAAAGCTAAGGTTATTGCTAAACCAAAGCTCTGATACCAACTATAACGACCAGTCTTTTTGGACGTTTTAAGCAGACACACATGTCGAACTCAAACCATTCAAAAGAGCAGATTGTTATGGTGCAAGTAAGAAAAGAGAAGAAATAAAAGCAAATACAGAATCTCGCAGCGGAATGACAATATATAATAATCAAAATAACAGTTCATGAAGATGTTTACAAAACATTGATTATACTTATATAAAACAGAATCAGAGTTACACATATCATAGATAAATAAATGACAATGCAGCGGAACAGTATGATGCAGTGGAATAATATAGTAAATAATAATAAAATCTTCGTCTTCACCCTCCAGAAACAAGTCTTTAAATCCTGAAATACTTAGACTGACCCGAGCGAATTGAAAATACAAACTACTCGAGTCAGAACTAAAATATCTTATGTAAGTTAAATCAACGATAAATATGCATGGAACGACGTCAGAGATGTTTACTGGGTTTGACATCTCCTATCCAATGTCTAACGTGAGTGCAATAACTTAAGAGATGTTCGGGATTATCATCTCCAAAGGATCCGTTGAACTATCTACTATGTAGTACAATACGCTATTATAATAGTGTCTACAATAAAGTAAAGTACTGAAATAACGTTAAGGCGTTACCCATATCCCCCTTAACACATGTTATCTAATGTCGTAGTCTATACAGATACTGTAAACTCTACCCGTAGATGGGCTATCAGGGAGCACTCCATTGGTGCGGCAAAAACAAACTCATAGAAGGCGAGCTAGGGCATGTGAACATGGCCCACGAGGAAACGCCAGGGTAGATATACCATTTAAAGATCTGGACTGGTGGTAACGCATAGCAGATACTACCGTCCACCTTGGAACACACTCCCAAATCAAAATCAAGGGTGGCCACAAAATCAATCACAAAGTCAGAATATAATATCGAAGAATGGCATGGCTCCTGATTCTAGTCACATCTAAGCTGACTAATGGGAGTTAGGATCACATCATACCTCATACAGAAATCGTTCGCCAAACCATCCTACTTCATTTCTGGAATCTCCACCACTTACACAGTTGTTAAAGTGGTTTTCGGTATTGGCAGAGAGTATGAAAATATCTGATCCGTATCTCTTTAACAACCACTACTTATTAGATACCGGATGGTTCTTTTACATTTTCAAAAGTCAATTCACAATTTATATTAAAATTTCATAATTTTAAATCATATCTCTTTCGAAATCATATCCACTTCAAACCATATTCACTTTCAAATCATTTCTATCCAAAATCAAAATTTCTTTCAAAAAAATCATATTCCCAAAATAGGTTTAATCCTTTCTTCAAAATAATCATATTCAAATAAATTGTAACTTTTAAACCCCAACTTAGGTTATAACATCATTTAACCGTATTCTCTATCAAATCAATAAACTGAATATAAACACTTCTACTTTACTTGGTCTAGAATTTTAGAAAATAGTTTAAATAATTATAAATGGTTAAAATAGTTATAATTAGTTAAAATACTCTAAAATTGTTTAGTTATAGATTTAAAGATACTGTTAAATTGATTTAAGATAGTTAAATATATTTGACATAGATTAAATATAATTAAAGTAGATTATAACCTTTAAATTAGATTAATTAGATTTAAAAATAAGTTAAAATGAGTTAATTAGTTTAAAAGTTTGAAGATCTTAATAATTAAATTCTTTAAAATAATACATTTTAAAAATAGTTTATATTAAAAATATGAATCTGAAATTTATATCAATTTTAAACTATTTATTTCAACCCAACACATTTGGACCATTTCAATATTTAAAACCCAATTTTAAATTTTCCAATTCAAATTCTCAATACCATATTAAATTCAATATCGCTTCCAAAACCCTGTTTGAAATATCAATTTAGAATGCTCACATTCTGATATATTTCAAAGTTATATTTCAAAAAATTTCAATAACTCAATTCCGTTCAATTCCATTTATACTTCAAAATTCAACTTACAATTTTAAATCTAATTTCTTTAACACTTCCTTTAACCAATTCAAATTTCAACATAACTTGATTTTCAATAATGATCCAATTTATATAAAACAAGTTTATTTCAAAATATCATTCAATTAAATTCAAAAATTAATGATTAAAAAAATCATTTAATTTAACCAATCCATTGTTTGTATATCATTCTCTACCATAGGGTCAAGTGATACGGACATTTATCATTTCAATCCACAATTTCATAATTTACGGTTATATATATTTTCAAACTGCAATCCCGAATTAAATAATAAAATCCATAAAATCGTTCGGGTCTATCATTTCAACCCATAATAATTTTCCCTAATCTATAGATCATTTGGGTATGTATCATTTCAACCCATAGTGAATCCATAGTTTATAACGATATAAAATACAACATCCATTCATCCAATATCAAATATCAAGCATCCATCATAATCATCATCCAAATCAATCAATAAACATCAATAGAAAATTGATAATCAATAACAGGTATATAACTAGCAATTTAAATTCAATAATAAACTAAATAATAGTTTAATTCAAATAAATTCAAATTAACTGGGATAACGATTTAAAATATACCAAATAGTCTTAAATAAATTCCCAATCACATCATAAATTAATTTAACCAAGATAAAAAAAAATTAGAAGTTATGAGTGGGTTAAAGCACTCACCTTTGAATTTCAAATCAATTTGAAATTCAAAATTGGGTCCAAATTTGAACAATCTGGGAATTCGTCTAAACCAGCGTCAAAACATCCGAAATTCTGATACAATCATAGCGGAATGAACCGAACGTGAAACGGACCTCGTATGCAAACGTTATATCATTTTGAACATTTTGACTTAAATAATTTAAATTAAATAACACAACATGAACTAGCCACTAACCTCTCACCACGTAATTACCTACTCGACATAGCCGAACCCTAGTCTCAGAAACCAATCATGCGAAGAGAAACGAGAACGGCATAACTTAGTTCCACCGCCGCACTCCAGGCAAGTCGTGGATCCCCCTGACACACCGCTGATCGCGGCTACCCACCACGACCTCCCTCAACCGACCCCGCCGTCGATTGGATCCCACAAACATAGCCGTCGCCACCTATTTCCTCAAGCCCTAGTTGAAACTTTCTGGTCGATCTAGCCGTTGATTCGACGTACAAACTATGCCAATGAACTCCCTTCAGTCCTCTCCACCCAACGGCACCCTCTGTTCCATGATCCGTCGAAGATCATCAAACACCAAAGAACGACCGAGATTAAATCACCCAGTTCTAGCCACACAGCAACCCAGATCAAAAAACCAACTATAAATTTGACTTGTGCTCATCGAGAGCTTCAAATCGATATATAATTCGATAGGGTTTGAGGCGTTTTAATTTTGGAATTGGATTTGAAATTGAATTTGCAATTGGAAACTTAAGGTTTTGTTTGTCTGCCATTAGAAAGAGTGGTTGAGAAAGAGATGCACATACAAACAATAGAAAATAAAAAGGTTCTAGGGTTTATAACGAGATATTTATAGGCTAAGCTGATAATAGAATGAATGGACAAGATTTGATTATAACGTTGAACGATAAATGACCCGAAAAGCCCATTCTGTCTCTAGAACGAAAAGGGGTAATCCCATGTATCAAAATAGATATTTTTGATAATTTTAAACTCAATGTAATAGGTTTCAAGTCCTAATTCCATCATATGAAAAAGTTATGTTAAAATTAGCTTATTTTAAATTGATTTCAATTAAATTGATTTCTAGACGTTTCGAGCATGTACGATCAAACGACAAGTCTGATCGCTACGAAACTTGAAATACTACAATAATTCACCATTACGGATCCGATGAAACCAGTTTCGTCAAAATCCGAGATATTTTCCAAAATGTATATTTTCACATTAATTAAATAAATTAATATTAAATTAATTAACTCACTTTTCAATTCCAATATAATAATTAATAAATTTTATCAATTCTGATTACCTAAACATATATAATAATTTAAAGTAAATTTACATATCAATTTCGGTGTTGATTATTTCAATAATTACAGCGTTCAAATTCAACTGCAATTAATCCAATTGATTAAAGTTTAATTCAAATAAATTGTTTAAATTTGACTCCAACCTTTATATTCAACCAATTATTATTCTACATACATGGTCTATATTGTTATATGTCTTATTACATTAATATCCTCCAATTTCCATCTTTTATTTGTATTAACTACTATATTTCAATTATATTGAATTTTGTTAATTTCACACATTAAATAAAATTTAAATCCTATTTTGATTTAATCATCTTGATTTCACTATTTTATTAAATCCATTATTACATTATGAACGTAATTGGCATTTCTATTCATTCTGTTACATTCACGATTTACAGTTATTGTATTAGCTCACAAAAATGTAACATTTAATTACACTTAATTGCAACAAATCCATTTATAATAATATAAATTCAAATTTAATTTAACAGGTTAAATAAATAGGTAACATATAACAGTTTGTCACCAATTAAGTTTTATTCGCATTAATAAGTTTATAATTCACAACAAATGTTACAATTTCTTTCATAACACTAATTTTATTCAATTACCATTATTTATAAACTAGTTCATAAATTTATACAACATCTACATTTATTTACTTACATTCAATTTATAACCAAGTTATAACATTTACATTATTTTAATTAATTGGAATTTCATAGAAATTGGTAATAGTTAACTTACATTAATATTGTTACAATTCATTCTGGTCATTATTTTCATTAATAAGTCACAAATTATTTCTTCAAACATTAAATAACAAAACTTATTAAATTAACAAATTTTAATTATCGAAAATTTACGGGTCGTTACATTGACCTCTCCTCACATTAGGCCTGGCATTACCATCGGTGCCTTCCCTTCTTGGGTTAACTCTTCCTCTTCTACCTTCCATATCTGTATTCAAACCTTATGAGATACTAAAAATATCCTAACAAAGATAGGAGACTAGAGATAAAGCGTATACTTATTTACAGCAAATACAAGTACATTACTATAGCGTTATCCCATACCCCAATCTTACTCTAATTCCTTAGGATTATGTTTTAAAAACCATTTTTGGTTTAAAGTTTTTCACAAACAATGCTTTGATACCAAATTGTAACATCCCGTATCTGGAGGTCAAAAGCTAAGCGCGACAGATGCTGCGGTCATCAACGGTATTACCTTCTGGTGACAAAGTACGGTAATAATAATGGTATCCATAATAACAGAAGCACTTGAATATGAATAAAATCATAGATTTTAAAAACAACATGTAATTGATTACATTTAAAATCAAATTCATATCTAGATTACACAATCCCATATCATTTCCCAGGTAAAGAATAATTATAATCATTACAAAAATACGCCAAAAGCAACATATGACGAAGCCACCTTGGTTGACCAAAGCAATATAGTTATAGTGGAATCAAAACCAAACGAAACTTCGAATCTTAATTAGATATCCGTCAACCACATGCTCATCTCCGGAAGCTTTATTTGCCAAATTGACTAAAACCATAAAACCCTAACCCTCAGCCCACTCAAATCAAATTTGAGTATCTGAGAGCTTAAGGGGAAATAAAAACTTTGAGTCGGACATAAAGCCTGGTGTGAATAACTGTTACATCTCATTTTGCTGATATTAAGTGAGAGCACGCCGCTTAGTGGAAGGGGTTTCCCCGCACTAATATCCTTTTCAGAATATATATTTTGCAAATCCTTTCCTGCAATCAAACTGGTTAATCAAACTGACTATATCAAATTAGCAATATTCTTTATGCTAATAAATGGAGTATCTATCCTTAAAACAAGTAATATGTGAACTACCGCCCACAACATAATAGCAACTGGGCTGACTGCCTGCAAACTGGACTAACTATCTGAAATCTAGGCTGACTGCCTGCAAAATGGACTAACTGTCCAAATTATTTTGTTAGGGTTAACTACCCTTTAAATTTTCCTTGAAAACCTTTTCAAAATGATTTAGTCCTTCAAATCATATATATACAAGGAGAATATATCTTTAGCTTTACTATGAGCCATTTTTGCCATGTTATATATACTGTACTCAAAATAATATGATGAGACTTAATTAGGATTAATTTTCCTTCCAAAACAACTCAAAGCCCATTTTAACTTGAAAATACTTAGGCTACATTGCCTATCTATTACATTTGAAACCTTTGTTTAAAACCATTAAACAACCCTTTCGAAACCATTGAAGGTAACCCCTTTCGAAATCAATAAAAGTCTCTTTCGAAACCATTAAATATAGCCTATTGAAAATATTGGAAAAACCTTTCCTTTCTTTTCTCCGAAAGCTTCAAAATATCGAACATCCCCCTTTAAACCCTTTTAAATATTGCCTTTTGAAAACATAGGAAAACACCTTCCTTTCAATCCTTTCGAAACCCTAGGGAACCACCCCATTCGAAACTGTTCATTAAAACCGTTCGAAAAAGTCAAAACTCAATCCTTTCGAAAGCACTTTGGATTCAATTTAAAACATGTGGAAACCTTTCGAAACTATTGAAAAACGTCCCATTCGAAACCATTTGGATTCTGCTTTCAATTAGAGCAAAAGGATCAAAAACCCATTAAAGTCGAAAGCATCTTTTTCGAAACCATTTAAAACTGTCTCTTTCGAAACTATTTAGGTTTTACTTATAGAAAAAGGGTCTTAAAACATTTAATCGAAAGAAACTGCTTTGAAACCATTTCCTAAGTAATGAAGTGATGGTGTCGAAACTATCCCTTCGAAAGCATTGGAGATGTGGCCAGGTTTTAGAAAACAAAACATCCCTTTCGAAACCGTCCAGGTTGAAAGGTAAAAAGGAGGCAGCAAAAAAGGTTTCAACTTAGTCGAAAACAATTACAAAAAAATAGAGGCACAGCCCTATCGAAACCATTTCCTTTAAATCATTTGACTTGGTTGAAAGCTACTTTGTCGAAAGAAATCTAGTCAAAAGCAAGCAGGCATATTTATTTAATTTAAAAACAAAGCATAGTCCCAACCCCTTCAGAACCCCTGGTTTCGACTCCTTACCTTCCGCCTACATCCAGTTCACTACATACCAATAAACCGATACCATGTACATATGTTTCGACTGTGTCGGAAGCGAAGATGAGGAGGCAAAACTTGGTGCTGATGGTTACGAAACAGTGAAAACATGTAGCAAATAGTTCTTTTCACCTAACCTGCCTTACATGTCTAATTGTGATTGGTTGCCTCTTTCGTCACCAATAAAAAGTACTGCACTTTAGCTGCCGACTTTCCAGATTTAATAATTTAAATCAATTTAAAAAAAGCCCCTTCTCCTCTTTTCATTATATAAAATGTTTAAGTCTCACACCTTAAATAATTTTATGTAACCCTTAAATCGTTTTAGAAAATTCTACAAAAATTCCAAAAAATCTCTTTTAATATGTTTTCCAACATATAAGAATTTCAAATTAAAACCTTTTATTATTTAATCGAAGATAATTATTAACTCGAATATCATTTTCTTCACTAGAAAATTCATATAAATTCCACATAATTTCAAAAAATTCTGAAACTTGAAAGCCATCTCTAAAATATTGTCTATGACTTTCATAAAAATTCTCAAGGTATTTGGATTCGATTTTATAGGGTTTTCACCTGAAAACATATCATAAAAGCAATATGAATATACATAAATCATCAACACATATATATAAACATTCCATCATTCAAAATCATGGAAAATCATGGAAAATCAATGCAAAAGAATTGGCATTTATCGAAAAATCGAATATATAATCAAAAATGAGATGTAAACATTATTTACCTTAGCTTTAGAGGTTTTAGAGATTGAGTTGTGAATAGATTTGATTCGAATTAGCTCCTTCCTAGCTTTCTTCCTCATATTCTTGTTAATGGTAGCTGGCTTCCTTTTAAATTTTTGTAAATGAAAAGGGAACATGTATAGGGAGATACACAGCCATGTTTAAGGGTTATAGGAATGGCATCTTTCCCATTTTACCCCTCATATATTTCATGTTAAACTTCTTCTTTTAATTTATTGTTAAATGGCATGGCTACACCTTAATTAAATCAAATCTCAATCCCTAATCAACACATTATTTTAGTTAATTTAACTAATTAAGTATTCTAAATAATGTTACCAAAAATTTGGGGTGTTACAGAACCCCTCCTTAAAGAATTTCATCCTCCAAATTATGATAAGGTACATAATAAATCAAACAAGATGGTAAAACATGCCATAAAGCAAGTCAAGATAAGTATCTCTAATCCTGCTCTCAATCTCCCAAGTACAGTCCCTATCATCATCGCCCCACTGGACTTTGATTAATCTGACCGTCTTGGTTCTAAGCTCTTCTCATCTCTCGCAACAATACGAATAGGCTTCCATATTATAGTCAAATCTGGTTCTACTACTACATCATCAAGCACAGTCGGTGTAATAGCAGTCTCTGGGACTCTAACACACTTTCTGAGATGAGAGACGTGAAAAACATCATGGACTCCTGCCAAACTACTTGGTAACTCAACCATATATGTGAGTTTCCCGATACTCTCAACAATAGGAAAAGGTCCGATGAATCTTAGTGCTAGCTTCCCCGATCTTCCAAACCTAATCACACCCTTCATCGGTGATACTTTGACGAAAATCTAGTTTCCAACTGAGAGCTCTAGATCTTTCCATTTATTATTTGCACAACTCTTCTGCCTAGACGGAGCCTCCTTCATTCTAGCCCAAATAACATCAACCTTTTCTGTAGGTTCTCTAACTAAATCTAGACCAATAACCAACCTATCCCCTGTCATTTGCCAACACACGGGAGATTTGCATGGCCATCCATACAAAGCTTCAAATGACGCCATCTCGATACTAGTCTGATAACTGTTGTTATACGAAAACTCGGCTAAATGCAGATTGTCCTCCCATGATCCGTCGAAATTTTGAACATAAGCTCTTAACAAATCTTTTCAAGGTCTTGTTAACACTTTCCGTTTGCCCATCTATCAAGGGATGGTAAACGGTATTCATCTTGAGCTTGATTCCCAAAACTTCCTGCATACTCTTCCAGAATTCGCTAATGAACAAAGAATCTCTATCACTAACTATTCTACTAGGAATTCCATGCGGGCTAACCATATCTTTCAAGAACAACCTTGCTAAAACATGAGCCATTCCGGTTGACCTACCTGGAATGAAATGAGCACTCTTAGTCAATCTATCCATTATGACCCATATACTATCATTTCCCTTGTTCGACCTTGGCAACCCGTCAATAAAATCCATGGAGAAAGAATCCCATTTGTATACCGGAATATCCAATGGCTGAAGAAACCCACTTGGTTTCTTGTGTTCGGTCCTTTCCTGCTTGCAAATCATGCGCTGCTTCATACATAACCCAATATCCGACGTCACACCTTCCCAGAAGAAACTCCTCTTCATATCTGGATACATCTTAGTACCTCCTGGGTGAATAGAGAATTTTGAACGATGGCATTCCTCAAAGACTTCTTTCCTTGTGTTTCCTGTACTCGTAAGACATAATCTTCTTTTCTTGCTCAACCTCCCATTCTAGTCAAGATTGAAATCTTTCTAGTCATCGCTCTTGGTCCCATCTTTTAACTTCCTGATTCGCTCAGCTAATGCCGGATCATCTTCCTATTTAGAAGCAATCCTTTCGCTCATCACTAGTCGAACTTCCAAAAAAGATAATACAACTACATCTCCACTAAACCCAGCCTTAGATCTCCACTGCACTCTGTAATCTGCTAATGCTTTCAAATCTTTCCACTCGGTAATCATCACTAATGCTACATTATGATATTTCCTGCTAAGTGCATCTACAACACTTGTTGCCTTTCGCTGGTGTGTACTCAATTCCAAAATCATAAGCAGCGATAAACTCTATCCACTTTTGTTGTCTCATGTTCAACTCCTTCTGAGAGAAAAAATATTTTAGTGACATGATCTGTATATAACTCAAACCTTTCTCCAAATAGGTAATGTCTCCACATGTTTAAAGCAAAAATCACTGCAGCTAATTCCAAATCATGCGTCGGATATCTAACCACATGCGGTCTAAGCTGTCTAAAAGCATAGGCAATCACTTTACCCATCTGCATCAGCACGGCTCCTAGTCCTGTTCCACACGCATCGGTGTAAACCACCAAATCCTGATTCCTTCTGGAGCAATCAAAACATGTGCATAGGTCAATAAGTGTTTCAAACTCTGGAATGCTTCCTTGCACTTTTTGGTGAACCCAAACTTCGCATCCTTTCTTGTTAACTTAGCCATCGGCGCTGCCATCCATGAAAAATCCTTAATAAACCTCCGATAATAACTAGCGAACACAACGAAACTCTTTATCTTTGTCACCGTCTCGGACCTCTTCCAACTATTCACTGCTTCAATCTTAGTCGGATCTACTGACAACCCATCCTCTAAGATTACACGACCTACAAACTTCACTTCTTTCTTTCAGAAATGACATTTCAAAAACTTTGCCTTCAGCTGATGCTGCCTCAGCGTCCCATGCACCACTCTAAGATGAACTTTGTGCTCTCTTTCATCCTTAGAGTATATCAAGATATCATCTATGAAAACCAATACTAACCTATCCAAGTGCTCTCGGAAAACCCGATTCATCAAATCCATAAAGAAAGTTGGCACATTAGTCAGGCCGAACGACATAACCAACCATTCGTACGACCCATACCTGGTCCTAAATACCATCAAAGGTATACTTCCTCTGCTTCCTTGAGCTGGCAGAAACCTATCGCTGAATCCAACTGCGAAAATGCTTTGGCTCCACTCAACTGGTCGAACAAATTGTCAACTTGGCAATGGATATCAACTCTTTATCATCCTCTCATTCAACGTACGATAATCTACATATAACCTTAACGATCCATCTAGCTTCTTAACAAACACTGTGGCTGCTCCCCATGACAAACTACTCAGCATCATAAAACTCTTGCTTTCCAAATCCACCAACTTCACCTTCAACTCGTTCATCTGAAGGGTTCATTATGCTTGGTGGTGTACTCACGGGTTCTGCTCCCGTAACCAAATCTATCTGAAACTCAATGACTCGTTTCGGTGGTGATCCAACTACAGGCTCAAAAACATTTGCGAATTCTCTAACCAAGAAAAATCGACTCAACTCATCATCTGAGTCCATAGCACCCAACAAAGCATACATCTCATCGCAAGAACCTTCCATGGCATAAAGTATACAATCACTACAATCTGGGTGTCCAATAAATATCTTCCTATCCTTCCAAAATATCCTAGCATCGTACTCACTTAACCAATCCGTCCCAAGAATAATCCCAAACCCCATAAAATTAAACACATGGAAATTGCAAACAAAAGTATGACCTAACAGGTCAAACTTTAACTGGTCACATCTCATCCCTAGAGTTGCATATCCTCTTATTGGATTCGTAACCCGCAAGGAGGTTACTAAATATGTGGGTTCTAGGTTAAGTTTATCAATCAAACTTCTAGATATAAAAGAATGCGATGCACCAGTACTAAATAGAACGCTAACAGGCATACCATGAATCTGAAGCGTACCTCCCAAAACTGTTTTTCCCTTCTTTTGAGTGGTTGGCTTAGAAGCTGCAGGCTCCAAACATATACCTTTCCCTTTCTATCATTAGCGGGCTCCTTGCACTAGCTCTTATAATGTCCTATCTGGTCACAGTTGAAGCACATGACATTCTTCCACCTAGCCATTTCCTTAGCCTTCCCAGCACGACACTGTAGTAAAATGCCCCTTCTTATCACACTTGAAACAGGTAATCTTGACTTCCCCTTCTTAGCTCCTCCATCTATCTGAGCACCTTTCTTAGGAAAGAACTTCCTATTTTGATTATATCCAACCTGGACTTTTTTAGCATTACTCTTCTCTAGAGAATCAAGCAACTCTTCATGCCTTAAGGCCATCTCTATAGCAGATTCGGAATAATTTCTAATATAAGGTAATGTGGCCCTAGCTAACTCTGGCTTCAACTGTAACAACCCGCATATTTCACGATTGAATATTTAAATATTTTATTTAAATATTTCATCGTTAGTCGGATTGTAGTCCGAAAAGCTACTTTTTGCAAACAGTCGAATTAGGACCCGAGACCACCCCCATTGAGTTCAAAATGACGTTTGCGACCTTTTTGAGTATAAACTTCGATATGTTTGAAGATAGTAGAATTTTGCTACTTTTTCACTTTGGGTTTGAGTTTGGGTTTCAGCCCAATGTTCTATCTTAAGACCCTAGCTTCAACCCCTCTTCTCTTCATCCCTTCATAATTTTTCTAATACTCAAGCTTTAGCAACAATGGAGAGGGGAATGGGAAATTAAAACTCCAAGCCCTAATTATCTTTGCAAAATCCAAGCTTTAACTCCAAATTCATATAAGAAGCTTTGGTAAGCCCTCTCTCCTTCTTCTCCAACTCGTTCTCTTTTCAATTTCATAAATTCCTAAACCTAACATAGGAAAAGTTTCTCTTTTAAGCTTAGATTCAAGCTTGTTGGGTTGGAATTGAAGTGTGATTGTTCTTGCCATTGCTCTATAACTTCTTCTTCATTGTTTTGGGTTTAAAGGTGACTTTTTGAACTCACATCTATGTCTATAACTTTCGTTGTTGTTAGGTATGAATTCCTAATATTTATTCATGTTCATTTGCTTTTGATTTGAATTGATTTGGTGAATTTTTCAATTTTGGTATTTTGAAGTCAAAATCTTTAAAGATCCTATCTTGGATGTTTGATCATGTTGTTTGTGGCGTATCGAAGAGCCTATAATGCTAGGTTGTCGATTGGCATAAATCCCTAGCATACATCGCTCGTTCAATCGCATTTCGGTTTGGATTTGTCATTTTTGGTCTAAGTTGTTTTTTGCCTAGCAGAAAATTTCAGACGTCTGAAACCAAATCCAGACGTCTGGTTGAAAAATCCAGACGTTTAAAAAGGGGTCTCGAAGAGACAAACCAAAACCAGACGTCTGAAACAAAATCCAGACGTCTGAAATCAAATTCAGACGTCTGGTTAAAAATTTCAAACGTCTGAAATGGCCCAGGAATTAAAAATAGAAGGGAGAAAAACACATATACTTCCAGAACCTAGGGCCAGACGTCTTGGAACACCTACCAGACGTCTGGAACTGTTTAGTTTGCGTATTTTGGCTATTTTTGAGTAAATTTCCAAGGTTTATCGATTTTTGTTGATCCGGTTAGTTGTTATCACTTATTATCGTATTTGATGACTTCTTTCTTTGGATTTTGGAGAACATCCATTTTGATGGATTCGGTATCGATTTCTTCGGATTTGATTCACGTCTTCGTTTGTGAATTTTGATGATTGATTGTTTCTACAATCATTTTTGTAATTTGTCACTTAAAAATATAAAGGTTTCAATATTATTAGTAAATATCAAAACTCTTTCATCAAAACATTTCAACACTATTTTATTACAAAGCTCGTTTCTTAAACCGTTTTCCAATCTACTAGCATATACAAACCTTTACTTCACTCGTATGAGAAACTTAATTAAACGGCTCAGTAAAACAAGTGGTATCAAACACTTGCGTTTACTTCATCGGTTAATTCTTGGACTTGTTCGATTGAATCTCTTGTGACAATTTTCTAGTGGAGATCTACAATTTGTTCGTAAATATTTAAGTTAAGCTAGTGGTTAAGGGACATGAAGCTAAGCTCGTATATTTACTAGCTTAGTGTAGTTGACACTAATTGATGATCGACAATGATCATTTTTGTGATTTAGACTAGCAATGTGCGATGTCTCTTTGTCTGCGAGGGAGACTAAACCCCGTTTCTGTGGAGCTTCAGCTCAAAATTGGTGGGGTAGCTACCCATGGTCTTCGGGCCATTTTGTGGAGCTTCGGCTCAAAATTAAGGGTTAGTAACCATGGAATAGCGTTCCATTTTGTGATACACGTGTTGGTGAGTTTTCATGCTACCGTTTTGTGATAGGACTCCCCCTTTTCGTGATTTCCGGATTTCCATTGATGATTTCTAGAATTTGTGTTTTCGCCAATTTTCGTGATTTACATTGATTAGTTTTATCAATATTAGTGCATTGGTGAATTTTTGTAGTGTTAAGGTCTTTTCAGCTCGACCTTGCCACCGATTTTCATTTACTACGAGTTGCGGAAGTTAGCATTCCACTTAACGCATTCCCCGCTCATTATGATTCTTATGAATTACTTATTATATCATTCAATTTGTCCAGCTTATTTCATCCATTTTATGAATCGAGTATTCTACGAATATCTCGATGACTCCATTCTTGTATTTATTGATTTTGGATGAAAACAGCAATTTAAAATTTTGCAAACCTTTTTCATAAGATTTATTTATAAGTATGATTAGATTTTGTTCTTGAAACGAACAAAGAATATTCGTAAAGTTTTTAAGAGATATTTTTTTTATTATATAGAAGATGATTTTGTGATGGTATTGCCCATTGAGTGCTTTAAGAATTCTAGTCGATGCGTTTGATCAACATTATCGATAGGAATTTCCTAAACGCTTTGATGAGACAATCAGACATGGTAAATTGACATGGAATAAGTAATTTTTTTTAGAAAGATGATTAATAAAGTTAATTGTAATTTTCAAAGTTTTAGCTTTTCGGGAAAGATGATCAATTAAAAGAACTCTTTCTTTTCGATACTTCTATTCTTCTGATTCCCGTAGGGGAACCAAGACTTAATTGTTTATGCCGATGCTAGTCGTATTGGTTTGGGTGCTTTTCTCTTGAAAAAAAGAACGTGCTATCACATTTGTTTCTAAATAATTTAAGCCGATCGAGACTAGGTATGCCATTCATGATCTAGTGCTCATGGCTATAGTTGTCGCTTTCAGAGTTTGGCATCATCATTTCTTTTTGGGGGGGAATTCGTTCTCTACTCCGATCATAAATCTTTGAAATATTTATTTTATCAAAAGGAACTTAATTTGCGTCAATAGCGTTTGCTCGAGTTTCTTGCATCTTATGATCTTAATATTCTTTATACTCCCAAAAAGGGAACCGTGTTTCCAATGCCCTTAGTCGTAAGCAGCAAGTGGTCGTTACTTTGATGATGTCCGCATGGAATGACCTTTTTACCAAGTTCATCGGATGTTTTGATGTACCTAGTTTTAGTGAGCTTCATCTCATTTCTTTTATGGACTAGCATCCGATGTTCTTTTATGAGTTTTGGTTCATAGGATGTACTGTTATTGGACTACATCGATGTCCCGGCATGTCGGTTCATTTGACGTACCGATTGTACTGCGTCGATGTTTAGAATTGTTTGAGTTTCGGTTCAACGGATGTACCGTTATTGTACTACATCGATGTCCCGGCTGGTCGGTTCATTTGACGTACCGTTGTGCTGCGTCAGTGTTTCGAACTATTTGAACTTTGGTTCATCTGGCGTACCGTTATTGTACTACGCCGTTGTTCCAAATTATTCGAGTTTTTAGTTCCTCGGGCGTACCGTTATTGAATTACGTCATTGAACCGGCCTGATTTTTCTGCTATTCATGACGTTTTTCACGTTTCTCAACTACGGAAATGCCTTCGAGATTCCGATTCTATTCTTGATCCCGGTGTTGCGGAAGAAATTGAAGTTTCGTCTAATTTGACTTATGAGCAACATCATATTCGTATTATTGCTTTGGAGACTAAACGCCTTCGAAATAAAGATGTTCCTCTTATGAAAGTTCAATGGTCCTCAAATCCTAAGAATTGTTCTTGGGAATTCTGAGAATTCATCGAGCGAACACATCCGGACTTACTTTCTCATGCTCTTTGAGGTGAACTTCTTATTCCAAATTTCTTCTTTTGTGTTGATATGCTTTTATGGTTGTTACTTTTTGTTCATTTATTTCTTAAGATTGCGAGGACGCAATTTATTTAAGGAGGGGAGTCTGTAACAACCCGCATATTTCACGATTGAATATTTAAATATTTTATTTAGATATTTCATCGTTAGTCGGATTATAGTCCGAAAAGCTACTTTTTGCAAACGGTCGAATTAGGACCCAAGACCAGCCCCATTGAGTTCAAAATGACGTTTGCGACCTTTTTGAGTATAAATTTCGATATGTTTGGAGTTAGTAGAATTTTGCTACTTTTTCACTTTGGGTTTGATTTTGGGTTTCAGCCAAATGTTCTATCTTAAGACCCTAGCTTCACCCCCTCTTCTCTACATCCCTTCATAATTTTCCTAATACTCAAGCTTTAGCAACAATGGAGAGGGGAATGGGAAATTAAAACTCCAAGCCCTAATTATCTTTGCAAAGTCCAAGCTTTAACTCCAAATTCATAGAAGAAGCTTTGGTAAGCCCTCTCTCCTTCTTCTCCAACTCATTCTCTTTTCAATTTCAGAAATTCCTAAACCTAACATAGGAAAGGTTTCTCTTTTAAGCTTAGATTCAAGCATGTAGGGTTGGAATTGAAGTGTGATTGTTCTTGCCATTGCTCTATAGCTTCTTCTTCATTGTTTTGGGTTTAAAGGTGAGTTTTTGAACTCACATCTGTGTCTATAACTTTCATTGTTGTTAGGTATGAATTCCTAATATTTATTCATGTTCATTTGCTTTTATTTGAATTGATTTGGTGAATTTTCCAATTTTGGTATTTTGAAGTCAAAATCTTTAAAGATCCTATCTTGGATGTTTGAACATGTTGTTTGTGGCGTATCGAAGAGCCTATAGTGCTGGGTTGTCAATTGGCATAAATCCCTAGTATCCATCGCTCATTCGATCGCATTTTGGTTTGGATTTGTCATTTTTGGTCTCAACTGTTTTTTTGCCTAGCAGAAAATTTCAGACGTCTGAAATTAATTTCAAACGTCTGAAACCAAATCCAGACGTCTGGTTGAAAATCCAAACATCTGAAAAAGGGTCTGGGAGAGGCAGAAACTAAATCCAAACGTCTGAAACAAAATCCAGACGTCTGAAATCAAATTCAGACGTCTGGTTGAAAATTTCAGACGTTTAAAACGGCCCAGGAATTAAAAATAGAAGGGAGAAAAACACATATACTTCCAAAACCTAGGGCCAGACGTCTGGGAACACCTACCAGACTTCTGGAACTGTTTAATTTGCTTATTTTGGCTATTTTTGAGTAAATTTCCAAGGTTTATCGATTTTTGTTGATCTGGTTAGTTGTTATCACTTATTATCGTATTTGATGACTTCTTTCTTTGGATTTTTGAGAACAACCATTTTGATGGATTCGGTATCGATTTCTTCGGATTTGTTCACGTCTTAGTATGTGAATTTTGATGATTGATTGTTTCTACAGTCATTTTTGTAATTTTTCACTTAAAAATATAAAGGTTTCAATACTAGTAGTAAATATCAAAACTCTTTCATCAAAACTCTTTCATCAAAACGATTTCAACACTATTTTATTACAAAGCTCGTTTCTTAAACCGTTTTCCAATCTACTAGCATATACAAACCTTTACTTCACTCATATGAGAAACTTAATTAAACGGCTTAGTAAAACAAGTGGTATGAAACACTTGCGTTTACTTCATCAGTTAATTCTTGGACTTGTTCAATTGAATCTCTTGTGACAATTTTCTAGTGAAGATCTATAATTTATTCGTAAATATTTAAGTTAAGCTAGTGGTTATGGGACATGAAGCTAAGCTCATATATTTACTAGCTTAGTGTAATTGACACTTCTTGATAATCGATAATGATCATTTTTGTGATTTAGACTAGCAATGTGCGATGTCTCTTTGTCTGCGAGGGAGACTAAACCCCGTTTCTGTGGAGCTTCGGTTCAAAATTGGTGGGGTAGCAACCCATGGTCTTCGGGCCATTTTGTGGAGCTTCGACTCAAAATTAATGGTTATCAACCATGTAATGGCGTTCCATTTTGTGATATACGTGTTGGTGAGTTTTCATGCTCCCGTTTTGTGATAGGCCTCCCCTTTTCGTGATTTTTGGATTTCCATTGATGATTTCTAGAATTTGTGTTTTCACCAATTTTCGTGATTTACATTGATAAGTTCAATCAATATTTGTGCATTGGTGAATTTTTGTGTCATTAACTTTTGTGATTGGCATTGATATAATTGTCAATATTTATGGTTTGGTGAACAAAAATAAAGAGTATGACATTCCTTTTGATCTTTGAGAAGATTCTTGTGATATTGATTAATCTCTAGTTGATTTTCAGTTGCATCCTTATTACTGTATGGCTTTATGGTTATCATACGTTTTTGTCATATCTCTTATTCTATATCATTTTATTTGATATTTATAGTTAGACTGGTCCGTTTATTATATTCTTATTAAATAATACTCGGGTCAGACCGAGATGTTGCAGGTGCTTCTGCTTGACTTCTCATCTGGGATTATTATTATCCTGACTTTTGGCTAACTATTTAGATTAGTAGTTTTTGGTTATATACATTTGAGATATAGACTCATTGATGTATAACTATTATTTTGCGATATTGTGGATCTTATTTGACCACTACTCTGATGTACACTTTTAAGTGTTATATATTCATATCTTTTTCCGCCTTTGTGATATGGATATCTGTGACTTATTTGTGTTATACTTATTTCTATATTTATTTTAGAAGATTATTATAGCTACTGTCTAATAGCCTTGAGTTTGCATCGGTATGTCGGATTTCCTCTTGTGATGAAAAGTTGTATTTTATCTGGCATATCGGTACTCGCACAAAGCAATTATACAGATGGTCGCTCCTCAACAGCCTTATTCTCTGCGCTAGTTGACGACATTACTCCGTAATGTTCTTGGCTAGCATGGGTATAAAGGTGGGGAGTCACAGCTTGGTATTAGAGCCAAACTTCAGAACAATGTAGAATAATCTAGCAAGAATCATTGTCCTAAGTCTTTCTTAGGAGTCGTACTTTAGGATTTAATTCGAGTCTTCGTACCGTTCTATCCTATTTTCTTTTATGATTCCTTGTTTTATCAATCAAGTTTGTTTGATATTCATTTCGAGAATAAACTTTTTCTTCTTCTTTCTTTCTTTCTTTCTTAAAGAAGAGAAATAGTTAGACCTGGCCGTCCCAGAGCCGGTCAATCTAGTGCCACTCCCCGGATGGATTATTTATGTCTGCACAACAACTTCTTGACCTTGTAAAGAATACTCAGTCTGCCGGACCCATTCCAGAGCCTACTCACCCAAAATTTAGTTTTGCACGTTTGTGCAGAGATTATACCCATTTGGGTGGAAGGCCATTCATGGGATCTGAGAGTGTTATAGAAATTCAAGCTTGGCTCAAATCGTGCGATCGCATCTTTTCTCGCATGAACCTTATTGATCTACATCGAGTCCAAGTGGCTTCTAGCATGCTCCAAGAAAGAGCATTAGATTAGTATGAGCTTCTTATTTCTGAAATTATTGAAGTGGATCTTACTTGGGAGCGATTTCGGGAAAGATTCGAATCAAAGTTTGTGTCGGAAGTTGAAAAAGTGACTTTGGCCCGTCGTTTTATTGACCTTGTTCAAGGTGAATCTTCTATGGCAGAATATGTCGCATCTTTTGAATCTCTTTCTAAATACGGGGTTGAATACATTAATACCCCATTGAAGAAAAACCAGAGATTCGTCTATGGCTTGAATAAGAATCTCAAAAATCCTTTGCTTCTGAAACTAGAAGTTTCTTTTGATCAGCTTATTGATATCGCTCTTCGACTTGAAAAGGCCGATAATGAGGGTAATGTTGAAGTTGTGGGTGCCCAATAGAACTTCAACTATAACATGGAGAGGCCTATCAAATTCAGAGGCCCCACTCCCAACAAGAAAGGGAAGCAACAAACTCCGGTAGCAAAGACTCCTACCTCTAGTCGAGGACAATGCTACAATTGTGGTTCCACAGACCATTATGCTAATAGGTGTCCGAGACCTCTCTTTTGTAGTTATTGCAAAGGTTCGGGTCATCTTTTATCTACATGTCCCAAACTTCCAAGAAAGAGGGAGGGAAGGCTTAATGTTGTGCAAACGCCTAGTAACACTTCTCTTGGTCAAGGTACTTTTTATTCTATCCTTGGTGACATTGTTTTATTTCATGATCTTCTTATTTGAGTTCTTTTTAATATGGGTTCATCTCATTATTTTTATATCAAAAGAACTTGTTGGTTCTTTTTCTTTAAAATATTTTGGGATTAATGACTTCTTTGAGAATTGCGAATCCGGTTGGTGGATCCGCAACACTCAATTTGCTTTGTTTGGATGTCGAGATTATTTTATGTGATTTTCCTTTCCGTGCTGATTTGCATGTTATGCGTTACTTAGGCTTCGGAATTGATTTGTGTGAAAGGATTGGCTTAATCATTATGAAGCCCATATCCTATTTTCCGAGTGGACTATTCATCCTCGACATTTTCAATCTGTTAAGCATATATCTATCTTTCCTTTTGATTTCGGTTCCAATTTGATGACATCATTTTATTCATTAAACCCACATGATGAGGAAAACGTTATTTTTCTCATTCGGGTAGTTTGTGGAATTTTCTGGTATTTTTGAGCTTGTCTTAGGATTATCACCTAAGCAATCTCTTGAGTAGTGTTAAAGTCTTTTCAGCTCGACCTTGCCACCGGTTTTCATTTCCTACGAGTTGCGCAAGTTAGCATTCAACTTACCGCATTCCGCACTCGTTATGATTCTTATGAATTACTTATTATATCATTCAGTTTGTCCAGCTAATTTCATCCATTTTATGAATCGAGTATTCTACGAATATTTCGATGACTCCATTCTTGTATTTATTGATTTTGGATGAAAATAGCAATTTAAAATTTTGCAAACCTTTTTCATAAGATTTATTTATAAGTATGATTAGATTTTTTTTCTTGAAACGAACAAAGAATATTCGTAAGGTTTTTAAGAGATATTTGTTTTATTATATAGAAGATGATTTTGTGATGGTATTGCCCATTGAGTACTTTAAGAATTCTAGTTGATGCGCTTGATCAACGTTATCGATAGAAATTTCCTAAACGCTTTGATGAGACAATCAGCCACGGTAAATTGACATGGAATAAGTAAATTTTTTTTAGAAAGATGATTAATAAAGTTAATTGTAATTTTGAAAGTTTTAGCTTTTCGGGAAAGAGGATTTAAAAGAACTCTTTCTTTTCGATACTTCTATTCTTGTGATTCCCGAAGGGGAACCAAGACTTAATTATTTATGCCGATGCTAGTCGCATTTGTTTGGGTGCTTTTCTCTTGCAAAAGAGAACGTGCTATCACATTTGTTTCTAAATAATTTAAGCCGATCGAGACTAGGTATGCCACTCATGATCTAGTGCTCGTGGCTATAGTTGTCGCTTTCAGAGTTTGGCATCATCATTTATTTGGGGGGGTGGAATTCGTTCACTACTCCGATCATAAATCTTTGAAATATTTATTTTCTCAAAAGGAACTTAATTTGCGTCAGCAGCGTTGGCTCGAGTTTCTTGCATCTTATGATCTTAATATTCTTTATACTCTCAAAAAGGGAACCGTGTTTCTAATGCCCTTAGTCATAAGCAGCAAGTGGTCGTTTCTTTGATGATGTCTGTATGGAATGACCTTTTTACCAAGTTCATCTGATGTTTTGATATACCTCGTTTTAGTGAGCTTCATCTCATTTCTTTTATAGACTAACATCCAATGTTCTTTTATGAGTTTCGGTTCATCGGATGTACCGTTATTGTACTACATCGATGTCCCGACATGTCGGTTCATTTGACGTACCGACTGTACTGTGTCGATGCTTCGAATTATTTGAGTTTAAGTTCATCGTATGTACCGTTATTGTACTACATCGATGTCCCGGCTGGTCGGTTCATTTGACGCACCGTTGTACTGCGTCAGTGTTCCGAACTATTTGAACTTTGGTTCATCTGGCGTACCATTATTGTACTACGCCGTTGTTCCAAATTATTCGAGTTTCTAGTTCCTCGGGCGTACCGTTATTGAACTACGTCATTGAACCGGCTCGATTTTTTTCTATTCATGACGTGTTTCACGTTTCTCAACTACGGAAATGCCTTCGAGATTCTGATTCTATTCTTGATCCCGGTGTTGTCGAAGAAATTAAAGTTTTGCCTAATTCGTAAATATTTAAGTTAAGCTAGTGGTTATGGGACATGAAGCTAAGCTCATATATTTACTAGCTTAGTGTAATTGACACTTCTTGATAATCAACAATGATCATTTTTGTGATTTAGACTAGCAATGTGCGATGTCTCTTTGTCTGCGAGGGAGACTAAACCCCGTTTCTGTGGAGCTTCGGCTCAAAATTGGTGGGGTAGCGACCCATGGTCTTCGGACCATTTTGTGGAGCTTCGGCTCAAAATTAATGGTTAGTAACCATGGAATAGCGTTCCATTTTGTGATACACGTGTTGGTGAGTTTTCATGCTCCCGTTTTGTGATAGGCCTCCCCCTTTTCGTGATTTCTGTTTTTCCATTGATGATTTCTAGAATTTGTGTTTTCACCAATTTTCGTGATTTACATTGATAAGTTTTATCAACATTTATGCATTGGCGAATTTGTGTGTCATTAACTTTTGTGATTGGCATTAATATAATTGTCAATATTTATGGTTTGGTGAACAAAAATAAAGAGTATGACATTCCTTTTGATCTTTGAGAAGATTCTTGTGATATTGATTAATCTCTAGTTGATTTTCAATTGCATACTTATTACCGTATGACTTTATGGTTATCATAGGTTTTTGTCATATCTCTTATTCTATATCATTTTATTTTATATTTATAGTTAGACTAATCCGTTTATTATATTCTTATTAAATAATACTCGGGTCAGACCGAGATGTTGCAGGTGCTTCTTCTTGACTCCTCATCTGGGATTATTATTATCCTGACTTTTGGCTAACTACTTAGATTAGTAGTTTTTCGTTGTATACATTTGAGATATAGACTCATTGATGTATAACTTTTCTTTTGCGATATTGTGGACCTTGTTTGACCACTATTATGATGTACACTTTTAAGTGTTATATATTCATATCTTTTTCCGCCTTTGTGATATGGATATCTGTGACTGATTTGTGTTATACTTATTTCTATATTTGTTTCCGAAGATATTATAGCCACTTTGTAGTAGCCTAGAGTTTGCATCAGTATGTCGGATTTCCTATTGTGATGAAAAGTTGTATTTTATTTGGCATATCGGTACTCGCACAAAGCAATTATACAGATGGTCGCTCCTGAACAGCCTTATTCTCACCATTAGTTGACGACATTACTCCGTAGTGTTCTTGGCTAGCATGGGTATAGAGGTGGGGCATCACATCAACCCCCTGATAAACTTCTCGTTCCTTCTTATGACTGTATCTACTGAAGCATATCCATATCGGTCCAACTCCTTGAACTTTCTAGCATACTTCGGTACCGACATCTCCCCCCGCTCTGACTCAGTAAACTTTTTGATCAGAGCTGACTGTGTCATTGCTGATATAAACCTCTCCTGTAACCTTCCCTTGAATCTTTCCAAGTTATAATTTCCTCATTCACTGCCACAGTCATACTATTCCACCAGAACAGAGCTGCTCCTTGAAGCTTTTTAAATGTCAACCTCCTCTTTTGCTCATCATTGGACCCTCGATCTGCAAAAATCCACCCCAGTGGCATCTTTCGTTCCTACAAATGACTTCCCACCAAGTTTGGTGTAATCTCCGCTTAGCTTAGCATAATGATTAACTATCGGAACTTTCGGAAACCTTGCTCCTGTAGCATTTCCTCCTAATACTGCAGCTGCAACTCCTGCCTGCACTATATTCCTAAAAAACTGATACATAGCTTGCATTCCTACCTACAGGACTTCAGCATCCACATTCTCTGCTTGTGCCGGACCTTGAGCTCTCCTCACATTAGGCCTGGCATTCCCGTCGGTGCCTTCTCTTCCAGGGTTAACTCTTCCTCTTCTACCTTCCTTATCTGTATTCAAATCTCATGAGATACAGAAAAATATCCTAACAAATATAGGAGACTAGAGATAAAGCGTATACTTATTTATAGCAAATACAATTACGTTACTATAGCGTTATCTCATACCCCAATCTTACTCTAATTCCTTAGGATTATGTTGTAAATAACATTTTTAGTTTAAAGTTTTTCACAGACCATGCTCTGATACCAAATTGTAACATCCCATATTTGGAGGACAAAAGCTAAGCGCTACAGATGCTGCAGTCATACATAGTATTAACTTCTGGTGACAAAATAAGGTAATGATAATGGTATCGATAATATCAGAAGCACTTGAGTATGAATAAAATCATGGATTTCAAAAACAACATGTTATTGATTACATTTCAAAACAAATTCATATCCAAATTACAAAATCCCATATCATTTCTCAAGTAAAGATTAACTATAATCATTACAAAAATACGCCAAGAACAACATATGACGGTGCCTCATTGGTTGATATAGTCATATCTGACTTATATACATAGCAGAATCAAAACCAAATGAAACTACAAATCCTAATTAGCTATCCGTCAGCCACCTACTCATCTCCAGAAGCTTTATTCACCTAAATGACTAAAACCTGAAAATTCTAACCCTCAGCCTACTCAAATCAATTTTGAGTACCTGAGAGTTTAAGAGGAAACAAAAACTTTAAGTCGGTCATCAATACTGGTGTGAATAATTTTGTTACATCTCGGATTACTTATAATAAGTGAGACCACGTCTCTTACGGAACGGTTTTCCCTCACTAATATCCTTTTCATAACATATGTTTGCAAATCCTTTACTGCAACCAAACTAGTTAATCAAACTGATTATATCAAAATAGAAATATCTTTTATGCTAATAAATGGAATATCCATCCGTAAAACAAGTAATATGTGAAATATCTGCCCACAACATAATAGCAATGTTCGTTATGCTACAAATGGGCTATCTGTCCATATAACTAGGCTGACTGGCCGCAAACTGGACTAACTGTCTGAAATATAGGCTGACATCCTGTAAAATGGACTAATTGTCTGAATTATTTTTTTTATGGTTAACTACCCTTTAAATTTTCCTTGAAAAATTTTTCAAAATGATTTAGTCCTTCAAATCATATATATACTAGGAGAATATATCTTTAGCTTTACTCTGAGCCGTTTTTTCCATGCTATATATACTTTACTCAAAATAATGTTGATGAGATTTAATTAGGATTAACTATCCATCTAAAACACGTCAAAACCCTTTTTAACTTTAAA